>CM073586.1:14134356-15334356 GCA_037074715.1 Magnolia kwangsiensis
GGTTGCGTTGAGTAAGGTTTTGTTCCCCAAGGTTTTGTTAGGTTTGTTTTTTATTCACATGTTCCGTTTGGCTTGCTGAAATGCTTTAAGATGGGTATGAGAGAGAGAGAGAGAGAGAGAGAGAGAGAGAGAGAGAGAGAGAGAGAGAGAGAGAGAGTGATAGCTGAGATGGAAAAGCCTAGGATTTGGAATGATATTAGCTAGACTTGTTTGCTACAATGATTATTTTTACTACTTGGTTCTTATCTTTTAAAAAAAAAAAACCTGAAACAGTGGCTAATGGCTAAGATTTGTTTTGTAGGTTAGAACTGACTGGTTAGGCTGAGTGCTTCCCTTGAAGAATCTCCCAAATAACAGGTTCGTTTCCATTCCCTTGCAGCAGCTGAGTGCTTCACTTGTATAATCGCCTTTTAAAACCTTACTGTTAATACATTGATGAGTATTTTCTCTGTCATGCTCAACTAGGAGCTGACCAAATTCTTTTGCAGCATTAGGCTGACTGCCTTTAACACTGTTAAAGGCTAACTACCTATGATTGGTTGTAGACAATCAGCATTAGGCTAAAATAACTGTTCCAACTTCCATGCCATCTTGGTTCTTTAGTTGTTCTAAAAGAGGATGGGCATATTTTTATTCCAATGTCCAATCTCTATTATTTTCTCATTGATCTTACAATGATGATATGGTGATTGC
Organism: Magnolia kwangsiensis; assembly: GCA_037074715.1. Lineage (NCBI taxonomy): Eukaryota > Viridiplantae > Streptophyta > Magnoliopsida > Magnoliales > Magnoliaceae > Magnolia > Magnolia kwangsiensis. The sequence continues at coordinate 14,135,050 of CM073586.1, forward strand.
CCTTTCAAACTTCAGTTGGATAGATTCAGTATGTCCTATGTACATTGTAATGAGCTGCATTATGTGGCCCTGGCTCATTGTTTTATCCATCTTCATGCCATCTGCTGAAAACTCAGTGCTTACTGAATCTAGTTCCTTGTTATGTTCATTTCAGTTTACTCCATCTAATCATGTTTGGTGTTGGTTCCTTCTTTTCTTTTTCCTTTTTATGAACACAACCTGCAAAGCTAAGCTTATGCAATGGTAAGTTAAGTTGAGACAAGTGAAAGACTCGATATACAAAACCAAGAGAAGCAATCTTACACTGTCAGGAACATCTTTGCCATAGAACTCTAGTAGTTTTCTATTTGTTTCCTCAAATCATACCCATTTTTTTCAGATCCTCTTTGTCGAAAGGTAGGAGAACCATTTTCCAAGAAAACATTATCACAATTCACAGCAATTTCATTATGTTCAAAGGCTCACATCTTGCTAATCATTTAAATTTGTACCCTTTTTATACTATAAAACCCTTAAAATTAGTTTAAGTTGGGAGCGTGATCTACTCTGTTGATGGGTTAATCTTAGATACTACAAATCACTAAGCTATAAACCAAGAATTATGTAATACTTCATCCCATACTGAACAAATTATTTTTGCACTACATTAATTTTTTTATCTCAATGTGAATGTGGTGCATCATTATATTTTTCTTACTAGTAAGTGACTAAAAATCCTCAAAGCCATTGGTACCTGTACCATCCCACATTTTGCTTCCTTCTTGTGATATCTATGGTCCAATATATGATTTCATCTTTGATAAGAACCTTTTGCAGCCAGCTTCTGTCGGATGATTTTAATGATATCAAACTGTGGTAAAAGGCAATGTAGGATCCAGAAATTTAGAACATTCTATCTGACCCCATCTTATGTGCAATATCAAACTGCAGGTTTTTGCCCACAAAAGATAACCTGAGGAGAAGGGAAATGGATAAAGAAGTGCAAGCTATTATGAGAAGAGGGAGATGGCCTCTTTTCTAAACTGAAAACACAAATACTAGCCGGGTTCAAAATTTATATGTCCTCATGAATGTTTCAATGGTGGGTGTTCATTCTCCATTTTTTTTTTCCTGTTATGTGGCTTACTTGCATTTTGTATCTGCTCCATCAGCTAGACATCATCATGATTAGGAACTAAAATGGACCTTCATCAGTATGATGTAAGTATCCGTTCTTCCATTGTTTCTATTATTATTTTTTAGTCTAGTATATTAATCAATAATAATTTTTCTGATTACTCTTGTTGATGAGGATGATGGTCAAGGTGGTCCTAGGTCCTTTCACAAGCATTTCCATATATACATTTTATAATTTGGCATATTTATGCATCAATCTCTCCTTCATAACAATGTTCACTGACATGTGTTGCAGGAGATGTTCTCACTTTATGGGACCTAGACACAAATGTTCTTGTAGCTGTAATTGGAGATACTCTTACAGTGATTGTTTGAATATCATTATCTAATTGTGTTGTGTGTGTAAGTAGACATTTGACGTGGATCATTGCTGAAAAATAATTGATGGTTATCATACACATTAATTTGTCGTGGAAGCTTACCAAAAGAGATGAGGCCTTGGTGCAAAGCAAGAGTTCCATAGAAAAAGGTTTATTTTTTAGTGTTTTTTTTTTCATGCAGAATTCTCTGTTTTCATTGACGATTTCATTGAATTGAAGTTGGGTTTCTTTGGAAATTGGTTTGGGATCTGTTTGATAGTATTTTTATGTTTGTTGAGTTGAATTCTTGAAGAAACGATGCCCAAGAAAAGGAGGCGGTTGATTGATAAACAGCCCGATGGCAGTAGTGGAGGTTATTCGGGTGGGATCCGTGATATTGAAACACAACTCAAGCTTTATGGTACGGATTCCAAAGAACTGAAGTGGATTTTTCTTTTCTTTTCCTTTTTTCCTTTCTTTCTGGAAGATGACTTTGAAATGGCATTTGGTTGTTTTGTTTCTTTGAATTTGGCTCTCCAATGCTAGAAAACGGTAACTTTCATTTTGGGTTTTTAAATTCCTAGGGCCTCAACTGCAGAAATTCAAAACCCAAATCCAATTTTTAATTTTTGGATTCAAAATTGTTTGGCATTTAGAGAGCCAAAGTTTCTATGTCTTAAATATAGATGACTTGACCTTTTGTTGTGCAGATGTAGAAAGAAATAAAAGAGTTAATTCAACATTGAGATCTTGCTTAATCTCCTCTCAAGTTCTACTTTGATAACATTCTCGTTGCCTTCATTATCTTGATTGTTGGGGCACAAATGGTTGTATCCTGCAGAGCAGTACACGACTGTTTCTTGCTGCATGGCCCACGTTTCAGCAATCCACAATGAAAAGAATAATAACTATTTTCTTGAATCAGAGTACCTATGCTATGCTTAGATGTACACAAGGATGGTTTTGTGCTTCTCTTTTTCATCCTTCTTTAAGGTAACTCAATAAACAAAATTGTTAGTCTTATTCTATTGGAAATTATTATTATTTATTTTACAGTAATAAACATATGCTAGAATTCTAGATATTACTATTTAAGAAATTTCGCTTTCTGCTGCTTCATCTTCATCTATGAATGCAGATGGGTATCCAATCTAAGTGTAGTTTGAAATTATCCAATCACCCTGCCATGTTTACTTTGGTGAGTTGGCTCTGCCATATTCAGGTTTGATCAGCTCTACTACATAAATCTCCCTTTTCTTTGAATGAGAATACTGTTGGGGTTCCTTGGGATTTCTATGGCTCCACTGTATTTTTGGCACATGAAAAGTGGTTGCATTCATAGTATGAATTCAGTGGGTTCTTTGAACTGTTGGTTGTCCTTGAAAGGGTTGTCATAGAATGATTGGCCAAGAGTTTGCAATGTACATATAGGTTTCTGGTTTGTATGAGCGAGGCCCATGGTTCATTGATCCATACTGTTGAGTTGATGGGACTTATTGTCACCTTTCCAAAAAAAATGGGATGTAATTTAATGGACCCTATTGTCAATGACACATTCACCAAATATCATATAGATGCGAAGATTGTAGCTATAGAATATTTGGCCCTTTCTTCTTCTTCTTTTTTTTGCTAAATGTGAACTGTTTCTGTATTTCTTCCTTAAAGACATGTTTGGATATGTGAATCCAAAGGAAAAGAAAGGAAATAATAAAAATTGTTCTATGATGTTTTCCATGAGAACTACTGAAACATGGTTGTTGTAATGTCCACCTATTGAAGGCTTAGGATTTCTAACCATCTGGGACATTTTGGTGCATGGTCATCCACATTGACCAGTAATATTAACAGTGTGGATGTGAGACCCGACCCGAGTTCGTATGTGTGCATGTGTGCTAGTATGCATTCCATCCATCTTGATCCTGCGGTCCTACCGGTCGAATCCCAGTGACCTGTGACCGTTGGATAGTATTTGCGGTCATCTGTAAGTCCAGTCATGAAGACCCGACTCGGATCGAGTTGAAACATATGCCATTGCGACCGCATTATTGTCGCAGTTCCAACGCCGCGTCTTGTGCGTCCATCCGATGTGTGGATCATAAGTTGTGTACGTTTCATTTTATGGCCCTTAATTTTATCATGTGGCCCACCTTGGAGTGGTGCATGTGGCCCACACTCCCTCTTTTACACAAGTTTCAATACACACTACACACACTACTTAAATCTCTATAACTCACACTACCAAGACCTCACACACCACCCACACCTAACTTACCCTAGCAACATTGTTTGTATCACCATAGGTTAATGATTACCTTCCTTAAAAAGACTTTTTCCTCTCTTTCCCTCTCATTTCTCTCTCTTCTCTCCTTCTTTTTTTCTTGCAAAAAAATTCATCCCATTTTCTCCCTTTTTCAGCCCCCTTCTCCTCCATTTTCCGTCAATCCATCCATCTCAATCTCATCTCAACCATCAATCTTGCTTATTTGGAGCATTAGAAGCCTAGAGTTGGAGTTTTGGTGGAGATCTTTGAGGTGGGTGCTCCTGTAGATGTAAAAATTTAGTTTCTATAGCCTAGATGTTTTCTTTCTTTCATGAGGGAAGTGTAGGACCCACCAATCATTGGTGGAGTTCCCACACAATCCCATGGTTGTGGCCTAATGGCCTACCTTGTGCATGCATAATCCATGCATGGGGCCTTTCCCTATGGGCCCCATCATGGCAGTTTTCTTTCATATCATATCATGTTTAGGTCATCTAGACCTTATAATCATAGTGGGGATGGCATCCTCACCATGCATTTTAATTATAGGTCATGCATGTACAAGATCCATATTGTAAATGCAAATCTATGTATGATGTGTGGGTGTGATTGATCTTGGGAGGGCTCAATAGTAGTGGAGCCCTTTCCCTATGGTTGGATTGTCCCTCTATCTCTCTTTTCCCTTATTTTATTTTCTGATGTGTGTGGCCCATTTGGTGGGCCTAGGACATCCAGAAATTTCAGTAAGGTGGGATGCCCAAACTGCCCATTGTTTGATTTTGGGTGTCCTACTTGCTGCCTTAATGATGCATGCAAGGTGTGTCAGCTTTAGATTATGACATGGACATTTGTAGGGCCCACTAAGGAAGGCCACACCATCCTCCATTAATGTATTTCCCTTTTTATTTAACTTATATAATAAATTTTATCTAAGTACATGTTGCTGTCCAGAATTTTCTGTACAGTTTCTAGTTGTTTTTGGACCAAATTTTGGGACTGTTTGGGAGACTATACATACCTATTAAATATACTTTTCTGAAAGGTGGGGATCTCATCTTTATGTCCCCCAAATTTCAGCCCCATCTGACCTTGATTGAGGTCCCAAAGGTGTGGTCCAAGTGAGGTGGACAGTTTAGATTTTCTGCAATGTTCCAGCAACATTCCACCCTGGACAGGTTGAATTTCTGGAATTTATTAAAATATTTTTGGATATTTAAAAATTATAAAAATTTATAGGGGGGTGGCCTACTTATTTTAGGACCTACCTATAAAATTTTAGCGCTAATGGATCTCATTTGGGCATCCAAACAGGTGGGCCAACATAGTGGACTGCCAGAAAAATTCTGCAGTGCAGTCCAGCAATATAGTTCCATAAAAATAAAGTTTTAAAAATATTTTTCTCAGAAGGTGGGCCATATTTCTGGATCCCATATTGATTTAAGCTTAATTAGGGACCTTGGGTCCAAATTTCATGAATTTTTGAGGCCCAGAAACTACCCATTTGGATGGCCCAAATTTATAACAGTTACACTCCAGCAATAGTTTACCCTGGACAGATTATATTCTTAAAATTTATTAAAATACTTTTGAGTGTATAAAAATTATAAAAGTTTACAGGGATGTGTTACACTCAAGTTAGGACCTATCTATAAAATTTTGGAGCCATTAGACGTCTGTACACACCATGGTGGTGGCTGGACCGGCCCACTAAAATATAGTGTCCAGATCAGTCCGAGTTTCAGGACAGATTATTTTATTTGAATTAATTAAAATATTTTTAGATGTCAAAAGATTATAAAATTTTATAGGGGTCTGACCCACCCATGGAAGGACCACCCTATAAAGTTTCAGGGCCATCGGGCCTCTGTACCGACCGTGGTGTGGCCTACAATTTGGACCAGTTTTGGGTCAAATACCCAGGCACACCCTTACTTTGAGTTGCTAGGCCTGCATTCTACTGGCATGACCCACTTGAAGTAAGTGTTATATATCTCTCTTCTTATATGGTGGAGCCCACTATGATATATGTGGATCACCATGGGTTAGTAACCCATCTAAATTAAATAAATTTCTGGACTCCAGCAGGCCCAGGAAATGGATGGGCTGGAATTCTAACAATGGGCACAAAATTTGTTACATGGTTGATTATTTAGGAACTATTGTGGCACACCAGATTTGAGAGAGTGTTGTACACACTTCTTGCTTTCCTTCCTTAGACATTTTGGACTTAATGAGTGCCCCCTTGAGGTTCACCTTTGTGGTGGTTTTGTGGGCTAGCCTTAACCAGAATTTTTAATAGTTTTATAGGCTCAATGGGCTGGGAACTTCTTTCTTGAACCCAAGATTATGCAAGGGCTGACCTTATTGATTTATGAGCCCAATGGGCTGTCTATAAGCTGATCATATGTATTAACGGGCCTTGATGCCCTCATGAAGTGTTTAATTGTGGGCTGACTTGTAAAGCCCACATAAATGCATATTGCGGGGGGGGGGGGGGGGGGGGGGGGAGAGAGGCTTGTTAAGTCTTTGTATGATGAGGCAAGGCCCACCCTGTCGGTATAGGTCTCGCCCTTGTGTATTCTTAGACTTATGGGCTGCCCTTAAATCCACTATAATATATGAATAGGATGACTTTTGTTTTGGGCCATTTCCTTAAGGCCCATTATGTAATATAGTATATGCATGGCCACCCCATTTATTGTGATGGGCTTAAGGACAATAATATGCAAGAAGTTGGACTCTTGGCTGCCCACTAAATTGACCCTGTACTTGAGCTAAAAGTGAGGCCCAAATCACTTGTGTTAAATGTAAAACTTGCCCATGTAAATGAATTATTGGGCTACCCATGAAGCCCACCACAATATGTGGAATTATGACCTTTGTAGTTGGGCCCAAACCTTACTTGAGGGTCTACTATTTGGCCCATAAGTTGGGCTTGGTGTATGGCCCATTAGGCCATGCATTGCCTGGGCTTTAGACCTTATACTATATGAGTAGTGGCGAGCTAACTCTTGGAAGCCAGTTGAGGTTGAACGTCCTCCTGGGTGATCCTAAGGTAGGCTCATGGGTTTTTCTATGGATGGTTAAAGGCCCACCATAGACCCTAGGCCATTTGTTTAGGGCTTAATGTGTATGTATGTGGAACCTACCTTAACGCATGTTTGGTCCAGGCTATCCAAGCCTTGGATCGCCTGATTATAGATGTATTCTCTGTTTTGGGTTACTGCTGGACTCACAACTCAGTAACAGACCCACTTGATATTTTCATAATATATACACACTCTCCATCTGGTGGGGTCCCCCAGCGAATATAGTTGGTTTTTATGAGATTATCTCTACATAGTTAACTAATTTCTGGACCTTAGCAGGTTTAAGAAGTTAAACTGGCCAAAAGTTTATCAAAGAGCCTTAAATGTAAAATTTTATGGTTAAAACTTTATTTGGTTGTGGGGCCCACCATATTGAGAACTTGTGTACGTGTTACATGCTTATGTTTTCTTATAATTTTTGGGGCATCCCATGGGCCCAGAGTGGGTAGGGTCATTCCAGCTTGGTCCAACCATATATTGGGCCAACTTTCACCATTTTAATGGACTTGTGGGCTAAGACAATGATAGTATTGGGCCCTTGATTGCCCACTTAAATTGCTAAGTTATTGGGCTATTGTAGTTGGACCGATTTCATCAAAACTTAAACTTATTTAGTCGTATATTGTGTACGCAGGCTGCCCACCAAGTCTGACTCAATGCATGGATTCTATGACCATTGGAAAATTGAGCCTTGGGCCTTAATTTTTCTCTTGGGGCCCATGTTGTTAAAAGTTGTATTTTATCTTTTTATGGCCTATTATGAGGAATATATATGTATATGGTTGATTACATTTATTTTTATCTTTAATGTAGGTATTGGGCCTTCTATCCACATCATTCATGGTTGATATGCCTTTTTGGAAAATGGTGGTTAAATGTCCCTATTATGGACCCCTCTAGGCCTGGTTGTATTTAAGAGTGATTGGATGATCATCTTAGAATCTTGTTAGGCTCATTTCTATATCACTTAGACCCGTAGTTTATATACTTAGTCTCATGGGTTACCCCAGGTAAATGGACCCCCACTAGAGGTGAGATTCCTTATGGATATTGTCTAAATACCTAGTCTTGGTCCCTTCTTGGATATGAGGACTGTACTACTTTGTATATCACCGCATAATACGTCTAGACCCATCTTCATGGCCTATGTACATCATTGTATGCTTGGTTGACACTCTGTATGTGTGGTCATATTGTGTCGTTAGGCATTGCATGATACTTTCCCCGAGGGACGTAGTATCCCCTTTTGAGCACGTTGGATGCTTGGGATTGATGCATGGTTGATTTTGTGTGATTCATGCATCTGGCATTGCATAGCATATGAGCATTATTGCCTTTGCTTCATCAGGGCTATAACCTCTATAGATACATCGTGGATGGCCATGTTTGGATACCGAAAATGTTACTTGAGCATACCGGGTGCATAGGATTCCCATGAGTGAAATTTCTAAAACTTCTATGGTACTAAGGATCTGCTCCAGCACCGTGACTGAGCGCACGAGGGCCTTATACCATTAGGCCGCGACTCCCACTGTCGTGTAGTCGGTTGGATAGGGGTGTGGCCTTACTCGCCTGATGTAAGAGGGCATTGCTAGGCTGAGTCTGACCATCTCGTGAATGGGTCCGCTACCTCAGGCCTTGCTGGTGATTGGCTGTCCACAGGCGGGTAGTGAGGTCTCTTACGCTCGTTTGACTGTGTGGGGTCTGTAGAGCGACAGTCATCCAGCAGTATAATGAACCCCAGTGATTTCCTTATGATGGAAACGTACTTGATATGTGGATTGGATTTGAGCACTGACATTACTTTGCATTGCATTTGCATCGGCTGTGTAAGCCTCATAATGCACCGCCTTAGCATAACGCTCAGTACTCATTGCATTACATTACTCATTGCACTATATAGCCTTGGTATGACTTCCTATATTATCATACTACCTTAGTATATCTTCTTATGTTCATGATCGCCTTAGTAAGGATAGTGGTATTAGTATTGATCATAACTTCTTTCTGCATTCTCCATCTTCTTCTGAGTACCATTGTCACACACTTTCACCATCATCTAAGCTTTCTATAAGCTTATGCACGATTGATGCGTGCAGGAGATCGTAAGTTGGCGTCTTAGCAGCGGAGCTTGGATAGGTATACGAGTCGAGGACCCAGTGTTGAAGATTCTCTTCCTTCTTTCTTCTGTTATCTTATGTATGTCCTTTTGAACTTGATGTAAGCTTGTAAAAGTTCAAATTCATAGTGAATTTTGTGATGTGTGCCTTTGTTATCCTCAGATTTACTTGTTGTGATCTTGGGTATGCTCGTATTGGAGATATTACATTGTATGAAAATCCTCCTTGTAGGATCCCAGGATCGGAACTTGTCTCAAGAGCCGAGAATGGGGTATTATGGAGGCTATTGCGGTCAGAACCGGTCATCGGGTTCCTTATAAGGTCCGGTTACCGAGTCTGGAGCGTGACAGTGGATCACTGAACCATGGGCCTCACATATATAAACTCTCAGCCTGAGCACAGTACAATACCTGCTATTAAGAAATGTGATGTGGTTTTGGGTTTTAGTTCTGAACCCAGTAATATGTTTAGTTGTCATACTTTGTAATGAGACATCCCTTATTTTTAAAGAAAATGTATTATTCTCTGCAGATGAACAATCTAATTCTGCAGAATTGCTTTCCTTGGAAACAGAAGATGTAGAGAAAAGACACAGAAATTGAAAAAAAAAAAAAGAAAAAAAAGAAAAAGAAACAAAAGATAATGCCTTTAGTACTTGGTAACATTTGTGAAATTGTATCTCCTTTCAGTTTTCATTGAGAAACTGATGATGTTCATGGGAGAAATTGAAGCATTCTGTTTCCATGGTAGCAGCAGTCAAGCCAAGGAATAATATCAGAAGAGTTGATTAATCACCTCATGAGTATTCTTGGTCACGTAATGCAGCTCAAAACATTGAAGTTAGGGAAACAAATGAACATTTAGCTCGTTGTTGCATCATAGTAAGAAGGAACTATGATTGCAATAAAACCTAGCTAGTAATGCCAACGCTTGCATTCTAAGCTGTCTAATTGAAAAGTGCACTATTGTTTTTAGGATTCATATTACTTGCTGTGGAGCACAGGTTTCTTCATTTGATTTTACTATTATTTGGTTCGAACTGTAATTACCTAGGAGTTAGTGAATTTAAATGATATGATGATGCAACCACAAAGGGGAATGTAAATAGATCAAAGATAAGAAAAAGATTGTGGGAAAGAATCCAACAATCTTCTAGTCAAGACTAGAGAAATAAAAACTAATTGATGACATTATCTTCTCAATTAGGGATAAATCTATGTTTGCGTGTAGGTCAAGGGCATTGAGTACAGAGCATAACTCTCTCCCAAATGAATCTTCCCTACCATTTGACTGTGATTGAGATGAATTTGTGTAAGCTATCACTCCTGATATCTCTTTCCCTTTGTTCCATTTAACATGATTCTCTGATTCATATGTAGTTTTTCTCATAGATGACATTGTTGATAACGGGAAGAGGTTAAAAGCTCTTAAAATCCCTCATTGAGTTGATTTTATCTAGTTTTCTTAATCATAACAAGCATATGATTGATTAATATCTTTGGTTTCATAGCATGGTCTCGAGAGCTAATGTGAATCCTACGCGATTGAGGAATTCATGATTTCGACGTGATTGATGACAAGTGATGAGTACATAGTCCACTTCAGCTTATGGGCTATTTCAAAGGTATTATAGAGGTTTCCATATCATGCACCACCATGTGGGTATGTTTGTAGTTTGGCTGATGTGCAGCTGTGTAGAAGACTAGAGGTTGGATGTTTGGGCTCACAAGGTTGGTGTTTGCTGTATGTATGGATTTATGGGTAGTTGTCTTATTGTTGTATGTTGTGTGCTATAGGGCTGTTAGGAAGGTGGATTGTAAAAGTCAGGGGTGTGCCAGCGGAGGTATGTCTATAGAGTAGGGGTTCGGGCCCCCCTTCTGTTTTATATCTAGGTGTGGCGTCACACAATGGCTGTTGCAGGCCTTCTACAGTTTGTTGTTATCTTGCAATCTAACATGAAATCGGCACTCAAGGAAGACCTTTACTGGTGTGCTGCAACCCTTTCCTTTTTCAACAAACAGGTGATGAGTTCTCAAATAGAACAAATACGTGCACACACACACCAATAATTAAACAATACATGCATAAAGAATGTCAAGAGCATGCTTGATATAGGGAATGCCACTCTCTACCTGAGTTTTTTCTCGTAGGCAAATAAATAGCTTTGCAAATAATCCACTGTCTCATGAGTTGCTTCTATTGTTCCACATGAAAATCTTCCATTGAAACTCTCAAGATCTTTTTAGAATGCTGAAATTTTTATTGAAAATTAATTGAAAGAAGGAAAGTTATCCATTAAGATAATGGACAACTATTGCCAATTAGATGAGAGTCCCTTACTTTCAGATAGCTATCAGATCATTAAATAACCATTTTGAGTTCAGGATTTTTCAGATAGCTCTTCTTAATCTTGATAAAGCTCTTTTCTTCTGATTGTTTAAGTTATTTAGAAATTGAAATGCTTGCAATGGCTCTTGTTTTAGTGGTATGCTGGGAATGGGATTCTTTTGAATATCTAATCTGAATCCTTATTTTATCATTGACAGTCGACAGATGTATTTGCATGTGTTATGACAGATTTCTTTTTTGGAAAGTAACATTACCAAGGATTGAGCCCTGGATCACTCACACACACTTCTTAATCTTATTATGACAGATAAAATTTTTCCTGCTTCACTGGCTTCCTTTTACCTAAATAGTTCGCTATCATCTTGATGAGGACCCAAAGACTTTGAAGGTGTTTCCCATTCCACTTCATGATGCTAGTGGCTCAACTCTGCATTATGATCGGCTTAGCATTTCACCTGATGGAAAGATATTGGTAGCAACCCATGGTTCCACATTCTGTCATGTGCTGAAACTGGAAAGGTTTTGAATACAGTGTATAAAGATTTGTTTCAGATATTTTGATATGTAACCATGTGCTAATATTTGTTATATGTTTTGTACTTTAATCATATACCTAGAAAAACTAAGAGTTTCCCTGTATCTTATTGGGGTAAGCTGATATGGATTCAAAATTGTCGTATCAGCTGATGTGAAATTGATTTTCACTCAGCAGGCTATGCATACTAATGACTACGGTTGTACTGTGGGGCTACTCATATTTAGCTACGGATTTTATCCGTAGCTTTTGATCTTTTTTTAAAAACTGACGATTTAGCGGCGTCCAGTACAACTGTCAGTAAAGGTCTTGGCCGTCGGTAAAGCCTTAATCGACTGAGGCTTTATCGGCTGTTAGCAAACCATGGGAAAAGAATTTTCCGGCGGTTTATTGGTCTTTGCCAGCGGTTTTGACCGCTGGTAAAAGATAATTTTCTTGTAGTGAGTGCTTCTTACTCTCATCTAACTATAAGCTATTAATGATTCTCTCCTTAGAAGAATTGGAGGACATGAACTTCTTGAGCAGCTCGATCATGGACCGCACAATCTGGACTGTGGGATCCACATTTGTGGCCTCCATGAACATGGCATGAAGCCGTAGCGCCGCTTTGATGCCCAATCTGAGCTGGACCTGCTTGTCCTTGATCGCCTCTTTGCACAGGCCGCACACCCACGTGCCGCTGAACCGCTCCTCGATCCACCCAATGTAGCCCATGGTGCACTCCTCCCACATTCCACAACACCCACATTCAACCCTTGTTACTACCTCATTGCTGCCCATTGCTTCTTCTCTCAAATGCTTCTACTACTAACACTGGCAGTGGGATGCACCTTCTTCTACTGATAGTAGCAGTTCCACTAATATAGCTGTTGTTGTGGGACCTACTACTAATGGGGCCACTTTTCTATGGGCCCACTTCCCTACTAATGCCATTGCTCCCTCTTGGTCTCTTCCTTTGTCTTGTATATATAAAGCATCATGCAATGCTAGGGTTGGGAATTGCACGCCACACTTGTGTTTTCGGTTTGGAAGCGGATTGGCTAGTGTACCACACATCAGCTGTATAGCTGGTGTAGATGCGTGTCATGTGAAGTCAAGCGCCGACGCTCCTCAAGCTCTGAGTTGTACGAAACTGTTCAAATGAGATCAAAGTTACGTACAAAAAATGAATCATATCCAAAGCTCAGATGGACCACACCAAAAATAGCAGCGAGGATAATGATTTTCACCATTAAAAAATTCGTAGAGCCCATGAAAATGTTTATTTTCGATCCAATCTGTTAATAAGGTCACAAATACATGGATGAAGAGGAAAAAGAAATTTAATATTAATCCAAAACTTCTATGATCCCCAAAAGGGTTTCAATGGTAAACGTTCAATCCTCCACTGCCTTTTGCAGTGTGGTCCACTTGATCTTTAGATCTGTCTTATTTCTCATCTCAAACGTTAAGACGAGCTTTCCAAATGGATGAACTTGATGACGTCAATACACCAGCTGCTTTCCAAATGGATGAACTTGATGACGTCAATACACCAGCTATATAGCTGTTGAAGGTCAAATAGTGCATATTAGACCCCAAATATTGTCCGGATTTACCAGCATAATAGTGTTTAACGGCTAATTTAATCGTGTTGATGTTGCAGGTTGATTTTACAAGCTTGGATCGAAATAGGATACTAAATGCATGGATTTAACGCTCCAAATTCACCAAAGCATGGGACACACTCCAGGGGACCAAGATTGACAGATATACACGGTCAGAAATTCGAAAAAAATAAGAAACTGAAGCTCAAGTGGCTAGAAACGCGTCCAGAATGTAAGATCACGAGGTTCCCACCATCCGTTCGGCTCGAAACTTCATACGTCGCCTGAGGACCATAAATTAACCGTACACTTCGAATTTCATCCATTTAATCCCTGTGGAAGTATCCCAACAACCAGATTAGCCCATTAATCGTCCATCTGGAGCTCACCTACTATCCGTATATGCCTCAAAATTTGTCCCAACTGTTAAAAAGATCTGATTTACGAGATGGATGGACTAGATTGCTCATAAACATCATAATAGAGCCCATTTAGTGTAGCATGTGTACAGTGCACATGTGCACTCGTCGTGCACCAAACGAGTCAAGTCGGTCAGCAAGATGCTGACCAACTTTCTTCTTAAAAAATAAAAAATAAAAAAAATAAAAAATTTACGCACCGGTAGCGAACGCACGGCCGCTGGCCGTTTTTGCGGACAGTTGTGGGCCCTACCCATTGACTGTACGTCTGATCCAAGCCGTCCATCTTGTAGAGGGGTTCGAATACTATAAAATCATGGTGACCTTTTGCATCCATGCGTACACACGTGTGCGATACAGGGGCCACAAAAGGGCTGCCCTGTAGCGTTCAAATCTTATCTTTTAGTTATTTCTTCTCTGAGCCACGTCAATGGACGTTCAAAACCACCCATTCTTGACTGAAATTTTATCTTGAATCCAATGGACGGGGTGGATTTTCCAGAAAATGCTTCTGTGGGGCCCACCGATCACAACAGTGAAATGGTGCGAAAGGTTTCGCACATCCGCAAAAACTGACTTTTCCAGGCGGTTTTGGCCCACCATCTTTGATCATATGGCAGATTTGAACCGTCTATCATGTAGAGAACCCAAGAAAGTACTAAGGGACGGTGTTTCTTTGGAATTTGAGCGAGGAAAGTGGCGTGTTTCGAGGCACCGAACTTGGCCGCGAAAATTACACTCCATATTCTGCTACAACTTTGTCACTGACTGCAGCCTTCCAGCAGCTATAAAAGGAGGTTTTAGACGTGGGGAGCATTCATTCAGGTCTTAGGAAGGAAGAAAAAGAGAGACGTGGAGGCTCGGGCAGGGACGTGAAGCAGAAGAAAAAAAAAAGAGTATTTTCTTTTTTTAGTTTATTTCAATTGTGGAGATTTAGCCCATCCATGTCTGGCTAAACCTCTTAGCTAGGGCTAAGAGGTGAAGCTTGTAGTGAGATAGGAGATTTAATTTTATTTTAATTTTAATGCATGAATTGACGTTGATTTTAGTTAATTATTATGGGAATGTTTTAGGTTTTTAATGGTTTGTTGTGACTGAAATTACAATGGGTCTGCAATGGCTTTGAATATTTCCGTTCTCTTTAATGTTTATAATGTCAGGAAGTCCTGTTGTTCACCATAGTATCCTAGGCATGGTTGAATGACGGTACCCTTCCTAACTTGCATACATGTGATTGGGTGGTAATTAGTTTGATTCTGTTGTTTGCCATAGTCTTTGGACATGGTTTGGTGATGGAATCCATTCTAATTCATACACCTTTCATCTCTTTAAAAACTAGATCAACGGCAGTTCAGTAATTTCCATAATTTTTTATGCAAGCATAAGTTCTCCCTGATCTCTACAAGTGGATCCTCTGAATCCCTAGTTTCCTTACCTCTGATTTCTCCTATAAGTTTTAGATTAATAGTTTACAATTATTCCTCAATTTATAATTCAATTCAGATTTCATCTCATTATAGTTCTATCCAGTTAATTTTAGATAACGTACAAGTTTCAGTCCCTTGGGATTCGACCTCGGTCTTACTGAGTTATTACTACATCACAACCCTGCACTTGGGGAGTGAACAATAGCTATATAACACATACCTCATGATGGGACCCATAGAACTTGATGACGTCAATACACCAGCTATATAGCTGGTGTGTGGTACACCAGCCAATCCGCTTCCTTTCAGTTTTTACTAGTGGGGTCCACTTTCGGTGATGGGACTCACTGTGGAGAATGTTGGTCAGACGATTGCATCTTAGATGATGATCTGAACCGTTCATGTTGGTATTACTGCCTTACAAAAGCTATGACGGTGTAATCATGCTTTATTGAAGATCCTGACCTTGGACTCTTGGATTTGAATATGAGCCATTGACAATTTGCAATGTTCTAAATGCATCTTCATGCATAAATCTTTCTTGGGATGGCCTTATTGTATAAAATTCAGAACATACCGCAGCTGTGATAACTTAGGCACCTTTCCTGTCAAATTCCACCGTTGATTGGCCGATCTAGCAGTCAAATATTGAGAATTTTATTATGAAAAAAACACCTAATATGGAATTTACATTCGGTTTCTTTTCTATAAAGCTTTTCAAAAAGCTACCTCTACAACCCGTATGATTATGATTCCACTACTTTTATATTTCTTTAATTAATGGCCGCTTGAGTGGGCATGTGAGCAAATAGCTTGGCTGCTTGGGTGTTTATATAAAATCTATCTGGCCATCAAGTGCATTACTCCTGTTAGGCTAAATGCCCTAAAATTAGCTTCATATATGACTCTGGTGGAACACATAATTGGAAATAGTGTGCGGGCAACTCTGGCCATCAAACTGCTTTCATTAGTCTGGCCCACTTGAATCACATATGGATATCCTTGTGTGGAAGCTAATGATTAGAGTGAATTTCATATAATTACTATGGTGGACCCTGTAAAAATCAAAAGTGTATGTGTTTCTCCTAATTGTTTCTTTCGTTGTGGCCCACCAATATCCATGAAGTTTTAATGGTAGGGATTCAATCACAATTGTTTCATATGGGTATATGTGTCAAATTAACATATTTCAAATATTTCAAACAGTAGTTAACAAACTACATGTTCCGGATTCATTATTAGTTTGCTGATTTCAAATTCAAACTTTAGATTCAAATTTCGGATTCAGACTTCGGGTTTCAAATTTAACAAACATGCCCTAAATAACTAATAGCCAGAGTGGATTTTACATAAACATCATAATACAGCCTCTCAAAATCAAGAGCGCATGTTACATTCAATTCCATTTTCTAAACAACCTTGGAAAGGAAGCTAGCACTTAATTTTTGGCTGGGCGGTGCAAATGCAAAATTCACTCATGCATAATCCCTCTTTAAAATTAGGAAATCAAGTTGATCTGTTATTCAAGTGGCCTATTAGATGTTGCTTTAAAATTTAGGCCTGGAAAATCAGGCCATTAGTGATTTAGGTGTGATATACCAAGGGAAACAATTTGGAAGGTGATCATTGTCCTATGCACTCCAATCAGGTGGTCCATCCAAATCTTGGATGGGGTGATATTTAGTCCTTTGACCAAACATGAGGTGAGACACCTTAGGGTTGGAGTGGATTTTGTATAATCATCATGGTAGGGCTCATCGAGCAGCTGGCTCATTTGCTTGTATGCCCAGTTGATTAAAAATATATGAGAAGGCAGTGGAACGATAATGAGATCAATTAATCAATAGCACTTTGAAAACCTTTATAAGTAGGGTTTGGAGTGTAAACTCCATATTTATTAGGTAATTTATTTTGAAATTCCCTAAAATATTTTATTTATTTATTTATTTGGAAAAAGGTTGTGTATATATTGATTCAAATGAACAGTTTACAAAAACAGCTATGGGCGGACTCAAGCACACAAAAAGGGAGGCCTGGCCGTCACCTAAAGTCTACACAGGAAAAAAACAATGGTCTACCTAGGCCAAGAAGAGACAAAGGCTCAAGACTCCCGTAATGCCCCAATGCCTGCTTTGTCAAGGAAACATGATCCTCTGATTTTTTGAGGGAGGGTTTGCATACTATCCATCAAAAAATTCCCTTGGATGTCCGCCCCTACTCGAGCAAGCCCATCTGCTGGCCCATTGATTTCACGTGGAATGAGGTATATAACAAAATTCCTTTTCCACTGAAGTTTCCTAATTCTCTGTAACCAGTAGCACCATTTCCAATCAACGGTAGTGTTCCCCTTGAGTGCCTCCACCACAAAAGAAGAATCGGGCTCAATGATGAGCTGATGAAGATCCTTTGAGATTGATTAAGAAATACCATCATGAAGAGCCCGCAGTTCAGCCCTGTTATTTGTGCCTTCATCATATCCTGAAAAGAAGGTGAAAATCAGTTCACCATTGGAGTTCCTGCATATGCCCCCGCCCCCAGACGGTCCTGGACTCCCGAATGCTACACTGTTTATATTGAGTTTAACCCAGCCTACTGGAGGTCTGACCCATTTAACAAACTAGCAAGACTTTGGAGGAAGGGGATTGATGTGGATGTCAAACTTGTGTAACATGGGGTGGTATAGTGAGGAGCCATCAACAATTTTTCCAATTAGCCACTTAACTTTTGTTGAGTGGATGGGAGGCATTGGCTACTGTTACGCAATGGACGCACTGGGACATCATACACTTCTAGGGAGTGGATTAGCCAATGTTGTTGCTACCCTTATGTGTTACCCTTACTTCAGGGGCCTGTTTTATGATGTGTTGTATATTCACTCCGTCCATCCTTTTATCCATCCCATTTTAAGTCGTGATCCCAAATATTAAGCAGATCCAATTCCCAAGTGGACCCCACCACAAGAAACAGTGATATTTGAGTGTTTTTCCATTAAAAATTCCAAAGGGACCATAGTAAGGTTTTCGTGATGTTTATTTTCCATCCAATATCTTGATAATGTCAAGAATATCTGGATGAAGGTCAAATACAAATATCATCTTGATAAAAAACTTTTACTACCCACAATTTTTTTAAAAAGTTTTTAACGGCCATTCGTCACTCTTTCTGGAGGTGTGGTCCACTTGAGATTTAGATACTCTTAAAGTCTGGGATATCAGCCCTGTTGATGACAAAATCTGGTCGGCCCTCCCTCCACGTCGCCCTCTACGTATTGTCCCTGAAACCTGCACCAAGAAAACAGGCAAAGGTGACCCTGCTAAGCCGGGGGACCCTCCGATGCCTAAGTCAGGGCATGGAAATCGGAGTCTAGGTAGAGAGTAGAGGAGAGCTCGATTTTTCGTACCTGTAGATGTGGCGCTGCGTGCTATTTATACTTGCCTGTGGGGCGGTCTGAGTCCGATAATCTCGGCACGATCAGAGGGATTCTAGGATCATGGAAATACTGCCCGCAATCTACTGATTGCGCAGCGTATCTTGTGGATCGTGAGCATCTGCGAGCGAAGTTACCGCTCACGTTTGGTTATAACAGTTTCCATGTTTAGGAGTGAGATATACGCATCTGATCGTCGACTCGGCTCAGCCTGTCCGACTATAGTCTCGGCATCCGACCCGACCCGTCAAGTCCGAGCTTATGTGGTCGGCCAAAGGTATATCGTGGTTGAGGAATAATAAGTTATCCGATCGGATTGCTAAGACCCCTCCGAGCTGACTCTGACCTAAAGATGTTCGCGTTCTCGTTGTGATGCTGAAGTCTAGTCAGATGGGTCGTGCCTCAGACGTAATGGCGTTGGGTTGGCTCGGAATAATGGGCTCGAATCTTCCCATAACAAGCCCAAAATGAGATTGAAAAACAGATGGACGGTTTAGATATACAACTATATCAAAGTAGGCCCCACACTGTTAATGTAACACCCACTAAGATGTTACCTGGGTAACAGCTAATCCGCTCCCTACCTTCTGAAGCCTTATAAGTTGGGCTGTCAACTGGCCGGACTTCGGGTTGGCCTCAACCCGGATTTCGAACTGTTTCAGGCCAAGCTTTTAGACGGACATTTTAATTTTTTTTATTTTTGCAAGGCCGAGTCCAGCCCATTGACATCCCTAATTATTAAACCGTGTCGAATATCTTAAATTTCATCTGCTGTCAACACACTCGTTAAAGATCAGGACCGTTCATTAGGTAGAATACTTTGGTCACATGCTCTACAGAAGAATAAAAATGTTAGTCCTTGCACCATGGAATGAACATGCGCATGAGAATGTGCGAAACTCAACCACATCCCTTCTTCGGGTGGGCAATAATTGTATTTTGTTATTATGCCGCCATACATTTGTTTCCTTTGGTGTGTCCCAATTGAAGAGAATATGTGGCTCAAATTTTAATTTTGATAGTTATCCAGTAGTTGGAGGATAATCAATGCTCCAACCGATTGTACTTGAGACCTCATTTCTAAGCGCTTCAGCATCATCTACTACGCTCTCGGCGACTAACTGCTGCAAGGCCCCGTCAAAGTATGCAAACCAGGAAGAACTGCTACTGAGTAAACTCTGTGGGGCCCACCCTGATGTATGTGCCTTATTCACACCTCTCATCCATTTTACCAGCTCAGTCTATAGCATGTACCCAAAATAGAAGCATATTCAAAGCTCAAGTGAACCACACCACAGGAAAAGGTGGCAATTGAATGCCTGCCGTTGAAAACTTCTCAGGATCAAGAAAGTTTTATACCAAGCTGATCTTTTTGTTTTCTCTTCATCCACGTTTTCGTGACCTTATGAACATGTTAGAATGGCAAATAAACATCACCATACGCCCTGAAAAGGTTTCAACGTTGGATGTCATTATAATCACTATTTCTTGTGATGTGGCCCACTTGAGAGTTGGATGTTCTTTAATTTTGGACCCTTTTCCTAAAATTAGCTGGTAAAATAGATTAATGGAGTGGATAAGATACATACATTAGGTTGGACCCTGCAGAGTTTACTCGGCAGGCAGTCGGCGTCCAACAACAAACAAACAAGGAGAGTCGTATATGAAAGGGAAAAAAGGGAATAAATGATAAGATCAGTTGGATATAAGAGTTGGGGGGGGGGGTGTGGGGCTGTTTTGTGTGATGATTGGTGGACACATGTGATTGTGCGGTAGTGAATCACGTGCTTTGAGGAAACAAAATAATAAACTATTAGATTGGGAGGGGCTCGAGGCCGTTGATCTACGTGGCCCATCAGTGGATTTTCTCCTCTCTATCATTATATTCTTTCACGAGGAAAGACCAACGGAGTGTCCTTGTATACTCTGTAATACTATCTACCATCTATGCGTTAGAGCTTAGACCCTACAGTGCCTCCGAAGGGGTTTGCGTGTGGGAAAAAGATACTCCTGGAAATGAATTGGTTACTCCCCCTTGTTGGGGATTTTGACCTGCGGAATCACACAGATCTAGATCTAGGATAGCAATCCAATGACACCAAGCACACAAGAGAACACAGAGAACACTCAAATTTAACATGAAAAATCTTTGCGGGAAAAAACTACGGCACAAAGCAACAGATCTCCACTATGAAAATAGAAATTACAAAGAGAAAGGATTTACCCAATTCGAACAACCTCGAATCTTACCCTTGCTACACCATTTAATTTTCCTGGAACCCCTTTAGAAAGATTTCTCATACCCTAGAAAAGCCCTAGGAACACCTATTTATAGTTTAAGCAACTTTCCTTTCGCATCTCAGTTGCGAAAGGACTCAAATCCGCAGTTTTGTGCAAAATCGTCGAACAAACTGCGTAACCTACGACTAATCGTAGCTCTCCTACGACTGGTCGTAGACTACCTATAACTAGTTCTAGACTAGGAAAAAAAACACCACAGTCTCTGTACTTTGAGTCGTGCCAGGGCTCGAACCTATGACCGGTCGAGCGCTTCCTACGACCAGTCGTGGCTATCCCACGACCGGTCGAACGACCTTAAAAACTTTAGATTTAAGACTTTTCTCAACAATCTCCACCAAGTCTTCAATCTTCAACCGTGTAGCACCTTGACATCTTCTCTTATCTCTGCATCACATCATAGCTTCTTGTGCACACTCCGTCCTTCTTTTACGCCATCGCCAATCCTAGAGAAGTTTCACAGAACTTGAACTTCTCTACGGGAACGACCCAGGTGAGCATGTCTGCCAGATCAAAATCCATGTGCTCAACCACCTTTGCTCCTGTCTTTTCAAAAGAAAAGACGTAGTCTTCTTACCATCTCACCGCTACCCAGTATTACTTGTCGGGGTACTTGCTCACAACACTGATAACCTGTGAAATAACTGGTCTAATCCAGACCATGACATACACTGTCCAGCGCATTCGAATAAGGCTCATGAGATATCCTACTTTTCTTCATCTGTTTTGGGATAAATCCAGAGAAAAACTTGAGGAGAGAAACGTAAGGAACGCTCTCCAGCTTTACCTGGCCCATCACATCTTAGATCAATACCTACACACAGGGTATTCCTCCTGTGATTACCAAAGCCTACTCCTCCTTCAGTCTCAACGTCGAGAACCATCTTTGCAACCCCATAATCCTTCATCTTGGATGTCCCGAGTCTTCAGTACATTGATTTCAGACATGTCACAATTGGCGATCCACACGTCATCAACATACAATACCTGACCCACCATGAAGAAATCAAACCCCTGCCTAGGCCACAGGCCGAACCACGACCTCCTGCAAAGTCTTTTCTCAGCCCCTTTCACTTCGAACCGTCCTAGTTGCTTCATGTAGATCTGCTCTTCACTTTCCCTTGCAGAAGTGCCGACTCTACATCCTTCCTTCCAGCTTAAGATCACATTGGCCAACCAGCGTCAATCACTGATCTAATAAACACCTGTTATACCGTTGGCGCGAATATCTCTAAGAAGCCGATCCCTTCTCCCTGAGCATAACCCATCGCCACCAACCTCGCTTTGTATCTATATTGTATCCCCCTGAAGATCCACCTGCATCCAACCACTTTTCGGCCCACTGGAAGCTCCACCCGCTCCCATATGTTGGTCTGGTACAACGAATTCATCACATCGACCATAGTCACCTTTCACTTCTCAGCACCAGGCACCTAAATCCATTTGAATAGAAGATAAATCCTCTTGAAATATTGGAGTCGTCCATGTCCCTCGCCGATATCCCGCGATCATGCTGTGTATTTCTTCTCACAGGTGGCTGTTCCACCTACTCTATATCCATGTTCGCGCGTCTCAGCCTTCCTACCCTGCCCGCTCATGTGGTCATGCCCAACATGCAACACACGTGCAGAAGTGGAATCCGCTACATCCACCATGGCTTCACCTTTTGAAGTGCTCCCGATCAACTTGTACAAGTTACCGAGTCGTTGCGCTTTCATGATTACCCGTGCCCCCTTGGATACTTTAAGAGCACCATTAATACCTGTCTACTTGTATCCTTTTGCCTTAAGCACACCAAGAAAAATCAGATTCAGCTTCAAATCAGGAACGTGCCTCACATCTGTCAAGGTACGCTCCACCCTATCAAACATCCTGATGCGCACGGAACCAACAGCCACAACATTACAGGCAATGTCATTACCCATAAATACATGTCCACCATCGCACTCCCTGTAGCTGGTGAACCAACTCCGATGAGGAGTCATGTGAAAAGATGCCCCTGTGTCTAGCATCCACTCATCCTTACGATCATCGTATGACCGTCTGAGAGAAAACACAGATAAAACATCACCATCGCATTCACTCGATCCATCTGACGTGACAACATTGGCCTCCTTGCATGAAGCCTCAGAATCTTCCCTCTTCGATTTAAGATTTTCACAATCCCTCTTCACATGTCCTTCTTTCCCACATTTCCAGCACTTTACCTTTCTTTTTCCCTTACCCCTGGATTTGGATATAGAACCAGAAGAACCTGTACCGTATCCAAAATTCCTACTCACTGTAAACAGTGCATCAGAAGACGTCCCCATGTCGCTGTTTAGTTGTCTCATAGCCTTCCCTTGAAGGGCTGAGATAACTGTGTCGACACTCAGGGTTTTATTCATGCTGCATATAGTGTCCTTGAATGCCTCATAGGACGCCAGGAGAGAATTCAGCAACATGCATGCTTGTTCTTCATCTTTCATCACTTTCTCCATATCCAGCAATTTGCAAACCAATTTATTAAAGTTGCTGATGTGAGCCTCCAGATCTCTACCCTCTGCCATCTTGAAGTTATACCACTGTCGCTTCAAGTGTAGGCGATTTTTCGATAATTTCTTCGCATAGACATCCTCTAACTTCGCCCACAAACCAGCCCCAGTTTTCTCCCTCATGACGTTGTAGAGAACCTCATCTGTGAGATATAAACAGATCGATAATAAAGCTTTCTTATCAAGAGTATTCCAATCAGCATCTGTCATAGTAGACTTCTGCTCCTCAAGAGTACCATCTTCGCCTTGCTTAGTTAACAGGCTAATCATCTTAACCTTCCATAACTCATAATTATTTTTTCCTGAGTACTTCTCAAACTCATACCTGGTGCTCGCCATTATTACTAATCCCTCAGATTTAGATCTGTGCCCTAACGATAGCTTTGATACCACTTGTTGGGGATTTTGACCTGAGGAATCACACATATCTAGATCTAGGATAGCAATCCAATGGCACAAAGCACACAAGAGAACACAGAGAACACCCAAATTTAACGTGGAAAACCCTTGCGGGAAAAAACTACAGCACAAGTGACAGATCTCTACTATGAAAACAGAAATTATAAAGAGAAAGGACTTACCCGATTCGAACAACCTCGAATCTCACCCTTGTTATACCCTTTAATTTCCCTGTAACCCCTTTAGAAAGCTTTCCCATACCCTAGAAAAGCCCTAAGAACACCTATTTATAGTTTAGATAACTTAACCTACGACTAGTCGTAGCTCTCGTATGACTGGTCGTAGATCACCTACGACTAGTCCTAAACTAGGAAAAAAAATAGCACAGTCTCCGTACTTTGAATTGTGCCAGGGCTCGAACCTATGACCGGTCGAGCGCCTTCCACGACCATTTGTGGTTGTCCCACGACCAGTCGAACGACCTCAAAAACTTTAGATTTAAGACTTTTCTCAACACCCCTGCCATTGGCCAAGGGCTGTGGTTGGTGCTCTATGGGACCCACCATGATGTATGTGTTTCATCTATGCTTTACATCTATTTTTATAGATCATTTTATGTTATAAGACAAAAAAGAAGGTATATCCCAATATCAAGTGGACCACATTACAAGAAACAGTGTTGAATGAGCACTGACCATTAAAAACTTTTTGAGGCCATAAAAGTTTTGGATCAAACTGATATTTTATTTTATTTTTACCTTTATATGCGTCTGTATAACCTAATCAATCAATTGGATGGCAAATAAACAGTACAGTGGGCCTCAGGAGGATTTTAGCGGTGGATATCCAATCACTATTGTTTTCCTGTGGTGTGGTCCACTTGAGATTTATATCCCTCTCGTTTCTATTTCCAAGCCCTAAAATGATCTTAAAAAATGGATGAGCAGCATGGATGAAACAGACACATCATGGTGAGGTCACAGAGCACCGACCACCAACCACCGGGCTAGTGGTAGGGGGAGTAGCCAATCCGTTTCCCCTTCAACAAATCCACTCCGCCCATCTGTTTTGTAAGAACACGATAAGACGGGATTTTAAAAATAAGGCAGATCCAAAACTTTGTAGGCCATCCCACATGAAACAGTGGGCATTGAACGCCAGGGATGACGGAAGTTTTATATCGGGGTGATACTTGTGCCTATAGTTTATATTAGTTTAATAACCTATGAATGGTTTGGATGGCATTTAAATATCGTGGTCAGCTCCAGGAAGGTTTCAGCGGTGGTAGTTTCTGTTCCTACTGTTTCGTTGGTGTGGCCCACATGAGTTTTAGATCTGCTTGACTTTTAGATTTTTATCATATTGTAGCCTTTCAAAACAGATGGACCGATTTGATTTGTCACGAACATCTGTGGGCCCCACACAGTCCCGGGGACAGGTATATCTGTCCTTGGATCACCAACAATCCGCTTCTCTGAGCCTCTTGGAAGGCGGTTTAGCTGCGACCCTGGATACAGCCAGGTGGGTGCGAACCTGACAGTGGGGCCCACCTCGATGTATGAGATGTTTATGTACACCGTACATCCATCTTTCCAGTTTATTTTAGGACATGTTCCCAAAAAAGGAAGTAGATACAAAGTCTCGGGTGGACCACACAGTAAGGATTAAATTCCCACCGATAATAACTTCTTGAATCAAGTTGATATTTGTGATTTCCTCCATCGGGTCTGCGCGACCTTATCAATAAGTTGGAGGGCAAATAAATATTACGGTTGACTCTAAGAAGTTTTTGATGGTGTAAGTTTAATGACCACTTTACCGTGGTGTGGTCCAACCAAGATTTGAATGGGCATTATTTTCAAAGTCATGACCTAAAATTTGCTAGCAAAACGGATGGACGGCGTGGATATACAATGCATACTTCAAAGTGGGCCTCACCGTCACACCCACGTCGGCAGGTAATCCGGGTCCCCTCATATTCTCAGGTCTGCCCAAAACTCAAGTGGACCACCCCGCATAATCGTCCATAAAACCTCTAGAATTAGGTAGTATGGCCTACTTGAGTTTTTTAATTGCTTGATTTTTGGGGTATCTATTCAACCTGGCGGACTGCATTTTGTGAACGAACTGGATGGTATATACAAAACACAGTGGGCCCACATTGGGGCTGCAAGGCTTTGATGGTGGGCATCCCATCATAACCGTTTCCAGTGGTGTGATCCACCTGTGTTTTCGATTGGGATGACTTATGGGTTATGGACTTGAAGGGGCGCACCTCATAGACGGAATGAATGTGGGCCCTACGTCACAGTGGGTCCAGCACGACAAGTTATATAGAATAAGCTGATTCTACAGTAGAACCGGAAACATATTGGCTACTCGCCCTGCAACTGGCCAATGGCTAGTGGTCGGTGCTCTGTGGGCCCTAACATAATGTACGTGTTTCATCTATGCCGTCTACACATTCTTGCATATCATTTTATGGTATTAGCCCAAAATTGAGGTTGGTCCAAATCTCAAGTGGACTGCACAGTGTTGATTGAACACCTACCATTAAAAACTTCTTGGGAGCTATAAAAGGTTTGGATCAAGCTGATATATATTTTTTCCCTGCATCTAAGTCTTTATGACCTAATCAACAGGTTGGATTTCAAATAATCCTTACATTGGGCATGGGAGGTTTTTAACGGTGGACATTTAATCACTAATGTTTTCCCACGGTGCAGTCCACATGAGATTTAGATCTACCTAATTTTTGGGATCAAGAACTGAAATTACATTTTTAAATGCATGCGCAGTGTGGATAAAACACATACATCATGGTGGGGCTCACATGGCACTGACCACTGGCCACCTAGCTGGTGGCAACGCCGCTAGCCAACCCCCTTCTAGAAAACCCGCTTCGCTAGGAAATAGAATGACTACTCTCTAGAGTTGGGCATCAGACCGAGTCAGATTCGGTCCAACTCGACTTGGTTTAAAATTTATAGGGTATGATCCGAATTCGATCAAATTCGGCGTGGGATCTACGTCATCGGACTCTAACATATTCAAACTCTGCTGACTTAGAATTGATCCGAGTTTGACTCGGTCAGAAATCTCAAGTTGAATCGAATTGAACAAAG
Source organism: Magnolia kwangsiensis (assembly GCA_037074715.1). Lineage (NCBI taxonomy): Eukaryota > Viridiplantae > Streptophyta > Magnoliopsida > Magnoliales > Magnoliaceae > Magnolia > Magnolia kwangsiensis. Next base: position 14,162,093 of record CM073586.1, read on the forward strand.
TTGGAATCGTTCATTTTTTCAACGGTATGAGAATCATTATTCTCATTATTTTGTATGGTGCAATCTACTTGATTATTAAATATACTTAAAAATTAGTATCAATTCTTAAAATGATATAGAAAAACTGATGGACGATGTGGATAAATCAAAAAATTCAAGACAGGCCCACACAAGCTCACACCAGCTTACAGCTTCCCGAAGAAGCTTCAAGTCTCGTAGCTTCCAAGAAGCTTCAAGTACAGTGGCAGGGATAGGGTGTACTAATAAGCTAACAAAAGAGGAAAAAAAATGTACAGTTGCCTAAGTAGCATAGGCAATAATGAAATTATTTCTGAAGAAGAGATTCTTCAAGCACCGTGGTAGGGATAGGGTGTACTAATAAGCTAATAAAAGAGGAAAAAAAACGTACAGTAACCTGGTAGCAGAGGCATTAATGAAATTATTTTTAAAGAAGAGATGTTTCGATGCTTTTTGGTGCACTTTTAACTTATACTGCTCCTGTTTGTATCAGTTTACTTGGACTGTCTAATCGATTAATCTGAACTGTCCATTAAGTCCAAGACACAATTCATGGGCTATCATGTAAAAATGGAACTAATCATATGATCCAATCATCATTGGTTAGGATTGCATAAACAATAGTGATTCTTTAGAATCATAAGCAATCCATGATAGTCCTAACGAACAGACGGATTATATTTTCAATTAGACCTATTTTTGTGAAGTTAGTCTTGACCGTCCATTTAAAAGGCCATTGATCGAAATAATAGAACTTGTTATATTGGCATGATATTTGCATGAGAGCCATTGAAATTAGCATCACACCTAATGAACGGTCTAGATTAACGGATTGGACTGTCTAAGTGTCCATATGCAACTAGGAGCATGATATCTTATATACCCAAGAGCATTGCAGTATTTCCCTCTAAAAATAATAGCTGACACCAGCTATAGAAGCCCTAGGTATGTGTCATGCGAATACGAGCACTGATGCTCCTTGAGCTCCAAGTTGTAAGAACGGGTGGGCCGCGGATTAGGCTACTGAAGTGACGTCACTTAGTTCTGTAAGCCCCACTATGATGTATGTGTTGTATCCATACCGTCCATCCATTTTGAGATATCATTTTAGAATATGAACCAAAGAATGAAGCAGATAAAAATTTGTAGTGGACCCCACCACAGAAACAGTGGGGAGAGTGATTCCCACTGTTGAAACTATCCTACGACCCACCATAATGTTTATTTGAAATCCAACCTGTTCAAAAGTTAAAACGGACATGAAAGAAGGGAAAACACGAATATCAGGTTGATCTAAAACTCTTGTGGCTTTTATAAGTTTTTAATGGTGGGCGTTGCTGCCCCTCTGTTTTCTCTGCTGGGGTCCATTGGAGCTTTGGATTTAACTCATTCTTTGGATCTTGCCCTGAAATGATCTCTCCAAATGGATGGATGGCGTGGATACAAAACATACATCATGGTGGGGCCACGAAACTTGGTGACGTCACTTTAGTAGTGACTCTAGCTACTAACCTGTCAGTAGCTAATCCGCGCCCGAACAGAGAGAGAAAGAGTTGCAGAGAGAGACAGAGAGAGAGAGAGATTTACCCCGGCTGGTGGAGATTAGGATCGGGAAGATTTGGGGATTCCAGATCCAGCGCGGCAAGCATTCTTCGGGTGCGGGAAGGGTTAAAAACAGGTTGCAAAGGAGGGTTCGAGATCTACGGGTGCGGGTAGGCGACGAGCGTTCTTCAGATACAGTTAGGGTAGGGTAAACAAAGGGGTCGGGTAAAACTTAAAAGTAAAAAAAATAAATATATATAACTTAATAAATACGGTCCGGAACGAGTCGGTCCGAATCGGATTCAATCGGATCGGGTCGGTTCTGAACGGGTGCTATCCGTACCCGTCTCGAAAATGTTTCGGATCTGGATGGGACTACTCAATCCTGACCGATCTAGACCATCAGTTCTGTTCGAATCGGGTCAGATCGGGTTCGATCGGGTCAGATCCACCGGATCAGATATAAAATGCCTAGCTCTACTACTCTCCCTGCGACTAGCCCGGTGGTTGGCAGTAGGTGCTCCTGGGCGCCACCATGATGAATGTGTTTCATCCATGTTGTTCATCCATTTTTACAGATCATTTTAGGACTTGATCCCAAAAATGAGAGGGATATAAATCTCAGGTGGACCACACCACAGGAAAACAATAATGATTGGATATCCACCATTAAAATCTTCCTACGGACCACTGCAATGTTTATTTGACATCCAATCGGTTGATTAGGTCATATAGACCTAGATGAAGGGAAAAAGAAAGATTTGCTTGATCCAAAAATTTTATGAGTTTTAATGGTCGACGTTTATTCAACATTGTTTCCTGTAATGTGGTCCAATTGAGATTGCTATATATCTCATTTTTGGTATCATACTTTAAAATGATCTAGAAAAATAGATGGACAGAATGGATGAAACACATACATCATGGTGAGGCCCATAAAGCATCGACCATTAGCCATTGGTCGGTGGTCAGTGCTCCGTGGGCCCCACCATGATGTATGTGTTTCATCCATTTCGTTCATCCATTTTTCAAAATCATTTTAGGGATTTATACAAAAAAATAGAGGGATATAAATCTCAGGTGGACCACACCACATGAAAACAATAATGATTGGATATCCACCATTAAAATCCTCCTAAGGCCCACTGTACTATTTATTTGACATCTAATCTATTGATTAGGTCATACAGGCCCAGATGACGGGAACAAACAAAAATCAACTTGATCCAAAACTTTTATGGCCCTCAAAATCTTTTTAATGGTCAACACTTATTCAACATTGTTTCTTATAATGTGGTCCACTTGAGATTAGGATATAACTCATTTTTTGTCTTATACAGTAAAATTATCTTTAAAAAGAGATGGACGGAATGGATGAAACACATACATCATGGTGGGGCCCACAGTGCATTGACCACCAGCCATTGGCTGTTGTCGGGGGAGAGTAGCCAATCCATTTCCATGTAAGATATGCCCAAGAATGATAGGATCCTGGACCCTAGGCTTTGTACGACACACACAGTTGGGAAAGTGGATTGGCTGGTGTACCTCACACCAACTATATAGCCGTTGTATTGACGTCAACAAGTTTTGTGGGTCTAATCCTGAGGTATGTGTTATATCCAAACCTTCCATCCATTTTACAAGCTCATCTCAAGGCTTGAGAAGAAAAATAAGACATATCTAACTAACAAGTGAACCACATAGAAAAAAGCAGTGGGGGGTTGAACGTCTACCATTGAAACCCTTTTGGGGGTCACAGAAGTTTTGAATCAATATGAAATTTATTTTTCCTCTTCATACAGGTCTTTATGACCTTATGACCAGATTAGATGGAAAATAAGCGTTATGGTGGACCCCACGAATTTTTTAACGGTGAAAATCATTATCTCCAATGCTATTTGTGGTGTGGTCTAGATGATCTTTGGATATGATTCAATTTTTGGATAATACTCTAGAATGATCTCTAAAAATAGATAAAATGTGTAAATATAATAAATACATCACTATGAGGCTCATCTAACTTTGATCTTCTTTGAACCGTTCATACAACTCGGAGCTCGAGGAGCGTCAGTGCTCGTCTTCGCACGACACGTACCTACAGCAGCTGTCACACCCCAAACTCAAAAATCGGGCTTACAAAATTCTCGATCACTGAATCCGGTGTCGACAGCCTCCGTAGTATCCCATTCTTGGCTCCCAGCGCATATACGCCAGATTTCAATCTTGGGATCCTGTAAGGAGGATTTTTCCAATGTACATTTATCTCGTAAGAAGCATGACCACAAGTTTACCCAAATCACAAAGGCAATATCATCATCACATATTTACTAATATAAACATTTGAATACAGTGCTGAAAGGGAAATACATATATATCGAAAATCAGAGCTCCAGAAGACAGTTGTACGCTCCAAGCTCAACACTGCTGCAACCTAACGCCACCTGCACGCATCTATCGTGCATAAGCTTATATAAAGCTTAGAGGGTAGTGTAAGTGTGTGCTCAAGGTAAGTACTAAGAATGTAATATCAGAACAATGTGGAAACATGCTAGTAAGCCCATAAGTCACACAGTACCAGAATATGCAATGCAAATCGGCAATGCAAATGTGAAATCATAGAGAGCCAAATATCTAATGCCGATGATGCAATGCAATATACAAATCCCGAAGAGTCCATGAATATGGTCAATCGTATCTAGGCCATATAAATGCAGAAACATAGCAACCCAAAATGTCATATGTCGCAGATGTAATGCAATATGTGGTGTGAATGAAATGACCAAGCTGGAGTGTGAAGTCGGGATGATAGTATGTAGTATCGCAGGTTATAGGGTTTATCACAAGGGACTTATATCCAAACCAGTCTCATACCTAAATTTGGATAGTCAGACTCAATGTGGTAGACTCCTGATCTCAAGTTAGTCGCGCGCTTCAACCGAAATCCTTACCATTTTGAAGGTACACTATAATTAGTTGCGCACCACCAGCCCGAGTGGATAGTGAATGAATGAGTATGTAACTCCTACTCAATAATTTTATGTATCAGTACTGTACATCTCTGGTATCATCACTGAGGTCTATTCGACTCTACGTCAATTTGTCGCCCCTATTTGAGCACACAACTGGGTAAGTGGAAGAGACCTCACTATCCGTCTGCCAATATCGGGCCTAGCTCGTCGATAGCGGACCCATTCCTTAAGCTGGTCAAACTCAACCTAGATACTACTCCCTCACTCAGGAGGGTAAGGTCACACTCCTTTCTAACTGAACATGACACAGTGAGAGACGCGGCCTAACGGTATACGGCCCTCGTGCGCTCATGGATCCACTCGATTTAGACGCTGGAGCAAACTCTAGTAATAAGAGGGATTAAGGATTTTCACCCAGGGACATTTATGGTGCCCACATGCTATAACCAAATATTTTTAGTGTCCCATCCGGCCATCCACGACATACATGTGGAGGACACGACCCTAATGTCGCTAGGGCATACAATAGTCATATCACACAAATACCATATGCATGAGTCACACAGTCCAATCATGCATCAATCTTGCGCATACCAATCGCTCATGTGAGATGACTCCGCCTATTAGGGAGTCCCATAAACAACCTGCCCTATGACATATGCTATGGTCATCCACAACTCATAACAAACATGCAGGTGATGCGTATGAGCATGTATTATGATGCTACGCTGTCACATACTCATAATCGGTATCAATAACCAGCATCGAGAATCAGCATCGATAATCAACCTAATAAAGGGCCTAAGGAAAGGTCACAATGAGGATATTTAACCATCATTGCCCATCAATGTGGACATTTAACCAATATTGCTCCCAAGGAGTGGCCCACATAGAGCTAAACATCATAGTGGGCCCATAGCCTCACAGAAAGGCCTAATATACATCACAATGGGCCTCATACAAGGGCTACATAAACATCACAATGGCTACGACATATGGGCCAGAAATACATCTCATTGGGCCTTTCCAAATGGGCCGAAAATACATCACAATGGGCCTCATCATATGGGCCTAATACACATAACAGGTGGGCCCCGCACTTGGGCCTCAAATACATAAAAGGTGGGCACCATCACATGGGCCTCAAATATATCACACGGGCCATATCTCATGGGCTTCAAATACATAATAGGTGGGCCCTTCACATGGGCCTAATACACGTCATGATGGGCCGCTCACACGAGCCTAATACACAGCACAGTGGGCCGCATGACATGGGTCTAATACACATCACAATGGGCTGCATGACATGGGCCTAATACACATAACAATGGGCCACATGACATGGGCCTAATACACATGACAATGGGCCACATGTAAGACCCGTATCTTAGCCCGTACCGTTTCATATGCTTCCGCGGTCTTACTGGTCGAATTCCGACAACCTTCGACCCATAACCGATATTTGTGAGCGACCCTGATTCGTATGCCGTCAACCCATATCGACTCAACCCAAGACCTTTACCATAGTGACCGCGCCGTCACAGCGGTTCTGATGCCGCGTCTCGCGCGCCGAGGCGATACCTAGGCCAGAAGAAGTGGGCCTGTGTTCAGTTTGAGAAAACGCCGCTCATTTATAAAATTCCAAGAGAATCTTTACAACCTTTCAAATCAATCTCATAAATCATGTCATATATCAAGTACACATCACCTCATATGCCAAGTACAACCCCATCCCCAAGCAACCCCAAAGTCAAACTCTCCCTTACACAAAGTACACCCACCACATCACTCACCCATCTCTCTCTTTCAATCTCTCTCTCTCTCATCTCTCTCTCCCTCATTCTCTCCAAGCAACCATCCATGGCTTCCATGGGAGAGAAACTAGTATGAACCACCTTCCTACTTTCCATTTCCACCGTCCAAGTCTGATCTCAACTGTTGAAGTCCATTCATTCGACCTCTAGATTACATTGGTGAAAGAAGGAAGAAGAGATCTTGAGGTAAGTGCTCTTCTCTCTCTCTCTCTCTCTCTCTCTCTCTCTCTCTCTCTCTCTCTCCTCTCCCTTTTCCATTATTCACTGGCCCACCTAGTGTATGTGTGTATGGCCCGCCATGAGGTATCTTATCCATGCCATCTACCCATGGGACCCACCTTGCTGGACTGTCCAGCGGATGGGACTGCTGCTCGTCCATCTGGACAGCTCGGGATGAAGGGATAATACAAACATCATCTTGGTCCTAAGCTCGTGGACCACCTATGTGGATTTCCCCTTGATGCATCTGCTGCACACGTGGATTCCACATGATGTATATATTTTATATCCACACCGTCCAGTTCTTCTGGATGGTGGAGATCTACCCACCTTGATGTATTTATTAAGTCTGCACCATGCAGATGTGCTGAACGTGGTAGAACCCCCGGCCAGCTTCTTCAAACGTTGGTGGATCCACATGTGTGGACCCTTGATATACACGTGATACCCTGACCGTCCATGGGACGGTGGCCCCAGCAGCTAAGCTGCACGTGTTATGGCCCCATCATGCGATATGTGGTATCCCCCATATCGTCCGTCCATTGGTAAGCTCTGGTGGGACCCTACCCGTATGTATTGCATCCACACCGTCCACTGTATCCTCACCGTCCAATCACTGGACGGTGGAAGAGGATTGGCTAGAGTACCTTCACCAGCTGCATAGCTGTGTATATGTGACGTCAGCAAAATCTGGTGGGACCCACCTGAGGTATGGGCTCATCCAACCGTCCATCTATGTGGACCACACTAGCCATATGGCTGTCATAAGACGTCAGCAGCTCATGTGAGACCCACCTTAATGACGTGTAAACCCACACCGTCCATTGCATGTGAGACCCACCTTGATGACGTGTAACCCCCACCGTCCATTGCATGTGAGACCCACCTTGATGGCGTGTAACCCACACCGTCCATTGCATGTGAGACCCACCTTGATGACGTGTAACCCCCACCGTCCATTGCATGTGCGACCCGCTATGATTTATGCTTTTTGTCTATTCCTTCCATCTATTTAAACCCCACCTGATGGACGGTGTCATCCAGACCGTCCAAACAGTGGGGCCTGGATGAGTAAAATAAATGTCAGTTCATCTTAAACTTTGGTGGGCCACCACATGGCACACCCTAATGTATGTGTTTTGCCGCATCGTCCAAAGCCCTGGATGGTGGGCCCTGTCTTGAGCACGTGTGGGGCCTGCCTTGATGGATGCATTGCATCTGCACCTCCCATTGGCTGGACGAGGGTCCCACAACTATGATGTATGTACTTTATGATCCACACCGTCCATCCATCTGATGTTGCCGTGGGCCCACTCTGATGAGTATTTTCCAGCCAAACTATCCATCCACTTGACAAATTTTGGATCGCCGATCTGCTGGACGGTCAGCGCCCCACCCACGATGAATATTTTCCATCCAAACTATTTGTTCATTTGGTGGACAGCCACCTAAATGGACCCACCTTGATATATAAACTGTCTATACAGTTGGTGAGCTCGTCTTGGGGCTTGAGAAGAAAAAAAAATAAGGCAGATCTAATATCAAGTGGATCACCCTATAGAAAATAGTGGTGTTGGACGCCCACCCTTGAAACCCCTTCGGGTTACAGAAGTTTTGATTCAATATGTTATTTATTTTTCCTTCCCTGATCAGGTCCTTGTGACCTTATGAACGGTATGGACGGAAAATGAACACTATGGTGGGCCCACTAGAAATTTAACTGTGGAAATCATTATCTCCACTGCTATTTGTAGTATGGTCCAAATGATCTTCCGATATGATTCATTTTGTGATAATGCTCTAAAATGATCTCTAGTTATAGATGAGTGGTGCGGTTGGTTTGGGCCCAATTGGCTTAGCCCATATAATTCAACCCATTTGATTCGACCTATTAATGCGGCCGATTGATGCGTCCCATTTGATGTGTATATGGCCCACTTGTGCAGCCCATTGGTGTAACCCATTAGATATATATGAGGCCCATGTGTAGGGCCCGCATTCTGTATATTTGAGACCCATGTGCAGGGCCCACCCGTCATGTATATGAGACCTATTAATGCGGTCCACTTGATGTATATTGAAGCCCATGGGTCGTAGCCCACTACGATGTATCTGAGGACCACGGGTCGTGGCCCATAGAGATGTATATTAGGCCCATGTATTTGGCCCATTATGATGTATATTAAACCCTTGTAAGAGGCTACAAACTCACCATATGTTTAGCCCTGTGTGGGCTACTTCTTGGAAGCAATGTTGGTTAAATGTCCACATTGATGGACAATGATGGTTAGATGTTCACATTGTAACCTTCCCTTAAGCCGATTGTTGATCCCAATTGTCATAGACCGATTATCGATTATGATGGTTGTGGTCGATTGACCGATTATCGATCGAGGTCGATTACCGATTTTGATTTGTCCTGACCGATTATCGATTATCTATCGAGGCCGATTATCGATTCTGATTTTTCATGACTGATTGCCGATTAGCGCTTGAGGCCAATTATCATGACCGATTGCCGATGAGCGATCGAGGTAGATTATCATGACCGATTATCGATTAGCGATCGAGGCCGATTATCCTGACCGATTGCAGATGAACGATCGAGGCAGATTATCATGACCGATTAGCGATTAGCGATCAAGGCCGATTATCCTAACCGATTGTCGATTAGCGATCGAGGCAGATTATCATGACCGATTGCCGATTAGCGCTCGAGGCCGATTATCATGACTGATTGCCGATGAGCGATCAAGGCAGATTATCATGACCGATTACCGATTAGCGATCGAGGAAGATTATCATGATCGATTGTCAATTAGCGATCGAGGAAGATTATCATGACCGATTACCGATTAGCGATCGAGGCCGATTATCTTGACCGATTGTCGATTATCGATCAAGGCCGATTACCGATCTTAATTTGTCGTGGCCGATTACTGATTTTGATTGTAGGGGCCCAATGTGATGTACATGCAACCCATATTTGAGGCCCGACGTGATGTGTATTCAGCCCGTGTCTAAGGCCTAATGTGATGTATATTGAGGCCTAGGTGATGAGGCCCATTGTGATGCATTTGAGGGCCAGGCGAAAGAGCCTATTGTGATGTATGTTAGGCCTATGAGCAGGGCCCACCTGTTGTGTACAGGTAACCCTTGAGCAAGGCCCATTGTGTTGTATATTAGGCTGTTGTGTGAGGTCGCAGGCCCATTATATGTTTGGATCTATGTGGGTCATTTCTTGGGGCAATGTTGGTTAAATGTCCACATTGTCGAGGCCGATTGTTGATACTGACTATGAGTATGTGACAGCATAGCATCATGATACATGCCCATACGCATCATCTGCATGTTTGTTATGAGATGTGATTGACCATTGCATATGTCATTGGGTAGGTTGATATGAGACTCCCTGATAGACGGAGGTTATCTCGCATGAGCGCACGATATGCGCAGGATTGATGTATGACTGGATTGTATGACTCATGCATCTTGCATTGTGTGTTGTGATTACTATACGCCCTAGCGACATCAGGGTCGTAGCCTCTACAAGTATTTCGTGGATGGCCAAATGAGACACCAGAAAAATCTATTCTACATGGGGTGCTATAGATATCCCTGGGTGAAAGTCCCTAAACCCTCTTGGTTCTAGAGGTTGCTCCAACGTCTAGACCGAGTGGGTAGATGAGCGTTGAGTGCCAATTACCAGATGGCTGCGCTCTTCACTGTGTCGTGGTCGGTTGGAAGGGGGTGCGGCCTTACCTGCCCGAGAGGAGGGGGACAATGCTAGGCTGAGTCTGACCAGCTCGAGGAATGGGTCCGCTATTGACGAGCCGGGCTCGATATTGGCAGGCAGATAGTGAGGTCTCTTCCACTCACCTTGTTGCGCGCGATGATGCGACAATCTGGTATTGAGTGTAATAGACCCCGGTGATTTTCCCAGAGAGAAACCGTACTGATATGTGGACTTATCGAGTAGGAGTTGCATGCTCATTCATTCATCCATTCACTATCCACTCGAGCTGGTGGTGTGCAACTAATTGTTGTGTACCTTCGTTATGGCAAGGATTTCGGTTTTGTGCGCAACCAACCTGAGATCAGGAGTTTACCACGTTGAGTTTGACTATCCAAATTTAGGTATGAGACTGGTTTGGATAGAAGTCCATGGTGGCGGACCCCGTAGCCTGCGATACTACGTACTATCATCCCAACTTCACACTCCAAGCATAGTCATTTCATTCGCATCGCATATTGTATTACATCCGCAGGCATATGACATTTTGGGTTGCTATGTTTCTGCACTTATATGGCCTAGATAGACTTAGTAGGATTTGTGTATTGCATTGCATCCTCGGCATCTGATATTTGGTTCTTTATGACTCCTTATCACATAGTTGTTCTATATTGTGTATTCTGATATTGATTGACTTATAGACTTGTCTATACTTCCGCTTACTCTGTTATCGTATGATTTATATCTTGTCAGTATTTCTGCTTACTCTGATTATTCCTGCTCTTGTCAATGTTTTTACTTATTCAGACATTATATGGTTTGTGGATTACCAGTTTTTTCGGTATTGTATGATTGTGGCATTGTATTGAATACTTGGTACTTACCTTGTGCACACACTTAGACCACCCTCTAAGCTTTCTATAAGCTTATGTACGATAGATGCGTGCAGGTGATGTTAGGTTGCAGCAGTGTTGAGCTTGGAGCGTGCAGTGGTCTTCTGGAGCTTGAATTTTTATTTATGTATTCCCCTTTCAGTGTTGTAATCAAATGATTATATTAATGGATATGTGATGATGATGTTTCTTTTATGAATTGGGTAATCTTGTGGTTATGCTTATTACTAGTTAAATGTACATTGATAAAAAAAAAAACCTCCTTGTAGGATTCTAGGATCGGAATCTGGTATATGAATGCTAGGAGCCGAGAATGGGGTACTACGGAGGCTGTCGGCACCGGATTCGGCGATCAGGATTCCTATGAATCCGATTTCTGGGTTTGGGGCGTGACACCACATGACATGGGCCTCTCATACATCAAGTGGGCCACATTAATGGGCCTCAAACACATCAAATGGGTCATATCAATGGGCCACACAAATGAGCCTCAAATACATCAAGTGGGCCACATCAATGGGCCTCATATACAACATATCGGGCCTTGCCATCTGGGCCATAAATACATCACAACAAGCCACAACCCATGGGCTTCATGTACATCAAAGCGGGCCACATGACATGGACAGCTTGGATCAAACACATACATCACGTGGGGGCCACATGAATGGACGGTGTGAATATATAACATATATATCACGGTGGGTCCTACGTCCTGATGGATGATGGGAGCTTGGATTACATCTAGAATCATTTCAATAGTGGTAGGTGCAACATGTGTATAACTGTACACTATCATAGGGGTACATGGCTCACTAATGTGATCAGCACTGTCTAAATACTGTTCATGTAAATTAGGACTGTCCAAACATTGTTCATCACTATCTAGCACATTTGGATGGTGTGGATGAAATAAATACATCACGGTGTGGCCCACATGGCAAAACAGGTGGACGACTTGGGTCTAAAACACATCAAAGGTGGGTCCATGATGGACGAATGGTTTGGATCTAACACACGCATCGTGATGGGCCTACAGAACTGCCAACGTCAGTACAAAGCTATATAGCTCGTGTGCAGTACCTCGGCCAGTCCATCCATCAAGTGGTCCCACATGGGACCTAGTACATACATACATACACAAATACACACACACACACACATCTAATATAATATTATATTTATTATTTGATTTCCAGGTCTGGATGCTGGATGGCGTGTATAAAACACATACTCCTTGTGGGTCCCACTGATCTGGACGGTCTAACCATCCAGACTATGGACGATATGGATACAACATATACATCATGGGTGGGTCCACGCACGTGGCCCACTAGAGATTTAAATTTGTCTCATTCCCTGGCCCATGGCTAGGGAATTGGATGGACGATGTTGTTGAAAAACATACATCAGGGTTCCACGATTTGGATAATACACACGGGTCAGGTGGGGACACATCCAGACATCTGGACTGTCTGGATACAACATAAACATGGGCCCCATGTCCATGCAATGGACGACATGGATATACATCACTGTTGGTCCAGCACCATCCACAGGTTGCTGGACGGTGTGGATCTACATGCATTACAGTGGGTCCAGTGCCATCCCAGGGTTACTAGACAATGTGGATTCAACACATGCGTCTGGTGGGTCCCACATTCAGCACCGTCCACAAGGTGGACCATTTGCACCAGGAAAGAGAGAGAGAGAGAGAGAGAGAGAGAGAGAGAGAGAGAGAGAGAGAGAGAGAGGGAGAGAGATCGGTAAGAAGGGGAGGGACCCCGCCACTATGGGCCCCTCTAGCTTACAATTACATACATCAAGATGGGTCCCACCATATGTGGGCCCTTTAATCATCAAAATCACACAAAAATCACCCACCATTAGATCTTAGACTCCTTCCACTAATGCGTTCTAGAGCTTCGAGGGATGCATTTCAATGGTTGAGATGAAGCTTGGAGGGTAGGATTGGATGGTAGGAAGGTGAGCCACACTAGCTTCTCTCCCATGGAGCTAACTTGGACAGTTGCCTCTCATAGTATAACGCCTCAAAAATCGGTACCCAAGTACATAGACTCCGGTCCCAAGTTCCCAAATGTTAACTTAATAAAATGCACATGCGTCTTCATTCTAATTCACATTAAGTCCGTACACGAATAATTAGAGTTACGCAATTCAACATAGCGGAATCAACGTAAGGCATAGATAATAAAAGGTTTAAAAATATAGGGCTAAGAGTAAAAAATATAATTCTAGTAGTGATGATCGCCCAAAATAAGGATTATACAAGCCACAATATACATACCCAAGGTTATTAAAGTGTAAAGTTTCAGTTTACACCCAATTCTCCAAAACATAACGACATTGGCGCAACTTGATATAAACCTACCGGCCGGAGGCCTCGATAGATCCTGTATCAATAATATGCCTGGCTAGTGTTTTAAAACACCGTCCTAGGTGGGAGTGAGTAGCTAACTCAGTGGTTCCATTAGTTCTAAGTTACACATGTTATTGACGCAATCAACGCAGTTAATGATAAACAAAAAATAGACAATTCCTAAATACTCTTGTTAAATGTGCATATGAAGATATGATATGATGCATGCCCTTTCCAAACAACACTCCCTCACATGCGACTTCGACCACCTGTTTTGCAAATGACAACACTTCCTCATTACGCAACAACCACGCCTGTTTTCCACATTTTAAGTTAATATAATGCGGTGAATGATCATGTTAGCCGAGTAATTATTAAGTTTAATTCATCCAGCATAATGGCGAAGCTAGGATACTGAGGTTATATCACGAGTTCTTATCCGGATCATGTGGCTCGTTGCTGCACGTAGCGACTCTTTACCAGTATCCCTTAATCCAAATTTAGATGTCACCCGTTTATCTCATAAATCAACAATTCTAAGGGTACGGTATGATACCTAAATGTATGAGGAGTAACCCGGTATGGATCGTCACCCAAACCGAGTATGATCACTCAGTTTTGAGGTGTGAGCTTATCACATAAAAACATACATAAAGGGATCGTCACCTAATTCCATTCACACCCAGGTCGTTCGAACGGTACTCTAGCACGCAACTATCGGATGGATAATTTGACGGGGGCCGTTCGAATAATGATATATCACCTCCATTAGTGCTCACTGGTTACTACGGGAGGCTTGTCACCCCAGCTTAGGCCGACAGATCGGACACGGTGTCCCATACCACCATGTCCGGCTCATAAATCTTAGTGAGATCGTATCACACTAATAATTATGAATGGATACATCCATTAGGAACGGGGTATCCTGAATTCCATTTAGTCATGTCACAAATTGTGAACATACATGATTAGTCGGCTAGTGGACTAATTTGATTAACTTGGGAGAACCACAACATAATCGACATTGGGTGTAAGCAGCTCATGTAGTTCAGCTACTTTCGGTCGTCTGTATTCAACCTGGGTCGATCGAGCAAGCCTAGGGTGACCACCTTAACTTGAGCCACTCCTTTAGTTCGGGCGGTTAGACAGCTGACCCAATATCATAGAAATCCCAAGTATCGCTACAGACTAAACATTACATCCCACAATTATAGCATGAGTTCTACTACACAATCACTCAAGCATTTCATCGAACATGTGAGCATCAATAGAAGCAACATACCTACTTAGGCATTTTATCGAACATGTAAGCATCAATGGAACGACACATTTACTTAGGCATTTTATCAAACATATGAGCATAAACAAAATAACATATTCAGTTGGGCATTCATTCAAGCATATGAACATCCATAAAATAACACATTCAATCACCTAAACCTTTTATCAAACATGTAAGCATCCATATGCAACTAATAACATATATTATAGAAAAAAATTAAAATGTCAACATATTAACATGCACAAATTCATCTACAAGATTACATTTAATCATTAACTAAGACCCTCAAGGGTCGATAAACGATAACCTAAAGATAATGATCTGTAACTTTGCAATGATTTATCTAACTCAAAGCGCTCTTAGGATTAGGGTTATAGAGAAAATCCATCAAAGCCTAAACAATCACATAAACCATTGTAAAAACTAGAAAACCTAACCCAAAAGACTATATTAGAGAATATATTCTATTTCTTACCTCTAATCGCTGTCGAGAGAACTCCATAAAGGATATGAGAGTGGTAATGTGGCTATAGAGAGGGATGAGAGAGTGAATGTGCACAAATCCTCACTCTTCCAAGCTTCCTCTCTCTCTCTCTTGCTTTCTCCTCTTTCTCTTCTCCCTTACCCAAGCTAAGGTATGAAATTCGTATGTGAGAAGG
This sequence comes from Magnolia kwangsiensis, assembly GCA_037074715.1. Classification (NCBI taxonomy): domain Eukaryota; kingdom Viridiplantae; phylum Streptophyta; class Magnoliopsida; order Magnoliales; family Magnoliaceae; genus Magnolia; species Magnolia kwangsiensis. The sequence goes on from CM073586.1 coordinate 14,177,608, forward strand.
GGGTGCCCAAATAAGGCCCTTATATAGTGCCAGATTTGGTGTAAATGGCCCCAAGGGCTGGGTTTTTACTATACTAGCCCAATAGGAGGGTTTTTCTAACCTCTAGGGCCCACTATGGGATGTACATATTGATATACACCATAAGATAGTTAGTCCTAATGATGATCTACGTATGGATATGATCGGCTCGCCATTTGGATGCGCTGATCAATGGGTATGATCAAAAGTCTGTTCAACGGTCACCGATGGTTGATCGGGGCTGCGGCTATATGAATATGTGTGAGGAAATATCTTTATTCTACATGTGAAGTTTGGTCATAAACCGACGGTTCGAAATCCTCAACTTTGCGTAAGAGTGGACGACCCAATTCACTTAAGTTTCAGCTTCTTCCTTTAGGGTATTTGCACTTCTTATACACTCGTCCCTCAGCTCAAGTTGAGTGGTTCTATACACTACTCAGGTTCGATTCCCGCGATAGACATCGAGCCCAGTAAGATAGACATTATTCTATAGTTTTGGAACTAGTGGCCCACTAACGAACGGTTTAAAGCTCGTTTGGATAATCAAGAAATTTCTTGAATGAATTAGGTAGTAAGATTTCTTGTGCGCGATGATTAGGGTTTGGATTAACTATATTCATAGTGTGGTCTATTCGTAATTAGTGAAAATAGCGATTTAGCCATAATCACTTTAAACCATTGGTTCATAGGCTAAATGGATAATTGAGTAACTTTGGTTTGTTAATTAAGATCCGACCCCTGGTTGTCTCATCTTTGGATAGATCTTTAATCTAGTTGTGGTAGTCTTGATTAGTTAGTGATATGTCAGCTAAATGTGGCTCCATGTGAACAAATCATGTGGCTAAACTTAGTGTATAAGTGATCAATTAGATTCGTTGGCTTCCTACGGTTAGTTAATCGAATTTGTGCGGTTCTTTATTGGTACTACTCATGTATAGGATAATATCGAGTGTTAATGGTTAGTAAGTGATAATATATGTTAATTATAATAAAAATTTTCAAAGGTTTTTAGAAATTCAAAATAATGAAAATACAGGACGTTAACATGGAGTTGCTTGGGAGGAAATGAGAGAGATGAGAGAGAGATGTGATGTAAGGAGAGAGAGGGAAGGTGAGTGAGTGATGGGTGTACATGACATGTATAGGTGGAGAGAGAGAGAGAGATGACTTTAGGGGTTGCTTGAGGATGATACATGTACTTGACATATGATGTGATGTGATGTGATTGATTTTACATGTTCTTTTGGGTTTGCAAATGCGCAGTATTTTCTCGAAATATACGTGGGTCCACAACTCCTGGCATGGGTATCACCTCGGCGGGCAAGACGTGGCATCAGAACTGCGGCGATGACGCGGTAGCTAGGGTACAAGTCTCGGGTAGAGTCAATGCCAATAACACTACAAGAAAATACACTTTTACTGATGAAAATTTTCATCACTAAAAGCTTTCTTTTTGTAGTTAAAAAGTTTTACTGACGAAAATTTTCATCGGTAAAAGACCGTGGTAAGACTTTTACCGATGAATTTTTTTGTCGGTATAAACTTTTACCGACGAATTTTTTCATAGATAAAAATTTTTACAAAACTTGTACTTACGAAAATTTTTGTAGCTAAAAATATTTACAAAACTTATACCTACAAATATTTTTGTAGGTAAAACTTATTACAAAACGTTTACCTACGAATATTTTCGTAGGTAAAAATATTTACAAAACTTTTACCTATGAATATTTTCGCAGGTAAAAATATTTACAAAACTTTTACCAACGAATATTTTCGTAACTAAAAATATTTTAAAAACTTTTACCTACAAATATTTTCGTAGGTAAAATTATTTACAAAACTTTTACCTACGAATATTTTCGCAGCTAAAAATATTTACAAAAATGTGAATATTTTTATAGGTAAAAATATTTACAAAATTTGTACTTACGAATATTTTAGAAGGTAAAAATATTTACAAACTTTTACCTACGACTATTTTCGTAGGTAAAAATATTTACAAAACTGTTACCTACGAATAACTTCGTAGGTAAAAAAACGTGGATGAGACTTTTTTCGTAGGTAAAAGTCTCTTTTTTTTAATCCAAATTTTTCAGCACAAAATTCGTAATATACACCTATTACAATATATTTCATCATATTCTTCCTGATATACGCCTGTATATAATATATTTCATCATATTCACATTCACATCCATCTAAACCCAAAATACGTAAATCCATCTAAACATAAACTACATTCATCCAAACATGAACTACATCCATCTAAACACAAACAATCTTATCCACATCACATTCATCCATGCAGAAATACATATAAATTTAACATCATAAATAAAATACAAAAAACTATTCATAGCCTATTTACTGGTGGGGCTCACAAAATTTAGTGTGGTGAACACATCGCCGACTGTGCACACACACACCTAGGTCCTTATTCATGCCTTCATGGTAGAATCAAAGTAGTTTCAATACAAGGTCATGAGTTCAAGTACCCATTGTGGCCGTAAGCAACTCTGGTGTGCTAGTGTGTGTTAAAAGAAAACGAAAGAAAGAAAATGTTGATTTATCTTTTGGGTTGAGCCTAATGGTACTTGGTGATTTCTCATCAGGTAATAATTATTATTAGTTATTTTTAGAAAGGTGAGATTAGGCCACTTATAATTATATTATCATGATAAAATGTTGTACGTATATTTGAGCAGACATTACAAAATAAACAATCCTATGGAAAATAAATAAATAAAAAGAGAGAGAGAACATATGAGAGGTGATCCTTATCTCCTTTGATGGATTCAAGCTGATGTGCCCTACCCAACTTCTTATAAGGAGAAGTTATATGGGTTTTGGAATACTGTTGGTGACAAATCCACCTTGTCTATTAATATTATCATATTGTGTTAGGACATGACTCTAAAAATGAGATAAATCCAAATCTCAAATAATTTATGCTATAAGAGATAGTCGAGATGGAAATAGATGCATTGTGATGCTTGAGTTCGAGTATGCTTGCCAACAAAGCAAGATTTTCTTGTTTGTTGCAATGCGATTGCGCTACATTATCATATACTACGTTTGATGTAGCAATGCTGACAACATTAATGATGACTAGGACTTGCAGTCACAATGCAAGGAAACGAGAAATTTCTATTTGTATCAATGGTAAGAAAAGGATCTAGATTCATGATGCTCATATGTCATCCAAATTGTTTATAAAGTCATTACCACTAAAATAAACTGAAAAAATACAAAAGTTTGCTAATCCTAAACTCTTATATCCCAAAGAAGGTTTGAATGTAGGTGTTCAATCTCTATTCTTATTTGTCATGTGATTCACTTGAGTATGAATTTACTTCATTTTTAGGCACATGTCCTAACATAAGCTTATAAAATTGAAAGACAACGAATTTCTCAAGAATATCAGAGTGAGCCCCACCTAGATTCCACCTTAGTGGGGAACACATGCAATTCGAATCCCCCTCTAACTACCTTCCATGCCTACAAATGAGGATAAAAATCATCATAATAAGAGACAACAACTAATGTCCTAACAAGGTATTCAACTGAAATCATATAGGAAATAGGCTATGAATAATCTACTTGTATAAGGATAACTCTTTAAGATTGTGTATGGGCCCATTCAATCGGGTTGGAGTTCGGGTTTAGGTTTGGGTTTTCAAGTTTAAGTTTAGGTTTAGGTTAGGGAGTTGAGATTAAGATTAGGTGTAGGTTTAGGCTTAGGTTTTAGGTTATAGGTTTAGGTTTAAGTAACGTCCTGTCCAATGAGTATAGTGTCCTTAGGCGTCCACGTAGGATTTGCCATAGGACCATTCATTTAATCTACTCAGGATGAGGTACCGCAAGTAAATTAATCTAATATTAGCCCAATTAAGTAGACCAGACGGGTCACGATAGGACCTAGTGTGGGCCGACAAGCCTGATGGCCGTTTACACTTAGTAACAGCCTGTATGGGCTATACCACGACGTGGGAAGGTTAGAAAATTATAAAAATTTAGGAAACCATAAATCTCACTGGGCTTGTAGTTTATTGCTTACCATGGACTCGGTGGATACCCAGGAATTAATTATTCGTGCCATTCCATCAGCACTTGTCAAATGCAACCCACCCAAGGCTAGAATTGAAATTTGACACTCTTAAATGAAACTGAAACGTGAGACATTTCAGCTGTCAGATTTCATCCAAATTTACGGTAAAGGTCTAATGTATTTTCTTATGCCTGTCCATAAAATCTGTGACCCGATTGTGGAATGGTGACTGTTAATCACAAATCAAACCCGTACGATCAAATCTCATATCCGATCGTTCTCAAATTTTGCATGGCCCTTCATCGGGCCATGTAGCACTTATCCTATAAGTTTCAGGGTCAAAGAGCCACCAGAACCGCTCCAATCACCAGAATGAAACCCACATGGCCATTTAAAGATCGGAACCGTATGATCAAACCTTATATTCGTTCATTCGTTTATTTCCAAACTTTACATGACCCCTCATTAGGCCATGAGACACCTACACACAAAATTTGGTAGCCAAGGAGGTGTTAAGGATGCCCCAAAGCCAATAGGGAGTCCTAGAGGGCCATTGTGGGCATTTGAGGAAACTTAAAGCCAAAGGGCCCAAGTCTAGGAAATAAACCCTAGCTCTCTCCCTTATAACTTCCACCATTCTCCAACAACCAAGATCTCTCCCTTATAACTTCTACCATTCTCCAACAACCAAGTTCTCTCCCTCATAACTTCCACCATTCTTCAACAATCAAGCTCTCTCCCTCATAACTTCCACCATTCTCCAACAACCTAACTCTCTCCCTCATAACTTCAACCATTCTCCAACAACCAAGGAGAGTAAAGAGAGAAAGAGAGAGTGAAGAAGAGCTATGGTGGACCATAGATCGAGGTGGGGCCCAAGGAAATCCTATCTTGCAACTCCCTACCTCTTCTACAAGGAAACCCTACACCGTCACCATAAGAATTGCTTCCGTTGATCATCTAGGTGAGATCCTTCATCCCTTTTCTTGGAACACTTGTGTTGAGAAGGGATTTGTATGAAATTCTAACATGCAAATGTGTGTTTTAAGGATTCCGCCCGATCGACCCCAAATCCTCATTCCTAGGTCATTTTTCAAGTCTCCAACGATCCATAAGTGCAGACTATTATCCTTAGGTAGCCTAACACCAATTGTAGTATGAGTCTAATGATTTTGATTGATTGGATGATGCATTTGGAGAATCTAGAAAAAATCTAGGAATCATTTGTTTTGTTGGAATTGCATGGAATTGTATGTCGTGTTTGATTTTCTCACATGATGTTGTTCTTGCCTCTTACATGGTTTGATACAAATGCATGATTACATGTTTATGTCTTGCTTGATTTCTCATATGATGTTGCCTTATAGCATGTATAACTTATTGATTCTTGTGTATGTTGGTTTTATGAAATGTAGGAAGTGCTTAACTTCCTCACTAACCCACACAACACACATGCACCTTTAATCATGATTTGGTTAGCTTCGCTTGCTAGGAGAATCTGAATTTGAATGTTGAGAAGTATGAGAATATGACACTGTGTATGCTAGTTGATAACCCTGTTAGTTGGCCTGTTATGCATCACCATCCAAACCTTTGGGTTGGTCAGGAATATGAGAAAAGTGAAGGTGGTCCCACTGGTAGGACTATCCTGAGGCTAAACCCATGGATTTGGGCTAGTGCATGTGGGCGATAGTAATTAGATTACATGGGTCGCTCGTACCCGATGTCGTCTGTCATATACTTGCCTGACTCGGGTGGTCTAGCCTATGTACTGACCAACCTTGTTTGCTCACATATTTATGAAACCGGGAACACCCTACAACCGTTGTGGCCCATCGATAACCCAATTGAAACCTATCCACCACCTCATGAGCCAGGCATGGTAGAATGAGACATTATGTCCGAGCTGTTGGCCTACGCTGGGGTGTCGCGCATCCTTATAGTGACTGCAAGAGATCTCTTTTTCTCGGCACTCTCCATATGCTTGAAGTCAGGCATGGGGAACTCGATGGTATCAAGGATCGCGGGGTCTCGACCTCACACGTTGGGAGCCTTGGCCTCGTAACTAGTTTAGGGCATTAATATGTGGGGTGTATTAGATTCCACAACCTGCTGTATGAATGGACTTAACTAAGAACTCGGCTAACACGATCACATTGTATCGCACTAGTTAGGATGGTGACTTGGCAGTCGAGGTCACTCTGTGGGAGTGTTGGTCATATGCGATCGTTAGATGAAGTCGTTCGAGGGAATGTTATGGCGAGGGCATGCATCATATCTTCCGTCATGCATGTGCATTAAAAAGATTAGTTAGGTGTTTATGAATCATTATTTTTCATTAAGTTCATAATATAATTGATACCTGTTATAACTTAAGACTCATAACACCCACTGAGTTGATCACTCACTCCCACTCTGGGACGGTGTTTTAAAACACCAACTAGACTTTCCATAGTTGCAGGTGACAAGGAGTATGAGGAGCCCGGTGGTATAAGCTTAGACGAGGAGGATGAGCTATCATACTTTCAGTTGATGGACAGCTCTCCATCGGCTTGACAGGAGAGATTTGGATTGCTGAGTTGTGAACTCAGATTTATTCTTTTTGAACATATTATTCTTTTTGTGATTTTTGTTAAGCAACGCCTTGTGTGACCCATTTATATTTTTGAACTTGTATATATGCTATATCTCTTTCATTTCAGTAGACTTGTGTGGTTGTGCTTTATATTTTCAGAAATTTTAGGCTGCGCATTTTTACCTGATTAAACACATATTAATGAAAATCGATTATAAGTGACACTCGGGAACTCGAGAGTCGAGTGTATGCATGACCCCCGATTTTCAAAGCATTACAAGTCGGTATCAGAGAAATAGTTTGGAATCAATTGAGCAATGGGTCATGAACTCATTGACGCGTCCGCTGACTTGAGAGGGAACGCAATAGAAAACCCTTAAAAGCTAGGGACCACCCCAGTCCTTGAACCGACAGTCTTACAGAGAAGATAAGACTTCCAAGGAGTTAGGATTTCGAAGTGAGAGGGAGAGTAGTAATGCTAGGAAATATATCTGAGAGTCTTACAGCACCCCCACACATTAATAGGAACGAGACAGAAATTTAATGATTAGACGTCGAAACCATAAATCTAGACCATATGAGTTAATATTAGGCTAAATTTGATAGTTTTGACCCATTTGGGGGTAAGAACTCAAGTATAAATGGGAAGTTATCGAAAATAGTGAAAATGAGGATAAAATAGATTTTTGACTATTAACCGGGAGGAATCTCGTGAAAAATCTATGCCCATTGCGTAGATCGGCTTCTCCTACCCCAAAATTATATATGGAACTTCCTAGGGAGCTTTTCCCACTCCCAAGAATACCGAAAGGTAGCTAGACCCCTGATTAGTGTGCCCCCCCCCCCCCCCCCCCCCCCCCCCCCCCCAAAAAAAAAAATAAAAAATAAAATAAAAATAAAATAAAATAAAATTTAATAATAAAAGTCCAGAGGACCATGTGGCCCCCTTCGAATCAGCGTGGCCACCCTGCCGCTGGCCGTGTTGCCCCCACCAATGGTCCAAAGGACCGCGCGACCCCCCTACCCCCGCCTCTGGCTGCGTTACCTCGCCACTGGCCGCGTTGCTCCGCCAATGTTCCAGAGGACCGTGTGGCCCCCTCCAAATCAGCTTGGCCGCCCTGCCGGACCGCCTTTTTGGCTGGCCACCTTGTAACAAGAATTTGGGTGGGCCCCACTGTTTTTTGCACTTAAGGCCCCCCACCCCTCTACTCTCTCTCACCACCCTACTAGCAAACTTAGGAAGAAAACCTCCTCCCCTCCAAACCTCAAAAACACACCTCCTCCATCTCTCAAATCCCTCAACCCCTAACCCATCTCCTCTTCCTCATCTCCAACCCATCTTCACCAAATCCATTCTTCCAATCCCACTCCATCACTTTCAAAACACATTCATAAAACAAACTCCAAACCCATTTCAAAGTGCATTTCCAACACCCATCTTAAAACCCACCTCATTGCAACATCTCATTCCTCCAACAATCCCTCATCTTCCTTTACTCCCCACTTTCAACCTTTTCCAAACCCATTCCATTACCAACACCCATCCTAAAACCCAAACTTCAAACCCCATTTCAACTTCATATCCAACCCACATTTCTCCATCCATTCACAAAGTCATTCTTAAAACCCTAGCTACAACCCCATTCTAAAGACTCATTCCCCTTCAATTGAGAAGGATGGCATTCCTCACTATCTTGGTGGTCCTTTTCCTTATGAAAAAGAAAAGACTGGCTCCCGAGGAGGTGGGGCCGAGCTGAGAAAGACGGAGCAAGAAGGCGGCCGATCCAAAGGGGAAAGCGAGCTCGAAAGTATGGTCCAAGAGGCGAAAAGATCCCAAAATAGACGAGACACCCATTGAAGATTTGGGGAATTTTCACATGTGCCAAGTCGCCTTTGAGGCCTCCATGGAGGAACATTTGCTAGATAATCACCCTCTACTCAACAGGCTTATAAAGAAGGATTAGGGCCCTATGTTTTATGGAAGCGAGAAGGCCGATTTAGGGTAGGCTAGGGCGTTCTATACTCGAATTAGGAACCCTCATTTAATCCTATGGGATTTGACATTATAGTACGCGGTCAGAACATCCAGGGGTTGAGGAATTATCTGAATTAATGGGAGCGCCATTGGGGGAGGTGCAAATCGATGAGAAGAATTTGGAATCGGGTCAAGCTCGTGATGAGCGGACTCGCTTCCTGTGCGGTCGAGCTACCCCATCGACACGGGATGTCAGCCTGTACGTGACTGCTCTGCCATTCGAATATCGGGTACTTCACCACATTGCTACTTACAAAATATACCCGAGAATGAAGAACCACACTGAGTGCACATACTACATGGTGGAGTTCTTGTATCAAGTGGGTCGTGGAGCGGATGTGTGTGCCCCCAGCATAATGTTCTATCAAATCGTGAAGGCTGAAAGTGTGATACGGAAGGACGTAGCCCTTCCCTATGGTTGCCTAGTTTGCCATCTGGCCCACCAGTATGGGATAGGTGAATCGGATGAAGATTTTATATCGACACAGCTATTGGGGGATGAGATGTTGAATAATATGAAGATAGGCCCCAAACAAAAACAGGCTTACATTGAGGAGTTTGGGGATGTCGATAAGGGAGAAGAGGAAGGTGACGAAGATGATGAAGACAGTGAAAGTGATGGGGGTGAAGAAGGAGCTGACGAGATCGAAGCAGTGGGAGGAAAGCCACCTGATACTCAAAACATACTTGGGCGCTTGGATACCCTCGACGCTAGAATGACCAGGATCGAGGAGAATCAAGCGAAGCAGGAAAACTAGGGTCCTGATTTGCTGCAGCAAGGGAGAAGAAACACCCCCACTCTCACCCGACTCGGACGAATAACACCACAACTTTACTGATGACCAGTAGTTTGCTTAAATACGGTTAGGCCTAATTGCATGCACTGAAGGACTTTTACTTAATTAGATTGTATTTTCTTTACATTTAGCATATCTAGTAATGCATGTAATCCATGCTGTAACATGTAACTGGCCATACTAATGGCATTTTAGAATTGATGTGAATGTATGGATTGCCTTGAAATTTTCTTATCACCATGAGTATGCTTGTGTGTATGGTTGCCTATGTACATGAATAGAAAATATATGGATCCTATGTATTCACGCATGACCTTAGTATGAGTAATGTTCTGGTACCTAACCTATTTAAGGACGTTCTTCCAGGAAATGCCTCCGCAAGCGGAGGGTCGATATGTCCGCCTACCTCACAGCGGCCTAGTCGATAGGGACTAGATCCCCGATGATCATCAAGGCCCCCAAGGCACGACCGGTTCTCAGAACATGGGTAGCACTACCTACGAGGCGGCCTAGAATGCGCCGCCACCGCAAGCTGCGATACCCACACCTCCCCCACCATAGGCCATGGATCAAATGGGGCCAGATGTTACTCCTCATGCAACAATAATAGTAAACAATGGCTACTATGATGGGAGCCATGGCCCATAACATGGTATGCCGCTACCGGTGCAACTGGGATTAACCGTGTCCGCAAACAACATAAGCAACCTATTTGAACGGTTCCAACGGTATAGGTTGCCTACTTTTGCAGGCACCCTCCACCCTGAGGAAGCGAAATACTGGCTCAACTGAGTCACCAAACTACTTTGGCCTCTCCACTATTCAGAAGCAAAGAATGTTGAACTCATTATTTCCTACCTCTTTGAGAAAGAGGCGGACTTATGGTGGGAGAGCGTTCTCCAGTCCATCCCCGAGAACCGTGTGTGGGCATGGGAGGAGTTTGAGAGCCGCTTCATTGAGAAGTATCTCCCTCAGACGTACCAGCATGAGAGGAAAAATGAATTCCTCCACCTCTAACAAGGGGGAATGACCGTAGCGCAATATAAGAACCGATTTATAGAATTATCGTGCTACGCTTTCGAAATGATTGCCAATGAGGCGATTAAGATAAGGCGATTCACTATGGGGTTAAGGAGTAACATTCGCTCGAAGATATGTTGTGCGAGCATCCGGACCTATGCCGAGCTTGTCGAGATGTCCATACTTGTGGAACAGGACAAGGAACGAGTCTCAAGTTCGACCGTCCTCCTTCGCCTCAAGTTCGGCCACCACAACGTCCTATACAACAACCGACCTTCCACAGTAGGCATGAGTACATGCCTTAGTGGCCGAGGGTCAGGATGCAGTCATCCCTACTCCTACGGCCTTCGAGGTGACGACTCACATTCAAGGTACTCCTATATTTCTTTTAGTGGGCACCGGGTCCACTGCTTCTCTCATATCGCATGCAACTGTCAAGCATCTAGGACTATGCCCTACCCCCTTCATAGGAGTAAAGATCATTGCCGTCGCCGGTACTTTTTCAGAAGCAACGAAGATATGTCCAGATTGCCCCATTGACTTGGGATGCAAGGTGGCCCTTGTAGATTTAATAGTGACTAAGATCTTCCATTACGACGTCATCTTGGGCATGGACTGGTTGATAATGATGAAGGCATAAATTGATTGTGAAATAATGACAGTGAAGATATACGAGGACGATGACACTTTCCTTACATTCCCAGTTCAGGTAGCCATGAACGTAGAATTTTATGTTATGCTTCATTGGAGGAGGGTTATGATAGACCCTCACTGACATGCACTCTCGTAGTCCAAGATTTCATCGATGTATTTAAAGTCATACCTGGACTTCCTTCTCGACATGAGATAGACTTCACGATCGATCTAACTCCAGGTGCCAAGCTCATCTCCTTGACTACTTACCGCATGCCCCCATATGAGATGGAAGAACTAAGGTCTAAAATTGACAAATTGCTAAAGTCCGGCTTCATCCGGCCCAGCGTATCGCCATGGGGAACCCCGGTCCTATTTTTGAAGAAGAAAGATGGCTCATTGCGTCTATGTGTAGATTACAGGAGGTTGAATCAAGTAACGGTTCAGAAAAAATACCCATTGCCTGGAATTGACAATTTGTTTGACTAGTTGAGAGGTGCTCAATACTTCTCAAAGATCGATCTACAATCAGGGTACTATCAGCTGCGAGTCAGGGATAAGGATATATAGAAAACGGCCTTCAGAACCTGTTTTAGCCATTATGAGTTCCTAGTTATGTTGTTCGAGCTTACCAATGCTCCAACGGTATTCATGGACCTCATGAACAGAATCTATAGGCCGTTCTTGTACAGATTCGTCATCGTATTCATCGACGACATATTGATTTATTCAAAGAGCCGTGAAGAGCATGAAGAACATCAAAGGGCAGTCCTCGAAACCCTTAAAAAAAGTCAGTTGTTTGCACAATTTAGGAAATGAGACTTCTGGAAAGAGGAGGTTAAATTTCTAGGATATGTAGTGTCCAAAGAAGGAATATCTATGGACCTCGCCAAGGTGGCGACCATGTAAGATTGGAAGCAATCGAAGTCGATCACGGAAGTGAGAAGCTTTCTCTGTCTTGCTGGCTATTATCGAGGATTCATTAGAGACTTTTCAAAAATAGCTCGGCCGTTATCCTAGCTGACACGGAAGGACCTCAAATTCGCTTGGAATGAGAAGGCGGAGGCAGCCTTTCAAGAGTTGAAGGACAAACTGACGTCGGCACCTATGCTTATGCTACCTGAACAAGGGGTCAAGTACACCATCTATACGGACGCCTCTTGAGTGGGCTTGGGTTGCGTGCTCATGTAAAAGGACAGGGCAAGTGCTTATGCGTCTCGGTTGTTAAGAAAACATGAGGAGAACTACCCTACACATGACCTCGAGCTTGTGGTGGTAGTTTTCGCATTAAAGATATTGAGACATTATCTTTATGGTGAGGAGTTTGAGCTCTTTTCTGATCATAAGAGTCTCAAATATATCTTAACTCAAAGGGATCTAAATATGCGACAACGTCGTTGGATGGAAACATTGAAGGACTTTAAGTTCAATGTCTCATATCACCCTGGTAAGGCCAATTTGGTGGCGGATGCCTTGAGTCACAAAAAGACAATCAAATTTGCGGCCCTGCTAATGGTGAGAGAGTGGGACATGGTGAAATTTGTTCAGGACTTCGACATGAAGCTAACCGTGGAGGAGTCGTATGAAGTCATAGCCCACATTCAGGCCAGCTAATGATTAATAGTAAAATCATTGAAGCCCAAGAGGGTGATGAGCTATTGAAGAAGATGAGAGAGAGAGCAAAAAATGATGTAGGGTCTGAGTGGAGGATTGGTACCAATGGGGGATTGCAATACCGAGGCGCCTTTGTGTCTCAAATCTTCAGGGACTACGAAAAGAGGTTCTAAATGCCGCTCACAACTCTAAGTTGGCGATGCATCATGGTAGCACAAAAATGTACCAGGATCTGAAGCGAAACTATTGGCGGGACAACATGAAGAAGAAAATAGCGGATTATGTGTCCCGATGCCTCACCTATCAATAAGTCAAGGCCGACCACTGTCGACCGCCGAGCCTTTTGCAACCTATGCCCATAGTGGAATGGAAATGAGACTTCATATCAATGGATTTTATTTTTGATTTTCCCAAGACTAGAAAGGGGCATGATTTAATATGGGTGATTGTGGACAGGCTAACCAAATTAGTCCATTTCCTGCCAATCAAGACTTCTAGCTCTGTCAATGATTTGGCCAAGCTGTATATCAAGGAAATCGTTCGGCTCCATGGCGTCCCATTGGAAATTGTGTTAGATTAGGATAGTCGATTTACGTCGATCTTCTGGACTCGCATCCAATAAGCCATGGGAATGAAGTTAAAGTTTAGCACCCCCTTTCACCCGCAGATGGATGGGAAAACTGAGTGGGTGAACCAGATATTGGAAGACATGTTGCGGGCTTGTGTACTGGATTTTCAGGAGAGTTGGGACGACTACCTCATGTACGCCAAGTTCACCTATAACAATAGCTTCCATGCTAGCATTGGTATGGTGTCTTACGAGGCTTTGTATGGGCGCCCTTGCAGAGCCCCGCATTATTAGGAGGAAATCGACGAGAAAAGCTTACTAGGACCATATTTGGTGTGGATTACGACCGAGAAGATTGGAATTATTTGGTGCCACTTCTTGACGGCTCAAAGCAGGCAGAAAAGCTATGCCGACATGAGGCAGAGGGACTTTGTAATTTGAAGCTGGGGACCACGTATTTCTCAAAATTTTCCCAATGAAGGGCGTTTTACGCTTCGGTAAGAAGGGAAACCTCACGCCACAGTTTATCAGGCCCTTCTAGATTTTGGACCGCGTTGGTGCGGTTGCCTATCGCTTGGCCCTGCCCATGCCTCTCGCCGGAGTGTATAACGTCTTCCACGTAACAATGTTGAAGAAGTACGTCCCTGATCCTTCACATATCATCAAGTGGAAATATGTGGAGCTCAAAGAAAATTCCACATACAATCTCTGACTCACTCGAATACTGGATAGGAAGGAGCAGGTCCTATGCAACAAGGTTATCCCATTGGTGAAGGTACTATAGACCCATCACGATGAAGAAGGGGCCACTTGGGGGATGAAAGCAGAGGTCCGCAAGCATTACCCAAGCCTGCTTCAGCAATATGAACATGTATAAATTTTGAGGATGAAATTTATTTATAAGGGGGGTAAATTGTAACGTCTCGTCCAACCAGCATAGTGTCATGGGGTATCCATGTAGGATTTACCACAGGACCATTCATTTAATCTACTCATGGTGAGGTATCACAAGTAAATTAATCTAAGATTAGCCTAATTGAGTAGACCAGATGGGTCATGATAGGACCTAGTGCGGGCCGCCAAGCTAAATGACCGTTTATACTTAGCAACAACCTGTACGGGCTATACCGCAACGCGTGAAGGTCAGAAAATTATAAAAATTCAGAAAACCATAGATCTCACTAGGCTTGTGGTCCATTGTGGACCATGGACTCAGTGGATACCTAAGAATTAATTATCCGTGCTGTTCCAGCAGCACTTGTCAAATGCAACCAAACCAAGGCAAGAATTGAAATCTGACACTCTAAAATGAAACTGAAGTGTGAGACATTTCAGCCGTCGAATTTCCTCCAAATTTACGGTAAAGGTCTAATGTATTTCCTATGCCTATCTATAAAATTTGGGACTCGATCGTGGAACGGTGACCATTGATCGTAAATCAGACCCGTACGATCAAACCCCATATCCGATCATTTTCAAATTTTGCTTGGCCCTTCATCGGGCCATGGAGCATCTATCTTATAATTTTCAGGGCCAGAGGGTCATTAGAACTGCTCCAATCACCGGAATGGACCCCGTAGGGCAATTTGAAGATTGGAACCGTATGATTAAACCCCATATAGATTCATCCGTTTGTTCCTAAACTTTGCATGACACCTCATCGGGCCATGAGACACCTACACACTAAATTTAGTGGTAATGGGGGTATTAGGGCCGTACCAAAACCAATGGGGAGTCCTAGAGGGCCATTGTGGGTATTTGAGGAAACTTAAGGCCAAAGGGCCCAAGTCTAGGAAATAAACCCTGGCTCTCTCCCTCAAAACTTCCACCATTCTCTAACAACCAAGCTCTCTCCCTCATAACTTCCACCGTTCTCCAACAACTAAGCTCTCTCCCTCATAACTTCCACCATTCTCCAACAACCAAGCTCTCTCTCTCATAACTTCCACCATTCTCCAATAACCAAGGTGAGTAAAGAGAGAAAGAGAGAGTGAAGAAGGGTAAGGGTGGACCATAAATCGAGGTGGGGCCCAAGGAAACCCTATCTTGCAACTCCCTACCTCTTCTACAAGGAAACCCTACACCGCCACCACAAAAATCGCTTCCGTTGATCGTCTAGGTGAGATCCCTCATCCCTTTTCTTGAAACCCCGTGTTGAGAAGGGAATTGCATGAAATTCTAACATGCAGATGTGTGCTTTAGGGATTCCGGCCGATCGACCCCAAATCCTCATTCCTAGGTCATTTTGCTAGTCTTCAACAATCCATAGGTGCGGACTATTATCCTTAGGTGGCCTAACACCAATTGTAGTATGAGTTTAATGATTTTGATTGCTCGAATGATGCATTTGGAGAATCTAGAGAAACCTAGGAATCATTTGGTTTGTTGGAATTGCATGGAATTGTATGTCTTGTTCAATTTTCTCACATGATGTTGTTCTTGCCTCTCACATGGTTTGATACAAATGCATGATTACATGTTTATGTCTTGCTTGATTTCTCATATGATGTTGCCTTATAGTATGTATGACTTATTGATTCTTGTGTATGTTGGTTCTATGAAATGTAGGAAGTGCTTAACTTTCTCACTAACCCACACAACACACATGCACCTTTAATCATGATATTGTTAGCTTTGCTTGTTAGGAGAATCTGAATTTGTATGATGAGAAGTATGAGAATATGACACTGTGTATGCTAGTTGATAACCCTGTTAGTTGGCCTGTTATGCATCACCATCTAAACCTTTGGGTTAGTCAGGAATATGAGGAAAGTGAAGGTGGTCTCGCTGGTAGGACTATCCTGAGGCTAAACCTATAGATTTGGGCGAGTGCGTGTGGGTGACAGTAGTTAGATTACATGGGTCACTCGTACCCGATGTTGTCTATCACATGCTTACCTGACTCGGGTGGTCTAACCTATTTACTGACCAACCTTGTTTGTTAACCCTATTTTCTCACATATGTATAGAATCTGGAATACCCTACAACCGTTGCAGTCCATCGATAACCCAATTGAAACCTATCTACCGCCTCGTGAGCCAGACTTGGTGGAATGGGATACTGTGTCTGAACTGTCGACCTACGCTAGGGTGACGCGCCTCCCCATAGTAACTCCGAGCGATCCCTTTTTCTCAGCACTTACCATGTGATTGAAGTCGGGGATGGGGAATCCGACGGGATCAAGGATCGTGGGGTCTCGGCCTCACACGTTGGGGGGCCTTGGCCTCGTAACTAGTTGAGGGTATTGATACGTGGGGTGTATCAGATTACCCAACCTACTTTATGAATGGACTTAACTAAGAACTCGGCTAACACGATTACATTGCATCGCACTAGTTAGGGTTACAATTCGGCAGTCGAAGTCGCTCTGAGGGAGTAATGGTCATACGTGATCATTAGATAGAGTCGCTCGAGGGAATGTTGTGGTGAGGGCATGTATCGTATCATCCGTCATGCATGTGCATTAATAAGATTAGTTAGGTGTTTATGAATGACTGCTTTTCATTAAGTTTATATTATAATTGATGCCTGTTATAACTTAAGACTAATAGCACCCACTGAGTTGATCACTCACTCCAACTCTGGGACGGTGTTTTAAAACACCAACCAAACTCTCTCGTAGTTTCTGGTGATTAGGAGTTTGAGGATCCCAGCAACACGAGCTTAAACGAGGAGGATGAGCTATCCTACTTTCAATTGATGGATGGCTCTCCATCGGCTTGACAGGCAGGATTTGGATCATCGAGTTGTGGACTAAGCTTTATTTTTTTTGGACATATTATTCTTTTTATGGTTTTTGTTGGGCAATGCCTTGTGTGACCCATTTATATTTTTGGACCTTTATATATGCTAGATCTCTTTCATTTCAGTAAACTTGTGTGGTTGTGCTTCATGTTCCAGAAAATTTCTGGCTACGCATTTAAACCTGATTAAATGCATATTAATGAAAATCAGTTATAAGTAACGCTCGAAAACTCGGGAGTCGAGTGTATGCACGACCCTCAATTTTCAGGGCTTTACAGTTTAGGTGTTAGGTTATAAGTTTAGATTATAGGTTTGGGCTTAGGTTGAAGTTTTAGGTTTAGGTTAAGGTTAGGTTATAGGTTATAAGTTTAGGTTATAGGTTATAGGTTATAGGTTAAGATTTAGATTATAGATTTTGGTTTAGGTTAAGGTTATAGATTTAGGTTTAGGTTAAGGTTTAGGTTTAGGTTGTAGGTTTAGGTTAAGGTTTAGGTTAGGTTTAGGTTTAGGGATTTGAGAATACATTTATGTTTTAGGTTTAAGTTTAGGTTTTAGGTTTAGGTTTAGGTTATAAGTTTAGGTTTAGGTTATAAGTGTAGGTTATAGGTTTAGGTTTAGGTTAGGTTATAGGTTAAGGTTTAGGGAATTGAGTTTAGGTTATAGGTTAAAGTTTAGGTTTTAAGTTAAGGTTTAGGTTTAGGTTATAGGTTTAGGTTTAGGATAATGTTGTAGGTTATAGGTTTAGGTTATAAGTTTATGTTTATGTTGTAGGTTATAGGTTTAGGGATTTGAGAATGCATTTATGTTTTAGTTTTAGGTTTAGGTTAAGGTTACAGGTTTAGGTTATAAGTCTAGGTTATAGGTTTAGGTTTAGGTTAGGTTATAGGTTAAGGTTTAAGGAATTGAGAATAGGTTAAGGTTTAGGTTTATGAAATCGGGTTCGGGTTTAGATTTAGGTTTAGGTTTGAGTTTTCAAGTTTAGGTTTAGGTTAAGGAGTTGAGATTAGGATTAAGTGTAGGTTTAGGTTTAAGGATTTGAGAATACATTTAGGTTTAGGTTATAAGTGTAGGTTATAGGTTTAGTTTTTGGTTAGGTTATAGGTTAAGGTTTAGGGAATTGAGAATAGGTTAAGGTTTAGGTTTAGGAAATCGGGTTCGGGTTTTGGTTTTCAAGTTTAGGTTTAGGTTAATGAGTTGAGATTAGTATTGGGTGTAAGTTTAGGTTTAGGGATTTGAGAATATATCTAGGTTTTAGGGTTTAGGTTTAGGTTTAGGTTTAGGTTTTATGTTTAGGTTAAGGTTATAGGTTATAGGTTATAGGTTTAGGTTTAGGTTATAGGTTACAGCTACAGGGAATTGAGAATAAGTTAAGGTTTAGATTTAGGAAATTAGGTTTGGGTTCGGGTTTGGGTTTAGGTTTGAGTTTTTAAGTTTAGGTTTAGGTTAAGGAGTTGAGATTAGGATTAAGTGTAGGTTTAGGTTTAGGGATTTAAGAATACATTTAGGTTTTAGGTTTAGGTTTAGGTTTAGGTTAAGGTTTTAGGTTTAGGTTTTACTTTTAGGTTAAAGTTACAGGTTTAGGTTATAGGTTTAGGTTAAGGTTTAGGTTATAGGTTATAGGTTATAGCTATAGGGAATTGAGAATAGGTTAAGGTTTAGGTTTAGGAAATCGGGTTCGGGTTCAGGATCGGGTTTAGGTTTGAGTTTTCAAGTTTATGTTTAGCTTAAGGAGTTGAGATTAGGATTAGGTGTAGGTTTAGATTTAAGGATTTGAGAATACATTTAGGTTTTGGGTTTAGGTTTAGGTTTTAGGTTTAGGTTAAGGTTATAGGTTTAGGTTAGGTTTAGGTTTAGGTTTAGGTTTAGGTTTAGGGATCTAAGAATACATTTACATCTTAGGTTTAGGTTTAGGTTTTACGTTTAGGTTAAGGTTACAGGTTTAGGTTTAGGTTATAAATGTAGGTTATAGGTTTAGGTTTAGGTTAGGTTATACGTTAAGGTTTAGGGAATTGAGTATAGGTTAAGGTTTAGGTTTAAGAAATCAGGTTCGAGTTCGGGATTGGGTTTAGGTTTGAGTTTTCAAGTTTTAGGTTATAGGTTAAGGTTTAGGTTTAGGTTTAGGTTATAGGTTTAGGTTAAGGTTATAGGTTTAGGTTTTAGTTTAGGTTATAGGTTATAGCTCTAGGGAATTGAGAATAGGTAAAGGTTTAGGTTTAGGAAATCAGGTTCGAGTTCGGGATCGGGTTTAGGTTTGGGTCTAGGTTTTGGGTTATAGGTTTAGGTTATAGGTTACAGTTTAGGTTATAGGTTTAGGTTTAGGTTTGGGTTATAGGTTTAGGTTAAGGTTATAGGTTTAGGTTTGGGTTTAGGTTATAGGTTATAGGTTTAGGGATTTGAGAATACATTTAGGTTTTAGGTTTACGTTAAGGTTATAGGTTTAGGTTTAAGTTAAGGTTATAGGTTTAGGTTATAGGTCATAGGTTTAGGTTTAGGTTTAGGTTTAGGTTTAGGTTTTAGGTTTAGGTTATAGGTTTAGGTCATAGGTTTAGGTTTAGGCTATAGGTTTAGGTCTAGGTTATAGGTTTAGGTTATAGATTAAGGTTATAGGTTAAGATTATAGGTTTAGGTTTAGGTTTAAGTTTTAGGTTTAGGTTATAGGTTTAGATCATAGTTTTAGGTTTCGGCTATAGGTTTAGGTCTAGGTTATAGGTTTTGGTTTTGGTTTAGGTTATAGGTTATAGGTTTAGGTTATAGGTTTAGGTCATAGGTTTAGGTTTAGGTTATAGGTTTAGGTCATAGGTTTAGGTTTAGGTTATAGGTTTATGTTTAGGTTTAGGTTATAGGTTTAAGTTTAGGTTTAGGTAATCAGGTTCGGTTTTGGGTTCGGATCGGGTTTAGGTATTCTCTAGTATTATCTACTACATACTAGTAACATACAATCAATATTGGGGCACCATATCATAAGCTACAAGAATTTCATGTCCCCCTAAACAAGGTATCCTCCATTGATAACATATCTATCTATCTATATATATATCTATATATATATATATATATATATATATATATATATTATAAGTTTTTTATTTTCATTTACATTCACAAATACATTCATCATCCATCAAAGAAAATTAAAACAAGTACTATCACTCTATGACTAAGAGTTGAAAAGAAAAATTATGCATCTTATCTTACCGCCGTAATTGATGGCATGTCGGACTGGCCTGGGGAACCATGTGATACATCCATCCCCAGGATGATTGTGGGAACTCCAGAAATCATTCCACTAATCAATTGCAACATGGTTAAAAAAAATAATCTCCTAATGGGAAAATAGAAACAATTCATTAGGAAGAATTAGATACCATGTAAGAACATGTGAGTAAGACCATGTATATAGTGGATGAGTCCCACCAATTAAGAAATGCAGAAAATGTGCTGAGCAGTCTAGCCCTTTTCAAACGTGCTTCATCAGCTTCCACCTACAAAATAGAAAAAGTAGGAGTTCCAAAAAAAAAAAAAAAAAAAGATCATACAAACAAATGAAGGTTATTTTTTAAAAAAACTTGCAGTTATTTCCTTTGCAAATTCAAAATAACCTAACTTTTCCTCATAGAATAAGTCCTTCAAATCTGACAAAATTTGAAAGCAAGGATCACTTCTAAGAATTAAATTTGGGAATATAAAGAACTTGAGCAGTACAACAAATTTGAATGAATATCAAAAATTGGAATTTAAACTCCGCCTTTATGCAATACATTATAATCAAGGAATCTTTACTCCCTCTCTCTCATGAGGATAGCTGTTGGAAGGCCATCAGCTTGCTTCCATTCTTTCTATCCACTGCAACCACCCGACGACCAAAAAAAATGACAGATTATTTATCACTACAATTTACTCCAATGTATAGTCTATTTCAAAAAAAAAAAGAAAAAAAAAAAGAACTCCAATGTAGTAATTTCAAATCGAATGACTCCAAATAGAACTAAAGAGCACATCCAATCAAAATAATGTGTTACCTCTGCATCTAGTGTGAAAGTCATGGCAACAGGCTTACATGATTCCTTGACTATATTCACCAAATTTGGAAATTTAGATGTTGTTTCTTCGCCATTTCATGAAATACTTGCATAAACCCATCCATTAATTTATGAATTTGAGCTCGTTGGCCATCATACGTATAGTAAGGATAAAAGAAATTCAATCTGACAGTTTATGCTTTGAAAAAAGATGGAACTATCCAAGCAAATAACAAGAGAAAAAGTTGTCTTTCAAAAGACAATAAATAAATAATCAAATGATAAGAGAAAAATATCAGAACTAGTGAAAACCTTCTCATTTTAATTAACTATCATGTTAAAATGTATAGCTGCATTCCTTCCATTTGCACTTGTTGCCCTCAGCTGATGACTTTGTGCAATTAATTAAGTATATATTGTATTTTTTACTTATTGAAGTATCAAATTCATGGAAAAAAAATCAACAAACGAAAACATCAAAAAAGAAACAAATAAAATCATCTCAAAAACCTAGTTTTGCCTCTTGAAAGTTGATACATATCACTCACTCTCAAATTACATTCATTTGCTATATCCATCCATATATATGGATATATATGGATGGATGTGTGTATGTGTGCCTAAATGAGAAGAAGCAAGAGCATGTCCACAAGCTATAGATCACCCTCGCCTTGCATGCAAACACATGATTTTTTTTTTTCAATTGTGTAAGCAAACGCATGATTAGAACATCTAAAGCTACAAAATTTGAGGAACCGTAAATGAGAAGTGCAAATCCCTGGATATATCCCATACACAATTCCTAACTTAGTGAATGATTTTTTTCCCTTCATAATGAATAGGAGAAATGATTCACACAGTCCCCTCCTTCCCACTAACCCATCATGTTTGCTGACATCCCCTTATGAAAAGATGGACCCTACAAAAAATATCACCCGCTGTAAAAATCAGGTTGACATATTTACTTAGTTAGGCAACACCTGTTAGTGGACCCTGTTGATTTTTGTCCAAGGTGACATTCATGGTAGACCCTACATATTGAATGGCTTGGATGTTCTACACAAGTGACAAATTGACAAGAAAAATAAGATTTTTGTGATCACATATAACAAGAGTAATCAGGGGCAAAAAGGTTTTCTGGATAGTAAATTCTATGTAAAATGGAAAAGGTTTAAACTAAAGAAAACCCTTAATCGCCTCATAGAGAATTAAATAACTCTCGTCCCACAATCGTTTCACTCCTCTGTAGTATGTAGCCTAAGATTGCTTGTATTTTTAACATAAAAAAGAAAACCCAAATCAAGATTCTTTCTACAAAATCCAAATCAGGAATTTTCTCACATGTACTGAAATTCCAAGAAGCACCCAACTTCATCAATCAGATCAAAATATCCACAACCAGAAATAAAATAAAAATCAATATATATATATATATATATATATATATATATATATATATATATATATATGGAGAGAGAGAGAGAGAGAGAGAGAGAGAGAGAGAGAGAGAGAGAGAGAGAGAGAGAGAGAGAGAGATGGAATGTACCCCATTCATCTTCTTCAATAGAGGGATTAGATTGAGTTGAAGATGGATCCATGAAGTGCAGTTGATCATGGATTTCAATTTCTATAGGGTGAAAAGGCCCACCACTTCCCACAAATACCCAACAAGAGAGAGAGAGAGAGAGAGAGAGAGAGAGAGTGAGAGAGATTTCAAAGAATTACAAAACCTAAAAAATGAGAAAAAAAAAGCACGTGCGATTTTAGGATTGAAAGGAAAAACCAAATCAAAGGAAATTCTTAGATAGACAACAAATACACAGACAAATTTTTTAAAATTACAAAAATGAAACAAAAAAATTCGAAGAATAGAAAAAATAACAGATATGGTTTCGGATCGAAAAGAAAAACCCAAATCGTTTTAGGGTCAAAGAGAAAAAAAAACCCAAAATCAATGGAAGTTCCCAAGGAGAGAGATAGAGAGAATCTAGTGCTTCGAAGAGGTTTGCAATTGCTAGAAGATGAGAGAAGCTAAGGGATGTGGGATGTGGGTTGCTGGAAGATGAAGGATTCAACGAGAGAGAGAGAGAGAGAGAGAGAGAGAGAGAGAGAGAGAGAGAGAGAGAGAGAGAGAGAGAGAGTGCGGGTAGGGTTTTTTTTGATTTGGGCGCGAGGTCTTTTTTGGCTGGGGGACTTTTTTCGGGTGCGGGATGGAGCGAGCAACAGACGGTCCTATTAGGAGCTCCGTGGGCCCCATTGTGATGTATGTGGTCTATCCACACCGTCCATTCATTTTGAGAGATATTTTTAGGGAATGATGCAAAAAAGAAGGCAGATCAAAATCCTAAGTGGACCACAGCACAGATCAATGGTAGGCGCTTAATCTCCACTGTTTCCCATGATGTGGTCAACTTGAGCCTTCGATCTACCTCCTTTTTCAGACGCATGCCTGAAACAATGTGTCAAAATGGATGGACGTCTTAGGTAAAACATACACTTTGTGGTGAGCCCTATAAAGCTCCTACACAGCGTCAGTCTTCAAGGAGGCGGATTGCATCCAACCTATTATCGTCCGGGCAGGACTCTATGGGGCCCATCGTGATGTAAGTGTTTTAACCATGCCGTTAATCTTTTTTCTCAGATCATTATAAGATATCATGAAAAATATTAGGCAGGAACAATGCTTGAGTGGACTACAAATTGGGCATTGTACTTCCACCATTAAAAACTTCTTGGGAGCTGGAGAAGTTTTGGATCAAGCTGATATTTATTTTTTTGCTTCATCCATGTTTAAATGGCCTTATTAATAGGTTGTATGGTTAAAAAAACATCACGGTGGCCCTTAGAAAGGTTTCAATGGTGGGTGTCAATATCACTACAACTTCCTTTGGTGTGGTCCACTGGAGTTGTGAACCTGCTTCAAATTTATTTTTTTTCAAATCCTAAAATGATTTGGGAGAAAATATGAACGGCGTGGATAAAACACTTACATCATGGTGGGCCCCACAGAGACCTGCCCAAACAGATTACCGTCTGGGCGGGAGTAGGACGTAATCCGCGTCCGACCTAAAAACAGAAACAGATTGGCTACTACTCCTTACACCAGCCCTGTCATTGGTGGTCGGTGCTCTGTGGACCCCACCATGATGTATGTGTTTCATCCATTCCATTCATCTATTTTTAAAGATCATTTTAGGGCTTAATCCCAAAAAATGAGAGTCATATAAATCTTAAGTGGACCAGACCGCATGAAAACAATAATGATTCGACCATGCCACACAAAATAGTGTGGAATAACGATTTCCACCGTTGATACCTTCCTTGGGCCCACAATAATGTTTATTTTTCATCCAACATGTTCATAATATCAAAAGGATATGAATGAAGGGAAAACACAAACATCAACTTGATCTAAAACTTCTATAAATATTATTTTTAATGGTTGATGTTTGATTGCTTTCCTCCACGTGCAGAGGTTCGTAAGTAGTATCCCGTGAATACGGAGTCGATCTCACAGGGAGATGAATTGTGAGAAGGAAAAAATATCAAATACAAAACAAACTAAGTAATAAAAATTAAACTGATGATTTGATTTTAGAATTTTTGAATGGATGTAATTCAACTGAATAAAATAACACCCAAGCTTCAAAGTTTCACACATAGGTTAATGTTCTAAAATTATGATGACTTGGATAACACAACTAGGATCTGAACACTATGGTCAGACTAGTCGAAAAATAAGACGTTTTAATATTTTAAAAAGTGATATAAAATATTAGAAAATCATGAATTTGCATCATTGACATATATTCTCAAGCGTCAGTGATTTTTAGTATTCAATATCTATAGGATAATGAATATCAAAGAAATATAACAGGTTGAGAACCTCTCCTATCTAGGAAATCTGATTAATCTAGGCTAAACCTATCCATCAATGTGGATCTCATATGATGGAAACATATAGATCTAACAAGAGGATAAAAAAATAAAACCTAAATAATAGACAACATGCATACACTATTCTTCTCATCATTAAAACAATCAATCATCATAATCTTAAAGAACTATTAAACCCATGTGCTTCCCTTCTGGCTTGGGCTAGAAGGAACTTAGAAAAATATAATTAAATTGTAGAAATAAAAAGCAACAAGAAAGAAAAAATGCAAAAATAAATAAATAAATAAAAAGAACAACTTCTAAAGCTTTAATAAAACTAAAAACTCTTTAAAAACTCTAAATTTTTTTTTGGGATGCCTTGAATGATGTTTAGGAATGCCCTAGGAAGTCCTATTTATAAGTAGGGAACTTCAATTTTCGTACAAAGTTGAAAACCCTAGAAACTGCCTTAAATATACGTATTTTCTCAAAATAGACTTCTTGCTGCCTAGTTCGCTTAAAATAAGCTTTCTGCTGTGCAGTTTCTCAAAATAAACTTCACAGCTTCAAAATACACTTTTTCAGGACGATTTCAAGATTCTTCACTTCAAATAGTCGATTCTCTTCATTGGTCACTTGGTTTTCTTTGATCTTTGGTATGTGAATGCTTCAATCTTGGTCTCCTAAGTTTCATCCTTTTCCTTAGTAAATCTTGAGCATCAAATCCATGCTTTTTAGCACTCTTTTTCAATTTAAGCACTTAAATTCACCTTGCAACACATGCATGAGTAAAATAGAATATTAAGATGATTTATGTTCATAAAACCAAGAGATAACTGGGGAAAATTATACCATATTTGAGTCTCAACAATGTTCAATCCCCACTTTGTAGTCCACTTAAGCCTTGAACACACCCCATTTTTTAGTTAATATCTTAAAATGATCCGAGAAAAGTGTTGAATGGTATGAAGAATGTCAATCCATGACTTGGGTGGGCCAAGAGCTTAAAAATAAAGTCAATCATGACTTAGGTGGGCCACACCACATAATTTAGTGGAGAGGGGTTTCCTTAAAACTTTCATAATCATATATTGGGCCTACTTAAATGTGATTCACATATCTAACCCACTCATTATGTGTGTCCCACTTGGATGAGGGGTCAGACCTAGTTTCTGCGGCATTCAAAACTCATGTGTTGCACATGTAGACTAATGACACTCGAAGGGGCCAATACAAGCAATGGTTGGTGAAATGGGAGAACAAGCCTTATTCTGAATGCACACAGATCACAGCAATGGATTGAAACAATTATATTTGAACCTCTACTACTTGTATGAAGTGTCCAACTCACTAGAGTCGAGTTCTTTCCAACCCGGGGGAAATGATACAAGCCCACAACCCACCATAGGGATGAGCATGTACTGATTTTGAATTATTTATTTAAAGATTTGGAGCTTAGATACCAAGAACTACAATATACTATTTGTGGGAGATATGGGGAGATGTGTTGAACATATGGGGGCTAATTTAAAGATGTGATTAAAGATTTTAATGATTATTTCCTAAAATTTACTTTTAATATAATTAAGCTTTTACCATCTTAGGCAGTTAAGCTTTTACCATCTGAAATCAACTATGATTGATTTGAAATCAGTTATGATTTCAAAACCTTGGGTCATTTATTCGAGTGCATCCAATCCCATGTTAGGTAATTCACATGTTTTCTCCACACTTTTTAAGCCATCAACTCTTTTGTGAACGATGATGAAATTTTTTTATTTACTAAAGCCAAAAGGAATAAAGGGTAACTCAGGAAGTGACTCTCTCGCCATCTGTAACGCCCTGAAAATTGGAGGTCGCGCATACGCTCAACTCCTAAGTTCCCGAGAGTCACTTATAACCGATTTCATCATTAAGCATTTAATCCGGTTCAATTGCGCAAAGAGGAATTTCCTGAAATCATGGAACACCACTACAAGTCCACTGAAATGAAAGAAAATCAGCAAACGTATATACATGTCCAAAAGAATAAGGGGATCGCACTTGGCATCACCTAGGCTAAATCACAAAAGAATACATAAGTCCAAAACAATAATGGGTCGCTCACGGCGAAACCCAACAAAATCACAAAATTAGTAAGACCAAAAGAATGGAGCCAAGCCCACTACTCGGCGGTGCGATCCTGCCCATCATACCGACGATGAGCCATCCATCAGCTGAAAATAAGATAGCTCATCCTCCTCGTCGTAGTTCACATCACCTGACTCCTCCTGTCCAGCTTCTCCTGCATCTAAGCACGGGTCTAGTTGGTGTTTTAAAACACCGTCCTAGAGTAGGAGTGAGTGATCAACTCAGTGGGTACTATTAGTCTCAAGTTACAACAGGCATCAATTACAATATGAATTTAATGAAATACAGACATTCATAAATTCCTAAAAACTCTTAATTAAATGCATGGGTGCGAGATGATATGATGCATGCCTTCGCCACGATGCTCCCTCGAGCGACTCCGTCTAACGATCGCGAATGCCACACTCCCTCATTGTGACCTCGACTTTCGAGTCCCCACCCTAACTAATGCGATGCAGTGCGTTCATGTTAGCCAAGTTATTAGTTAAGTCCATTCATCCAGGAGATTTGAGAATTTGGTATAAATCAATTACCCAAAACTAGTTGCGAGGCCAAGACCCCCCAACGTGTGAGGCCAAGTCCCCGCGATCCTTGATCCCGTCGGGTTCTCCATACCCGACTTCAAGCACATGGGGAATGCTGAGAACTGGGATCGTTCCCGGTCACTACGGGGAGGCGCGTCACCCCAGCGTAGGCCGACAGATCGGACATAGTGTCCCATTCCACCATGCCCGGCCCACGAGACAGTGGATCGAAATTCAAGTGGTTATCGGTGGCTACAACGGTAACAAGGTGTTCCAGGTTCCATACATGTGTGAGAAAATATGGTTAAAAATCAGGATTTGTCAGTGTGTAGGATAAACCGCACAAGTCAGGCGAATACGAGATGAACAACATTGGGTACTATAGACCCATGTAGTCAAACTACTGCCGCCCATACGCATCCGCCCAATTCGCGGGTTTAGACCCAAGGTAGTTCAACCAACGAGACTACCGTCTAACCTCATGTTCCTGACTAATCCACGGTTCAACGATGATTCATAGCATACTAACATCAAGGTTATTATCCAACATACAGTATCATAATGCATTCATCCTATCATACAGATCAATGTTCCTAACAAGCATGTTACAATACCGTAATTAGAGTGCATGTGAGGAGTGTGAGTGGGCGAGGAAACGAAACGTCTTCTACGCACCTAGGAATTAAAATATGCAAGACCAAACATCATACATGTTATAGGCATCATCATAAGAAAAAATCACACCACATATGAGCATGTGAGCATCGGTTATATCATCAAACATATCAGAAGCATAAATACAATCATGAGAAAGGAAGAACTAACAACATGTAATTCCATACCTTTCCACCAAACACTCAAATCCTAGGGTCTCTTTAGATTTCACACATGCTTCACCCAAACAAGTAAAATCATTAAACACATGTTATGATTGGTGCTAGGCCACCTAGGATTAATAGTCCGCACCTTGAATTCGATGGAAGCTCGGAAGTGACCTAGAATGGGGTTTGAGGGTTGACCGACCGGGATTCCTAAAACCAAAACCTTGCATGTAAGAAATCTCATGTCAAACCCTTCTTAATGCTTGAATCCCAAGAAGAAATGGGGAGAGTTGGTTACCTAGATGCTCAACGGACGGTTTAGAGGGTTGAGGCGGAGATTTCCTCCTTGGAGGAGAAATTGAGAGTTGGGTGGGTTAATGCCCTTGGTCCCACCTTGATTAGGGTCCACACATGCACCTCTCCACCCTTACCTCCACCTTTAGCTATCCTTGGTCGTTGAAGAAACGTGAAAGCTATAAAGAGAAGGTTGTCATAGGATGGTGGTGGAAGTTATGAGGAAAGAGAGATTGATTTTGGAAGGTTAAAGGAAGTTATGAAGGAGAGAGGGGGTTTGTTGAGAATTGAAGAAGGTTATGAGGGAGAGAGGGTTGTGGTTGGAAGGATGGAGGAGTTATGAGAGAGAGCTAGGTTTATTTCCCTAGAGTTGGGCCCCTTGGCCTTATGTTTCTATAATTTCTCAAAATAGACTCTTAGAGCTACTATTGGTGTTGTGGTGGCCCCAAGACTCCTATGACCACCAAATTTGGTGTGCACATGCTTCATGGCCCAATGAGGGGCCATATAAAATTTGAAAGCATTCGAATGAACGGATATGAGATCTAAGTAGGTGATCCCGATCTGAAAATGGCCCTACAAGGTCCATTTCGGTCGTTGGGGGTAGTTCTGGTGGTCCCCTGGCCATGAAATTTATAGGGTAGGTGGTCCATGGTTAGATGAAGGATCATACAAATTTTGGGGTCGATCGGATATTTGGTTTGATCGTACGGGTCGGACGTGCGATTGACGGTTATCATGCCACGATCGGGGCCCAGGTTTTGTTGATGGGCGTAGGCCAGCACAGACCCTCACCGTACATTTTAGAAGAAATTCGACGACTGAAAAGCCCTGATTCTTGATTTCATTTGCAAGTGCCAGATTTAAATTCTGGCATTGGTGAGGTGCATATGGCCCGTGCCAGATCCCAGTTCTGGGTGTCCATAGGGTCTGAGGTCCGCGATGGACCTCAAGCCCAGTGAGATCTAGTGTTCCCTAAGGTTTTGTAATTTTTTGATATTCCCGCGTCGCGGTATGGCCCACACGGGCTGTTGCTAAGCATAAACGGTCATCTGCCTTGGCAGCCCGCGTTAAATTCTATCATGACCTGCGTAGACTACTTTGTAGGACTAATCCTAGATTATTTTAGGTGTGATAACCTACCACAAGTGGCTTTAATCGAACGGTCCTGCGGCCAGTCCTACGTAGATGCCCTAGGACGCGGTGCTGGTTAGACGGGATGTTACAATCAACCCCCCTTACAAATAAATTTCATCCTCAAAATTTGTACCTGCTAGTATTGCTGAAGCAAGGTTGAGTAGTGCTTGCGGACTTCAGCTATTGTCTCCCAAGTAGCCTCTTCTTCATCGTGGTGAGTCCACAGAACCTTGACTAATGGGATGACCTTGTTGCGTAGAACCTGCTCCTTCCTGTCCAATATTCGAGTGGGTCGGAGAATGTATGTGGCATTTTTCTTGAGTTTCACATTTTCCCACTTGATGATATGCGAAGGATCGGGGACGTACTTCTTCAACATAGATACATGAAAGATATTATGCACTCCAGCAAGCGGCGTAGGTAGGACCAAGCGATAAGCAACCGCACCTACCCGGTCTAATATCTGGAAGGGCCCAATAAATCGTAGTGTGAGCTTTCCCTTCTTGCCGAAGCGTAAAACGCTCTTCATTGGGGAGATCTTGAGAAATACATGATCCCCTGCTTTAAATTCCAGGTCCCGCCGCCTTGTATCGGCATAACTCTTCTGTTTGCTTTGAGCCGTCAAGAGATGGCGCCGAATAATTCCAATCTTCTCTGTAGTGATCCGTACCAAATCTGGCCCTAGCAAGCTTTTCTCGCCAATTTCTTCCCAACAATGCGGGGCTCGGCATGGACGCCCATATAAAGCCTCGAAAGGCGCCATACCGATGCTAGCCTAGAAACTATTGTTATAGGCGAACTCGGCATATGAGAGACAATCATTCCAACTATCCTGAAAGTCCAGGACACAGGCCCTCAACATGTCCTCCAATATTTAGTTCACCCGCTCAGTTTTCCCATCTGTTTGCGGGTGGAAGGCGGTGCTAAACTTCAACTTCACTCCCATGGCTTCTTGAATGTGGGTCCAAAAGATCGAGGTGAATCGAGTATCCCGGTCTGACACAATCTCCAAAGGAACGCCATGGAGCCGCACGATTTCCTTGATATACAACTTTGTCAAATCATCGGCGGAGCTAGAAGTCCTGATTGGCAGAAAATGGACCGATTTGGTTAGCCTATCCACGATCACCCATATCGAGTCATGCCCCTTCTTGGTCTTGGGCAAGCCAGAGATGAAGTCCATGGATATAAAGTCCCATTTCCATTCTGCTATGGGCATTGGTTGTAGAAGGCCCGGTGGTTGTTAGTGTTCGGCCTTGACTTGTTGACAGGTGAGGCACCAGGACACATACTTCGCTATCTCCTTCTTCATATTGTCCCACTAATACGTTCGCTTCAAATCCTGGTACATTTTGGTACTATCAGGGTGCATTGCTAGCTTGGAGTGGTGGGCGGCCTTCAATACTTCTTCTTGTAGTCCTTGATGGTTTGGGACACAAAGGCGACCTCGGTATCGCAATCCTCCGTCGGTGCTGACTCTCCACTCAGACTTCCCATCATTCCTTGCTCTTTTTCTCATCTTCTTTAATAGCTCATCACCCTCCTGGGCTTCAATAATTTTACTATCAACAAGTGGTTGGGCCTGTACGTGGGCTATGAACTCGTACGGTTCCTCCACTGTTAGCTTCGTGTCAAAATCCCGTACAAATTCCACCATGTCCCACTCTCTCACCATTAGCGGTGCCGCGAATTCAATTTTCTTCTTGTGACTCAAAGTGTCCGCCACCAAATTGGCCTTGCCAGGGTGGTATGAGACATCAAATTTAAAGTCCTTTAGCGGTTCCATCCAACGACGCTGTCTCATGTTTAAGTCCTTTTGGGTGAAGATGTATTTGAGGCTCTTATGATCAGAAAAGAGCTCAAACTCTTCACCATAAAGGTAATGTCTCCATATCTTCAAGGCGAAAACCACCGCTGCAAGCTCGAGGTCATGCGTCAGATAGTTTTCCTCATGCTTCCTTAGTTACCGAGACGCATAAGCAATTACCTTGTCCTTTTTCATAAGCACGCAACCCAGACCCACATGAGAGGCATCAGCATAGACGGTATACTTGACTCCCTGCTCAGGTAGCACAAATACGGGTGCCGACGCCAGTTTGTCCTTCAATTCTTAGAAGGCCGCCTCCGTCTTCTCATTCTAGGCAAACTTAAGGTCCTTCCGTGTGAGATGGGATAGGGGCCGAGCTATTTTTGAGAAATCTTTAATAAATCTCCTATAATAACTTGCCATCCTGAGAAAACTCCTCACTTCCGTAACCGACTTCGGTTGTTTCCAATCCTGCACGGCCACGACCTTGGCAAGGTCGACAGATATACCCTCCTTGGACACAACATGTCCCAAAAATTTGACCTCTTCCTTCTAGAAGGCGCACTTCCTAAACTGTGCATATAACCGATTTTTCTCAAGGGTCCCAAGAACCGCCCTTAGATGCTCTTCATGCTGCTCTCGGCTCTTTGAATAAATCAGTATATCATCAATGAACACGATGACGAATCTATATATAAATGGCCTGAAGATTCGGTTCATGAGATCCATGAATACCGCTGGGGCATTGGTGAGTCCGAACGACATGACTAAGAAGTCATAATGGCTGAAACAGGTTCTGAAGGCCGTTTTCTGAATATCCTCGTCCCTGACCCACAGCTGATGGTACCCTGATTGTAGATCGATCTTTGAGAAGTATTTAGCACCCCTTAGCTGGTCGAATAAATTGTCAATTCTAGGCAATGGATATTTATTCCGAACAGTCACTTGGTTCAATCTTCTGTAATCTACGCATAGACGCAGTGAGCCGTCCTTCTCTTTCACAAATAGAACTGGATCTCCCCAAGGCGAGACGCTAGGTCGGATGAAGCCTTTCTTCAACAAGCTATCAATCTGTGACCGAAGTTCCTTCATCTCACATGGGGGCATGCGGTAAGTAGGTAAGGAGATGGGCTTAGCACCCAGAGTTAGATCGATAGTGAAGTCTATTTCACACCGTGGAGGTAGTCCAGGTATGGTTCTAAACACATCATCGAACTCTCAAACTACGGGAGTGCATGTGTGGGAAGGCCCATCATAACCATCCTCCAATGAAGCAAAACACATGATCCTGAGATCATAGCTAACCTGGACTGGAAATGTGAGGGGATTGCCGTCGTCCTCGAATATTTTCACTGTCAAAGAGTCACAGTCAAGCTCCGCTTTCATCATGCTCAACCAGTCCATGCCCAGAATGACATCATAGTGAAAAATCTTCGTCACAATCAGGTCCTCCAGCGCCGCATCCCAAATTAATGGGACAAGCACAACATATCTTTGTCGCTTCAGATACAGTACCGGCAGCGGTTATAATTTTCACCCCATCGAAAGGAGTAGTATGCAGTCTTAGATGCTTGACAGTAGCATGGGTTATGAGAGAAGTGGTGGATCCCATGTCTATCAGTAAATAGATAGGAGTACCTTCTATGTGGGCCATCACCTCGAAAGCTGTAGGAGTGGGAATGGTAGCATCTTGGCCCTCTGCCGTCAATGCCTGCTATGAAAAGTTCGACCACTGCATAAGCCGTTGTGGCAGCCTAACCTGTGGTGGAGGGGGACGACGGAACTGTTGGCTAGGCCCCATCGTCCGTAAGGGCAGAATCTGTAATTCCTGCTGTGGGGGCTTGTAATTGTGCTGAGATAGCGTGAAGCCAAGGTCCCTCATCCTCGTAAAATAGTAGGGCTCAGAGTGTCCAAGCTTCTTGCAATAGCTGTAATTCTGTGTGGGTCGAGTGGAGGGAGCTGGTACAACCGCAGGCCTAGGTGGAGAGTTCGGGCGTGGCCATTTACCGGCGAGAGAAGAGGATGGCCCCTCCATCCTGTTGCGTGTCCTCAGTTGAGAACGGGCCCGTGAAACACGCTCCTCATCCTGCTCCACCCGTGTCGACATCTCGACAAGCTCGGCATAGGTGCGAATGCTCGCACAACACATCTTGGAGCGGATGCCGCTCCTCAGCCCCGCTACGAATTACCTCATCTTAATGGCTTCATTGGCGATCATCTCAGATGCGTAGCGAGATAGTTCCATAAACCGGTTCTCATATTGTGCCACGCTCATTCTCCCTTGTTGGAGGCGGAGGAATTCATTCTCCCTCTTGTGCTGGTACGACTGAGGGATATATTTTTCTTTGAAGCAGACTTCGAATGCCTCCCACGTCCATACATGGCCCTGAGGAATAGACCGGAGGACACTTTCCCACCATAAGTCCGCCTCCTTCTCAAAGAGGTAGGATACGAGCTCGACGTTTTCTACCTCAGAACAGTGGAGAGGCCGGAGTAGCTTACTGACCCGGTTGAGCCAGTATTCCTCTTCTTCTGGGCGGTGAGTGCTAGCAAAGGTAGGCGGTCTATGCCTCTGAAATCGCTCGAACATGTTACTCGTGTTAGCCGCTTGTGCGGCCACGGCAGGAGGTTCTGGTTGTGGGAAACGGAAGTTTGGGGCCACGTTGGGAGAGTCCGGTTGTTAGAAACTGAAGTTTTGAGCCATGGCCCCCATCATGGTTGCCATCATCTGTTGTTGTTGTTGCATGGTAGCGGCCATCATTTGTTGCTGTTGTTGCATAAAATGCAACATTTGGCCCATTTGTTCCATGGCCGGTGTCGGGGGTGGTGTTGGGGCCGCGGCTTGAGGCGACGGTGCATTTGGGGCTGCTTCTTGAGGGCCATGATCATCATCGGGAACATAGTTTCCTTCAACTAAGCCACCATGGGGTAGACGGACATATCGACCGTTCGGTAGCGGAGGCATTTCCTGAAAAGTTTACTTAAAGTATTAGTCACTTAGAGTATTTATCGCACACTAGGCAAGTTAGATCTGTAGCCTGTAATTCATGACCATAATCACAACGCAGATAAAGCACCTTTCTAGCAATAAGGATTTAAAGCCGATCCATATATTAGCATTGATTTCAAAATGCCAAGAACATGGCTAGTAACATGCTACAACATGGATTACAAACACTACTAGATGATAAATGAAGGGAAAATGCAAACTACTTAAGCAAAGCATTACTACTTCAATACATGGAATTTAAACCTAAGTAACTCAAGCAAACTACTTGGTCAATAGCCAACCCGTGGTGCTACTAGTCTGAGTCGGGCGAAAGCGGAGGTGCTTCCTCCCCTTTACTGCAGCAAATCAGGGCCTTAATGGCCCGGTACATCCTTTTGTTCCACTTCTCTTGCTTGGCTTGGTTTTCCTCGATCCTGGCTTGAGCCTCCTCGATCCTGGCTATCCTAGTGTCGAGGGATTTCAAGCGCCCAAGTACTTCGGGTGCGACCTGTGGCTCCTTGCCAACTCCTTCAATTTCGTCGATTCTTTCTGCTTCTTCAGTTTCATCCTCCTCCTCATTGCTTCCGTCACTATCCTCTTCATCTTCAACAGGCTCCCCATATTGATCGATGTGGGCCTGTCGCTGTTTGGGGCCTATCTTCATCTAGTTCAAGACGTCATCGCCCAAATGCTCTATCGGCACCGGGTTCCCGTCTGATCCTCCCACGCCGTACTGCTGGGCCAGTTGAAAAATCAAGAGACCAAACGGGAGGCAGGTGATCTTCCTTGTCGCCCTCGTGGCTCACACGATCTAGTGAAGTATCACGCTAGGGAGACATACATCCGCCCCTGGCCCACTTGATATAAAAACTCCACAATATAGCGGGAGCACTCGGAGCGGTTTTCCAATCTCGGGTACACGTTATGGGTGCAAATGCGGTGGAGAACCCGATACTCCGGGAGAAGTTTGACCGAGCTCAGACCGATTTCTTGTTCCGCTCGCTTCCACTAAGCAACCTGTCCACACAAGAAGCGAGTCCGCTCCTTACGGGCTCGGCTCGTACCCAAATAACTCTCGTCGATCTGCACCTCCCCTAGTGGCATTCCCAATACGCTGGCAATGATCTCCATCCCAATCGGGAACCTCTTGCCTCTCACAACCAGATCAAAGCCCAACGGCTCAAATTCAGGATTTCTAATCTACACGTAGAAAGCCCTAGCTCGACCTTCATATGCTTGGAAGTCCCCATGGAATACTGGGCCCCATCCCCGCTCTCTAAGCTGACTGAGTAGGGCAATGTCATTGAATAGGTGCGCATCAACGGAAGCTTCGAAGACGACTTGCCACACTAGAAAATTTCCCTTATCTTCCACAAATGGGCGGGGTGCATGAATTGCGAGAGCCCCTTGATGGTCGTTCTTGCGCCTGAATCGGGCTTCCGCGACTTCTTTCCCCTTCAAATCGACCTTCTTCTTACTGCGTCGCTCTTGGCTCGGTCCCGGCTCGGTGGGAGGCGGCCTCTTTTTCCCCATGAGGGAAAGGACCGCCGAAATGGAGAGGAAATAGGCCATGGTGGCTAGAAAGGTCATCCTCTTTGGCTAGAATGGGTTTCGGCAATGAGGGTGAGGTTGGGAAATGGGTATGAAATGGTTTTAAAAATAATATTTTGAGATGGAGGTGGATAGGTTGGCTGTGGGTTTGGAGGATTGGGTGTGGAAGGAAAATGGAAAAAGTAAGGGAGAAGGAAGGAAATGATGTTGGGAATGGAAGTTGAAGATGGGTAAAAATTGAGGAATGAGTTTTGGGAGGGTATGTTGAAATAGGTTTGGAAAATGGGATTTGAGAAGGAGGGTTGGGAATGAATTTAGGGAATGAGGGTGGAAATTTTTTAATTTTAATTTTTTTGAAATGGGGATGGTATGAGTGTGAGAAGTGTGGGTGGATTGTTGGAGGAAGGGTTTTGAAAATGGGTTTGGAATATGAATATTTGGGAATGGGTTTATGAAGAAAAGAAATATGGTGTTGGGAATGTAGGTGGGGCTTGTTGAAGTTTTGGGGTTTGGAGAGTGTTTGAGGAGAATGGCTTGGAAGATCTTGAAATTTGGGATGAGGTGGGCTGATGAGAATGAGAGTGGAAGATGAGAGTTGGGATGAGGGAATGGAGGATTTGAGATGGGTTCTTGGAAGAGTTTTGAGAAATTTGGATGGAGTGGCCCCTTGAAGATGGAACTTGAAGATGGGAATGGGTTTTGGAAAGGAGAGTTTAAGAGAGAGTGTGAAGGGGGTTGTAGGGAAGAGGTTTAGAGATGAGAGAGAGGAGATAGTTTGAAGAGAATGTGCTTGGAAGGAATGAAAATGAGGTGAGATGGGTTAGGAAATAGGTGGGGTTTGAGCTTTGGAAAGGGTGAGGGAGAGGCTTATCAAGGGCTACAACAAGGGAGATGAAGAGGAAGGAGGAGGAATGAGGCTACTTAGGTCTCATTTGCAAGGGAAATGGACCCCACACAATTCTAAGTGAAGGGGGAAAAACCCCATTTTCGGGCCCAGGCATTAGGACGCCAAGGCGCTGCCTCCGTGGCGTGCGGACCACCGTCCAGTCGTGGGGACGCCCAGCCCCTGGACAGTTGGGCGTGGGGACGCCCACACTCTGCCTCTAGAATCCAATCCTTGTTTTGCACTTTCCCGAGCACTTATAGGGCCCCCGGAGAAGTGCCACATATGAATTTGGGGTAGGAGAAGCTGTCTTACACAATGAGACTATCCATTTCATGATATTCTCCCTGGTTAGAGGTTAAAAATCCAATTTTCTATGTTTCCACTATTCTCGATGAAATTCCATTCACCCTTAGGTCTTTATCCCCACGTGGTTTGAAACCATCGTATTTAGCCTAGTCTCAGCTCATTGGTATGCATATGTTAGCTCTGACCTTCACATCCTTCGATTTTCGGTTCATTTCTATTGATGCACTGGAAAGTTCTGAAATTGAGCGATGACACACGAAAGTATTACGAGGACATTGAGAAAGGACTTTCGATCATTTGGTCTCTTGGATAGCAGCACTAAGCTGCACTAAATGGGGTTGTAATGCTAACCCCACCCCAAGATTTGGGAAATGACCTGACTGGAGTGAGTGGGGAGGGGAGTTCATGGTTTTGGGAAAGGAAAACCTGCGATTTCCTTTGGTTGCATGCATCCCAAGCCTGACATTTGAAAACACGGGGTAAAGACAACCTAGGGACAATACCCTATACATGCATTCACTGCCACTCGTACAAATTTCATTCTTTCAATCCCACCTAACACGGTTGGCTAACGGGTCCTTATGGATTAGATGGACTGGGCTAGCTAAATCTTCCAATTAGTCCAAACGAGTCTTGTCGTCACGTTCCCCAAACTCCTGGTTCAAAAATGGGCCAAGACACCCTAGGATCCTTGGACCTTTCTCCTATCGCTACCCATCCCTAACTCATTATAAGTCCTAACTTTCGTCTAAAATTTTTTGTTCAGGGTCTAGGTTGGTTCCTAGCGTTTGTGGTTTTTATTGCGTAACCTCTCAAGTCAGCGGACGCGTTAGTGAGTTCATGACCCATGGCCCAAGGAATTCCAAACTACCGCTCTAATACCAACTTGTAACGCCCTGAAAATCAGGGGTCCCGCATACGCTCAACTCCCGAGTTCCTGAGAGTCACTTATAACCGATTTCATCATTAAGCATTTAATCCGGTTCAATTGCGTAAAGAGGAATTTCCTGAAATCATGGAACACCACCACAAGTCCACTGAAATGAAAGAAAATCAGCAAACGTATATACATGTCCAAAAGAATAAGGGGATTGCACCTGGCATCACCCAGGCTAAATCACAAAAGAATACATAAGTCCAAAAGAATAATGGGTCGCTCATGGTGAAACCCAACAAAATCACAAAATTAGTAAGACCAAAAGAATGGAGCCGAGCCCACTACTCGGCGGTGCGATCCTGCCCATCATACCGACGATGAGTCATCCATCAGCTGAAAATAAGATAGCTCGTCCTCCTTGTCGTAGTTCACATCACCTGGCTCCTCCTGTCCAGCTTCTCCTGCATCTAAGCACGGGTCTGGTTGGTGTTTTAAAACACCGTCCCAGAGTAGGAGTGAGTGATCAACTCAGTGGATACTATTAGTCTCAAGTTACAACAGGCATCAATTATAATATGAATTTAATAAAATACAGACATTCATAAATTCCTAGAAACTCTTAATTAAATGCATGGGTGCGAGATGATATGATACATGCCCTCGCCACAACGCTCCCTCGAGCGACTCCATCTAAAGATCGCGAATGCCACACTCCCTCATTGCGACCTCGACTTCCAAGTCGCCACCCTAACTAATGCGCTGGAGTGCGTTCATGTTAGCCAGGTTATTAGTTAAGTCCATTCATCCAGCAGGTTTGAGAATCTGGTACACCCCACAAATCAATTGCCCTAAACTAGTTGCGAGGCCAAGACCCCCCAACGTGTGAGGCCAAGTCCCCGCGATCCTTAATCCCTTCGGGTTCCTCAACCCCGACTTCAAGCACATGGGGAGTGCTGAGAACTGGGATCGCTTGCGGTCAGTACGGGGAAGCGCGTCACCACAGCGTAGGCCGACAGCTCGGACACAGTTTCTCATTCCACCATGCCCGGCCCATGAGACAGTGGATCGAAATTCAAGTGGTTATCGGTGGCTATAATGGTAGCAAGGTGTTCTAGATTCCATACATGTGTGAGCAAACATGGTTAACAATCAGGATTTGCCAGTGTGTAGGCTAAACTGCAAAAGTCAGGTGAATACAAGATGAACAACTTCGGGTACTATAGACCCATGTAGTCAAACTGCTGCCGCTCATACGCATCCGCCCAATTCACGGGTTTAGACCCAAGGTAGTTCAACCAACGAGACTACCGTCTAACCTCATGTTCCTGACTAATCCACGGTTCAACGATGATTCACAGCATACTAACATCAAGGTTATTATCCAACATACAGTATCATGATGCATTCATCCTATCATACACATCAATGATCCTAACAAGCATGTTACAATACCATAATTAGAGTGCATGTGAGGAGTGTGAGTGGGCGAGGAAACGAAACGTCTCCTACGCACCTAGGAATTAAAATATGCAAGACCAAACATCATACATGTTATAGGCATCATCATAAGAAAGAATCACACCACATATGAGCATGTGAGCATCGGTTATATCATCAAACATATGAGAAGCATAAATACAATCATGAGAAAAGAAGAACTAACAACGTGCAATTCCATACTTTTCCACCAAACACTTAAATCCTAGGGTCTCTCTAGATTTCACACATGCTTCACCCAAACAAGAAAAATCATTAAACCCATGTTATGATTGGTGCTAGGCCACCTAGGATTAATAGTCTGCACCTTGAATTCGATGGAAGCTCGGAAGCGACCTAGAAATGGGGTTTAAAGGTTGACCCGCCGAAATTCCTAAAACTAAAACCTTGCATGTAAGAAATCCCATGTCAAACCCTTCTTAATGCTTGAATCCCAAGAAGAAATGGGGAGAGGTGGTTACCTAGATGCTCAACGGACGGTTTGGAGGATTGAGGCGGAGATTTCCTCCTTGTAGGAGAAATTGAGAGTTGGGTGGGTTAATGCCCTTGGTTCCACCTTGATTAGGGTCCACACATGCACCTCTCCACCCTCACCTCTACCTTTAGCTATCCTTGGTCGTTGAAGAAAGGTGAAAGCTACAAAGAGAAGGTTGTCGTAGGATGGTGGTGGAAGTTATGAGGAAAGAGAGATTAATTTTGGAAGGTTGAAGGAAGTTATGAAGGAGAGAGGGTGTTTGTTGAGAATTGAAGAAGGTTATGAGGGAGAGAGGGTCGTGGTTGGAAGGATGGAGGAGTTATGAGAGAGAGCTAGGTTTATTTCCCTAGAGTTGGGCCCCTTGGCCTTATGTTTCTATAATTTTCCAAAATAGACTCTTAGAGCTACTATTGGTGTTGTGGTGGCCCCAAGATTCCTATGACCACCAAATTTGGTGTGCACGTGCCTCATGGCCCAATGAGGAGCCATATAAAATTTAGAAGCATTCGGATGAACAGATATGAGATCTGAGAAGGTGATCTTGATTTGAAAATGGCCCTACAGGGTCCTTTTCGGTCGTTGGGGGTAGTTCTGGTGGTCCCCTGGACATGAAATTTATAAGGTAGGTGGTCCATGGTTAGATGAAGGATCATACAAATTTTGGGATCAATCGGATATTTGGTTTGATCGTACAGGTCCGACGTGCGATCGGCGGTTATCGTGCCACGATCGGGGTCTAGGTTTTGTTGATGGGCGTAGGCCCGCACATTAGACCCTCACCGTAAAATTAGAAGAAATCCGATGGCTGAAAAGCCCAGATTCTCGATTTCATTTGCAAGTGTCAGATTTAAATTCTGGCATTGGTGAGGTGCATATGGCCCGTGTCAAATCCCAGTTCTGGGTGTCCATAGGGTCTGAGGTCCGCGATGGACCTCAAGCCCAGTGAGATCTAGTGTTCCCTAAGGTTTTGTAATTTTCTGACATTCCCGCGTCGCGGTATGGCCCGCACAGGTTGTTGCTAAGCACAAACGATCATCTGCCTTGGCAGCCCGCGTTAGATTCTATCATGACCTGCGTAGACTACTCTGTAGGACTAATCCTTGATTATTTTAGGTGTGGTAACCCACCACAAGTGGCTTTAATCGAACGGTCCTACGGCCAATCCTACGTGGATGCCCTAGGACGTGGTGCTGGTTAGACGGGATGTTACACCATCTCCCAAACTTAGTGCTACAGCCAGTCACAAGACGAAGCTGAATAAAATAGAGACCCAAAAATAAAACAAACACAAGAAAGACAAAATAAAAACCCACAAATTAAAGTAAAGATTACAAGAATAAAGATGAGTTTTGGATTTCAAGGATCATTCGAAGATTGCTGATCCAGTAGTATGTTCGTCTGTCCTTCCTTGTTTTCTTACTTCCAATATCATAATTAAGCACGTGGCCAATAAGCAGCCACATGTTGATAGATTTCAATAGGTAGGATGTTGGACCCCATATTTAGATATGTGGGCTCCACTGCTTATTTATACCAATCAAATATTCGTGTGCTTAACAAAACTCATTTGCTTAATCTAAGTTTGAAGAAACAGAAACCATGAAAATTTAGAACCTTGTAGAAGACTACTATCATAAAATCTGAGCTCTGAAATAGCTTATATCAAATAGGCTGATGAAATACTATACAATCTAGTCTAAAAAGCATCAAGATACTACTAACAACATACTACTATACAAACTCAAAAAATTACGATGAACGGATGCCTCTACATGTTGCAGCTGTAGAAGGTTTACACCTTGTGGCAAATATAGTGATCAAGTTTCCTTGGATAGATTTATACCTCTACAAACAATATTCTTTCCAAGTCTCATCAATTTGATTAGACGACATGCACTAACAACGGCCTAAAGGTAGGATGTTGTTGCAATTTTACCACTAGTAAACTATATATGCTATTAGTGTCTATAGATAACAACTTTGAATTCAATTATTGGCTTTTGTGAGTGAGTATGCTGTGGCTGGAAAAGTTTCTAACACTAGAAGTCTTTTGATCATTGAAAGGTGTCCCAGATCTGAAGGATAAAAAGCACCAACTTATCATACGTGTGTGTTCTTGAAGAATTGGTATTCAACCTTGGCGGTACACCAACAATTTTGAACCGAGGCTAAAGCCCCCTTTTCTGGTGGTCGGGCGTTGGGCGGGCGTGCGGCGGGTAGAGAAAGAGAAGAAAGGGAAAGGGGGCTAGGGTTGGGTGGGGTCAGGTATACAAGGAAAAAGTTCTGTACGGTCGAGCTCATGGGAACTTCCCATGAGGTCGAGTTGCGTGGGCCCCATTGTGATGCGTGTTGACCATCAAGACCGTGCATTTGATGGG
The DNA here is from genome assembly GCA_037074715.1 of Magnolia kwangsiensis. Classification (NCBI taxonomy): domain Eukaryota; kingdom Viridiplantae; phylum Streptophyta; class Magnoliopsida; order Magnoliales; family Magnoliaceae; genus Magnolia; species Magnolia kwangsiensis. The sequence goes on from CM073586.1 coordinate 14,220,234, forward strand.
CCCCCTTTAAATTATGGGATATCCTAAAAATCAGCCATATATGGAGCTTAGGTGGGCCATACCATCTAAAATCATGTGAAGAAATGCCTAAAACATATAAAATCACTTAGTGGGGCCCACCTGAATTTTTGATGCATATGAAACTTAGTCTGACTCCTCATCCAAGTGGGACACACATAATGGATAGTTTGGATTTGTGAACCACATCTTGGTGGTCCTAACAAATGATTATGAATATTTTAATGGAGGGTAACCCCTCTCAACTTTTGTATGTGGTGTAGCCCAAAAAAGTCATAGATTGACTTGATTTTTAAGCCCTAGGCCCACCATGGAATGGTGCATCTTACTGATTGGGTAGATGTTTGACACCCATCACGGTGGGACCCACACAACTCGACCGTATGAGAAGTTCCCATAAGCTTGACCGTATGGAACCTTTTCCCATATATATATATATATATATATATATATATATATATATATATATATATATATATATATATAAAATAAATTATAAAATCATCTGTGCTCGGGTCCACCTGATATTTATATACCACTATGATGTATGTTTTATATCCACACCTTCCATCCACTTGGAGAGATCATTTTAGGGAAATATCCAAAGAACGAGTTCAATCCAAAGCTCCAGTGGACCCCGGTACAGAAAACAGTGGGATAGTGATGCCAACCATTAAAAACTTCTAAAGGCCACAAAAGTTTTATATTAAGATGGTATTTGTGTTTTCCCTTATTTCATGTATTTTTAAACTTTTGAATAGATTGGATTTCAAATAATCATTATGATGGGCCTTAAGATAAGTTCAATGGTGGGAATCACTCTCCCCGCTGTTTTCTATGATGGGGTCCACTACAGATTTATATCTGCCTCATTCTCTGGCTCATGACTTAAAATGATATCTCAAAATGGATGTACAGTGTGGATATAACAAATACATCATAGTGGGGGCCCATAAAAGTTGGTGACGTCAGTCAAAGTAGGGCATCCAAGAGAAGCCCTACTCCCAAAGCCGCTCTCCAACTCCACTCTCCCTCTCTCTCTCTTTCTCTGTCTCTCTCGCACCTCCAATGCTCCCTCATCCTCTCCCTCCTCTCTCTCACTGACTCTCTCTTCCTCTCTCTCTTTGATCTCTCCACCCTGTCCCCTCTCAGCTGTCTCTCTCGCATCCTGTACCTCCTCTCTCTCTCTGTATCTCTCTTCATCTCTCTCTGATCTCTCTCTCACTGATCATTGCCGAACACCCTACCCACGCATGCCTTCTCTCTCTGAAGCTCGGTTGACCGTGAGGTTTCTCTCTCTCTCTCTCAATCTCTCTCAATCTCTCTCAATCTCAATACCGATTTAAGGATTTAGGGTTGGATGGCAAATAAACCTTACATTGGATCCTAGGAAGTTTTTAATGGTGTCTATGGACCCTACGGTAGTGGGTTGATGAATTCAAACGCGAAATGTATGATGGGCCTTAAATTCAAGTTTTATTTGTCAACCATCTTTTTTCTTCTATAAAATATGACATTATCATTTATATATGTTCTACATCCCAACACTTAAAATTTAGAATTATAATGTTGATTTAGGCTGAAGTTTCAATCGTCCTATCTTGAATTTAGTTTAGATTATTTGATGATTTTAAAATTCGCCTTTGAGCAGTTTTGGATGTTTCACAATGCAGGATTCTTGCGAATCGTCAGTTTGTTGCTTGCTCGAAAGAGCAGAAGGCCCATTATATATCAGAACTTGAGCGGAAAGTTCAGACCCTTCAAATTGAAGCCACAACTTTTTCTGCACATATCACATTATTCCAGTTTTGTACCAATTGAATTATTTCTTTGAGAATGTATTCTTTCTTTTCTTTTTTCTTTTTTCCTTTTCCTTTCCTTTTCATTCTTTCTTTCTTCTTTTCTCTTCATTCACTAGGCAGACTTCCAAATGCACATCACTAGATGTCTAATCATGCATTGATTTAATGCAGATCTCTAGAAGTTATGGTATTTTAATTAGACCAAGCTATTTATCTTGCATCATATGTCTTGGGTCATTATTTTGTTCATGATCATGTTAGTGGTAGCTTCATTTCGGTTAAAACACCTGTTATGTTATTAGATCAACAACAATTCAATGCTTTGTCGAAATCCAATCAAATCAGATGCAAGCTAATCAGAACAATTACAATTTGATCAGATTAGTTAAAATTGCAATTGAATATGTTCTAAATACATTTATTGCATATGTATCCCAATTTCTCTTGATCTTTCATCTGCTAAAACTCATTTTTTACATGCTTATTGATCTATGAACTGACTAACAGATTTTTGATGATTTAAATAGGACTGTGCACATCTAATCATCTAAAGTCCATATCAACCATACATTGTCCAAGTTGTTCAAATGTCGTCCACGATCATCAACAACAGGTTAGTTCTTCCTTCCATATCTGGCTTTCATCTTAAATTATAGCTATTTTAACCTCAGTTCGAATCTTATTGACACCCAACATTAGTTCAGTTCTCAGGTGTTTAATACATTGGTTACTATATTTTCTTCTACATTTTGTGTTTCCATCGTTTGGGTTTCTAAGAAAATGACATCATGTTATTTAATGTCCACCATTAATATCCATGTGTTACTTGAAAGGATTAAGAATCAGATACCCTTTAGAGGAATGCATATAACCACATTAAAGTGGTATACATATACCTCAATCCAAGTTGTCCAAATCATTCAATTTTTGTTGATTTTCAGGTTGCAAATGGATTATTGCCACTACAAAAGCTTTATCCAAGCAGAATCTTCCAAAATCACTAGGGAATTGATTTGGGTTTGTTTTGGATTTTTGGATTCCTTCCTAAACCTGAAGAAGGAATAACACAAATATCAGCTTGATCAAAAACTTTTGTGGCCCCAAGTCATTTCGGGCCCACTTGAGCTTTGGATCTACCCCAAAACCTAAACCTAAACCTATTCTCAAATCCCAAAACCTATAACCAAAACCTAAACCTAAACCTAAATCTATAACCTTAACTTAAACCAAAACCAATAACCTAAACCTGTAACCTTAACCTAAATGTAAAACCTAAACCTATAACCTTAACCAGATCTTGAACTCGAACTCGATTTCCTAAACCTAAACCTTAACCTATTCTCAATTCCCTATAGCTATAACCTATAACCTATAACCTATAACCTAAATCTAAACCTAAACCTAAAACTATAACCTTAAACTAAACCTAAAACCAAAACCTAAACCTAAAACCTAAATGTATTCTCAAATCCCTAAACCTAAACCTAGACCTAATCCTAATCTCAACTCCTTAACTTAAACCTAAACTTGAAAACCCAAACCTAAACTCGAACCCAAACCCGAAACCGATTTCCTAAACTTAAACCTTAACCTATTCTCAATTCCCTAAACCTTAACCTATAACCTAACCTAAACCTAAACCTATAACCTACACTTATAACCTACACTTATAACCTAAACCTAAACCTAACCTAAACCTATAACCATAACCTAAACCTAAAACCTAAATGTATTCTCAAATCCTTAAACCTAAACCTACACATAATCCTAATCTCAACTCCTTAACCTAAACGTAAACTTAAAAACCCAAACCTAAACCCGATCCTGAACCCGAACCTGATTTCCTAAACTTAAACCTTAAGCTATTCTCAATTCCCTATAACTATAACCTATAACCTAAACCTAAACCTATAACCTTAACCTAAACTTAAAACCTAAACCTAAACCTAAACCTAAAACCTAAATGTATTATGAAATCCCTAAACCTAAACCTTAACTTATTCTCAATTCCCTAAACCTTAACCTATAACCTAACTCAAACCTATAACTTAAACCTAAACCTTTCTTTTCAACAGCTTGGTGGAATGAATTCCTTACTTGTAGTTGAACACTCACTTTCCATTCCCTTGATTTCTAGAGTTCCCACAATCATCCAGGGGATAGATGTATCACATGGTTCCCCAGGCCAGTCCGACGTGCCGTCAATTGCAGCGGTAAGATAAGATGCATGATTTTCCTTTTCAACTATTAGTCATAGAGTGAAAGTACTTATTTCAATTTTCTTGGATGAATGATGAATGTATTTGCGAATGTAAATGAAAATAATGAACTTATAATATATATATATATATATATATATATATATATATATATATATATATATATATATATATATATATATATATATATATATATATATATGTGTGTGTGTGTGTTATCAATGGAGGATACCTTGTTTAGGGGGACATGAAATTCTTGTAGCTTATGGTATGGCGCCCCAATAAGGGTTGTATGTTACTAGTATGTAGTAGATAATATTAGGTTCAATAGTAGATAATACTAGAGAATACCTATACCCAATCCGAACCCGAAACCGAACCTGATTACCTAAACTTAAACTTAAACCTATAACTTAAACCTAAACCTAAACCTATAACCTAAAACTTAAAAACCCAAACCTAAACCTGATCTCGAACCCGAACCTGATTTCCTAAACCTAAACCTTAACCTATACTCAATTCCCTAAACCTTAACCTATAACCTAACCTAAACCTAAACCTATAACCTACACTTATAACCTAAACCTAAACCAAAACCTGTAACCTTAACCTAAACATAAAACTTGAACCTAAACCTAAAACGTAAATGTATTCTCAGATCCCTAAACCTAAACCTATAACCTACAACATTAACATAAACTTATAACCTACAACATTAACCTAAACCTATACTTATAACCTAAACCTATTCTCAAATCCCAAAACCTATAACCTAAACCTAAACTTGAAAACCCAAACCTAAACCCGATCCTGAACCCAAACCCGTTTTCCTAAACCTAAATCTCAACCTATTCTCAATTCCCTAAAGCTATAACCTATAACCTATAACCTATAACCTATAACCTAAACCTAAACCTAAACCTAAACCTTAACCTAAAACCTAAATGTATTCTCAAATCTCTAAACCTAAATCTATAACCTAAACCTAAACCTTAACCTATAACCTAAACCTATGACCTATAACCTAAACCTATAACTTATAACCTAAACTCAATTCCCTAAACCTTAACCTATAACCTAACCTAAAACTAAACCTATAACCTACACTTATAACCTAAACCTATAACTTTAACCTATAACCTAAAACCTAAGACTAAACCTAAAACCTAAATGTATTCTTAAATCCCTAAACCTAAACCTACACCTAATCCTAATCTCAACTCCTTAACTTAAACCTAAACTTGAAAACCCAAACCTAAACCCGAACCCGAACCCGATTTCCTAATCCTAAACCTTAACCTATTCTCAATTCCCTAAACCTTAACCTATAACCTAACCTAAACCTAAACCTATAACCTACACTTATAACCTACACTTATAACCTAAACCTAAACCTAACCTAAACCTATAACCTTAACCGAAACCTAAAACTAAACTTAAAACCAAAATGTATTCTGAAATCCTTAAACCTAAACCTACACCTAATCCTAATCTCAACTACTTAACCTAAACGTAAACTTGAAAACCCAAACCTAAACCCGATCCCGAACCCGAACCCGATTTCCTAAACCTAAACCTTAACCTATTCTCAATTCCCTATAGCTATAACCTATAACCTAAACCTAAAACTAAACCTAAACCTAAAACCTTAACCTAAACCTAAAACCTAAATGTATTCTCAAATCCCTAAATCTAAACCTACACCTAATCCTAATCTCAACTCCTTAACTTTAACCTAAACTTGAAAACCCAAACCTAAACCCAAACCCGAACTTGATTTCCTAAACTTAAACCGTAACCTATTCTCAATTCCCTAAACCTTAAGCTATAACCTAACCTAAACCTAAACCTATAACCTACACTTATAACCTACACTTATAACCTAAACCTAAGCCTAAACATAAACCTATTCTCAAATCCCAAAACCTATAACTTAAACCTAAACCTTAACCTAAACCTAAACCTATAACCTTAACCTAAACCAAAACCTATAACCTAAACCTTAACCTATAACATATAACCTAAATTTATAACCTATAACCTAACCTTAACATAAACCTAAAACCTAAACCTAAACCTATAACCTAAATGTATTCTCAAATCCCTAAACCTAAACCTACACCTAATCCTAATCTCAACTCCCTAACCTAAACCTAAACCTAAACTTGAAAACCCAAACCTAAACCTGATCCCGAACCCGAACCCGATTTTCTTAACCTAAACCTTAACCTATTCTCAATTCCCTAAAGCTATAACCTATAACCTATAACTTAAACCTAAACTTAAACCTAAACCTATAACCTTAACCTAAACCTAAAACCTAAATGTATTATCAAATCCCTAAACCTAAACCTACACCTAATCCTAATCTCAACTCCTTAACCTAAACCTAAACTTGAACCCAATTTCCTAAACCTAAACCTATTCTCAATTCCCTAAACCTTAACCTATAACATATAACCTATAATCTAAACCTAAACCTAAACCTAAAACCTAAATGTATTCTCAAATCCCTAAACTTAAACCTACACTCAATCCTAATCTCAACTCCCTAACCTAAACTTGATAACCCAAACCTAAACCCGATCCCGAACCTGAACCCGATTGATATTATAATGTAGCCCAATCACATGGAAACAAACAAGTAAATCTTGCTTTGTTGGCAAGCATACTCGAACTCAAGCATCACAATGCATCTATTTCCATCTCCATTATCTCTTATAGCATAAATTATTTGAAAATTGGATTTATCTCATTTTTAGAGTCATGTCCTAACACAATATGATAATATTAATAGACAAGGTGGATTTGTCACCAACAGTATTCCAAGACCCATATAACTTCTTCTTATAGGAATTTGGGTAGGGCACATGCAACTTGAATCCATCAAAGGAGATAAGGATCACCTCTCATATGTTCTCTCTCTTTTCATTTATTTTTTTCCATAGGATTGTTTATTTTGTAGTGTCTGCTCACGTACAACATTTTATCATGTTAATATAATTATAAGTGGCATAATCTCACATTTCTAAAAATAACTAATAATAATTTTTACCTGATGAGAAATCACCAAGTACCATCAGGCTTAACCCAAAAGATAAATCAGCATTTTTTTTTTCTTTTAGCACACTCACACACCAGAGTCACTTACGGCCACAATGGGTACTTGAACTCGTAACCTTGTATTGAAAGTATTTTGAATCTACCATGAAGGCATGAGTAAGGACCTAGGTGTGTGTGCACAGTTGGCGATGTGTTCACCACACTGAATTTTGTGAGCCCCACCAGGAAATAGGCTATGAATAATTTTTTGTATTTTATTTATGATGTTAAACTTATATGTATTTATGCGTGGATGAATGTGATGTGGATAAGATTGTTTGTATTTGGAAGGATGTAATTTATGTTTGGATGAATGTAGTTTATGTTTGGTTGGATTTATGAATGTGAATATGATGAAATATATAATATAACAGGTGTATAGCATGATGAAATATATTGTAACAAGTGTATATCGAGAATTTTGTGCTGGAATATTGAAAAAAAAAATCATTTTTTTACTTACGAAACATTTCGTAGGTAAAAGTCTCATCCAAGTTTTTTCCCTACGAATCTTTTTGTAGGTAAAAGTATTGTGAAATATTTTTACCTACAAAACTATTCGTTGGTAAAACTATTTCTATGGTAAAAATTATATCATTATTCCCAACGAATATTTTCATCGGTAAAACTCTTGCCGCGAAACTTTTCAAGGTAGCGGGAAAACGCCTGAAGACAAAAATTATATAATTATTCCCGATGAACGTTTTCATTGGTAAAGATGGCTTTTACCTACGAAATTATATTTTATAGGTAAAAGTAAGTTTTACGATTTTTTGTTTTTTTAAAAATTCAAAATACCCGTTACCTACGAATATTTTTGTCAGTAAAGATGGCTTTTACCTACGAAATATAATTTCATAGGTAAAAGTAAGCTTTTCAATTTTTTGTTTTCTCTAAAATTCAAAACACCCTTTACCTACGAAAATTTTCATCGTAAATATGGCTTTTACCTACAAAATTATATTTCGTAGGTAAAAGTAAACTTTTCGATTTTTTATTTTTTCAAAAATTCAAAACACCCTTTACCTACGAATATTTTCATCGGTAAAGATGGCTTTTACCTATGAAATAATATTTCGTAGGAAAAAGTAAGCTTTTCAATTTTTCATTTTTTCTAAAATTCAAAACACCCTTTATCTATGAAAATTTTTGTCGGTAAAGCTGGCTTTTACCTACGAAATTATATTTCGTTGATAAAAGTAAACTTTTCGATTTTTTATTTTTTCAAAAATTCAAAACACCCTTTACCTATGAAAATTTTTGTTGGTAAAGATGGTTTTTACCTATGAAATTATATTTCATAGGTAAAAGTAAACTTTTCAATTTTTTATTTTTTCAAAAATTCAAAACACCCTTTACCTATGAAAATTTTCATCGGTAAAGATGACTTTTACCTAAGAAATTATATTTCGTCAGTAAAAGTAAACTTTTATTGACGAAAATAATTTTCGTCGGTAAAAGTCATCTTTACCTACAAAAAAAATTTTGTCGATAAAAACTATATTTCTTGTAGTGTAACAAATCACAAGTCGTCGAAATTCGATCGGGAAGACCGTAGAAGCCTATTAAACGATACGGGCTAGGATGCGGGTCTCATAGCAGCTATATAGCTGGTGTGAGGTGCACCAGCCAATCCGCTGCCCACAGTTGGTGGGTTCTGTCAAGTGGGGGCCATGTTTCTCAATCTGAGGCTTTGAACCACACACACTGGTGGCGTATTGCGTGGTGTGCTACTCACCACTGACCTGAGTGGTGTGTTGATGTGGCAAAGTTCTCTTGCCCCACCATGATGTATGTGTCATATCCACACCGTCCATACGTTTCACGAAATCATTTTAGGGCATGAGCTCAATAATGAGACATATCCAAATTTCAAGTGAAACACACCATAGAAAGCAGTTAGGATTAAATGCCACCATCGAAAACTTCTTGTGGGCCACATCCAGCTCTGCATGACCTTATGAACAGGTTGGATCACAAAAGAACATCATAATATGTCCTAGGAAGGTTTCAACCTTGATTTTGAGCCCAAGCCCTAAAATGATCTCACAAAATGGATTAATGATATAGATATAAAACATACATCATGGTAGAGCCCGCAAAACATTACCACGTCAACGCACCACTGAGGTCAGTTTTGGGGGCACACCATGCAATTGGCCTATCAAGTGGGGCCCATGGGACATGGTCTTCAGGAACCTACAATAGATAAGCTATGCCCAGTAAGATATTCATCATGGTGCAATTCTAATAGTATGTTCCATGGCTGGTAAAGAGGGTTAAGAAGAGAAGCAAAGAAGAGTTCCTCATTGCAGACAGATTGAGGCAGTGTCCATATATAGTGGGACAGATTAAAGCAATGGTCTAGACCATACGCTGCAACCTGTCAAAACCAACAACTATTGATTTAAGATGCAAAGTCTCCCAAGAAAGAAAAAACAAACAGATATGTTTGGACAATGGAAATGAAAAACGTACAAGAAAAACAAATGATGATCTTTTGAAAATTATATTTCATGAAATGGGCCAGAAATAATACAATTTTTCCTATTGTGGGAATTTGTGAAAAACATTAATGAATTTTTGCTTTCTACTTTTGTTGTAAATGCTTTCTACTTTTGTTGTAAAATAAAATAAAATTTCTTTTTTCTACTTTTACACTTAAAAAAGTCATTTTCCCACTCAAGAAAATCAGATTTATTAATAATTGAGTCCAAATGTGTCGCCATCTATCTTCTATTGCCTCATATATGTCACTTATGTTAATGTGCCAAATGAGCCACTATTCATCTTGGGTTATATTCACATATGCGACATGTTCAAATGTGCTACATGTATTACCTATTATTGTATTGATTTATTGACCTTGTTTATTAATCATGTGATTTCGCGTACAATGTAATTAATTGAGATTTTGGAAGTTAAAGACCAAAGACACAAGTGGACATGGTGCATCAAAGAATAATGGACAAATATATGAGGTGCCTTGGTGACCCTAACCCTTAACACAAAACAATAATAAACCTCTAAATGATCCTAACCATATAGGTAAACTATGTTGATAATCCATTAGCTTAGAACCTAAATTGAAACATAATAAGGCTAGAAGAGGTGTGGAGCTAGCTATGAAATCATACATCCAAAACAACAATTTTCGAGTGGTCCTCGATCCCACAGAGAGGCTGTCAGTGGGACTCGATGGAATCGAAAGACCACTTAATCTGATCGAAGAATGAATCCAGTAACCATCAGTTATAATTTTAACTTTTCTCGATGGGATTAACGGACTGTTAGATCTTATCGAAGGAGCTTCAATCCCATCAAATGACTTTTCGATTAAATCAACAAAGCCATTAACTCATCGTTTTATAATCATTGCAAATCAGTTTCTAATAAAATGGTATTTGGTTCTTAAGCAAAAGAATGAGATTTTGGTGTAATGGAAGCTTATGTGATTCCATGCTCATATCCGTCATTCTAACCCTCTAAATTAATGAGTTCCAAATCATATTCCTTGAGATTAACACTCTAATAAGGATTCCAACCTCCATCTTAAAGATGAGCTTGAACTCCACCAATTTCTAGATATTACACACAATCTTATTGGTATATGCTTTATTTAAGACCTCTAGAAGACATATCTTGGTGAATCCCTTAGGATTACAACCTTCCATTAGTTGTAGAATATTTTGTTATCCCCCCATCACCTTGGTCACCTTAATGGAGTATTGCATGCAAAGTATTTGATTTTGGTGTTGAACCATTAGCAAGCATCAACATCAATGATCGAGAGAGTAAACGAGGATTTGATTGAAACATAAGAGATCATTGATCAAGCGACCTAAGAAGGCAATATAAAAGGAGCTCAATCCTTCAAGTAAGTTATCAATTTTAAGAGTCCACACATTCCTTCCTCATATAGGATTGAGAATAGAGTTTGTAACCCAAACTCGTAGGGGTTATTGTATAGGATTGTATCACTACTGACACAGGTGAGTGTGTGTGTAAGTCCTTATGTAGGCCACTGACATGAGTGTGTACATAAGTAAGTCCTTGTCTAGGCCACCAACATGGCTGTGTACGTAGTAAATTCTTGTGTAGGCCACCAATACATGAGTGTACGTGGTAAGTCTTTGTGTATGCCACCAACATGAGTGAGAATGTGGGTAAGTCCTTGTGTCGGCCTCTGGCGAGACTATACGCTTGTATAAGTTAGAGGTGAACCTAAATTAAAACATTCACTAGTGAAATCTGATACACTTATGGGTTGAGTGCGGCTACTGAGAGTGCAGTAGGGAAACTAAACCTCTATACATGCATGTGTTTAGTATTGTCATTTGAGCACTTTTCTAATTATGATTAATGTGATTGTTTAGTTAAATTATATTTATACATAATTAGAAGAATGTTAAGATTGGAATAGTCAACACATCTCACACACGCATACACTATCATTTATAAACTAGTTGCTTGAATGACATATCTATTGTAGTGTATGTGAATGGACCCTCTAATGTCTTGGAAGCCTTAGAGTTGATTACTTTAGTTTATATTTGTATATTAGTTTAAGTAAGCAATTTTTATATTAATTAGCAAAAATATTATTTTATCTTAATCACTCCACCCTACGACATAGCCTTCATTCTATAGCTCCGCCAAACTTTCGTACGTAGCCGTGGTATCCTATCCTATGATACAATTTCAATTGGTATTAGAGCAGGTAACTCTTTAAGGGCTTAATTGCCTAGAGTTAATCCAAATAAGCCTTGGAATAATGTCTTCCTATAAGGGGAAAACTAAGGTTACCTAAGAAAATGAACATATTTGTAAATCCAGATGGGTAAGTTTTTTGGGGACAATAGAGGATTTGAACTTGATATTTATATATTTACCTCTACCTCTACCCCTCCGGTAATCCAAATGGACTCATCTACTTCGCGAAGTATCTTGAGAGCCTATCTTGTGTGCTATGCTTATTGAGACATCGGGTACTTTAAATTTGAATGTACATCTTAAAAATGGTCCAATCCACCTCAGTTACAAATTAAATTGGTAAAATTTTCATGACTGATAAAATGACACATCAATGGAGAAACATCCCTAAAGGATTGCCGAAAAAGAAGGAATAAATGTGTTGCTGAAACTAATTGCCCGAATAAATGAGAAAATGATAAAAATGCTAATCAATGACAATAATAAGAGGGTAGGACTAACATAGATAAATCAGTTACCGAATATATATATCTAATTAGGAAATCACCTAAGCGAGATGAATTTAGGAAAATCATTCCCCCTCCCGAACAGAGTCTTGGTCCTAAGAAATTCACACACGAGTGAGTTACGAAGAAGGTTATGGTTGTTAAATTGTTAAATCTGAGGACTTATCCTCATCTTGTACTTAATAAGTACATTCGAGGATTTTTAGCCTCATTTATTTTTTATAGTTTAAGTTTTAAAGTTACTTAATTTTTGGCATTATATGTTTTAAATTAGAGTATCATTGTTCATTCTTGTTTTCAATTGGTATATCTCTTGAATTACAATAATCAACATGCTCCATGAAATTAATGTTTATATGCACATAATTTCCCTATTGATATGTGCTTATAGTAACATGTATGACTTATAGAGTTTTTTCATATTATGTATTTTGTTGGTATATTAATGGAATTAACTCTTTGTCAATACTGGCAAAAATGGAGAGAAAACTCATTTCACTAAAATAAGTTGAATTCTATTTTGAAGTATTTGTTTGTTGTTGCAGGATTTGATGAAGATACGGAGATGAATGTAAGTGCTACATGTCTTGTTTGTATCAAGTTGTAAATTTTTTGTAATTTGACATTGTAATGCCCCAAATTTCGGGGGGCCGAGTAGATAATCAACTCCCGATGTCTCGGGTGCCACTTCTGCTTTATGGATGCAAGGTTCTATAGTTCATTTTACTTGTCATTTGAGCAATTTATGCAATTAGATGAGACTATGCGATGTAATCTAGAATAAACGTAAATTTTAACGCAAGTAAATCAACTAACAAGTAAAATATTTTTATTCAGAGTACATGACTACAACTGTGTAAAATATACCGTTTTAAAAATACAAAATGTATCAATTCTAAAATCTCATTGACGTCTTGAAAGTGTCCTACATCGGCCCATCTAGTAATTGGAAGTATGAGGACTCCTCCGAGTCTATGTGAGCCTCCTCTAATGCATCCGACACCTAGTAACTGCATCTACAAAAGTATCTGGTTGGTGTTTTAAAACACCATCTTAGAGTGGGGGTGAGTGATCAAATCAGTGGTTCCATTAGCATCAAGTTACACAAGTTATCAATTCCACAAACGAAAATAATGAAAAGCAACTAAGCACATGATTCTTAGATACTCTTGTTAGTGCACATGTATGGTATTATGATATAATGCATGCCCTTACCATCCAACACTCCCTCAAGCGACATCATCTATATGTTCGCATATGACAAACACTCCCTCAATGCGACCTCGATTGCCTAGTCATCGACCTATGCTAATGCAATGCTATGAATGTTCATGTTAGCTGAGTATTTAATTAATTTTGTTCATCTAGCAAGATTAGAGAAGCTAAAACACCTCCATTTAATCAATGACCTTATTCAGATTATTTGGTCCAAAGTAGTCGTATCAGCTTTGAGCCTATGTTCCATTATCCAAATTTAAGTATCACCCATTTGTCTCACAAATCAATAATTCCAAGGGTAAGGCATGATACCCAAAGGTATGAGGATCAACCTGGCATGGGTCGTCACCCAAATACTGAGTATGATCACCTAGTTTCAAGGTGTGGGCTTGTCACATATCCAAAACATCACAAGGAAAAGGGCTTGTTGCCCAATTTCATTCGTGCCAGGGTCGCTCGAATGGTACTCTGGCATGGAACCCTCGGCCGGGTAATTTGACCGAGGCCATTCTAATAAGGACCTATCACCTCCTCTGTTCGAAGATCACTACGGGGAGGCTTGTCACCCTAGCGTAGGCTGACAGCATGGACACAATGTCCCATACCAGCATATCCTCCTCCCAAGACTTGGGGATCTTATCACTAACGGTCAATAGTAGGCCTCCCAAAGATATGAGGTGCTTCAAATTTAGGAAGGCATGATCATACATGGTGAACATACACGCTTGGTCAGCTATTAGGCTAATTCGGTTGTTTCGGATAAATTTTGGCAATACCGGCATTGGGTGCAAGCATCCCGTGTAGTCTGACTACTGTCAGTTATCCGTGTTCAGCCTGGATCAATCGGACTAGTCTGAGGTGGCTAACCCAATCGAGGCCGCCCTTGTGGATCTGCGGTTTGCTGACCAACCCAACAATCCAAGTAGTCTCAGATAGTCAACCACACCAAGAAATTGACTAACATGACTACATGGAGGGATATAAATGGTAATTCAGAGAATTCCACTCTATTGGGCATTTTATCGAACATGTAGGTGCCATTACACTAAGCTACCAATTTATGGTAAGTGAGTGGGTAAACAAGTGCGCTAGTTAAAAAGCATTCATCTACGTAGTATCTCAAGCATCAGTCGACATTGATTAACACACATTCATCCACGTGCAATCAATAGCAAACTAGCACTAGTTAGCATGCATCCGTCTACATATTACACAATCATAAATCGATACTAATTATCATGGATTATCCCATACATTACTCAAATCAATAATCGGCATTAGGTAGCATGCATTCGCCTATGCACTACACATTCACAAATCAACATTAACCATCATGCATTCATCTATTCATTACATAAACCATTAATTGCATCAAGAATTTGATAATTGGTAACCTAAAGGTGATGGTTTGCACCTAAAGGTAGTCCGTTGGATTTTTAGCACCGCCACTAGGATTCGGGTCCGTGGAGGGGTGTATTGAAGTCCTGCGCCGATGGGATTAGTTTATAAGGGCTCATGCAAATGGTCTACAAGGATGAAATTTGAAAAGGGCTAGAGGATTACCTTTTTAGTGTCAGTGGGTCGTTCTGTACGACGGGGCGGAGTTGCGGGCTCCAACATGGGCAGCGGCGGCAAGGGAAATCCCCAAAACAGCTCCCCTAAGGAGCTCCTTCTTCCACTTCTCCCTACTCCCTCTCTCCCTTGTAGTTGAAAATTCATATGGGAGTGAGGGAGTGAATTTTTGGGCCATATATAACCCAAAATTTATGTCTAAATGACCCTAGGGGCCTTTTTTCTAGCATGCATGCCCCTAGTGGGCTGGATTTTGGCCCATAAGGCTATTTCAGGGGCCTGCTGGCCCATCCGCTTCATGAGGCAGGTGCCCCATTATAGGATGAGCAATCGGTCCAAATTTGGTAGAGATCGGATGCCTCGATTAACCGTGAGAACCCTTCTTACGATAAACGGTCGTTGGTGATCGATCGGGGTCGCGGCTATACGGATATGAGCAGAAAAATATCCTTAACTCACACATCAAGTTTGGTTACGATATAATGGTTGAAAAACCACAACTTCGTGAAAGAGTGGAAAATATATTTCACTTAAGTTTCAGGCTTCAGCTTAGGGTAATTGCGCATTTCAAGCACTCGACCTCTGGCTTAAGTTGCGCAGTCCTAGGTACTATCTCGATTCGCTACCCGTAATGAATATCAAGCCTAGTGAGACAAACATTATTCTATAGTTTCAGAACTAATAGCCCACTGACGAGCGGTCTAGAGCTTGTTTGGATAATTAAAAATTTTTTGAAATGAATTATGTATCAAGATTTCTTTTGCGCAATTATTAGGGTTTAGATTAACTATGTTCCTATTTGCAATTAGTGAAAATAACGATAATTATTCTAAATCATTAGTTCATAGGCTAAATGGATAATTAGGTCACTTTAGTTTTTTAATTAAGATCCGACTCCTAGTTGTCTCGGCTTTTGGTAGATCTTTAATTTAGTCATGGTTGTCTTGATTAGTCAATGATATGTTGGCTAGATTTGGGCCCTATGTGAACAAATCACGAGTGGCTAAACTCGATGCTTAAATGATCGGGTGGATTCGTGTCATGCCCTAGACTTAGTAATCGGACTCACAAGGAACTTGATGGCTGGTTTTGGCCGCAACTACCTCCGTAGTACCCCATTCTCAGCTCCTGAGGCAGGTTCCGATCCTGGGATCCTACAAGGAGGATTTGCATAACAATATAATCATTTTCAATATGAGCATACCCAAGATCACAACAAGTAAATCTGAGAATAATAAAGGTACACATCACAAAATTCACTATGAATTTGAACTTTTATAAGTTTCCATAAGGTCTAAAAGGACATACATAAGACAATAGAAGAAAGAAGGAAGAGGATCGACAATACTGGGTCCTCGGCTCGCACATCTATCCAAGCTCCGCTGCTAAGACGCCAACTTAGGATCTCCTGCACGCATCAATCGTGCATAAACTTATAGAAAGCTTAGAGGGTGGTGAAAGTGTGTGACAATGATGCTTAGAAGAAGATAGAGAATGCAGAAGGGAGTCATGATCAATAACAATACCACTAGTCGTTCTAAGGCTATCATGAACGTAAGAAGCTATACCAAGGTAGTACCATAATGCAGGAAGTCATACCAAGGCTATATAGTGCAATGAGTATTGTAATGCAATGAGTACTGGGTGTCATGCCAGTACTTATATTCAATCCACATATCAAGTACATTTTCATCATACGGAAATCCACATATAGCCTTGGTATGACTTCCTGCATTATGGTACTACCTTGGTATAGCTTCTTACATTCATGATATGTGGATTTTCGTCATGAATATGATGAACATATTCAATCCAGGACATTATTTCAATCATGAAGTAATGCCAGTGCTTATATTCAATCCACATATCAAGTACATTTCTATCATGAATATCATGATATGTGGATTTCAATCATGAATATCATGATATGTGGATTTCCGTATGTGGTCAGTACTGGCATTATTTCAGTCATGAAGTAATGCCAGTGCTTATATTCAATCCACATATCAAGTACATTTTCATCATACGGAAATCACCGGGGTCCATTACACTACTGGATGACTGCCGCTCTACAGACCCCACACAGTCAAACAAGCATAAAGGGCCTCACTACCCTGCCTGCGGATAACCAATTACCAGCAAGGCCTGAAGGTAGCGGACCCATTCATAAGCTGATCAGACTTAGCCTAGCAATGCCTCCTTACATCAGGTGAGTAAGGCCACACCCCTATCCAACTGACTACATGACAGTGGGAGTCGTGACCTAACACTGTAAGGCCCTCGTGCGCTCATAGTTTACCCTTAGTCACGGCGTTGGAGTAGATCCTTAGTACCATGGAAGTTTTAAAAATTTCACCCATGGGCATCCGATGCACCTGGTATGCTCAAGTAACATTTCTGGTGTCCAAAATTGGCCACCCACGATGTATCTGTGGAGGCTACAACCCTGATGAAGTAAGGATGATAATGCTCATATGTTATGCAATGCCAGATACATGAATCACACAATCAACTATGCATCAATTTCAAGCATCCAATGTACTCAAGAGGGAATACTACGTCCCTCGGGAAGGTAACATACAATGCCCAATGGCATAATCATAACCACACACACAGTGTTATCCAAGCATATAATGATGCACATGGGCCATAAAGATGGGTCTAGATGCATTATGCGGCGATATACAAAGCAGTCCACCCCTCCTATCCAAGAAGGGACCAAGACTAGGCATTTAGACAATAACTATAAGGAATCCCACCTCTAGTGGGGGCTCATTTACTTGGGGTAGCTCATAAGACTAAGCATACAAACTACGTGTCTAAGTAATACAGAAGTGAGTCTAGGAAGAGTTTAAGATGAGCATCTAATTACATTTAGATACAATCAGGCTTAGAAGTGTTCAAAATGGGGACATTTAACCACCATTCCCCAGGAGGCATCTTAACTATGAACTATATGGATACAAGGCCTAAGGCCCTACATTCAAGATAAGAACACAGGGAACCACATACATATATATCTCTCATAATAGGCCATGAGAAAAGGATATAATTTCACCTTTAACAACATGGGCCCCAAGAGAGAAATTAAGGCCCAAGGCTCAATTTCCAATGGACATATAATCCATGCATTAAGTTGGACTTGGTGGGCAGCCCGTGTACATAATATACAGCCCAAAAATAAGTTTAAGTATGGATGAAATGAGCCCCACTACATCGGCCCAATAACTAGCAATTTAAGTGGGCAACCAAGGGCCCAAAACTATCCTTATCTCAGCCTACAAGTTCATCAAAATGGTGAAAGTCAGCCCAATGTATGGTTGGGCCAAGCTAGGATGTTTCAACCCACTTTGGGCCCATGGGATGTCCCAAAAATTTGATCTAAGATGGGGTTCTTATGTGATCACTAAAGGTGACCCAAAAGAATGCATTGATTAAGCCCAAAGATTATAAAAAAACATAAGCATATAACACGTACATAAGTTCTCAATATGGTGGGCCCCATAGCAAAATAAAGTTTTAACCATACAATTTTACATTTAAGGCCCTTTGATAAACTTTTGGCCCATTTGACTTCCTGGACCTGCTAAGGTCCAGAAATTAGTTAACTATGTTGAAATAATCTCATGAAGGCCAACTATACTCGCTGGGGGACCCCACTAGATAAAGAGTGTGTATATATCATAAAAAGATCAAGTGGACCTGCTACTGGATTGTGAGTCTAGCAGCAACCCAAGGCAGGGAGTGCTTCCCTGATCAGGCGATCTAAGGCTTGAATGGCCTGGACTAACATATGTTGAGGTAGGCTCCACATACATCCACATTTAACCTTAAATAAACGGCCTAAAGTCTATGGTGGGCCTTTAACCATCCATAGGGAAACCCATGGGCCTACCTTAGGATCACCCAAGAGGACATTCAACCTCAACTGTTTTCCAAGAGGTAGCTCGCCACTACTTGAGCATGAAATAAGGCCCAAGGCCGAGGCAATCCATGGCCTAGTAGGCTATAAACCGAGCCCAATACATAGGCAACCTGGTGGGCCCTTAAGCAAGGTTAGGGCCCAACCATAAAGGTCATGGGTTCACTCATTTTGTTGGGCCTAATGGGCTACCCATTATCCCAACATATGAGAAATCCTTATATTTAACACAAGTAAGTTGGGCCTAACATCTCGGCCCAAGTATGGATCAGTTATAGTGGGCAAGCAAGGGCCCAACTACTTGAGTATTTGGCCCATAAGACCCATCACAATGGCATGGTAAATATAAGAACTAAGGGTCCAATGGGCCTATCAAAAGTTCCAGCCCAACCAAGGTTATAAGGCCCTTTAACTAACTAGAAGACTAGCCCAAGAAGAATCCAATTGGAATGGGCCTTTAATCATGCACTAATTAAGCCCAAAAATAAAATTAAAATGGTAAGATAACTAACTTAAATCCTCCTCAAATCTAGTGGTCCAAACTGCCCCAAAAATAGACATTTATGGGTCGACAACATTGGGCACATTGCTGAATTTCCAGCCCACCCGATTTCTGGGTTTGTTGGAGCCCAGCAAATGAATTAATTTATAGTATTTATTTTCTGATGACCCACACACATCACTGTGGGCCCCACTAGATGAGAGGGGAATACACAACACACACTAAAAGTGGGCCATGTTGCTGGAATATAGGCCTAACAACAGCCCAAGGGAGGGGCATCCCATAGTGGGTAGTCCAACGGGCCTGGGTATTTGGCCCAAAACTAACCCAAATTTGCAGGCTGTACCACGGTCAGTACAGGGGCCCGATGTCCCTAAAAATTTGCAGGATGGTCCTTCCATATGTGGGCCAAAAATTCACAAAATTTCATAATTTTTGGATGGCAAAAGTATTTTAATTAATTTAAATAAAACAGGCTATCTAAAAAATCTGGTTAATCTAGATGTCTAGACAAGGTGGGCTAGTCCGGCCCTTGCCACCGTGTGCACAGGGGTCCATTGGCCCCAAAAATTTATAGGTGAGTTCCACCATAGGTGGAACACCTTGTAAATTTTTATGATTTAGAATACTCATAAGTATTTTAATTAATTTAAAGAATACAATCTTTCTAGGGTGAAATATTGCTAGAATATAATTGTCCTGAATTTGAGCCATCCAATGGGTGGGTTCTGGGCCTCCACAATTCCTGAAATTTGGACCCAAGGTCCCTCATCAAGACTACAATAAGGTGGGACCCAGAAATATGGCCCACCTTCTTAGAAAGTATTTTTAAAATTTTATTTTTATGGGACTACGCTGTTTGACTACATAGCAGAAATTTCTGGCAGTCCGGTATGTTGGCCCACCCTTTTGGATGTCCAAATGGGATCCCTTGGCCTTGAAATTGTGTAGGTAGGTCCTACCATGGGTGGGACACCTCCCTACAAAAATTTAAAATTTTTGGGATAGTAAAAATATTTTATTTAACTCTTGCAATTTATGGACAACAAGGTTGTAAATACAATTCTATTGCTAAAAAAAATGTTGTTGGTCCCATCTTGCACACCCAATGGGGTGGGCCCAGGCCTGCCAAATCAAAGGAGAAGTGGGTGGATTTCATGCACCCATATATGGACAACAAATGGGGCCCACAAGAGTGGCCCACTATCCTCAAAACTAAGATGATACATGACTATTTTTTGCATGCAGGACTGCTAGACAGCCTAGAAAATTTGGAGTGTCCAGCCCTCTTGGGCCCACTCTATGGAGCTTAAATCAAGGGTGGATGGTGTGGGCTCCATCCTTCATCAAGGTGGGGTTCACACCTCAGAGAATATCAAAAAAAAATCTAGAAGAAAAGCATTGTGAACATGCCTTGTAACAACATACAAAACCATACAACAATGGGCCTGAAATCTGGACAACAACATGTTGCTGTCCATTTTCAGCCCATTGTAAAATAAATGGAGGGATTAAAGCTTAGATTCAACAAAATGGGGTCCTCATAGATGGGCCACATATACTCCAGACCCAAGCCCCTTACAAAATTAACTAAGGAATCAGGCCGTAGTGGCTATCTAACCCATATAAACCGGATGGGCCTAAACATCCAACAGGTGGGCTTGGACGTCCCAAAAAATATGGACGGTCTAGAATTTATGGACACATCAGGTGGGCCACATACATTAGGGACAAATGAGGGAAGGGGCGAGAGAGAGAGAGAGTCACGGCCATAGGGAGGACTCCGCCACAATGAGTCATCCATAACAATCACAACCACATTTACATGATCATGGGTCCCATGCAAGCATGGGCCTTTACAAAATCAGGTATCTGAGGTGGGGATACCATCCCAACCATGGATCTAGGGTCTAGATGACCCACAACCTATAAATCAAAGGGAAATCTCATGATGGGGTCCATGGAGAATGACCCTATCATGACATCATGCATGCATAAAGTTTGTTGTTGGCTACACTCATGGAGTTATGTAGGACCTCCACCATTGATTGGTGGGTCCTACACGCTCCCAATCAAATGAAAAAGGTTCATGCAAGATTAAAAAAAGGGACTAATCCTATGGATCACCCACCTTAGATTACTCCAAACTTGGACCTCCTAGCTCCTAGTGCAACATGGGATCCATATCAATGGGTGAGATTGATTTAGATGGTTAGATTTAGAGGATTGGAGGGGAAATGGGGCTGAAATGGAGGGAAGATGGGCTGGAATAATGGAGGGAGGTTATTAGGGAAAAAGAGAAGAGAGAGAGAAATGAGAGGTAAAGAGAGAGAGAAAGAGAGAGAGAGAGAGAGAGAGAGAGAGAGAGAGAGAGAGAGACTTGTAGGAAAGAAATGATTACTATCTTGTTTGGGAAAATTTTAGTTTTTGGTGTGTAGGTGAGGGGTAGTGTAAATTATGGGATTTTAGGTAGTGTTAGGTAGTGTGTGTTGAAATTTGTGCATTAGGGATGGTACCATCTAGGAAAATGTGCACACCACTCTTAGGTGGGCCATGTGATCATGATCAAGGGCTATAACATGATATGCACACAACTTATGATCTATACATCAGATGGACGCATAAGACGCGTCGTTGGAACCACAACGATGATGCGATCGCAATGGCATAGTTTTCGAGTCGATCCGAGTCGGGTCTAGGTGACCGAACTCAAGGATGACTACAAACACTACTCGAAGGTCGTGGGTCACCGAAATTTGACCGGTACGACCGTGGGACCCAAATAAATGAAATGCATACTCACACACAGACATACATGCACACACGTGAACTCGGGTCGAGTCTCACAATTCGTTAGCTTTATACGGTTGATTAGTAAAATTTTTACGGTTCTTTACTGGTACCACCTACGTATAAGCTAACATCGAGTGTTAATGGTCAGTAAGTGACAACATTAGTTAATTATATTGACAATTTTCAAGGGCTTTAGAAAAATCTAAAATAGAGAAAATCAAAGACGTTACAGACATGTAATATTTATAGTTGTTTTAGTATGTCATTGGTATAGACCTGTAGACACCCCACCCAGGCTAGCAACCTGATGAAGCATGGATGATCTTTAAGAACTAAACCTAAACCGTAAGTAAAATCTCGGCCATTTCCAATCCTAAGCCAAACCCTAACTGAACCCAAGCTATTATTTAAGACAACCCATTACCTAAGATGAGCCATACCTAAGCCATTACCTAAGTTGAGCCATACCCAAGCTGTTTCCAAGCCAAACCTCAAAACCAAGCCTTAACTTGCTCTCTAGGCATGAACGAGCTAACTAGCTAAATTGCAGAGATGAACAGTAAATGAAGGCAATCCGATTACTGCCTCCTCTTAGAAAATGTGCCCCGAGATATATTGTTGCTCCTCTGACAACTATGCTGGGACCCACTTTATCCCATGACTTCCACCCATTTATCGTTTTACCAAGCCTCATCAACCTAGGGGAGTATGCCATGTGGCACCCCCTACCCTTTAACCAATCATAAGCCTACACCCAATTTTTACTCTTCATAGTCCCAATAATTACCTAAAAACTAGCAAGGGAGCTATAAATATCCCCTCCTCTCTTCATTCCACACTAACCAAAATCAAAAGAGGCAGAGTAAGTGTGATAGAGTGAGAGTAAATGGAGAGCTTGAGTTTCTAAAGCTTACATCCACTATAAGAAAAAGGGGCAAAGGATTCAGACCATGGTACTTTTTTGCTACGGATATAAACCTTAGCTATATTTGCTACAGTTTTAATCCGTAGCTAAAAAGTTGAGACACCAATAATAATTAATAGTGTTGTAAGGGGCTCTATAAGGCCTAAAAAAACTATATGTTCTATCTAAGCCGTCTATATATTTGTAAATATTACTTTAGATATTAAAAAAAAAAAAAAATCAGCTAGATCTAAGTCTCAAGTGGACCACACGGAAACATTGATATTAAATTACTGTTGCTTCTTATGGTGTGGTCCACTTAGGCCTTCAGTAGACCTGAAATTTGGTGTGTTAAAGTAAAATGATTTATTAAAATTATTTATCGGAATGGATTAACAAAATACATGATGGTGGGCCCCACGGATCCCCTGATCGAACCACCTTCGTCCTTCCGTCAATAAAACCCAATTTGGGCGCACGGTCAAAACAGAGCCACGCCTAAACCTGTATTCTCTCTCTCTCTCTCTCTCTCTCTCTCTCTCTCTCTCTCTCTCTCTCTCTCTCTCTCCGTTCCCTAATCAGAGCTTTGGGAAAGCTCTTCTTTCCCTAATCCTCTCTCTCCTTCCTGATCTCTGCTCCATCTCTCTCATTCTCCTCCCTCTCTCTCCAATGCATCAGTCGTGAACGCCCTCCTCTCTCTCTCTCTCTCTCCATTGTAGCAGCCATGAATCTCCTGCCCGAAGAAACACACGTCGTGAAGCTCCTCTCCATAGGTTTGATATCTTCTTCTATTTGTATCTCTTTTACTGTCTTTCATATTTGAAATGGCATGCTATCTATTTGATGAAATGGCATGCTATCTGTTTGTTGAAATGACATTCATACCAGAAGCATCCCCTTAGTTTAGGGGTGAAAACCAGAGGCTTGGCCGAATCCATCCTAATGTGGTGTAATGAGATACAACCAGACTTTAGCTGTTAGATTTGGACCTTTTTCAATAAGACAAACGTTGATAAGGTTCCTTATAGATAGAGATGCCAACGAAAAAAAAAGAAAAAAGAAAAAAAAAAGTGTCATGAATTTCAATGAGGAGCTGCACCTACTGGAATTTCAACCATTGGCTATGATTCAGTCCACTGGTGTGTTCCACCAAACATATGATGGGCCTAATATATCTGTGGAGGCATGGTGACATGGGTGGAAGGTGGCTTGCCCGAGAGCTTTTTTTTAAACATCATGTCCATCCACTCGTTAGAAATGGAAACAAATGATAAATGGGTGTCACCCAAACATGGGAGGTTTGCTCGAATACATCTGAGCACATTGCACACCTTTGAATCTATATATTGTTCCAATGATCCAGACTATTTATTCGATTGGTCCCACCTTATATTTCAGACAACAAATAGAATCTCTAAAATTGCATTATTTTAATCCTTTGAAATGTGGAGCTTTTGCTTTGGAAGTGTATGTCTACCATAATCTTTTATAATCAGACGGTCCAAACATTCAATTTGAGATATTTTTCAAGCATCCCCATCATGAGAGAATCCTTATCAGTTTGAGTCATAATAATAAATAAATAACCAATTCTGATGGCTAAGGTCTTCAAGTATTATACTATGATAGATGGATGAGCAAACCTCTTCTTTTGATTTCATGATGATTGTTAAAATCTCAAAAGGAAATTCTCTCCTCTATAAAAGGATCATCTCTACATATAAGAAAATTAAATATTAAAAATGCCTGATAGTGCTGTTACAAAGCTGTTATAAACTATAATGGTCACCGTAGGTGCCTGCATAGTGTCATGCAATGACATTTTTCTATGGTGAAATAGAGAGCAGATTAGGTGAGACCCAACCTCACTTGAACGGTGTGGCCCTTACAATGGGGTTACCATGGGACCCACCTTGATGTATGTATTATTTATCCATGTTGTCCATACATTTTTTTCAGATCATTTTAGAGCGTTATCCTAAAAATAAAGAAGAGATAGACCATACCATAAGAACAGTGGTGATTGACCGTTAATGCAGCGTTCTTTCCTTTCTTTTCCTTTTGTCCTATTTTTCTTAATGATATTTGGTTTATCTTTAAAAAATGTCACAATATTGGGGTTGTATGATTGTGTCAACTGAAAGAGAAGTCGAACAACACTTTTCAGATCAAAACCTGTGTCAGTGTCCTTGCATTTTCTGTTTTCAGAGTTTGATGCAACTGTCTTGAGAAGAAAAAAAAAAAGAATTCTGTAAGCGTAAGGAATGTATATTAAAAAAGAATTTTGTAAGCAGGAATTCTGTTTTCAGAGTTCCACCTTTCCTGCACATTTTACATGTATATTTTCAATTTTATTTTCTTAAATTTCTTATTTTTGTGACACTGTAGTTTGACAAAGAAAGTGTGAGCATTTTAACCCAAGTAAGTCGTGTACAATGGGTTGAAAGAATGATTTTTTTTTTCCTTCTCATTAATATTATGTTTTCATTGTTTGTGTTGTAAAAGCTAGTAAGTCCTGTACAATGTGGGCTGCTGTTTAATCATGTTCATTGATGGAATGTGAGCTATGTACTTTGTACCATATGCTACTTTGTGTGTAGTATCTACTACATGTGACTTAAAGCTATTTTAATGAGCTACGTAGGTTGAAGGTAGTGTAAGCTATTTAAGATACTGGCCGAAACTTCTCATCTGGCCAACTTTTTTGTTTCTTCTAAAGGCTTTATAGTTGTCATTGTGGTGCTAGCAAAGCATGAGTCTTATTTTTGTTAATTTCATCTTTTGAATATAGCAATAGCATTTCTTCAACAATGTGGGTGTTATTTTCTCTTGTTATAATGTTTTATGGAGGCTTGCTAATTATTATAATGAATGCCTACCATTCCATGCCCCTCCGAACTGTATTTGCCAACCAGGCTGATGTGTCAAGCATCCAAGCTGTCTATCCTCACTGTAGCTGGTTCTGAGACCTGATAGTCATGTGATTTTAGAGCTTCAAATCTAGTTCAAATGCCATAGTTGTTGTTGTTTTCTTTCTTGGCAAGCATAAAATTCCATCCAGTCATTTCTCAGTTTTTCCTCATTTTGATATAACCTTTCATTCAATGTAGACAGTGGATGTATTTTTCTTATTAACTATTTGCAGGCCACCAACTGAAAAGCTAGGATCATTCAACCAGGAAGATTTATGGCATGTGTATGGTTGGGCCTATGAGAACAACAACCTGCATCACTAAACTTGGGCCTGAGTTGTGTGGAATTTAGAACCATTGATCTTCATTCTTGCGGTGGTCCTGTTAAATATATGAAGTTTTCAATTGTTTTCACCACTCATGTCAAGGAGATTTTAATATATGAATATGTAGGAGCATGTGCACCCAAACTGATTGACCCAATTTAATCGGATTTACTAATTGGGGTTGGATTCAGGCCCATGAAACCTGAACTGACATTAAATCATGCCTAGATCAGATATATGAATTTGTAGTCTTTTCCTTTATTTGATTATATTTATCATTTAAATCATATAAAGGCAATCTTCAGGTGTGGGATTCTAACTCTGAACCTCTCTGTATCTTAAGCCATTTTGATTCTAATTCTGAACCTCTCTATATCCAATTCCCTTACTCTTGTCCAGATACGGATGCACCCTCACAGATAGTTTTGGTATGGATTCTTAGTGGTGAATTATTTGCTAAGCTATTTATTAAGGAGTATTTATTATTTTTTATGTTGATACACCAGGATGTAGTTACCTTGGAGCAGCAACCAAGATGCACATTGTCCCTAGAAACATCCCTTTCAAAGCAGAATGTATGTGAATTATTTGCTAAGCTATTTATTAAGGAGTATTTATTATTTTTTATGTTAATACACCAGGATGTAGCTACCTTGGAGCAGCAACCAAGATGCACATTGTCCCTAGAAACATCCCTTTCAAAGCAGAATGTATGCAGAGAAAAGGCATGCTGAGGTTGCTAGAATTAGGGGGAAATATCCAGAGAGGATTCCTGTAAGCGTTTACTCAACTGGTAGTCATATACTGGTTCTTCCCCCTCATGCAACAACTATGAGAGGTGGGTCCACAGTTATAGACACCCATTACTCTGTTTTGAAATTTGCACAGTACACTGGAGCTCATCCAATTGCAGGGCGGCACACACTAGGAACCTTCAGGTTCTATTTACGAATACAGGATGCATTTTGAAAAGGATAAAGCATTAGCTTGACGATTCCAGCCTGTGTTGATAAACGAGCCTAGTCAGGTAGCCTTTTCTTTATAATTTTTATCTATTTAATAACTTTTAATATTTCTACTTTCAAAGTCGCCAAATGAATATTGGCAAGAAATTAGAGTTGTTCAGGCAATGCATGAAGTGGTAATTGTCTTTGGGTCTTGCCTAATATTGCTTGAGTGTTGTGATTTGGTTTGGAAATGTGCAACATTTGATTAAGCTGCTTGGACAACAATTGTACATGAGGCCCATCTTATGAGATCGTGAATACTAGAGTTTTGAATGTTTGTTCCATCTTTTATGTAACCAAATCTCCCCTGTTTATCAAACAGTTGGAGAAACACTGGAGAGCTGATCAGGAGCTGAAGAAGCGTGTATTGAAGTTGGTATTCTGTCTTCAAGAAGCTCGGTCCCAAACACGGAAGCTTCAAAGGGTATGTGAGATAACAGTCAAGATTGCTTTCTCAGATGATAAGGATTGTCTGGTAGTTGTAGTTTGTCCATTTTCATTGGATGGCATTCGCTTCGAGTTCGTTGTTCGGGGTATTCATGAACTAGAATCGATGAGTCCACCTACTACACTCCATTGTACAATTTAGGATTAGTTTGATGAACTACTTCATAAACCCATTTTCGTGCTAATTTTATGTTTCATAATGGGCTGTCTCATAGATCCAACTAAGCATACATGTTTGGATTGGGAAAGGTGATACAAAATCATAGGAGGGATTGCATGTGGGCTGCTGTATCTTCACAAAGATTCTCGGCTTAAGATTATTCATCGAGGTCTCAAGGCAAGTAATATCTTGCTAGATGGGGAGATAAATGCAAAAATTTGGTGTTGTTTATGCCACCATCTATTGGAACTATATTAACCAATCTTCAACCCTTTTTTCAGTTGAATGTGGATCATTGCTGCATTTCTCTTATCAGCCGTTTATTTCCAAGCAACAGCTTGAAAACTAAGGATTTTTCTGTGTCGGTCATATTCAGGGAGTGTCGGCTTAATTTTTCGCTAGATGATTGTCATGGTGGGGCCTATCTTCTGCATAGATGGGATGTCCCACCTTGCAACACCGACGCAAGTAAAGGTATACCCATATAGAATTCTTTGAGTTGAGTAGGACCTTTTTCTCCTTTTTAATTTTGTTGTTGTTTTTCTCATGTGAACTTCATGGAATGAGAATGTGTGGAATGAGTATAACCCATAAATTAGATAAACTATGATCTTGAATACATAATTACTACTAAGTAAAATGTGATGAAATCATTTTTAAGCAGCTACAAGCAGGGCTGAAGTCGGTTAATTTATGTAGTACCAAACAGGCTGATTATTAAACCATGGGCCCCACTTTTATAAACTGAAAACCTGAACAGTAGTGTACAAATCATGGGCCCCAAGAATTTTATAATGCACCAATGACCATTGCATAGCTATCACTCTGTTCATATATTTTATCCACAGTCTCTAGTAGCAAAGGCAGAAGTTTTGGAGCTGTTTAGTGTTGAAAAGCAAATCCGTAGTTCTCATAGTGGTAGTCTAAATTTACAACTGGTGCATGATTCTTTATTGTCACTTAAACTCATGTTTAGGACTTTTTTCTTGAACAAACCGACTGTGCAACAATTGGCTATGTGTGTTTCACTAGTTTTACCAGAACCTGCTTTGCTTAAGGCTCACCGTACAGGTCCTCTGTGGACTGTTTTGTAAATAGTACAGAGTGCTTTCCCTACATTTTTTGACTGCTTTGGGGAGAGGCATTTGATCAGTAAAAGCGAAATGGTGAGGATTGATTTCAATAGAGATTTACTACAGTCATCATTCACAGAGATTATTACTTTTGTTCTTGACAAGAAGGGAATAGAAGAGGCTGTTAAGTTCTTTAATATGTTGCAGCCATTGTTGATGGAGATTCTCTTTTTAGAAGGATATAGTGTTGGCTTGAATGATTTTAACATTCCCAAGGCTGTTACTGAAGATATAAAGAAGAGGATTCAGGACATACAACCGTTGCTGCTTCACTTGAGATCAAATTATAATGAACTTGTAGAGTTGCAAGTGGAAAGCTACCTGAAAATTGTAAAACTGCCTATCGTGACTCGTATTCTAAAGTTATCTGCTTTGGGTAATTTGATAGATTCTAAAAATGATTCAGCTATCAATAAGGTTGTTCAACAACTTGGCTTTTTGGTGTATTAGTTGCTACTGTAGTATCAAATCCTGCCATATAAAGCAGTTCTTGATTCTTCTTAGAGCAACAACTCATCATGTGAATCAATGAAGGTACCATCGATATGATAGTATTTTATTTTTAGTATATCCATTTTTCATGTATCTTTGCATTAATTTATTCTTCTTTAGTAACAAAACATTTTTGCTACTTTTGATTATATACGTTATGTTTTTCTCTTCCAGGAAATACTTTTGTGCAAAGTTAACTTCAAGAATGATATTATTGATCGGAGAGTTATTCTATATTTGAATGAGTGCTTACATTGCAAGGAGAATGCAACATATTTAGTTCAGAATCGTTTGAAAAAAGTCACTTTAAAGGATGTTGCTTTTGACTTCTCCATTGAGAATGTATCATCTATAGTTTGGCATTTCCTTTATTGTTTATATGCTGCATTTCTCCATTATTTACTTGACCTTAGTCCTATCTCTTGTTGTTTTATGGACATCTCACACAACATAGACAGGAGGCTTCCTCATAGCTCAACACCTTGTAGTTTGTGGTGTTGGTGTTGTTTGGGTGCTGTGGTGGGAATGATTGCAATACGATCTTTTGTTAGCTATCACTGTCCATAACAACTACAACGGTTGTATGGAGCCTCCCCACTTAGATCTTTTTATTATCTATTGACAGATTTACTGATGTGATTATACATGAGTTCCAAAGCTTTGGGGTTAAAGCATGATGTAATTAGCTTTGGTGCAGGCTATTGAATCAAAAAGCCAAGAATTAGAGCTAGATCTTTCAAGTCTATGAGCTGTTTACACCATGTTTGTCGCCCTTTTTTAGGTAAGACGAGTTTCAATAAATTTCTAAGTTTTAATTAGAGAACTTCATGTGATGAAATTCCACTGTTTGGTGTGAGTGCGTGTGTAAAAAAAACAAGAAAGCACAATACAATTGGTCATTTTCTCTGATCTGATAAAGTGAACTCATGAATTTGCTGCTGTAAAAAAAAATTCTCAACTTTTGAATGTAGTGGTCTACAAAAGTAGGTTGCATCTAGCAGTGCCGACTAATTCAATTACATTAATTACTCAGTGAAGTGGAAACAACCAAACTGTAGTTACAATTCAGAATCTTGGGTGAGCGTTTGCAATTCCACTTAGTTTTCCAAATGCATCCTTAGGGAATTAGTGTGCTGAATTGAGTTAATAGCAAACTAAACTCAACAATTTAGTTTCAATTCTGTCATTTATTGATTGTTTTTGCAATTCAAATCACTTGCACATCCAAAGTTCCAAACACAGCCTTAGAGAATCAGTGCATTGAAATGAATCAACACTGAACTGAACTGAGCAAATTTCATAGTATGAGCAAAAGGTTAAACAGAGATCCACAGCCAAACAATAAATACAATGGCTGATCAATTCCTTTTTCCCTTTGCATTTACAGATTTCCCAACTGAAGTTTGGAAGTAGTGAGACCTTTTTTTGAGATGTGAATACGACAAAGTTATTATTTTCTTTTTCCGACTTCTTGGTGTTCATCTAGTTGGATTATTTTCTTTTATAAATTTGTCCGATCTGTTTTAGTTTTTTAAATAATTTGTTGAAAAATATATAGCTAAGGCGTGTTTATCAGGGAGAGGCATTATTTTATACTTTGTTTTAATTGCTTGATTGTAATGCTTTTCTCTAATATTTATTTTCCCAATAAAAGACTAATTGGTCAGTTTAAGGTTGAACACTCTTTAACAAGGTAATTTCTATACCCCACATGCCATTTCATAGTCACATTAATTTATACTTGAATACTGCTTCTTTCCAGGTAATTTTTATACCCCACATGCCATTTCATAGTCACATTTATACTTGAATACCACTTCTTTCTGCCCCCAAATTGATGGATCACATTCCATTCATAACCATGATTTGGCAGTTAGCACTAGCACATCATGTTGGCTTCAGGAATCATGAACACCCAAATGCACCTTCTGTGATTTTTATCAGTATGGCATGGTAGATGTAGAAAAATCAATGTACACTTGAAAAATTCCATTTCTTTCCAGGTAACCTTCTCTTTAACATCTTTAACATCTTTCTGAGCTTTGATTGAGGTGACCTTCTCTAACTCCACTCAAAATTTCCTTCTAGAAAATCCTGAAATTTTCCAGGTAACATCTTGAAAATTTCCCTTTAGAAAATCTCTTTCTGAGCTTTGACTGAGGTGACCTTCTTTAACTCTACTCAAAATCCAGTCACATCTTTAACATCCACTCAAAACAGTCTGCGATTTTGAGAAGCGATTCCTAATGTCATTTTACTGTAAATGCATATTTTAGATTCAAGCATCTGGTACGTCTCTTGTCAAGAATGCACATGATTAGAGTGGCTTGGCCATTTAGACAGGCCATATTTATGTATTTGGTCAAAATTGATGGAGCAGACCCGGATGTGCGTCGGAGCTATCCGGAAGAGCGGGGGTCCCTGAAAGGTAGGAACCGCTGTTATGACTATGATGAAGCTGTCCATTTCCTATAGACAGCATTGGAGGGGCCTGGCCATTTGGACAGGCTGTGTTTATGTATTTGCTCGAAATTAATGGAGCAGACCCGGATGTGCGTTGGAGCTATCCGGATGAGCGGGGGTCCCTGGAAGGTGGGAACTGTTTTTATGACTATGATGAAGCTGTCCATTTTCTATGGACGGTATTGGAAGGGCCTGACCATTTGGACAAGCCATGTTTATATTTATATTTGCAAGGACCATACCCTTAACCTAAACCCGAACCCATTCTCAAATCCAAAAACCTATAACATAAACCTAAACCTTAACCTAAACCTATAACCTATAACCTAAATCAAAACCTATAACCAAAACCTAAAGCTATAACCTATAACCTAAATCAAAACCTATAACCTAAACCTAAACCTATAACAAATAACCTAAATCGAAACCAAAACCTAAACCTATAACCTATAACCTATAACCAAAACTAAAACCTATAACCTAAACCAAAACCAAAACCTATAACCTAAACCTGAACCCATTCTCAAATCCTATAACCTAAACCTATAACCTATAACCTAAACCAAAACCTATAACCTAATCCAAAACTAAAACCTATAGCCTAAACCCGAACCCATTCTCAAATCCAAAAACCTATAACCTAAATCAAAACCAAAACCTAAACCTAAAACCTAAACCTAAAACCTATAACTTAAATCAAAACCTATAACGTAAACCTAAACCTTAACCTAAACCTATAACCGATAACCTAAATCAAAACCAAAACCTAAACCTAAAACCTAAACCTATAACCTAAATCAAAACCTATAACCTAAACCAAACTAAAACCTATATCTTAAACCCGAACCCATTCTCAAATCCTAAAACCTATAACCTAAACCAAAACCAAAACCTATAGCCTAAACCCGAACTCATTCTCAAATCCAAAAACCTATAACCTAAACCTAAACCTTAAACTAAATCAAAACCTATAACATAAACCCGAACCCATTATCAAATCCCAAAACTTATAACCTAAACCGAAACAAAAACCTATAACCTAAACCTGAACCCATTCTCAAATCCCAAAACTCAAACCCAAACCTAAACCTAAACTTAAAACTTAAACCTAAACTCAAATCTCTAAACCTAAACCTAAACCCATAACCTAAACTCAAATCCCTAAATCTTAACCTATAACTTAACCTTAATCTATACTTATAACTTAAAACTATTCCCAAATCCCAAAACCTATAACCTAAACCTAACCTTTCCCTAAACCTATAACCTAAACTCAATTCCCTAAAGCTAAACCTACACCTAATCCTAATCTCAACTCCCTAACCTAAACCTAAACCTAAACTTGAAAACCCAAACTTAAACTCAATCCCGAACCTGAACCCGATTTCCTAAACCTAAACCCGAACCCATTCTCAAATCCCAAAACCTATAAAACCAAAACCAAAACCTATAACCTAAACCCGAACCCATTCTCAAATCCCAAAACCTATAACCTAAACCTAAACCTTAACCTAAACCTATAACCTATAACCTAAACCAAAACCTATAACCTAAACCAAAACCAACACTTATAACCTAAACCCAAACCCATTCTCAAATCCCAAAACCTATAACCAAAACCAAAACCTATAACCTATAACCTATAACCTAAACCAAAACCTATAAACTAAACCAAAACCAAAACCTATAACCTAAACCTGAACTCATTCTCAAATCCCAAAACCTATAACCTAAACCTAAACCTTAACAAAAACCTATAACCTATAACCTAAACCAAAACCAAAATCCGAAACCATTCTCAAATCCCAAAACCTATAACCTAAACCAAAACTAAAACCTATAACCTAAACCTGAACCATTCTCAAATCCCAAAACCTATAACCTAAACCTAAACCTATAACCTATAACCTAAACCAAAACCTATAACCCAAACCAAAACCTATAACCAAAACTAAAACCAAAACCTATAACCTAAACCCGAACTCATTCTCAAATCCCAAAACCTATAACCTAAACCTAAACCTTAACATAAACCTATAACCTATAACCTAAATCAAAACCTATAACTTAAATCAAAACCAAAACCTATAACCTAAACCAAAACCAAAACCTATAACCTAAACCTGAACCCATTCTCAAATCCCAAAACCTATAACCTAAACCTAAACCTATAACCTAAACCAAAACTAAAACCTATAACCTAAACCTAAACCCATTCTCAAATCCCAAAACCTATAACCTAAACCTAAACCCATTCTCAAATCCCAAAACCTATAACCTAAACCTAAACCGATAACCTTTAACCTAAACCAAAATCTATAACCAAATCAAAACCAAAACCTATAACCTGAACCCGAACTCATTCTCAAATCCCAAAACCTATAACCTAAACTTAAACCTTAACATAAACCTCTAACCTATAACCAAAACCAAAACCAAAACCAAAACCTATAACCTAAACCCGAACCCATTCTCAAATCCAAAAACCTGTAACCTAAACCTATAACCTATAACCTAAACCAAAACATATAGCCTAAACGAAAACCAAAACCTATAACCTAAACCCCAACCCATTCTCAAATCCCAAAACCTATAACCTAAACCTAATCCTATAACCTAAACTCAAATCCCTAAACCTTAACCTATAGTCTAACCTAAACCTATACTTATAACCTAAAACTATTCCCAAATTCCAAAACCTATAACCTAAACCTAACCTTTCCCTAAACCTATAACCTAAACTCAATTCCCTAAACCTAAACCTACACCTAATCCTAATCTCAACTCCCTAACCTAAACCTAAATCTACACCTAATCCTAATCTCAGCTCCCTAACCTAAACCTAAACCTAAACTTAAAAACCCAAACCTAAACCCAATCCTGAACCCGAACCCGATTTCCTAAATTTAAGCCATAACCTATTCTTAATTCCCTAAAGCTATAACCTATAACCTATAACCTAAACCTAACCTAAACCTATAACTTATAACCTTAACCTAAACCTAAACCTAAAACCTAAACTTAAACCTAGGTTTTGAGTTTAAAAGTCCATCCTAAGTTTGAACACATTACTCATGTTGGATTTTGTCATAGTTTAGAAGATTTGTAGGTACATTTTTGATTTCTTCATATATAAGTATTATTTTTTTTTTTGTCTTTCTTCCTTTTGAAATGTGTATAAAGGCATGCTTATTTGATTGTGTCTACAAATGCTGTTTTATACAGGCTGATAAGCTAAAGAAGCCAGTGGAGGATTAAATTCATTTTCTCAAGGGAAGGGCTTCAGAACTTGAAAGTGATCTTGTGTCGAAGTCCATAGAAGTTAAATATGCAGTTTCAAGGAAAGAAGAAGCTCTATCTTCCGCATTAGTTGAAATTAACCATCTGAAGGAAGAAAATTCTGTAAAAACATGAGCATTATTGAATGCATATGGAGGGTGTTTACTGTGTTGGAGTGTATTTGTTTCTTGCACATGAGGGCACGCCTTAGTTGTAATTCTTATGATAGTTTGAGTAAAGTGAAGTATTGTTTATTTAGAAATGTGAATGTAGGATGCATTGTATGATTTGATTGCTATTTGTAATAAATGCATCATTTTTTTTATTGCATTTTATGTACTATTTTTATTAGCATTAAGCTTAGATGAGTTATGAATCACAACAGGTTCTTGCAATGGAAACAGGTCGTATTATTACAATTTACAAAAAAAAATAGCTACAAATATTATCCGTAGCTATAGCTACGGCTTTTGTCTATAGCTATCGATATCTATTGCTACAGATATTATTAGTGCTATTCGTATCTATTGCTACGGAGAAAATCCTTTTGCTACGGATACGATCCGTAACACATTCCTAGCTATTGGTGGGGTAGCTAAAGGTTTGCTACGGATTATATCCGTAGTTATTGGTATCTATTGCTACGGATATAAGCCGTAGCTATTGGTATTTATTACTACAGATTATATCCGTAGCTATTGGTATCTATTGTTACGGATATAATCTGTAGCTATTGGTATCTATTGCTACAGATATAATCCATAGCTAGACCTTTAGCTACCCCATCATTAGCGACAGACGTGCTACGGATTATATCCTTAGCAAAAGGTCTTTTGCTACAGTTTTTGACCGTAGCCTTTGCCCGTTTTTCTTGTAATGATCCTTTTCAGCCCCTTTGCATCTTCTAAACCCTCTCTTAGTCGCCTAGCCCACTTAGGTCAACCCTCTTGCCTAGGTCCACCTAGGACTATAAGTCCAAGCCGCTTCGAGTCGTAAGTCGAAGCTTGAGCCGCCATGACTTACATGCATACTCCATTTGCATCATCACTTCCCTTCTCAACCCACTTGCTTCTCTAGGTTGTCATTGAATAGATGCTCTATGACTTACCGGAACTCTGGATCTTATCACATTAGAAACTCATGGTACTCTAGTTCCCTTACATGTCATTCTAGCATCATCACATCTCCTTTTAACCTCTTTTCTCTTCTAGACGTTCTTTGAATGTATGCTTTGTGGTTTGCTAGAATTCTAGACATTGTCACTTCAGAAATCCAATCCTGCGTAGTCATATTTTAATACTTTACATCCTATCATGTTATCCCTTAAGATCGAGTTACCACATTGTCACGTCCCGAACCCGAAAATCGGATTCACATGAATCCCGATCGCCGAATCCGATGCCGACAGCCTCCGTAGTGCCCCATTCTCGGCTCCTGACAATCATATGCTAGATTCTGATCCTGGGATCCTGCAAGGAGGATTTTCAGAATAATTTTTTTTTATAATGGAGCATAACCACAAGCATAACCAAGTCACAAAACAATAACACTATATATCCACTATATTAAAAACTTTAAATACAATGTAGGAAGGGAAATACAAGATGATCAAAAAGCTCCAAAATGGCCTGATACGCACTCCTGCCTCAGCGCTGCTACTGTCCAACGACACCTCCATACAATGGTCATGCATTAGCTTACAAAAGCTTAGAGAGTGGTGTAAGTGTGTGAGTAAGGCAAGTGCTAAGTATATAATATCAGAGTAATGCGGAAACATGCGGGTAAGTCCATGAAGGCTATCAGTCATACTAAGGCTATGTAATGCAAGGCATGAATGCTATCGGCTATACCAAGGCCATGCGATGCGAGACATGAATGTCATCGGCCACACCGATACAATGCAAGGCCTACATGGCAAAATGTCATATGCCAAATGCAATCCAAGCAAGTCGGTACTTATCAAGTACACATATCAATACAGTTCCTCTCTGGATATTACCGAGGTCTAATATACTTCGCAGTGACTGCCATCTCCCTAGCTGCATAGTCAAGCAAGCGGAATAGACCTCACTATCCGCCTGATCAATAGTCTGCCAATACCTACCCGGCTCGTCGATAGTTGACTCATTTGTGAGCTGGTCAAACTCAGCCTAACTTATAGCCCCCTCACTCAGATGGATAAGGCCACACCCCCTTCCAATCGACCACGACATAGTGGGAGATACGGCCTACTGGTATTTGGCACTCGGGCGCTCGTACACTCGGTCTAGACGTTGGAACAACTCCTGGTACCAAAAAGGTTCTGAAACTTTCACCCAAGGACATCCTAAGTGCCCACAGTGCTAAAATTAAGTATTTTCGATATCCAATATGGCCATCCACGATGTACCTGTGGAGCCACGGCCCTGATGTCGCTAGGGCATGCAGTGATCAAGTCACACATATGCGAGATGCATGAATCACACCATCAAATTATACAACAATCCATACTGCGCGATCATGTGAGGCACTCCGTCTTATAAGGAGTCCCGTAAATGGTCTGCCCAATGGCGTATGCTATAATCAGTCACTACTCAAATCAAGCATATATATGATGCGTATGGGCAAGAGTCATGGGATTATACTAAGCATGTTATAAAGTGATGAATATTAATGAGTATGGGCCTATCGATGGGCCCTAAGGAGAGTTACAATGCAGACATTTAACCAACATTATAATTACAATGTGGACGTCAAAGCATCATTGTTCCCTAGGCTCGGCCTACCATAAATATCATTACATGTACCATGGGAAATCACACATTGCAATGGACTCTAAGGACACTCCGTTGGGCCTCGACCCATGGGCCTTAAATACATTGAATGGGCCTTACATTCATCAAATGGGCCACATTAATGGGCCTCACCAACGGGCCTTATGTACATTGCAATGGTCCATAACCTATGGGCCTTGAAATACATCAGAATGGGCCTCACAACTTGGGCCTTATATGTATCAAATGGGCTTAATCTTACGGCCTTATCGAATGGGCCTAATCCCATAGGCCTTATATATATATCAAATGGCCCTAGTCCCATGGGCTTTAATATATATCAAATGGGCCTACTCTCATGGACTTTTATATATATCAAATGGGCTTAATCTCATTAGCCTTATACGTACACCAAGATAGGCCTCAATGAATGGCCACAATTAAATCAATATGGATCCTATACACATACCAAGGTGGGCCCACTTGAACCATAAATCTGACTCATTTTTAGCTCAAGCCAAAAATGAGCTCTCAAAATGGGTGAATAGTTTGGATGTAGCACCTACATCATGGTTGGTCCCACCAGCCGTCCAGCAGCCAAAGGAAATGGTTGGACGGCATGGAAATACATACATCACAGTGGCCTCCACCATCCGTTCGGACGGTGGTAATAAAACACATAAATCATTGTGGGTCCCACATGGGGGCCCACCATAATGTTTACTTACCATCCAACCTGTTGATAAGGTCACAGAGGCCTGGGTGAAGAGAAAATACAAATTTCAGCTTGATTTAAAACTTTTGTGGATCCATAAAGGGGTTTCAATGGTAGGGCTCAATTCACACTGTTTCCTCTCATGTGGGCCACCTAAGCATTGGATGGGCCTAATTTTTGGAGGGTGGCCCACTGCGCTGAGGGCCCACCATATGAATGGATTGGATGACAAATAAACATCAAGGTGGGGCCCACAGATGGAGCCATGGGTCTACCTCTATCCTCCCATCCTGGCGTAGGTGCTGCCTGCGCCTCTCTGGCAGCAGTAGCGTTTGCTGCTTGTTATCTATATTTTTTTTTGAAAAAAACCTGTTTCTTTAAGGTTTTTCATATGCGGGGCCCGCTCCAAGTGAATCCACTCCGGCCATTGGATTCTACGGCCCATAACCCATCCATCAAGACCAATATCGGGCTTGTTTCAACATGTAGAAGAATTTTTATGAGATTTCAACGGTAAAGATACAGTTTTCAATGCTATGGCCCACCAGATACTCTGATCAAGCTCATTTTTCAGGTCAACGCTTAAAATGAGATGGTAAACATGATTGATGGCGTGGATTGAATACGTTCATCAAGATGGAGCCTACACAAGAGGGTCACCCCATTAGCTTGGACCAAGATAATATTTGTGTTTTCCAATCACGTCCAGCGTCTAAGGACGCTGGACGGTGTGGGCCTATCACACGGATAAAGTGGGCCCTATTCAGGTGGGCCACCAAATGGTAGATGGGCCCCACTTTTAGATGGCTTGGGTCAATACATACCAAATGGTGGGGTCCATCCAAGTGGGCCACACGGCCATTCCATCACACAAAAAAAAATAAATAAATAAATGGAAAGAGAGGGAGAGAGAGAGATAGAGTAGGACACGAGTGTGATGGAAGGACCCCGACACTATGGGCCCTCCGTTTCAAGCATCCAATCATACATCAATGGGTCCCATTACATATGGGCTCAAATAAAAGATCAACGGTGGAGATCCCTCTCCATCCAAAATGAACAGTCTATATGACTTCTTTAATGCAAGGAAAGTAAACATCATGATGGGGTCCATAGAGATTGGCCCCATCATGGAATGATCATGATGATCAAAGTGGGCCATCGGCCACATCTTAGGTCCAAAGTGAGATCCACACCATTGATCGGTAGGCCTCAATTGGCCCATCATAAAACACGAAAAACTACCCTATAGAAGCACTCACCTAGCGATCTCCTTGGTTCGTTGGAAAGCCTATCTCCTTACGCTTCACTTTGATGGTGGAAGATGAAGAATGGATAACTAGGATGAGAGATTTGGGATGGGAAGTGGGCCACCAACATGTACTCTCTCACATGGAAGAGATCTTGGATGTGGGAGCCTCTTACTTGGCTTAAAAATGTTGAGAAATGAGAGAGAGAGAGAGAGAGAGAGAGAGATGGGATGTAAGGAGT
Source organism: Magnolia kwangsiensis (assembly GCA_037074715.1). NCBI lineage: Eukaryota > Viridiplantae > Streptophyta > Magnoliopsida > Magnoliales > Magnoliaceae > Magnolia > Magnolia kwangsiensis. The sequence continues at coordinate 14,260,683 of CM073586.1, forward strand.
GATGGAGTGATGAGAAGTGAGTGATGGGTGAGGTGAGAGGTTGGTTGACTTTGGGGTTTGCTTGACTTGTGGAGAAAGAAAGCATGGTTGCTTTGTACTTGACATGAGAGGTGATTGATGGGATTGATTGATGGGATTGATGTGACATGTTGTAGAGATTCTCTTGAGATTTGTAACGCACGGTGTTTTTCCTCGAAATAAATGCCGGCTCACATCTCTTAGTCAGGGTATCAGATCGGTACATGAGTCGCGGCGTTGGAACTGTGGCGATGGTGCGGTCGCAATGATACAAGTCTCGGATTAAGCCGACTCAAATATATATGATACGACTTACGGTCATGTACAAACGTCGATTACAGGTCGTGACAGTCTACGGAACAGTACGGACTAGGATACGGGTCTTACACACATGAAGTAGAGACCGTACACGTGTACGGGCAGAGAGGGTGCCCTGACACCTTCCCTCTCTATAACTGAGGTCCCTTACTTGGAATCCCATGTTACAGATCAAGATTCAACTTAAAGCAATAGTTTTCAGATTCTATCTTTTATAAATTCTACAGGTTTTAGCTGACTTTAGGATTTCGAGCTAATTGGCTAGTAGCGACTTCAAGTCTACTACATCATCAATTTAAATCATCCCATATGCCTCAAAATCAAAGATAAAAGTGTGAGTGTTGATTCTCAACGATCACAAAACTATGAAAATAACACCCTATACTTTTCAGTATTCGGGTGTTACCATATAACCTAACCTAGGATGAATATAGACCTAAATTATTCGAATGTTTACATTCCTTCTAGTCTAATTCCGACCGTTAAAAGAAATCCCCATCCATATATCAAGTTATCCATCCGATTATTATTCAAGATGGGCCATCACATCGTTAGAGGGACTTTTAGGATTTTCAATTTCATTAATAAGCAAATCTAACCGACCATCTTAGATTCAAAACTCTAAATCACGAGATCCGTCACCCATCATGTCCATGACGTCCTACTAATCAACTTATCATCTGATCATGTAGTCCAACTACCTGATTGTGAAGACGACCCTTAAGAACCCCTCTAAAATAGACTAGAGACCTTGATAACCGTTGAAGGTCAGATTTGGGTGCAATCTGGCCATTGGATCGATGATAGCCCATGGTTAAACACATAGATCTAAAAGTATGGCTCACAAATAAAAGCCAATGTAGTAAAACCCACCTGTGAAGGAGGCATGCATCTATCTTTTGGGAGTTCGTCTTGTCTCTACTGCGGCCTAGGATCCAGCATATGTTGACAGGGGCCCACATATTAAGATGGTCCAAGGGGCCCACATGCTAAGATGGTCCAATAATTTAAACCTTCTATTTTCCCACTACTTCCATAAATAACTAATATTTTAAGATCACAATTCACTCACGATCATCTTTGAATTTTTTTAAGCCTTTGAAAATCTTTTTTCATTGTTTTAGATTCGTCCACAGATATTAAGATGAAAATCATCCTTTTAACGTGTTTCACGAGGTAGCACTTATCCATGGAGTCCAAAATATGGAAAGTTAAATAATATTAGACTACCCAACATGTGGGCCAATTGACAATAACACACCCCTGACATATATCGACCAAAATTTGAGAATCTTGTGATATTTTTTCTATATATATATAAAAGAAAAAAATTAGAAGCAAGTCAAATCCTTCCATCTCCTTTCCAATTCCTTGCATCACATAAGAGGATAGGAATGTAAAACTCATGGTACGTAAATCAACATTTAGTGGGCCCCAAAATTATGGCGAGTCCATGGTACGTGTAGGATTTTGTTGCACACCAATTCAAGCAATCTTGTCCATGGGTACCATCAGGGATGGATCACATCGCTAGAATCACACTAATAGATTGATCTTGACTGTTTGATGGTTTGTAATTCAATCAATGGTTTAGAAGGAAGTGGTCAGTGGTTTGAATTCCACAGGATGAATGGTTCTAATCATCATGCATGGTCCCATTTATGATAGAGGTCCCACAAACTAGAGTGCGTGGGGCTTGTGGAGGGTTGTAATAGGGGGGCATTTTCACAACGGGCTCGAGTGGGGTGGCTCGTGGGATGCAAGGCCAAACTCAGTGTGGGTGACCTACGGAACCCATAAATTTAGGGCCCATGAAGGGGTAGAACCATGGATTCGGGGCACATGAGGATGGTTCGACTGAGAACCTAACCCATGGATTTAGTACCTAGATTATGAGATAAAGTGATTAATTTGTCGTACCCTATCAATTTGAGCTTTTAGAACAAATGGCTCATCAAATTAGTATTAGGTATATACGATCATTAAGTGGGCCCCACCATAGGAAACATTGACAACCATTAAAAAAACCTTTGAATTAATGTCATGGGAACAGCTTGATTTTTTGGGTGCCTGACTTTCACAGTGAGGCAACACTCAACAGGTTGGAAGCCACACCCTGGTGGGCCTCAAGCACAGCATTTGTAAAATAAGCTTATTCTACAACGGATTTTTACAACGGACGTCGCAAAAATCGCTTGATTTAACGACGGATTTAATCTGTCGCTAAGGGAAAAAGTCTGTCGCTAATCCCGTCTTTCTCGAAAATCCACAGTTCAATAGTCGTGAAATTTTGCAACGGACCAAAATCCGTCGCTAAAATCTGATTTACGACGGATTATAATCTGTCGTAAAATGGCGACGGACTACATCTGTCGCAAATTTTAATTGTGCGACAGTATAATTAGTTGCAATTTCCCACCCAAAATAGCAATTCGTGACGGTTTTTAGTTGCGTTTGTGACAGATCATGGTCCATCGAAAAAGGGCTTTTGCCTTAAACATTTATTTTTTTCATTTTTTTAAGAATATGGTGGAAAATTATGGTTTTTTTTTGTCTAATAATTATTTTTTAATACAATTTGAGTGGTTTAATTGTACATATTTGTATATAATATTATTTTTTAACAATTGAATGAATGGAAAAAAAATTATTTTGTTTTTATATCACGAGTGGAAATTATTATTATTATTATTTTAATTTAAAATTAATATTTAAATGATTTGTAATATCAAATGAAAAAGAATATTGAGAAGTTAAAATTTTTTAATAATGTTTGAGAAGAAATGGGATTTTGAAAAAATAAAAATTGCGATTTAATAAAAATCTATTTTGTGGGGAAAAAAAGAATATTGAATAAAATTGATAAATTTGAAAAAAAAAAAAAGAATTTGATTTTAAGAAAAAAAAATATCCTCAAAAAGAAAATTAAAAATATTTAAAAACATATGAAAATTTTCACATTGTTGAAAAATGAAAATATTTTGAAAAAGAAAATGAGAGTTTGTATTTTGAAAAATAAAATTAAATTGAGAAGTTCGATAAAAATTAACAAGTTCGAAAAAAAAAATGCTTTAAAAAAATGGAGAAGTTAGAAAGAATAGAAAATTTTAAAATAAAAAAATATTAAAAAATCGATACTTCATCAAAAAACAAACATTTTGAAACGAAAAATAAAGAAGTTGAAAAATTTTGTGATTTTGAAAAATAATTGAAAATGTTCAAAATTTGAAATTAAAAGAAAAAGTTATTTATAAAAAGACTAAGATTTTGAAAAAAATATATATATCATTTAAAAAATAAATTGAAAAGTTGATAACAAAATGATGCTTTTAAAGAAAAAAAAATCAGCATTTTGGAATTTTTGGGAAAAAAATTAAAATTTGTAAAAATTTTAGATATTTTGAAAATAAAAATTCAGAATTTGCATTTTAATTTTATTTTATTTTTGAAATATTTTATAATAAAAATGATATTTTGTTAAATTTTTTCAAAAAAACATAAGAGAAAAAAATATACATTTTGAAAAAAATGTTATTTTAAAATGAAAATTGAAATTCATCTGTGAAAATTAAAATATTTTTTAATAAATTATTAGGCACCTCCACTAATTGAACATTTAACTGTTTTGGACAATCGAATTAGTCTTGGTTGAAGAGCAAATAACTTCAGATGTTTAAATCAAATTTCACTTAAATTGTTGATCAATCTTGTATGCACAATTTCTTTCTCATATGTAGCTAGCCTGATCAGGGCGAGTAACTAGTCAAATTGAGGGTATTGATTAGTAAAATAGAGTGAATGAACCAGCCATATAAAATGGGCCAAATATTCTGGTCAAAATTGTGACCCAAAATACTGACCTCGTGAAAACCTAAGAATCGATGTTAGTAAGTTTTGTGGGCCCCATCATGATGTGTGTCAAACATCAACACCATGCATTTGATGTGTCCCCTTTAGGTTATGAGATAGCTCAAATATCATCCGTATACGAAACTCAGGTGGGTCATACCATCTAAAACTATGTGAAGACATCCTAAAAAATATGAAAACACTTGGTGGGGCCCAGATGAGTTTTGGATGCAGCTGAAACTTAGTCTAACCCCTCATCCAAGTGGGACACACATGATGAATGGGCTGGATCTATGAATCACATTTAGGTAGGCCCAATATATGATTATGAATGACCCCTCTCCACTATATTATGTTGTGTGGCCCACCCAAGTCATGGATTGACTTTCTCCATACCGCTTAACGCTTTTCTCAGATTGTTTTAAGATATTAACCAAAAAATGCGGTGGGTCCAAGGCGTAAGTGGATTAAAGAGTGGGGATTGAACGTCCGCCATAAATAACTTCTTAGGAGCTAGACAAGTTTCAGATGAAACTGATATCTGTGTTTTCACTTCATCCACGTCTACATGACCTTATGAATAGGTTGGATGGTAAAAAAAAACATCATGCTAGCCCTTAGAAAGGTTTCAACGGTGGGTGTCATTATCACTACAGCTTCCTTTGGTGTGGTCCATTGGAGCCCTTTACCTACCTCATTTTTTTTTTTGCGCATGCCTTATAATGAATTGAGAAAAATGATGAATGGCATGGATTAAAAACTTACATCACTATGGGCTAAAAATGAAGCATATTCAAAGCTCAAATGGACCACACTACCGGAAAGAGTGTGAATTGAACATCTACCATTGAAAATTTCATGGGGGCCACGGAAGTTTTAGATCAATCTGATATTTGTCTTTTCACTTCATTCATGTCTTTGTGATATTACGAATAGGTTGGATGACAAATAAGTGTCACCGTGGGCCATAGAAAGGTTTCAATGGTGGAAACATTATTCCGACGGTTTTCTATGGTATGGTCCACTTGAGCTTTAGATATACCTCAATTTTGGGCTGAACCACTAAAATGATTTGAAAACATGGATGGACGGAGTGGATAAGACAAATCATTCACGATGGGCCCAACTGAGTTTACGATATCATTTTAGAGAATCATCTAGAAAAAAATGAATAATATCCCAAAATTAAATGGACCACACCACAAATACCAGCAGGATGATGATTTTCACCATTAAAAATTTCGTAGGGCCCACCATAACATTTTTTCCCCATCCAATCTGTTCATAAGGTCACAAAGACCTGGATGAAGAGGAAAAACAAATTTCATATTAATTCAAAACTTCTGTGACCCCGAAAGGGTTTCAATGGTAGACATTCATTCCCCCACTGATTTTTACAGCGTGGTCCACTTGATAGTTAGATCTGTCTTATTTTTTATCTTAAGCCTTAACACAAGCTTGCTAAATGGATGGATGGTTTGGATATAACACATACCTTATGATGGGACGTACAGAAGTTGCTGATGTCAGCCTTTGAAACGCATCAATCTCCCTTAAGAGGACAGGTTAGGGCGTCAGCACTAACCAGTCCCTGTTTCATCTCTCCCTCATACGCTTGCCTCTCTCCACTTTCCTCTCTCCTCGCTCTCTTCCTAGATCTCTCCTCCCTCTCTCTTCCTTACTCGATCTCTCTTCCCACTCTCTCTCTCTCTCTCTCTCTCTCTCTCTCTCTCTCTCTCTCTCTCTCTCTCTCTCTCTCTCTCTCTCTCTCTCTCTCTCTCTCTCTCTCTCTCTCTATTCCCACCCAAGATCTTTTGCCGACCGCCCTACCCATGCACGCCCTCTCACTCTCTTTGAATCTGTGGTTGAAGGCTTAAATCTCTAGGAACATTAAGGTATTTCTTTCTCTCTCTCTCTCTCTCAATCTCTCCCAATCTCAATGCCGATTTAGGGTTTTTCAAATTTTAGGGTGGATTCAATTTTTTCTGGGACTTCGATTTCCTGCCTAGGAGTACCTTGGCATAACCTCTATGGGCCACATTTAGACGTTAGCCCAAAAAATGTGGTAGATCTAAAACTTGTGGGCCATAGCACCCACAAGAAACGACAGGGATTGAATGCATGAACAGCCTGCCCTGCCACCATCCTGCAAACTGAACATCAACAGGGGTGTGGGTGTCCCACCACCCAAACAAACCAATCAAAGGGTGTGTGGGCATTGGATTGGAAGAGCTCGATTATGGAGAAGCCAATTAAGATAAGCTTTTTGAAAGGGGTGACAATGGTCCATGCTGGCCCCTTGGGTTTCAGGTTCCATCCTAATAGAAGACTGCCTGAGGGCCATGATGATGGTTAAATATGGGCTTACAGATTTGAATGTGGACCCCAAATTGGGGTTTTTTTTTTCTGATTTTACAAATTAGGGATTTGGAGATTTTAGGGAGCTGTGGATTTTTAGAATTGGGGATTTCACCTTCTGTGTTTTATTTATTTATTTCTCTTTCGTTATTGACATTTTGAATTCCCCAATCCATTAATCTAGACTGTTCATTAGGTCCAAGGCATATTTCATGGGGTTGCCATGTAAACATCATACCAATCTGAGCTAGATCTTAGGGACTGTCAAGCAAATTTGAATGTGGACCCCAAATTGGGTTTTTCTGATTTGAATGTGGACCCTTATTTCAGGATTTGGAGATTTTAGGGCTTACAGATTTGAATGTGGACCCCAAATTGGGTTTTTCTGATTTTACAAATTGGGGATTTAGGTAGGATTTTGGGGATTTGAGGACTTTTAAAATTGGAGATTTTTTGAATTTACAAATTGGGTTTTTTAGGAATCGGGGTGTGAAGATTTTAGGAATTTTGGAATTTTAGGATTAAAAAAAATAAGTTTTTAATCTTGTGTTTGAAGGTTAAGCATTAGCTAATTGATGTGGGTGTTTGACATTTTATATGAATCGTACTAGAACCCAACATTTTGGGTACTGATATGAGTAACAACAATCAGGTATTAGATCGAAATCCTTATTTAAGCATTAATTCGATCAGGTCTAATTTCAGTCATGATTCATATAGAATCTGGTCTAGTTTAGATCTGGATTCAAATAAGCATGATTTTTTAAAGGCTTAATTTTTTGCATTCCTTGTGTTGTGGCCTAAGTTTTGGATTGGAATGATTTTTAAGAACTCATGGTGAAAATCTGGGTGGACCATGTACGATTTGATTATGAAACTTCGATTGTATGCAATGACTTGTTGTCTATTATTATCTTCAATTCATTTAAAAGCCATCCATTAGATAGTTCACTGTTTCAGTGGGTATTGTAAGGAGGTAAGATTTCTAAGAGGATTGGAAGATTGCATTTTCTCAGTTTAAAATTCCAGTAAGCGACTGAGCCATTGTCAAAGATCATGAGTATCCATAGTATCATTACCTTGAAACAAAGTGAGTCTCATAAAGGAGTATCACTGTCTTCTTGTAATGCCCCCTCCTCAATTCGTAATCTATTCAATGTTGAATCAAATGGCCAAAAGGTGCTGGATAAGAGCTTTTGATTCACTCATCCATCCTTGAATGTACAAACAGAGTCGCTTGGTTCATCCAGACCACAGCAAGGACCTAAATTCCATCCTAAGATGTTAAGCCCGCACTCTAATCCAAGCAATCCTATTTCTTATAGTTCTCATCCCCAAGACCCAAAACAACTTTGTTCTCAATCTTCTTCTTTCTGTACCAATCTATACTTATCATCTTCAACAAGCTCAGAGACCCATCGACGTCTCATCAACCTACCCTTACTTCCTCATCCATTGAAGTGGGACCACCCTGTATATTCAAAGTCTCCATTACATTTGGGTGAGGTTCTAGGTGATCAATGGGATGAGGGTGACTGCTCAAAGGATCTGATGAAAGACTTTCTTAATTTCCCTGGGGATGCTTCTAACGGCAGCTTTGATGATGAGACTTACACGAGCAAAAGTATAGCATTTACAGAACAATTGGACTTACAGATTTTGTCAGAGGAGCTTGACATAGCCATCCCAGGCAATGGGGAAAATCCTAGGCTGGATGTGAGTACATTTACCATATGCCTTTTTTTTTCTCCCCTGAATGAGGTGCTAACAGGAACATGTTCTTTCAACATGTCTTTTATTTAATAAGTTTGTGGCAGTGTCTTGCTTTTCACATTCTTGCTTACTTTATGCAGGAAATTTATGAAATTCCTCAATTTCCACTTGTCCTAGTAGTTGGATCTAAAGGCAATGATACCCATCAGCATCTGGTCTCTCCTCCAGTTCAAATCCCTTCAAGCCCCTCAACTTCTATGGCCACAGCTCTAAACAAGACATAGTTGAGATGGACGCCTGAGCTCCATGAGCAGTTTGTAGAAGCTGTTAACAACCTTGACGAGGCCGAGAGTGAGCATATAATTTTTTTTCTATTTCCTATTTTGTCAAGGTCAATGACTGATGATTCCTCTTATGAGGGTTTAACCACTATCATCTTGCTCGTTGTTGAGGGTATTTGCGAGTGCACAACTTCAAGTAATGCACACACACACGAGGCATTTTTCATCTCACACAAGTCAGTATGAAATTTAGAGGCAGCTCCGAAGGGTAAATTGAAGGAAATGAATGTTCAGGGTTTGACAATCTATCATGTAAAAAGCCACGTACAGGTATTTTCAAAATTTTTTCCATGAATTATGGTTATCTTAACAATTCATTCAGCTGCTATCACATTCGATTACTTTATGTATTCAGCTTCTCATGAATTACCTAGATCTTTAATATTGAATCAGTTCCAATGCCATTTGATACCTAATAGTTTCGTATGTGGTCGTAACTTACAAAAATACCGACTTGCCAAGTATCTTCTAGAGGCAAAAGAAGGTAATATATGATAACACATATGGACTTGTTCTTATGCTGAGTAATGAAGTGCTTACTACGTAATCTAGTAACATGATATGTTAACCACCAGTCAGTCATCTTGAGTTAAAACTATATATTTGTTAATGGCATGTATAGTGATATCCAATCTGTGCTCCTAATTAAGTCGGGAGGAAAGATGACTTCTCTAAATGTTCTGGTAGAATAATGAGCTCATCTTAATTAAGTAGACGTCTGCAAATTCTATACATCTCCCTTAGAGGCAGACTTGTAATTGTCACTTTACTTTTGACAGTCTTGTCTTTGGTTATGTATTTTCTCATTTTATTCCTGGGTAATTGTTTGTATTTGGGAGAACACCTCATTTCTTGCTTTTGCAAGCAAGATTTTTCCACCATCACCTTCTCTTAACTGGAAGCATCTATGTTGTGGGCTCTTGGAGCCTTGAAATGGCACCGAAAAAAAAAATCAAATATTTGTAGAGAAATTCATAACCCCACAGAAGGGTACTTTTCATAGGAAGGTCCTTTTGTAGTACTGGAACTTAGATTTCTTTATGATTATTGGTTTTGACCACGTGCTGTATAGAGAAAGTCTTCATCTGAAGAGATGGAGGGAGCTTCTGCTGGTACTAAATCCGATCCACGCATCCAAAGGTAAGCCTTCATCCTATCTTTTTTTCTTTCTTTTCTCTTTTGTTCTTTTACCCATAAATTTCTCAACTCTTCATTATTTAGTATTCTTTTAATTTTTTTATTATATATTTTTAATTTTCCAGATTCTCAAAACCATATAGCATATAGTGGACACTTAACCCCTGATGCTTCCTTAACCTGCCAAGTTGCCTTTTAGTTAGTTTATTTATTTATTTATTTATTTTTAAATCTATAAATTAAAAACAGTGCTGTGAACCACTATCGATCACTGATTTTTGGATTTATTAAATGGGCAGAACTAAGGACATGCTACATGAGATGGAAAAGTCCCAAACTGAGTTGTGGGTGAGATTGGTTTCTTACAAACCCAATGTTAATTCGAGTGAGCTTCAAACACTATCCATTAGTTCTACTACAATTTGATCTTCACATGAAAATGGCTCTATCCGCTTCTTCAGTTACTGGTAAGTTGAATTAGGGAATGTTTGTAATCTTTTGTGCATAGTAGTGGAAGAAGAATGGGTTGGACCTAATGGATGGTCCAAGTAAGTGACATGCTCATGAGGCCAAATGTTACCGTGTATGGGAAGGTTTCTATGCACTTCGCCCACTAAATCATTTCTCTTTAGGAAATTATGAAAGAGGAATATGGCATGTAAAGACCAAGGTATTAAAAAGTAGTTATGTAATGGCCGCTATATTGTTACATAAAACCCTTTCTTTTAGACGGTTGCTCTACTCTCTTTATTAAACTGTTTTGGTTTGTACTTGAAAAGCAAGCTTCTTTTATTCTTGTCATGAATGGTTTGTTTAGATGCACACAGTTGTACTATCTTGTTGTAGATTGTTAATCCAAAATCTTAAATCTTTCTATTTGTAGTACATTGCAGATAACAATCTTGAGAACAACCCATGGCATGGATTTGATGAGTGGTCACTCAAGATAAAAACCAATGCACCTGAATGAAGTTTTGAAAATGTTGTTGGTTTTTCTTCTTTAGTTATTCTTCAAAGTTATATTGGTTGATTTCAAAAGATAAGCAACAAGGCCCTTAGTATTCAAATAAAATCTTATTAGTTGTTGCATGGTTTCTTTCACAAGTTCTGGTATATTGCCTCAAGAAGTTGCTACTCCCACACCTGCATGAAGCCTTTCCCATCCACATGCAGGCACACATGCCAATGTGGCACACATGTACAGGATATGAGATTTCCATTAGGTATGTGACACGGTTTAGATATGCTATCCAAAATAAGACCATTTCACTTAGATGAGCAACAATTAACAAAAGAAATGCTTGGCTAAAACTTTTTTTTTTCTAGCCATCCATTTGTTTTGTACACTTTGGCTAACCTGAGTGGAACAACCTAGTTTTGATCTAAACAAGTGCAGCCCACCTGATGGATAGCTTGGATCTTGCACAAGTGTGCCATATTAGCACGTGTTCTTTTATGTGGATGGATAGCAGTTCACTTGTGTGTGGGCTCAGCAAACTTGTTGTCTCAGTTCTCATTCTCCTTTCGTAGTTAGTCTTATAAAATACCAAATTTCTTCTCATTATCAAGATGAAGTGAACAAGCTTATTAGTTCAACCCTAGGTGAAAGGAAGAGAGATATAATACGCCTTTTCTATGGCCTGGATAAAGAATCCCATACATGGGAAGACATTAGTAGACACCAAGTAGCTGAATTTTTAGTCTCATTTTCTTTTTTCATTTTTTAATGAAAAATGACAGAGTGATGCTTATCAATCCACGGGCTGCTACAACCTCCTATGCTATGATGTGCAAAATTGTAATAATGGGATTGCCACTTTCACTTGGGTTGAGTTGTTTAGTTATTAATGGATGGATGGAATTTTGGTGTTGGGTTTTTTGAGCATATGGGCTTGGGTTTTGCTATTAAGTGTTTTACATGTTTAGATGCTCAATTCAATTGCATATCAATTTATTAGGATTGTTGTGTAATTTGGAGTTAAGTCTTCCAAAGTGAGGGGAAGTTGGGCTAGCCCCAAATTCATTTACGACTTGTTTGCTTGGATGGGCCTGATGAAAATGGATAGGATAGGCCATCCATTTTGTTTCTAGCTTCGATGAAAGGCAGCAGATTGGAAATGAGTGCGTTTTTAATGTTTACTTGCTTTCAAACAAAACATTTTGATAGACCAAACACTTGATTCTTTTAATGATGAGTTCAATCACCACTTCTTTCAATCTAATGTTTATGTATCCTCATCATGGATGTAGAGCTGAAGACGAGTGGTGACCTCACCAAGGATGTAGAGCTAAGGGCATGTTCTTAGCCATTGGTTAAAGAGAGAGGCTACAGGGGCTATTGATGTCTATTGGTTGAAATTTAAGTTTGTTCAGGTAAGCATGATTTTTTGAGCATGGATTTTCTCAGACTTGTCTATTTCTATGATAAGAGTACTCATCTATACATAAATATGGCAATGCTTATTAGGTGGAATGGGTTTTATATGTGGTCATGGGCATTTGCATAATATAGTTGATATGAGCATTTCATTAGCATGGTTAAAAAGTGAGCTTTAGACAGGGACTACGCTGGATATGTGTATTTGGCATGGTCACTTTTATATGTTGTGTTTTTTAAAAAAAAAAAAAAAAATTATTTTCTTTTCACATGTATTTTCTATATGGTTTGTGTATTTGGATGGTATCCTCATTGTTGCATGTTTGATGTTTGCTTTGGTAGTTGGAATCCTGAAGTTCAAAGAATTAGCGGAGGCTTCTATTGTGGTTCTCAAATGTCGAAGAGCATTAAAGCATGCTTGCCCTATCACCTACTGATCTCATCTTCTGTATCATGGCTGTGATTTGCTGAGGAGATGTTGCAGCTACTTTCAATCCCCAACTAATGTACAGTTTTTCCTATGACATTCATGTGCATTTGTAGTCCGAAAACATTAAATAGACCATTAACTATTTTATTGGTATTGTGCTGATTATTGTTTGGATGAATGTTAAATGGGTGAAACACGCATTCACATGTTTAATCATTGATTGATTATGATTGTGTGAATTATTTTTTGAATGACTATCGGGTGTAAGATTCAAAAAAAAAAATACAAACAAATCTGACAATTTTTTTTTAATTCGGAGATATTTTAGCGATGGACCAAATCCGTCGCTAATTTCAAAACAAGACAATGGATGACGGATTTGAGGGCTATCGTTCTCCTCATATTAGCGATGGACCTTATCCATCACTAATATTTTAAATGACGAATAAGTCGGTTGGTTTTTTCGAATTTCAACGACGGATTTTTTATTTTTTACGACGGATTTTATCCGTCATTAATCTGCGAGGGACCTTATCCATCATAAATTCAACGATGGATTTTATCCGTCGGAAAAAAATGACCTAGTAAATAGTGATGGACCAAGTGGCGGACTAAATCCATCGTTTATTTAGTTTTACGACAGATTTGGTCTGTCGCAAATCCTCGATTTTAGCGTAGTGGAAACTATACTTAGCTGTTAACATGTGCTTCTAAACTTTGTGGGGGCCTACCATGATGTGTGAATTCCATCCAACCCATCCATCATATGGGCCCATGTTACGCCTAGATCCCCAAATCCAGCTTGGTTCGTAACTCAAGTAGGCCACACTAAATGGAATAAGAGGACATCCACTGATGTAGGATAAGGCCAAGGAAAATCACCCGGATAGTTAGGAACAGGCGAAATGAAGTTATAAAATTCAGTTCAAGAGTTTAATTCAAATTATAGCTTTCCACGGTCATAACTTTGTAACCAATTATCAGTTTCACTTGTATAATTCATCGACCCTTGAAGAGGACGTGCTCTACATGCTGAGTTATTTGTCACAAGCCACTTATAGAATAACTAGAACAGTCCAACCCCCAGCTTTTAAGAATATAGCCATTTGACATGGCAGCCCACAAGAACATGTAGCAAGTTGAGAAATACATCAATTTTGTTACAAGGATATGCTTATTGGAATCATTACATCATATTATGAGTCATCAATTAACAGAATGTAGAAAAATCTCCTTTTTAAGGAAGGGAGTTATTTGATACTCTTTAACTTTTTATGACACTTGATACACTAGTTGGTACTCAGATATTATATGCAAGGCATGCATTATCTCATAGTAAACCAATAATCAATCATGGGACATACTGTTGCTAAGTCACAATCCTAAAATTAGATTGTATAGACAATCCTAACATTTGGTTTATAAACAACTGTTTATTAAATAAGACCATTGATATTAGGTTCCAACCCATGGCTCAGTGCTTGACTGACTGCATTGCAACAATGAAGTCATAGGTTTGTGTACCCATTTAGGGTGTTTGAAAAAATAAAAAATAAATAAAGAAAAAAAGTGTAACGTCCTGGAAAAATCCGTACAAAGACCCGAGTACCACCTCAGGCAGAAATCACTAAGGATCGAATTCTTTAGAAATTGGATGAAATTTTATTAAGTGTTAAACTGAATTAATCAGTAGATTAGCGTGAACCACTTTCTATACAAACTGCAAGACCCAAAACTAGTAGGATCGCTAATGCTACAACACTTAAAAATGTAGGATCAATCTCAAAACCCAGTTGCTCTCGGGAGCACATTGAAACTCTATGTCGAACTTGGACTGCGCGTCGAAAGTTCAATTACCGTGAAACTATACGTTTATGAATGCCTTACTAGGCTTGACAACCACCTCAAAAATTAAGCCCTAATAGTATTCAAAAATGAACAACTTGAGCCCAGAGCGAAGTGTGTGAGAAACACAAATATCTTTAGGAAATGAACTGAAACTTAAGTGAATTGAGCCGTTCTTTTGCAAGCCAAATCTAAGGTTTCAGACCATCAAATTCTAACCCAATTACACCCTTGGAACAGAAAAAATTTCCAACACATAGTAGTATACTTGTGGCCCTCATCGAGTGTCGATGACTGTTGAACTGAAACTGGTCTTCCGCGGTCGATCCATAAATTCGATTGGACCAAAAACCTAACTTGACCTAGACCCAATGTCAAGAAATTTTCTCTGGATCATATGCAAAAAATGAGCTTCCAGATGTGCTTCGTTGGACCGAAACAACCACTCTTTGGCTATAACCTAAGTATACCATGGCCCTGGGGCCATTTGCATCAGTTCTGGGCCTATATGAGGACCTTTACCCACCCCTCTCTCATTCCATATGAATTTCTAAACCCTAGGAGAGAGAAGAGAAAAAAAGAGAAGGAAAGAGTGAGGAGAAGAAAGAGAGTGGGAGATAGTTCCTGGGATTCAATCCTGCTGCTCCACTTATTGAATCGCCGCTTCCATGTCGCTATTCCGGCGATTTTGGTTCCGTTCTTAGGTAAGACATCCTAACCCTAATCTATTTTAGATATTCAAATAGAGTAAATGGTGAAATAGCTAACATATTTCATGCTATAGGTTGTCGTTGTGCCATGGACAAAGACATATATTCAAACTGAGCTCGTAATGAGTCTATCGGTGAAAGGTGCGGACTATAAATGTTTAGGTTATGGTTTTCAAGGCTTTCAATGTCAGTTAATGATTTATGACTGACTTGATTGCTATTAAATATGCTTAGATGCAATGTTTCCGTGTATTACACATACATATGAACTATGTCGAAATTAATGCATTAAATGTTTTTGTTTAAATGTTTGTATGAATATAAAATTATAATTAGTGCTTGTTATGATTGATGTTTGAGAATACATGAATATAGTACGTGTGGCAACTCCTATGTGGAAGGATTTGCTTTAATATGTGTTTTAGCTAACTTATTACATATATGCGATATGTGTAGTCTAAGTGTTCGATAAAATGTCTGCATAAGAAAATGCTTGGTGTAATGTATTTAATGAGGCTGTTAAGATGGGATTCTCAATTCCTTTATCTATAGTTACAGTTTTCTTTATGTAACCTATCCTACTACTATGTGATTTATGGATGGAAGGCCTATGAATGATAACAGGTGTACTACGTGTTTGTTGAAATGCTTAAATGAGATTGATATTGAAATTGGTTGTCACACGCTGTCTTTAACTATCACATGTGAATGCTATTGTTTGGAGTGTGATTGGGGCTACGATGTGGTCCAGGCAATCGATAACAGGTTCTGACCGAGTGACTGACTTAGCTTCGCCACATGGACACGTCCGATGAATCCGAGTCGTATGGTGACTATCGACAGTGGTTAGACCACAAAAAGTGCGTATGCACTCCATGTCAATAAGATTAGTTGCTCTCGTACCAATCGAGCTTGTCAAGTAACCTGATTGGCCTAAATGTGTGTTTACCATGTATGAACGCAACTGCTTAAATCTAAGGTACCACTTACCAATAGAAACCCGTTTAACCTTGGTACCGTGATCCGCTAAGACTCATGAGCCGGGCATGGTGGTATGGGACACCGTGGTCGAGCTGTCGACCTACGCTGGGGTGACGAGCCTCCCCGTAGTTTTCAGTGAGCAACCCAGACTCGTGAGCTGAATACGGTGGTATGGGACACTGTATTCGAGTTGTTGGCCTATGATTAGGTGATGAGCCACTCGTAGTGACCTCGATCATACTCTAAGTTTGCGTAGAGGTGATGAGTCTTTCCATAGTAAATTAGAGTATAAACCAGGCCTGCATTGAGATAACGAGCCTCTCTGTAGCGACTTAGAACTATCTATCGTATATGACTAACTAGGATTGACAACCCTAAATGGATTATTTTTTAGGTAAGTGATAAAAAGGGAGGTACCTTAACTTCCTAAATATGTTATTTGAATAAACCTAATTAAGAATATGTCTAACACAATTATACATGCATTGCATGTGCTTTGACGAGGAAGTACACGTGTCTGGAGTGGTGCATGCCACGATCGTAAGATGATGTCGCTGAGGGAGTGTAGGCGAGGGCATACATCATTATCGCATACCATTCCTACATTAACAAGAGTAATTAGGATATGATTGTTGTACTGCTTTATCATTACTGCTTGATTGAGTTGATAACATGTTAACCTTTACCTTATAGCTCCACTGAGTTGATCACTCACTCCTACTCTCGGACGGTGTTTTAAAACATCAACCAGACCCTGTTGCAGTTACAGATGATGACGAGGCTTTCGTGATGGAGCCTTAATTTTATGATGACGAGGAGGAGTTCTCCTATATGCAACTATCAGGCGGGTCTATGTAAATCATGTTCTAATCGACGGGGTTACAGATATGCCGACTAGATGCCATTACACTTGTTATTTTGTATTTTGGAACACACATGTATATTCATTTTATCCATTTTGGGGGTATACATGTATATATTTAACCTGGTAACATATTCACACTCTAGAGACCTATAACAGTTTATATGTTTTATATATCTATTACAGTCTTTCACTTGCTTAAATTTAATCGTCTCTAGAGTATGATTTATTGATTTGGTATAATCCCATTAATGTTTAATGTATTAATACAGATTAATCATCATTATCTATGTTGCATAAGTGATGTGTCGGAACTCGGGAGTTGAGCTTTACTCGACCCTCGATTTTTGGGGCGTTACAAAAAGCCTATGATATTTTTATTGTCATCAGTTGAATGTACATCCACCAATTTGAATAGTCAACTTATTGGGTTCTTACCCATGGCTTGATGACTCGGGGATGAACGTGATGAGGTTAATCACATCTTCCTCAAGGATAACTACCCCGAATCCACAGAGCTGCTCTGGACTCCTCACAGAGACTTCTCGAATCTGCGAGGAAAGAAAGCAAGAAAAAATAGAAATAAATTCTATAAAATTCATAATTTGATTGATGAAAGAAATAAACGAGTTCACAACCCTTTAAATAGGGATACTAAGCAATCGGAGAAATTTCATCAAACTACAACTAAAACTCCTAGAATTCACCACGTACTATAGATAATAAACTTACTATTTGTAGACGGTCGTGATGTCTTCTAGTGCACAAGGTTTTCAGCCAAAAATAGTGTCCTATTTGGATTCACCATTCTGTTCTTCTAATTATTCTAAACACTTTTCATGTTGGGCACAACTCCTAAAGCCTAACAAATGAAGAGTTATAATCAAACTAATACTTCTATTTATGGTAAAAATAGAATTAAAATAGGAAAATGACCATCAATCCGATGGTATTTCACAAATCTGGCTTGCGTAACCCTACATACCAAGGTTGGGTGGCTAAAATAGCTCGTCATACCCCAAAATCATATATTTTACGTCCAATAACTCATTCCGGATTACAAGATATGCCCGGTTTAAGGTCTGATGATCCGGATCACTTCTATCAAGCCTTTTCTAATCCATCTTGGCCATGAAACTGTCCACGACCTGCTCTACATCACTTAGTAATAGACCGTGAATTTCAACAATGAAGTCATGGGTTCGAGTGCTCGTTGTGGTGTATGTAGTCGTCAGTGTGTGAAAAAAGAAAGAAAGAAAGAAAGAAAAGTCTGATAATAAAACAAGTGTAAGTCATGGGTTCGAGTGCCCATCGTGATATTTGTTTTTTCCCTTCATCCAGGTCGGTGGCCTTATCATGGATGGCTAATAAACATTGCGGTGTGCATTATGGTGACCCATTGCAAACTTTTAATGGTGGTCATCCAATATGCACTATTTCTAGTGGTGTGGTCCACCTTAGATTTCGATTGCTTCATTTTGCCATAAAATGAGCCAATAAAATAGATCGACGTCATGATTTATGTTACATAAATAAAGGTGAGCCCCACGCTCAGGATGGTACCACTTCGGTGAGGACGGGGTGGCACTTAAATAAGAATAGTTGACGCAGTGGGCCATTAAGAGGATTGCATAAAGTGCTCTATGAGCCTCACCATGATGTATGTGCTTTATCCACGCCGTCCATCCATTTTTTCAAATCATCTTATGGCATGAGCCAAAAATTGAGTCAGATCCAAATCTTAGGTGGACCACATTATAAGAAACAGTGGTGATTGAACGACCACCGTTAAAGGAATATTCTCATTGATTTTTTTGGATCCATCCTTTTTTTTTCTATTGTTGGTCATGGATTAAAAGAAAAATCTTGAAAAAAAATAGCAATCTCTTCTTTTATCCATGTATCTGCTCATTATTAAGGATAGTGCCTGCAACCATAAAATCTTCTGTATAGAATGATTTATAGGATATGTACTTGACTTGTATATTGATTGATTGATTTGATATTTGGTAGAGATTTTTTTGCACGACATTTTTCTAAAATATGCGCAGGCCCACAACTCTTGTCCCGAGTATCGCATTGGTGCGCGAGACGCGGCGTTGGAACTACGGCGACAGCGCAGTCACTAGAGTACAAGTATCGGGTCGAGTTGACTCGGATTGACAAGGTGTAACTCGAGGTCTTGCGCAAATGCCGATTATAGATCGCGGATCACCGGAATTCGACAAGGAGGACCGCGGGAGTATACGGAATGGACGGTCTAGGATACGGGTCTTACAAAATGTGTATTGGTAAGATTCTCTTAATTTAAGGGATTTTGCTTTCTTTTGGTTTTTACCATTTTATTAAACTAAATAAAGTTATTTTTACACCATCTAATTTATGGATTAAGGCTCTTAAGTGAAATTTATTAATACTTCACAATTTTCTATAAGATGTGATATGACTCTCTCTTCTTATTCCAATGAGAAACACTAATTTTTATGGAAAAGAAGCCATTACCTTTATTAATGCTTAATAATGATAGGTTAAGCTAGTTGATGATCATATTATGATAGGCATCATTAGTTTATGAATTTTAGAGAAAAAATGTAGAATTTGAGCACTATATAAGAGTTTTAAGGATATTTGTGCACACGAACATTAATCATTCTTCACAAGATAAATTGGGTTCGGGTGTACGCATCGACACACGATGGGTATCATTCAGTTCGTAATGACCGTGTGGTCGCACTGATGTAGGGTATCGGCTTTTCTGAGTTCCATTCTCTCAGGTGCATACTTACATGCTTAATTTGGATCCTGCTGGCACTATTGGATGACCTGTGGAAGGTACCGGAGGTGTACGGTTTATGTTGGCTCAAGTTACAGGTCTTACACTCCTACCACGATCCATAAGTATATAGTTCATACGTTCTACGACTCTTTTCTATTGTGGAGTACAAGAGACCTTATAGTGTATTTCAAAGTCATACTTACTACAAAAAATTCTTAACTTCGTTTAGGATATTCTCTCATCCGTTGTCAATTCTCAGACACTTAATTTCTTTCCATTCTAATTTTTAACCAATGTTTCAAACTTAATAAAATAATTAAAAGAACTACTCTTCCTTTTTAATATATATATATATATATATATATATATATATATATATATATATATATATATATATATATATATATATATATATATAAAATACTTTTTTGGAAATGTCGTTAATAAAAAAATAAAATATTTTGAACTTTTTAAGGATTCAACATGAGTCTTCTAAGTGCTTGAATGAATTATACATTTAAAATATCATTACTTTTAGCAGTGGAAGAGAGAAAACGAGTTATATGAAGCTTTCCAAACAAATAATTCTTAAAAAAAAAAAAAAAAAAAATCTAAATTAATAGATTTTAAACCAAGAAGTAAGTTTTGATCAAGAAGTACATTTAATCCTTGCGTATGTGCCCCAACCGCTCTATTCTAGATTATAGTAGAGTGTATCACAATATTGATAAAATAACATTGCCTTCCATAGTATCTCCGATTAAATGATATAAATTGTCCATCAACTCTATTCATAACTACCATAACCCATTTACAATTTTCAATTGATGAATTTCACCAAAAAAAAATTATAAACATCTTTATCAAACTTTCACAATGACAAAAGACTTTTCTACATGTTGGGTACATATCATACACCAAATATAGTAATTTGGACATCTTTAATTATCTTAATTTTACACATGCTATCATCACCCATATAAACTGTGTTGTCATCTTAACCAATATAAATAAAAATAATCTTTATGTGGAGTCATTGGAATAAAGTGCCCAATAAGCCCATTAATGGTTCAAATTCTCCAGTGAAATTATTGTCAACAACACTTTTCCGTAGTCGAATAAATTGTTTTTCTCACTCAGGCTTTTTCAGGAACCCTTTATGCCCAATGCTTAATCTTACAAATCATGTTTAAAATTTTTGTGATTTACTTTTCCAAGTTTATAATTTTTGCACATGTGACCATTCTTTCTGTAATTCTAACAATTTTTTCTCTTTCATGCCATTTCGACTTGAATATCATTTGATCTCTCTCATTAGTATCTTTTCCAGTAGATATTCTTCTGACCATTATAACATCACTAACAAAACCTATATGTGTTTTTTGTGAGACTTTTTTATAAGTAACGTGGACATGGTCGACTCCATATTTAGATATGATTTTTTGCTAAGATTCATAATCAAATAATACCACAAATTTGGCACTAAACAAATCAAATATAAATTATTATTTTTTCATCATCAATCTTCACATTGATCACCACTAATATGTTAATCAAGCTATTAAACTCATTTAAATGTTCTTACAAAGAGGACTCTTAATCTTTAAATTATACAACTGCTATTCGAGAAAGATTTTATTTGACATCAATTTTCCTCCGTATAAGTTTCATAATTTATCCCACAAATCTTTTTATAGTGGTTTGATCAGACACGCTGAATCATATATAGCCGTACAAGAGTGGAAGGAGAGCGAACCATGCATAGTCATACATGTGTATGTACAGAAGAGAGCAAGAGGCATTACTCCACCACCTCAACGTTATGCAAATCATCACCTTTGGTTAGTGCCCCCCTTTTTAAAAAAGGTGAAAGCAACCTTCAAGTCCAAAGTCTTATTTTCATGCTTAAAATTTGAACTTTTCCTTTTAAAAATGTATCGACATTTAAAAATACATCTTTACCTTTAGCGTACATCCCCTTTATATATGTTATAAAAGGTCAGAGTAACCTTCAAGTCAAGTCGTCCAATGTCTTTTCAACTCCATGCTAAACAAATAAAAGCCAATGTAGCAAAACCCACCCGCGAAGGAGGCGTGCATCTATTTGGGAGTTCATTTTACATCTGCTGCGGCCTAGGATCCAGCATATGTTGCCAGGACCCACATACTAAGATGGTCGAATAATTTGAACCTTCTATTTTCCCACTACAACCATAAATAACTAATGTTCTATGATCACGATCCACTGACGTTCATCTTTGAATTTTTTTTAAGCCATTGAAAATCTTTTTTCATTGTTTTAGATTGGTCCACAGATATTGAGATGAAAATCATCCTTATCCATGAAGTCCAAAATATGAAAAGTTCCAATAATTTTAAACCACCCAACATGTGGGCCCAACTGACAGCAACATGTACATTCCTGACAAAAATCGACCAGATTTTGAGAATCTTGTGATACTTTTTCTTTAAAAAAAAAACTGGAAGCGAGTCAATTCCTTCCATCACCTTTCCAATTTCGTGCGTCACATATACAAGTGGAAAGGAATGTAAAGCTCATGGTACGAGTATCACCATTTGGTGGGCCCCAAAATTATGGCAACTCCTTCATGGTACGTGTGGGATTTTCTTGCACACCAATTCAGGTGATCCTACCCGTGGGTACCATTGGGGATTGGGCACATCACCAGAATCCACGGAACGGTTGATCCTGACTGTCCGATGGTTCACAATTCAACCGATGGTTTAGAAGGAAGTGGTCAGTGGTTTGAATTCGACAGGATGAATGGTTCTGCTCATCATGCATGGCCCCGTTTATGATGGAGGTCCCACAAACTAGAGTGTGTGGGGCTCATGGAGGGCTGCCTACATCTATCCAAATGGTCCCAATAATTAGGCATATTGAAAATCGATTATAGGCCAAGAACCAGTTGATGAAACGGTCTTCAATATCGAATTTTGGGCCATCCAGCGTAATATCTCCTTTAATAATAGCATAAATACAAGCAACGGTGGATGAATGGCAGATGAAATTTGATGGCTAGGATTACACAGTTACCAGGATTAGTGGCCCATTGGATCTACAGTTCCCATCAAGACCGTTTCCCCTATAAACCGTTCCAGGACAAGCTTATTTTGCATATAAAGAACATGGGACTTAAGGGGTGTTTGTGGCATCCAAACCTATCCACCAGGGTGGCTTACCATGATAGTTGGATGCTCCAAATATCAGGTTGAGCTAACCAAGGCATGGGCCACTGCGTTAGGCTTTTGCATAATTCTCAATGTTTTTTTTTTATTAGGCTCGCTATCTTAATTATATTTCACACAACCCAAGCATTACATGAGCCACGCTATGTATGATAATGTAGATCAAATATATATAATCATTAAGTGGGCTCCACCACAGAAAACATGGACAACCATTAAAAAAAAAAAAAAACCTTGGAATTGGTGTCGTGGGAATGGCTTGCTTTTTTAGGTGCCCGGCTTTCATAGTGAGGCGACACTCATCAACAGGTTGGAAGCCACACCCTTGTGGGCCAAGCACAGCATTTGTAAAATAAGCTTATTCTACAATGGCTAGTGGAAGAAGCGGCTAACAATAGTGATGGAATGGTTTGGGCCAGGCCAGGCTAAGGTTGGGTGATTTTCACAGGGGAACCAGGCTATGCAGTTAATACGTGTTTCCAAGCTGTGTGGGGCCTACTGTGATGTGTGAATGCCATCCAACAAATCCATCATATGGGCCCCCTGTTAGGTCTAGATCCCCAAATCCAGCTTGGTCCGTAGCTCAAGTAGGCCACACTAAAGGGAATAAGAGGACATCCACTGACGTAGGATAAGGTTAAGGAAAATCACCAGACCGCTATGAATATGCGAAATGAAGTTATAAAGTTCAGTCCAAGAGTTTAATTCCAATTATAACTTTCAACGGTCATAACTTTGTAACCAGTTATCAGTTTCACCTGTATAATCCATCCTTGAAGAGGACGGGCTCTACACGCTGAGTTATTTGTCACAACCACTTATAAAATAGATAGAACAGTCCAATCCCCAGCTTATGAGAATATGGCCATTTGACATGGCAGTCCACAAGAACAAGTAGCAAGTTGAGAAATATATCAATTTTGCTTTAAGGATCTGCTTATTGGAATGATTACATCATATTATCAGTCATCAATTAACAGAACGTAGCAAAATCTCCTTTTTTTAAGGAGGGGGAGTTATTTGATACTCTTTAACTTTTTATAACACTTGATACACTGGTTGGTACTCAGTTATTACATGCAAGGCATGCATTATATCACAGTAAACCAATAATCGAAGTAGTCCAAGTTGAAGAGTAAATAACTTCATATGTTTAAATCAAATTTCACGCAAATAGTTGATCAACCTTATATTCCCAATACCTTTATCACATGTAGCTAGCCTGATTGGAGCAAGTAACTAGTCAAATTGAGGGTATTGATCAATAAAATACAGTGAATGGACTTTACATATAAAATGGGCTAAATATTATTTTCAAAATTGTGACCAACTTATTGACCTCGCGATAACCTACAAATTGGTGTTATTAAGTTTTGTGGGCTCCGTCATTATGTGTGTCGAACATCAACACCATGCATTTAATGTGTCTCCTTTAGGTTATTAGATATCTCAAAAATCATCCGTAAACGAAACTCAGGTAGACCATACCATCTAAAACCATGTCAAGACAACATAAAAATATAAAAGCACTTGGTGGGGCCCACATGAGTTTTGGATGCGGCTAAAACTTGATCTGACCCCTCATCCAAGTGGGACACGTATAATGAGTGGGTTGGATATGTGAATCACGTTAAGGCAAGCTCATTATATGATTATAAATGTTTTAAGGAAACTCCTCTACATTTAGGTGAGTTAGTCATTACCTTTACCAAAGTAAATTTTGTGGGGTACACCGTTATTTATTTATTTTATCCATTCTGTTTATCCACATTAACATATAATTTGAGGTCTAAAGAACAAAAAGGAAGCGTATCTAAAGCCCAAGTAGACCACACCATAAGAAATAGTGTACTTGAACCTCTACCATTGAAAAATTCTTGGGGGCCATAGAAGTTTTGGATCAAGATGATGTTTGTGTTTTCTCTTCATTCATGTATATTTGATATCATGAATAGGTTGGATGGCCCATAAACGTTACTATGGGCCCAAGGAAGGTATCAATGGTGGAAATCATTATTCCTCATTGTTTAGTGTGGCATGGTCCACTTGAGTTTTGGATTTACTAAAAGTTTGGAATCAACGCATACCGTTCATCCATTTTTTGAGATCATTTCAGAGAATTATTCCAAAAATGAATCATTTTCAAAGATTAAATGTACCGCACCACAAATACTAGCATGAGTGATGATTTTCACTCTTAAAAATTTCGTAGGGCCCACCCACCATAAGGTATATTTTCCATCCAATCTGTTCATAAGGTCACAAAGACCTGGATGAAGAGGAAAAACAAATTTCATATTGATCCAAAACTTCTGTGACCCCCAAAAGGGTTTCAATTGTAGACGTTCAATCTCCTATATCCTTTTGATCGTGTGGTCCAGTTGATAGTTAGATTTGTCTTATTTTTTGTCTCAAGCCTTATGACGAACTTTTCATGTGGATCGACAGTTTGGATATAACACATATCTTATGATATGACCCACAAAACTTGATCACGTCACCCAGCCCCCTCTCTCAAGGGTGCTGATTAGGTTGAGTAGCAAGACTCGCCATTGAAGTCTTGTCATCAACTTCTGT
The DNA here is from genome assembly GCA_037074715.1 of Magnolia kwangsiensis. Taxonomy (NCBI): domain Eukaryota; kingdom Viridiplantae; phylum Streptophyta; class Magnoliopsida; order Magnoliales; family Magnoliaceae; genus Magnolia; species Magnolia kwangsiensis. The sequence continues at coordinate 14,286,185 of CM073586.1, forward strand.
CAGCCCCACCATGATGTATGTTTTGTATCTACACCTTCCATTCATTTTGAGAGATCATATTAGGGTATAAGCCAAAGAATGAGTCAGATCCAAAGCTCGAGTGCACCCCCACCATAGAAAACAGTATGGAGAGAGTGTTGCCCACCATTAAAAAGTTCTAAGGGCCACGAAAAGTTTTCGATGAAGCTAATATTTGTGTTTTCCATTCTTTCATGTCTTCTTTAACACATGAACAGGTTGGATCTCAAATAAACATTATGGTGGACCTTCGGAAGGTTTAAACGGTGGGCGTTACTCTCTCCACTATTTTCTATGGTGGGGTCCACTCCAGCCTTGGATCTGCCTCATTCTTTGTATCATACACTAAAATGACTTCTCAAAATGTATGGATGGTGTGGATACAAAACATACATCATAGTGGGGCCCACATAACTTGGTGACGTCACTTCAGCGAGCCTACTCAACCCGTCAGTCGCTAATCCGTGTCCCCCTCTCAAAGAGTTGAGGACTGGTTTGGGCACTGGCCCTAACCAAACCCTGTTTCAGCCCCTCTCCCTCCCTCTTGATCTCTCTCTCGATCTCGATCAGTCTCCCACTCTCTCTCCCTCTTCCTCTCCAACTTGGAGCTCGACAAAGAGAGCCTCAACGAGCACAACCAGGTAATTCGTGGTCTGCGTCTTCCAGGGTTTTTTTTTCCACCTGTTTCTCTCTTGGAAAAACCCTCTGCAGCGAAAATGGTGAAAAGGCACAAGGGTTTTTTTCCACCTGTTTCTCTCTTATGGCATGAGGATGTCATACATCTACAAGGCCAAGGTCAAGAAGGATGAAAACCCTCTCAATGCTCTCGATCCCTCTGCCCATCTGTCTCTCACTCCCTCAGTGCCGATCACCCGATCTCTCTCTCTCTCTCTCTCTCTCTCTCTCTCTCTCTCTCTCTCTCTCTCACTCACTCTCTCTCTCTCTCTATTCCCCTCTCTTCCTCTCCCTTTCCCTCCCTGTACCAGAAATAGTGAGCCATTGATCGATCGAGCTTCTGACGATCGGATTTCGTAGGTGTCGATCGGCTGGAGTTCGGATCTGGTCCGTACGCTTAGGGATTGCATTCAGTCCATCCATAAGGTTTGAATCCACATTTCCCTAATTTTTCTTACTCAGTTTCTGTTTTCCCCCAAATTTCTGTAGATTTTGGCCAATGAAATCTCTAGTACTGTTTTGATTTGTAACGGCCTCATTCACTGAACCATCGACCAAACCTGTCACATCTGAAAGCCTTCTTTGTGTTGTAAAGTGTACCTGGAACATGACATCTATTATATAATGGCTGTAGCGTGCATTTCCATATGCAAATCTTGATTTTCTCTTGGTTTTGGAAAAATCTATGATCTACTGCCCAATTTGCAGTTCGATTCACTTTGACATCAACTGTGATTTAAAATCTGATTGAGTTTTTCTGAGCATTTCAATGTATTTATTTACCTGATGCCTCTTTTGCAGTCAAGAAAAGCATAAGAGAAAAGGCAGTAGTGTGCATTACAATATGTCAAGATGTTGGCTCCATCTTCCGTAGAAACTGAATCAGGTATCCATGTGCCTAGGCCCCTCAATTTTTGGAGAAAATAGGACAATCTTGAGCTTTATTTTTATTTTTTGAAAAGCATGATGTTGGGCTTTATCTGTTTCTTCTCAGTAGTAGCAATTTATTGTGTCAGAGAAACATCTCTACCAATAAAGATTTGAGAGGCTGACTTGTCATCAACCATGAAATCTTGAATATTGTTATTTGTGATTTGGCTCTGGAAATTGGGCTGTTTGGATGCCTGAGCAAATTGAATTCCAGACATTCAGTTAAAAAAAAAAAAATTGTTTCCTACCATTGACAAGGGAGTAGTGCACGTACAAAGTGAAAGTAACAGAATTGCAATTTGGAGCTCAAGCTAAAGTGAGGAGGGCATTTTATACAAATGTTCCTGATGAATGCATGCAAGTTGTTGAAGATCTGGTTGTCCCAAGGACTTGTCCTCTTCTTGTTGTCCTCTTCTTATTGTCTTTTCAAATTTTGATGTTTGGAAAAAAATAAGGGCAATTTAAATAGCAAGAGAGAAATCAGATGTGTTTTTTGGCAATGTAGGAATTTTTCTATGGAAATAGAAAATATGTGCAGTTACTCTGTGTTTTGTAGCGATCAGTTTCAATTGAGGCATGCATTAACTCAATATAAACTGATTAAATAGGTGTAGTTTTTGGTTCACGGTGCATCTAAAATGCGACCTTACAGTTTGGACTATTTGATTGGCTACCTGCTTTGATTGCTTACCTTTGGTCTTGAGGACCATATCAGCTAATTGGTGGGCAGCACAAGTCTCATTGTGCTATGATGGTTGGTGAATAGAGGATTCTATGATGTGCCTGTTTGGATTAATTGTTGGTTGTAGGTTTGCATGTGTAGAGTAATTGGATACTGTGATGTGATGGGTGCAGATTGGAAGAGTTGTGTAGTCTGTTTGGATGACTTGTATTCTGTGTTGGGATGGTTCCAGAATGGATGAAGAGTGCTTATTTGGAGGAATTGTTGGTTGCAGGTCTATAAGTATGGAGGGGAATTCTTGCGTTGGATGAAGAGTGTTGTATATGTTTTCAGGTCTGTATTGTTGGCTGCCTTGGCTGGTCATCTTTGGGCTTGATACAAATGTAAGATGCATTGACATGATCCGGCATATAATTTCGTTTATGTTTGTCTTTAAAATTCACACTGTTTGTCTTTAAAATTCACACTATTTATTGCCCTTCTTGCAAGTCAGAAATCTTTAGCTTTTTTTGCAGATGCCTGAAAATATATATTTTTAGCAAGTCATGAAGGAACAATTCTATTCCAGAAGAGATCATTTTATAGAACCAAACATGATAGAAAGTACAAGGAAAAAAGAAGGTTCAGCTTTCTGACCGTCAGCAGGTCCATTACTTGCATGACTAGCTGCAGCTCAGCTCTTCACTTGCTGCACAAAAAGAAAGAAAGAAAGAAAAGAAAAGAAAAAGAAAAAGAAAAAAAAAAGGACAATACAGTGTGAATTTTAAAGACAAACATAAACAGAATTGTATGCCGAATCATGTCAATGCATCTTACATTTGTATCAAGCCCAAAGATGACCAGCCAAGGCAGCCAACAATACAGACCTGAAAACATATACAACACTCTTCATCAAACGCAAGAATTCCCCTCCAAACTTATAGACCTGCAACCAAAAATTCCTCCAAATAAGCACTCTTCATCCATTCTGGAACCATCCCAACACAGAATACGAGTCATCCAAACAGACTACACAACTCTTCTAATCTGCACCCATCACATCACAGTATCCAATTACTCTACACATGCAGACCTGCAACCAACAATTAATCCAAATAGGTACATCAGAGAATCCTCTATTCACCAACCATCATAGCACAATGACACTTGTGCTACCCACCAATTAGCTGATATGGCCCTCAAGACCAAAGGTAAGCAATCAAAGCAGGTAGCCAATCAAATAGTCCAAACTGTAAGGTCGCATTTTAGATGCACCGTGAACCAAAAACTACACCTATTTAATCAGTTTATATCGAGTTAATGCATGCCTCAATTGAAACTGATCGCTACAAAACATAGAGTAACTACACATATTTCCTATTTCCATAGAAAAATTCCTACATTGCCAAAAAACACATCTGATTGCTCTCTTGCTATTTAAATTGCCCTTATTTTTTTCCAAACATCAAAATTCGAAAAGACAATAAGAAGAGGACAACAAGAAGAGGACAAGTCCTTGGGACAACCAGATCTTCAACAACTTGCATGCATTCATCAGGAACATTTGTATAAAATGCCCTCCTCACTTTAGCTTGAGCTCCAAATTGCAATTCTGTTACTTTCACTTTGTACGTGCACTACTCCCTTGTCAACGGTAGGAAACAAATTTATTTTTTTTAACTGAATGTTTGGAATTCAATTTTCTCAGGCATCCAAACAGCCCAATTTCCAGAGCCAAATCACAAATAACAATATTCAAGATTTCATGGTTGATGACAAGTCAGCCTCTCAAATCTATATTGGTAGAGATGTTTCTCTGACACAATAAATTGCTACTACTGAGAAGAAACAGATAAAGCCTAACATCATGCTTTTCAAAAAATAAAAACAAAGCTCAAGATTGTCCTATTTTCTCCAAAAACTGAGGGGCCTAGGCACATGGATACCTGATTCAGTTTCTACTGAAGATGGAGCCAACATCTTGACATATTGTAATGCACACTACTGCTTTTTCTCTTCTGCTTTTCTTGGCTGCAAAAGAGGCATCAGGTAAATAAATACATTGAAATGCTCAGAAAAACTCAATCAGATTTTAAATCACAGTTGATGTCAAAGTGAATTGAACTGCAAATTGGGCAGTAGATCATAGATTTTTCCAAAACCAAAAGAAAATCAAGATTTGCATATGGAAATGCACGCTACAGCCATTATATAACAGATGTCATGTTCCAGGTACACTTTACAACACAAAGAAGGCTTTCAGATGTGACAAGTTTGGTCGATGGTTCAGTGAATGAGGCCATTACAAATCAAAACAGTACTAGAGACTTCATTGGCCAAAATCTACAGAAATTTGGGGGAAAACGGAAACTGAGTAAGAAAAATCAGGGAAATGTGGATTCAAACCTTATGGATGGACTGAATGCAATCCCTACGCGTACGGACCAGATCCGAACTCCAGCCGATCGACACCTGTGAAATCCGATCTTCAGAAGCTCGATCAGATCAATGGCTCACTGTTTCTGGTACAGGGAGGGAAAGGGAGAGGAAGAGAGGGTAATATATAGAGAGTGAGAGAGAGAGAGAGAGAGAGAGAGAGATCGGGCGATCGGCACTGAGGGAGTGAGAGACAGATGGGAAAAGGGATCGAGAGCATTGAGAGGGTTTTCATCCTTCTTGACCTTGGCCTTGTAGATGTATGACATCATCATGCCACAAGAGAGAAACAGGTGGAAAAAAACTCTTGTGCCTTTTCACCATTTTTGCTGCTGTGGGTTTTTCCAAGAGAGAAACAGGTGGAAAAAAAAAACCCTAGAAGACGCAGACCACGAATTACCTGGTTGAGCTCGTTGAGGCTCTCTTCGTCGAGCTCCAAGTTGGAGAGGAAGAGGGAGAGAGAGTGGGAGACTGATCGAGATCGAGAGAGAGATCAAGAGGGAGGGAGAGGGGCTGAAACAGGGTCTGGTTAGGGCCAGCGCCCAAACCAGTCCTTAACTCTTTGAGAGGGGGACGCGGATTAGCGATTGATGGGTTGAGTAGGCTCGCTGAAGTGACGTCACCAAGTTATGTGGGCCCCACTATGATGTATGTTTTGTATCCACACCATCCATACATTTTGAGAAGTCATTTTAGTGTATGATACAAATAATGAGGCAGATCCAAGGCTGGAGTGGACCCCACCATAGAAAATAGTGGAGAGAGTAACGCCCACCGTTTAAACCTTCCGAAGGTCCACCATAATGTTTATTTGAGATCCAACCTGTTCATGTGTTAAAGAAGACATGAAAGAATGGAAAACACAAATATTAGCTTCATCGAAAACTTTTCGTGGCCCTTAGAACTTTTTAATGGTGGGCAGCACTCTCTCCATACTGTTTTCTATGGTGGGGGTGCACTCGAGCTTTGGATCTGACTCATTCTTTGGCTTATACCCTAATATGATCTCTCAAAATGAATGGAAGGTGTAGATACAAAACATACATCATGGTGGGGTTGACAGAAGTTGATGACAAGACTTCAATGGCGAGTCTTGCTACTCAACCTAATCAGCACCCTTGAGAGAGGGGGCTGGGTGACGTGATCAAGTTTTGTGGGTCATATCATAAGATATGTGTTATATCCAAACTGTCGATCCACATGAAAAGTTCGTCATAAGGCTTGAGACAAAAAATAAGACAAATCTAACTATCAACTGGACCACACGATCAAAAGGATATAGGAGATTGAACGTCTACAATTGAAACCCTTTTGGGGGTCACAGAAGTTTTGGATCAATATGAAATTTGTTTTTCCTCTTCATCCAGGTCTTTGTGACCTTATGAACAGATTGGATGGAAAATATACCTTATGGTGGGCCCTACGAAATTTTTAACAGTGAAAATCATCACTCATGCTAGTATTTGTGGTGCGGTCCATTTAATCTTTGGAAATGATTCATTTTTGGAATAATTCTCTGAAATGATCTCAAAAAATGGATGAACGGTATGCGTTGATTCCAAATTTTTAGTAAATCCAAAACTCAAGTGGACCATGCCACACGAAACAATGTGGAATAATGATTTCCACCATTGATACCTTCCTTGGGCCCATCGTAACGTTTATGGGCCATCCAACCTATTCATGATATCAAATATACATGAATGAAGAGAAAACACAAACATCATCTTGATCCAAAACTTCTATGGCCCCCAAGAATTTTTCAATGGTAGAGGTTCAAGTACACTATTTCTTATGGTGTGGTCTACTTGGGCTTTGGATACGCTTCCTTTTTGTTCTTTAGACCTCAAATTATATGTTAACGTGGATAAACGGAATGGATAAAATAAATAAATAATGGTGTACCCCACAAAATTTACTTTGGTAAAGGAAATGACTGACTAACCTAAATGTAGAGGAGTTTCCTTAAAACATTCATAATCATATAATGAGCTTGCCTTAACATGATTCACATATCCAACCCACTCATTATGCGTGTCCCACTTGGGTGAGGGGTCAGATCAAGTTTTAGCCGCATCCAAAACTCATGTGAGCCCCACCAAGTGCTTTTATATTTTTATGTTGTCTTGACATGGTTTTAGATGGTATGGTCCACCTGAGTTTCGTTTACGGATGATTTTTGAGATATCTAATAACCTAAAGGAGACACGTTAAATGCATGGTGTTGATGTTCGACACACATAATGACGAGGCCCACAAAACTTAATAACATCAATTCGTAGGTTCTCACAAGATCAATAAGTTGGTCACAATTTTGACAATAATATTTAGCCCATTTTATATGTAAAGTCCATTTACTGTATTTTATTGATCAATACCCTCAATTTGACTAGTTACTTGCCCCAATCAGGCTAGCTACATGTGATAAAGGTATTGGGAATATAAGGTTGATCAACAATTTGTGTGAAATTTGATTTAAACATATGAAGTTATTTACTCTTCAATCTGGACTACTTCGATTGTCCAAAAATGGTTAAATGTTCAATTAGTGGATGTGCCTAATAATTTATTAAAAAATATTTTTTTTCACAAACAAATATCAATTTCCATTTAAAAATTACATTTTTTTTTCAAAATGTATATTTTTTTACTCTTAATTTTTCTTTGAAAACTTTTAACAAAATATCATTTTTATTATAAAATATTTTTTAAAATAAATTAAAATACAAATTTTGAATTTTTATTTTCAAAATATCTTAAATTTTCACAATTTTTAATTTTTTTCCCCAAAAATTCCAAAATGCCGGTTTTTTTACTTCAAAAGCGTCATGTTGTTTTCAACTTTTCATTTTTTAAAAAAATTATATATTTTTTTTCAAAATCTTACTGTTTTTATAAATAACTTTCTCTTTATTTTGAATTTTAAACATTTTCAATTATTTTTTAAAATCACAAAATTTATCAATTTATTTATTTTTCGTTTCAAAATGTTTGTTTTCTGATAAAGTATAAATTTTTTAATATTGTTTTATTTTAAAAAATTTCAATTCTTTTTCACTTCTCCATTTTTTTTAAAAGCATTTTATTCGAACTTGTCAATTTTTATTGAACTTCTTAGGTTTTTTTTTTTTTTTTTTTTCAAATTTCAAACTCTCATTTTCTTTTTTAAAATATTTTCATTTTTCAACATTGTGAAAATTTTCACATTTTTTAAAATATTTTTAATTTTCTTTTTGAGGATATTATTTTTTCTCAAAATCAAATGCTTTTTTTTTTTCAAATTTATCAACTTTATTAAATATTCTTTCTTGTTTCCATAAAATAGATTTTTATTTTTTCAAAATTATTTTTTTCTCAAACATTGTTAAAATGTTTAAACTTCTGAATATTCTATTTCATGTGGTATTACAAATCATTTAAATATTAGTTCTAAATTAAAAAATAAAAATACAAATAAAAATTCCACTCATTTAATATAAAAACAAAATAAATTTTCTTTTTGCATTTAATCAATTGTTAAAAAATAATCTTAGATACAAATATGTACAATTAAACCACTGAAATTCTATTAAAAAACAATTATTAGACAACAAAAAAAACTTGAATTTCCACCATATTCTTAAAAAAATGAACGGAAAATTTGTGCACGAAAGTCCTTTTACGACGGTCATAATCCGTCGCGAAATCAACAGAAAAGCGCGCCAAATGGTATTTTGAGGGAATCTGCAGCTGTCGCCAAATCAAAATTTGCGACGGATTTCATCCGTCGTAAATCAGATTTTAGCGACGGAATTTTGTCCGTCGCTAAATTCCCCGACGTTCGGCCTACGGATAATCGAGATAGAAGAGCTTAGCGACGGACCGTTTCCGTTAGCGACGGCTTAAATCCGTCGTTAAACCTAGAGATTTTGGCGACGGACGAAGTTCGTCGCAGAAATACGTCGCAAATTGGCCATTTTGGCATAGTGATAAGTCACGATGCTAGAATTAGACTGGTTGCACAATCTTAACATTTGATTTATAAACAATTGTTTATTAAATAAGACCATTGATATTGGGTTCCAACCCATGGCTCAGTGCTTGACTGACTGCATTTCAACAAAGATCATAGGTTTGTGTGCCCACGTGGGGTGTTTGAAAAAATAAAAAATAAACAAGGAAAAAAAGCTGCAGGATATTTTTATTGTCATCAATTGAATGTACATCCACCAATTTGAATAGTCAACTAATTGGGTCCCTACTCGTGGCTTAGTGACGCAGGGATGAATGTGATGAGGTAGATCACGTCTTCCTCAAGGATAACTACTCTGAATCCATGGAGCTTCTCTAGACTCCTCATCGAGACTTCTCGAATCCACAAGGAAAGAAAGTAAGAAAAATAGAAATAAATTCTATAAAATTCGTAATTTGATTGATGAATAAAATAGATGAGTTCACTACCCTTTAAATAGGGATACTAAGCAATAGGAGAAATTTCATAATCAAACTACAACTAATAGAATTCGCAATTTACTATAAATAATAAACTTACTATTCATAGACAATCATGATGTTTACTAGTGTGCAAGGTTTTCGGCCAAATAAGACCTACTTGGCTTCACTACGCTGTTCTCCTAATTATTCTAAGCACTTTTCACGTTGGGCACAACTCCTAAAGCTCAACGGATGAAGAGTTATAATCAAACTAAAACTTACTATTTATAATAAAAATAGAATTAAAATAGGGAAATGAACATCGATTTGATGGTATTTCGCAAATCTAGATTATGCAACTTGGCATAGCTAAAATTGCTCGTCCTATCTAAAATCATATATTTTACGTCCGATAACTCATTCCGGATTGCGATCTACGCTTGATTTAAAGTCTGACGGTCTAGATCATTTTTGTTGTGCCTTTTTCATCCATCTTAGCCATGAAATTATTTGCAACCCACTCTATATCACTTAGTAATAGACTAAATTTCAACAATGAAGTCATGGGTTCGAGTGCCCATTGTGGTGTACATAGGTGTGAGCGTGTAAAAAGAAAAAAAGAAAGAAAAGCCAAATAATAAAACAAGTGTTAAGTTTTGGTTCCCAATACATGTAAACAAGGACCCGTGATTTGGACAGTTTAATTCAAATTATTTATATTCCGACTACACAATTTTAAGTAATATGTAAGTGCCAACTCATCATCCACCGTATTTTCCCAATTTTTTTCCCTGTTAGGATCTTTGCTCATTCTTACCTTTAGTTAGTGCTCTTCCCTTTATATTATAAAAGGTGAAAGCAACTTTCAATGCCTCTTTCCAACTCCATGTATATTATTGAATGAAAGAATTAGCATTTAAAAAAAAAAGAAAAAAAAAGAAAAGGAAATGTACCAAAACCTAATTCCGCATGAGACATGCATCTCAGTTTAGGAGTTCATTAATTTTGCCAATGCACAACTTAGGATCCAGCTCACACATGGGCCCACATGCTAATATAGTCCAATAGTTTGAACCATCTATTTTTCCACTACTGCCATAAATAACTACTGGTCCTGTGATCACAATTTACTGACAATCCTACCTAAATTTTAGAGTTGAATCCAAGCCATTGATCAAAATGGTTTCCAACCAATGGCTCATTGGTTGGCAGAGTGTGTTTCAATACTAAGGTCATGGGTTTGAGCGGTTGTGTCTAGCACATGTGCGTGTAACCCAAAAAAAACATTAAAAATTATTCTTTCCGTTGTTTCATGAGGTAGCACTTACAATGAAAATCTCCTTCATAGCATTTATCATGTGCTAGTTTGTTTGCTTGTTTGTTTTTTTTTGGTTTTGTTTTTATTTTTTATTTTTTTTTATTTTAACACAGCCACGCACTCACACTATAGTAGTTTTTTCACAACAATGAGTACGTAGAACCCATGGCCTTGTGTTGAAACTCCTATAAGTCTATCATCGGGGCATGAGTAAGAATGCATTAGTTAATCTAAAACAATTGTCACAAACATTGTCTAGATCTTAAGAATCTTATGATTTTTTTTATTTTATTTTTTTTTAAATCAATTAGATGATATGAATGTATTAATAATATAATAAAAAATTCAAAATATTAGAAATTTTTAAAGTTTTACAGATTTGAAATAAGACAATTATTTAAAATTCTAAATAATTTGTTATATATATATATATATATATATATATATATATATATATATATATATATATATATATATATATATATATATATATATAAACTTAGTTATTCAAAGCAGTATGTAAAAATATTCTGATTATAATTTTTTTTTTCAATTTTATTTTATATATGTATTTGACTCTTATTATTATTTTTTTTTTTTGTAATAACTCTCCTAACCAAATACGCTGAGAAAATAATGATAACTCTGAATTACATTATTGAAAATTGAAAAACCAAACACACTGAGACAGTGAAAGCAGCCTGAAAGCAAGTCAAAAAGGTGAGAGTAGAGTGGAAGCAAGTCAAAACATCCCATCTCTTTTCCAATTCATCGTGATACACCTAAGTGGCAGAAGTATGACAAAGCTTTATCATCATTTGGTGGGTGGCAAAATTATATATGGGGAGGCATATCATCACCCAAGAAGGTGTGACCCTTACTGTGGGGCTCACCTTGATATATATATTTTAAATTCATGTTGTCCGTCCATTTCGCCGGATAATTTTAAGGCATGAACCCAAAAATGAAGCAGGTCCAAATCTCAAGTAGACCAATACCATAGGAAACATTGGTGGTTGACCATTAAAAGCTTCTCCTAGGTCACAAAATTTTTGGTTTAAGCTAATATATGTTTTCTTCCACTTCAAATAAGTTTGTGTGACTTTATCAATAGGTTGGATGTCAGATAAACATTACCAAGATATTATGATGGGCCTTGGGAAGTTTTTAACGGTGGGGCATTCAATCACCACAATTTTCCTAGTATGGTCCATCTTAGATTTGGATCTGCTTTATTTATGGGCTCATGCCATAAAATGATCTAGCAAAATGGATGGATAGTGTGGATGTAGAATACATACATACATACATACATACATACATATATATATAGGTAGGTAGGCCCCCACTGTAAGGGCCACACTTTCTTAGGTGAGGCTAGGGCCCACCTAATGCACTCAAGATAGTGCGCCCCTTACATAGGCCACCTTGATGTATGTATTTATATCGACACCATCCATTCATCTATTTTGCAATATCATTTTAAGGCATGAAACAAAAAATGAAGAAAATCTAAATCTTGAGTAGACCATACCATAAGAAAGAGTGGTGAAATACTACTTATGGGCCACAAAAGTTTTGTATCAAGCTAAGATTTGTTTTTCCCCTTTGTTTAGGTTTGTGTGACCTTACTGGCACAAGGAGGGATGTGATGAGGTCGATCACCATCTTCCTCGGGGATAATTACTCTGAATCGATAGAGCTCTCTAGAGTCCCCAGAGCTTCCTTGAATCTAGAGGGATAAAAGCAAGAAAATTTTCTGATAAATTCAAAATAATTTGATTGATGATAAGAAAGGAAATTACAACTCTTTAAATAATGAACTCGAACCTAGGACTGAGCTTAGGATGTAGACTTCAACTCAAGCACCCTAAAAACATGACTTACTATAAATAGTAAATTTACTATTTTATAGATGGTCTATATTCCTACCAGACTTTGTGGTTTTTGGCCAAAAATAGTAAGTATCCAATTTCCCCCAACTGCATTATTCTCCTAGCTTTTCTTATCTATTTTCATGTATGGCACAACTTCTACAATTCGAATGATCAAGTGTTATACTGGAACTAAAACTTACTATTTATATTAAAAATGAAATTAAATTTGACTTTTGACCGTCGATCTAATATTGGAATGTCGCAAATTAATTTGGTTGGCTTAAGTAGGTTCTCTTACCCCGAAATCATATATAATATGTCGAAAAAATCATTTCAGTACAACTGATTTAAAGTTCTGACAGTCCAGATCATTTTTGCCTCCAATCAGGCCTTCTGTGGTACATGTTTGCCATGAAAGTGTTTATGACCCGCTCTACATCACTTATGAACAGGTTAAATGACAAATAAACATTACAAAAACATTGCAATGGGCCTTAGGAAGCTTCTAAATTTGGGCCATTTAATCACCACTGTTTCCAATCGTATTCTCCACTTGAGATTTGGATTTGTTTAATTTTTGGGCTGATGCCCTAAAATGATTTGGCAAAATAAATGAACAGCTTGGATATGGAATACATATATCAAGATGGGCTCCATGTGCAACACTATCTTGTCTCATGAATTTAGTGGCCATGTCATAAGTTGATAAAATCCCTATGCACCCTTTAGTTTCCTAATTTGTTTATCAAGTAGGTGCGACACATGTAAAAAGAAATAAATATTTTCGTGGTATGCTATCAATATTCAGCATCTAAGATAAATGGTTGCCTAATTGAGTAGAATAGTATATTTGCATGATATAACACATGCACATGTGTAAGGTGGTGTCGAGTTGATCCGGCTAAAATGACATCAGTCCAAGCTCAACTGAAAATTCATCAGGCCATGCATGCGTTCCTAAACGCAGCCCATGGGTCAACCTACTAGGTACAAGCCCGGCCAACATTAGGATTGGGCTCGTCGGGTCCGGTCAGGGACCAAACTCATGTTGCATGTTATGGGCATTAAAAGCCCCCTCCTTTTTTTTTCTTTTTTTTTTCAAGTCTTCGACGACCCTCAGTCAACCATAAAACCTACGTTAGGTAACAAGCTGACGATACATGCACCACGCAGTAGGTGAACATCATTACCTTCCAAAGAAGATCTGTCCAGCCACGTGGCTTGGGACCATAAAAGAGCACAATGATAGGATTGGGACGAGACCAATACAGCGTTAAAGCAGTGTTTTCAGGGGGAATGACGACTATCGCTCCTCGCTTTCAAGCATGTGAAGCCCACCGTGATGTGTGAATGCCATTCAACTAATCCATTAGATGGGCCGATTAGGCTTAGATTCCAAAATCCAGTTTCGTCTATGATTCAAGTGGGCCACACCGAAGTAAATGAGGAGGAACTTTTGGTGATGTATAACAAGATCCAGGAAAATCTCATGCACCGCTGGGATGAAGGAATTAGGTTAGAGAGTTTAACTCGAGGGTTTAGCATACACTGTAGCCTCAGTTAGCTATTACTTTGTGATTTATTAATCATTTCGTCGGTAGAAAAAAAGCTATCAATGAACTCTAAGTAATGGCCGATGCTAATAGCTATTGATCCTAAATGGTTTTCCAAACATTTGTTAAGGGTTAATTTAAATTTTAAGTTATAATTTATTATTTTTAGTAAATTCTAAATCTTAAATTTGAGGAATTTAGTAGTTTGGTTGTGGTCCAGAGTCTTTGTTTTATGATTTTTTAATTGATAATATATATTAGTTTGAATTTTTTACAAAATAGTACTCCATTATAGGGTATTTACATCCTAGTACTTTTTTAATTAATTTTTCATTAAGTTACCTCATTAATCAAGTTATTGTAAAAAGGTACATTCCATTAGTTTTCCAACAAAAAATTCCAGATTGCACGAGGACCTAACTACTTGTTGTCCTCGATTGGCCCCACCATGATGTAGTGTTTTATTCTTACTGTCCATCCATTTTTCATATTATTTTAGGGCATTAGTCGAAAAATGAGGCAAATCCAAATCTCAGGTGGACCACACCATAGGAAATAATGGTTATTGAACACCCACCATTAACTTCTAAGGCCCACCTTAATATCCACCACAATGTTTATTTTTCATCTAACCGGTTGATTAGGTCACACAAACTTGAATGAAGGAAAACGTAGATATAAGCTTCGTTCAAAACTTTTGTGCCTGCAATAAGTTTTTAACCGTAGGTGTTCAATCACAATTGTTTCTTATGGTGTGGTCCACCTAAGATTTGGATCTGTCTCATTTTTTGGTTCATGCATTAAGATGATCTAGAAAAATAGATGGCCGGTGTAGATAAAACACATACATCGATCGCAGTGGGCCCACAAAGTACTCTATGCGATTTGCCTAGGTTAAAAGGGCTCAACCGCAGGTTAACAGGCTTTACAGTTTAGGTGTGGCCCTGACAGTAAAGCCTGCCTTGGTGTGTGTATTGTATATCCCCACTATCTATTTATTTTTCATGCTTATTTTATTTGAGAACATGAGCCCAAAAATGAAGCATATCCAAATAGCAGGTGGAGCATAACATTAGAAATGGTGTCGATTGAACACCCACCATTACAAACTTCCTAGGGCCCATAGCAATGCCCACCATAATTTATTTATTTATTTATTTCCATCCAACCTGTTGATAAGAACACACGGACCTGGATGAATTGGAAAAACAAATATCAGTTTGATCCAAAACATTTGTAGCCCATAAGAAGTTTTTAATGGTGGGAATTTAATCACCACTTTTTCTACCGTGCGGTCCACCTAAGATTTGAATATACATCATTTTTTGGCACATGTCTTATGATGAGATGTATAAATGGATGGACGACATAGATTAAACACAGACATTATGGTGGGGCCCAAAGACCATCGACAAGTGGCCAAAACGGATGGACTACTTGGTCCGTTGAGAGACATGCAGGACAGTAGGGAGGGTAAATGCCCGGGCCTGGGGAGGTTTTGGCCTAAATTTTGAACTGTTTTGGGCTAGGCCTATTCAAATTCTGATTTTGAGGCCCAAGCGCAACCCATTAATACCGTGCGAGAAAGAGGAAACAAGCGTGATTGCCTACTGACCCCACTACTAGATACAGGTTAGTGTTCTTTTAGCCCCACCATGATGTATGTTGTTGATGCAAAAATTTGGTCCACCCTCTTTAGACCTTGGAGTACCTACACCCAGGAAAGGTCGGCAGACTACTCGAGCAAAGGTGGGCACTATTAGCCTAAGTTACATAGGCATACTACCCCCAAGTCAGGTCTGCCAAAACCACATCAGCCTCCTACTGTACATTTCTATTGATTCCGAATAATAAAATTTTATTTAAGAAAGATCCGCTCGAGATCTTTGAAAGATCTCGAAGGATATCCGCGATACGCTCGAGATCCCGAGATCTTCGCCAAGGATCTTAGGAGATTCCTTCATGCGTTCAGGATCTGAATCCCTTTACGGTACGTCCGTACTAAATAGGGATATCTCGTTTACACTACCACTTCCCCTTAACTATAAATAAGAGAATCTCTAATAATAAAAGGTAAGCAGAATTTCTCACCCAAAACCCCTCAATATTACAAGACCCAGATTCCTCGTCTGACTTTGACATTAGAAGGTCCCTTTCTCTAGCTAGGGTTTTCTTTGTCTTCTTCCTGTGCAGGTACCTGAAGGTCAAAAGAGGGTGGACCAAATTCAATACCCACTGTTCATCTGCTTCTCTAGCTCATTGTTGGGCATGAGACCAAAAATGAGATTTACCCAAATCCCCGGTTGACCACACCGTAAGAAAAAGTGGTAATTGAATGCCCCCATTAAAAACATCTTATGAGATAGACCCAAGATGATATTTGTTTTTTCCCTTCATCCAAGTCGGTGGCCTTATCATGGATGGCTAATAAACATTATGGTGTGCATTATAGTGAGCCATTGCAAATTTTTAACGGTGGTCATCCAATAAGCCCTATTTCCAATGGAGTGGTCCACCTTAGATGTCGATTGCTTCATTTTTGCCATAAAATGAGCCAATTAAATAGATCAATGGTGTGATTTATGTTACATAAATAAAAGTGGGCCCCACAGCCAGGGTGGCACCTAAACAAGAATAGTTCAAGTAGTGGGACCATTAAGAGGATTGCATAAAGTGCTCTGTGAGCCTCACCATGATGTGTGTGCTTTATCGATGCCATCTATCCATATTTTCAGATCATCTTATAGCGTGAGACAAAAATTGAGTCAGATCCAAATCTTAGGTGGACCACATTATAAGAAACAGTGGTGATTGAACGACCACCATTAAAGGAATATTCTTATGGATTTTTTTAGATCCATCCTATTTTTACTAGGGATGAAAGTCGGGCGGGTTGGTTCTCAACCCTAGCCCAACCTAAGGTTCCTATCCCTCAATCCTAACCCAATCCATGGGTTGGGAATTCTCAACCCAAGCCCAACCCAAGCGGGCTCGATCAGGTTGGCCAGGTTGGTCAATAGATATATGCTAATATTTTCGTTATTACATTAGCCTATTATATTTTCAATATAGATCTAATTTTTAATACTTATAATTTATTTATTATATATGTAGTTATTTATAGTAAAGAAGTTAATTTTTTCTAAACAAACAAGATAAAATAGATGACAACGACTCCTTTAAAAGTTGTATTATGTATCAAACAATTTATTTAGGTGAGAGAAATCCCACCATCTAGTTAGCTTGAGTCATCGAAAATGACTTGGACCAATGAAACTCAACGATGTTGGAATTTTCTGTGCCTTCAACATGGATGATTTATACTCAATTATAATTAATTTATAAAGAACTCAAGCAACCCGAGACTACAACCCTAGCTTAACCCAAGTTTT
Organism: Magnolia kwangsiensis; assembly: GCA_037074715.1. Classification (NCBI taxonomy): domain Eukaryota; kingdom Viridiplantae; phylum Streptophyta; class Magnoliopsida; order Magnoliales; family Magnoliaceae; genus Magnolia; species Magnolia kwangsiensis. The sequence continues at coordinate 14,303,458 of CM073586.1, forward strand.
ATCGAATTGCGTTTGTATGGCCAAAGCTTAAGACCAAACCCGTCACATCTTGCCTAAGCCTAACCCCAATGTCAGGCCAGTCATGGGTCGGACCGGACCCAACTCTCAACCCTAGCTTTTACTATCGTTGGTCATAGATTAAAAGAAAAATCTTGAAAAACAAAATAGCAATCTCTTCTTTTATCCATGTATCCGCTGCATTATTGGGGTGCCTGCAACCCTAAAATCTTCCACATGGAATACGAGGTCCACCATGTTGTGTACTTCATCAAACCCAGTCATCAAGTTCGCCCCATCTTGATGAATGGACACACTAACACTTTGGCCATTCCAAAACTGAGGTGAGCCGCATGCACCACTAGAATATACAAGTTTCAAGCCTGATTGTACATCACTCGCTCCATGTGGCACGTCCAACTTGAGTTTTGGGTCAACGTGATTTTCGGTTTTTACAGTAAACATAGGGAGGAAAACCAGATCCACGGTTTAGATTCCACCTACGGATCAAAGGTGGGCCCCACACAGCTCCGACAATGGTGATTAACATATTACTGAAATCTTTGCGATCGTTCCACGTTTCCGCACAGGTTCAAACGACTCACCACGAGAAGACTTCAAGTCTCTCACCTTTCCACACCCAATGAAATCAGATTGCACGCTCTTGTCATGCTGAGTAAACTTGGTTGGGCCCACCGTGGATGTATGTGGTTTATCCACGCCGTCCATCCATTTTTCTGGATCATTTTAAGCGCTGAGCCCAAAATCTAAACATGTACAAAGCTTAAGTATGCCATACCATAGGAAACAATGGAAGTATTGATTTCCACCATTGAAATTTTTTAAGTCGCCCAGTGATGTTTATTTGTCACCCAACTTGTTCATAAGATCACACGGACATGAATGAAGGGAAAATACAAATATCAGCTTGATCTAAAACTTCCGTGGCCCCCAAGAAATTTTCAACGGTAGACATTCAATTCACACTGTTTCTGGTGGTGTGGCCCACTCGAGCTTTAGATACACTTCATTTTGGTTTAAAGCTCTATAATTATCTAATAAAATGGATGGGAAGATTGGATAATAGTAAGTGTCCTATGTTACTTAACCACGTTATTTTCTTAATTATTCTAAACACTTTTCATGTTGGACACAACTCTTAAAGCCCAATAGATGAGGAGTTACAATCAAACTAAAACTTATTAAAAATAAAATAAAATAAAAAAATCCGATCTTCGAGATATGATTCTAAGGGTCTCGATGACTTTCGCCTCTAATTGGGCCTTCTTGGGTCCATCTTGAACATGAACGTGTTTGAAGCCTGCTCTACATCACAAACCCATACCATGGGTCAAGCTACTAGGTCCAAGCCCGGCCAACCTTAGGGTCGGGCTCTTCGAACCAGGTCAGTTATCTAACTTTAATGGTATTTATGGGACTGTCAGTGGTACCAAACTCATGTTGCAAGACCTTGGCATTGATTCACCAGTGGGGGTGGCTAACAGTGAAGTGTGAACTAACAGCGGGTGTACTAACCAGCCCAGAGAAGAAAAAAAAGGCCTCATGTTGCATGCATTGGGCATTAAACGCCCTTTTTTTAAAGTTTTCAACGACCCTCCGTCAACAATAAAGGCCAATTCCATGTTGGGTAACAAGCTGACGATACATGTACTACGTAATAGGTGAACGTCATATTACCTTCCAAAGAAGCACTGTATAGTCACGTTTGGGCTCACATGATGTGTTTGCTAGAAAGTGGAACGACGTGGTGGGCCCAACTTCCATCAAAGAGCACAATAATGGAATTGGGACAAGACCAATATAGCACTAAAGCAGTGTTTTTTCGAGGGCAACGACAATGATCGCTTCTCGAAGCTTGTGGAGCTCACAGTGGTATGTGAGTGCCATCCAACTTATCCATTAAATAGGTCCATTAGACTTAGATTCTAAAATCTAGCTTAGCTTATAATTCAAGTGGGCCAAAGGAAATGAAGAGAGACTTTTGGTGATGTATAACAAGATCAAGGAAAATCTCATGCACAGCTGAGACGAAGGAAATTGGGTTAGAAAGTTTAACTCAAGGGTTTAGCATAAACTATAGCCTCTGTTTGCTATTACTTTGTGATTGATTAACCATTTCATCCGTATAAAAAAAGCCATTGATGAGCTCTACATAAAGGCCGTGCTAATAGCATTGGTCCTAAATGGTTTTCCAAACATTTGTTATAGGTTGATTTAAATTTTAAGTTATAATTTAATACTTTTAGTAAATTCTAATTTTTTAATTTTAAGAATTTAGTAGTTTGGTTGTGGTTGAGAGTATTTGTTTTATGATTTTTTTAATCGATAATATTAGTTTGAAAGTTTTAGAAAATAGTACTCCATTAATATGGTATATACATTTTAATACTTTTTTAAATTAAGTTTTCATTAAGCTACTTCATTAATTAAGTTATTGTAAAGAGGTATATTCCCTTAGTTTTCCAAAAAAATTTCTTAATTGCACGAGGACCTAGCTACTTGTTGTGCTCAATGGGCCCCACCATGATGTAGTGTTTTATTCATTCCGTCAATCTATTTTTCGTATTAGTTTAGAGCATTAGCTGGAAAATGACCAAATCCAAATCTACCACACCATAGGAAACAATGGTGATTGAACTGCCACCATTAAGAACTTTCTAAGGTCCATTTTAATATGCACCACAATGTTTATTTTCCATCTAACTTGTTAATTAGGTAATACAAACTTAAATAAAGGGATAATGCAGATATAAGTACATCTAAAACTTTCGTGCCTCCAAGAAGTTTTTAACCGTGGGTGTTTAATCACAATTGTTTCTTATAATGTGGTCCACCTGAGATTTTGATCCACCTCATTTTTTGGCTCATGCCATAAGATGATCTAGAAAAATGGATGGACAGCGTAGATAAAGCACATACATCAGGGTGGGTCCACAGTTACAAGGGCTGTGCTGTCGCAGGTTAATAGGCTTTACGTTTTAGGTGTGGCCCTGACCGTGTGACCGTAAAGCTTGCTTTGGTTTGTGTATTGTATATCACCACTGTCTATCCAATTTCCTTACTTATTTTATTTCGGGATATGAGCCAAAAAAAAGAAGCAAATTCAAATCTCAGGTGGACCATAACATTAGAAATTGTGTCCATTAAACACCCACCATTAAAAACTTCACAGGGCCCGTTGCGATGCCCATCATAATGTTTTTTTCCATCCAACTTGTTGATAAGGACACACAGACCGGGATGAATTAGAAAAACAAATATCAGTTTGATCCAAAACATTTATAACCCTTAAGAAGTTTTTAACGGTGGTCATTTAATCACCATTTTTTCTGTGGTGTGGTCCACCTGAGATTTGAATATACATCATTTTTTGGCACGTGTCTTATAATGAGCTGTAGAAATAGATGGACAACATAGATTAAACACATACATTATAGTGGGGCCCAATGACCATTGACCCGTGGACAAAAGCGATGGACTTGAGAGAAACGTGCGGGAAAGTAGGCAGTAAACGGGCCGGGCCTGGCGAGGTTTTGACTCGAATTTTGAACTTTTTGGAGCCAGGCCTATTCAAATTCTGATTTTGTAGCCCGAACGCAGCCATTGATACCGTAGGAGAAAGAGAAAACAAACAGGATTGCCTACTGGCCATACTACTCGCTACTGGTCTGTGTTCTCTTAGCCCCACATGATATATGTATTTAATACACACCGTTCATCTGCTTCTATAGCTCATTGTTGGGCATGAGACCAAAAATGAGGTAGACCCAAATCTCAGGTGGACCACACTGCAAGAAACAGTGGCGGTTGAATGCTCATCATAAAAAACATCTTATGGTTTATAAATGTTTTGGATCAAGCGGATATGTGTTTTTTCCCTTCATCCAGGTCAGTGGCCTTATCGTGGATGGCCAATAAACACTACAGTGTGCATTATGGTGACCCATTGCAAACTTTTAACGGTGGTCATCTAGTAAGCACCATTTCCAGTGGTGAGGTCCACCTTTAGATTTCGATTGCTTCACTTTTGCCATAAAATGAGTCAATAAAATAGATCGACAGCGTGATTCATGTTACATAAATAAAGGTGAGCCGCTCAGGGCGGCACCATCTTGGTGAGGACTGGGTGGCACCTAAACAAGAATAGGCGGTGGGACCATTATGAGGATTGCATAAAGTGTACTGTGAGCCTCACTATGATGTATGTGCTTTATCCATGCCATCCATCCATTTTTTCAGTACATCTTATGGCATGAGCTAAAAATTGAGTCAGATCCAACTCTTAGGTGGAACATATTATAAAAAACAGCGGTGATTGAATGATCACCGTTAAAGGAATATTCTCATAGATTTTTTTAGATCCATTTTCTTTTTACTATTGTTGGTCCTGGATTGAAATAAAAATCTTGAAAACAAAAAAAATAATAATAATTTCTTCTTTTATCCAAGTACCCGCTGCATTATTGGAAGAAATTTACGACTGTACGCCCCATTTATGGCCCATTTTGGAGACTACGGTCACCTCATTTTCCATCGCGAGAATACACCCCAGCTGTACGGATGCCTTACCAAAGGTCGAAAATGCGCCCTGCCTTTTCCTTCAAGCGGATCGGCCGCTGCTCGAGGAAGACGAGCGCTGACACTGTTCGAACTCCGAATTGTACGAACGGCTCAAAAGATACCAAAGTTACATCGGCCCCACGGTTACGTATTTATTATATCCACAGCGTTCATTCATATTTCGAGATCATTTTGGACTGTTATCTAAAAAAATTATATCCAAAGATCAACTGGACCACACCACAGATAGTAGCAGAAAATTGATTTTCACCGTTGAATCTTTTGTAGGGCCCACTGTAACATTTATTTTCCATTCAATCTATTCATAAGGTCATAAAGACATGGATGAAGAGGAAAAACAAATTTGGTAATGATCCAAAACTTCCGTGACCCTTAAAAAGGTTTCAAGGATAGACGTTCAATCCTCCACTGCCTTTTACAGTGTGGTCCACTTGATAGCTAAATCTGTCCTATTTTTCTTCTCAAGACTTATAACGAGTTCACCAAATAGATGGACGGTTTGGATATAACACATACCTCATAAAAGGACCCACAAAGGCCGGAATCTATGGCTACGAATATAATCCATAGCCATAATTGTAGCCTATGATTTGTCTTCGATTAATCGAAAAAGGTCCAAAACTGTCTAACGAATTTGCATAAAAAATCTTGTAATTTTCAATACATATCGAAGTGTACTCGATATTATCGAAGATATAGCGACGGATTATAGCTGTAGCCATAACTGCAGTCCGCAAAAGTCTAAGCAATTTTTTAAAATTTTTAAAATTTTAAAATTTTATTTTTTATTTTTTACATGGAGAACTTTATTTTACCTACAATTTTCTCTAGTACATAATTATATAAATATGTATATATAAGCATATAAAAAAAAATTCTCTCTTTTTTTCATTTCTTTCTTTATTCATTTAACAAGAATATCTTCTAAACCAAAATTAGTTACTAGATGTACCCTATAAGATTTTGGGGTAGGAGAAGCTACTTTAACCAACTAACCTAGTTATTTTTCAAGATTCCATCAAGTTGATGGGAAAATTCATTTCATATTCACTTTGTGGTCAATTTTAATCAGTTCGTGGTCAATTTCATTCATTTCATTTTAATCACTTCGCGGAAAATCCATTTTCATGCATATCACGGTCATTTTCATGCATATCACGATCATTCCCGCCTATTCCGTATTGATTCACGGTCCTTTCGGTGCATTTCACGGTCAATTCCCTTCACTTCACGGTCATTTGCATGGATTTCACGATCAATTCGCTTCAATTCATGATCATGTTCATGCATTTCATGGTCATTCGAAACAATTCCGTGTTGATTCACGGTCATTTCGAGGCATTTTGCGGTCAATTCCCTTCACTTTACGGTCATTTGCATGCATTTCACGGTCAATTCGCTTCAATTCATGATCACTTTCATGCATTTCACGGTCATCCGAAACAATTCTGTGTTCATTCACGGTCATTTCGAGGCATTTCGCGGTCAATTCCCTTCACTTCACGGTCATTTGCATGCATTTCACGATCAATTCGCATCAATTCATGATCACTTTCATGCATTTCACGGTCATCTGAAACAATTCCATGTTGATTCACGGTCATTTCGAGACATTTCGCGGTCAATTCCCTTCACTTCACTATCATTTGCATGCATTTCACGATCAATTCGCATCAATTCATAATCACTTTCATGCATTTCATGGTCATCCAAAACAATTCCGTGTTGATTCACGGTCGTTTTGAGGCATTTCGCGGTCAATTCCCTTCACTTCATGGTCATTTGCATGCATTTCACGGTCAATTAGCTTCAATTCATGATCACTTTCATGCATTTCACGGTCATTCGAAACAATTCCGTGTTGATTCACGGTCATTTCGAGGCATTTCGTGGCCAATTCCCTTCAGTTCACGATCATTTGCATGCATTTCACAGTCAATTCACTTCAATTCATGATCACTTTCATGCATTTCACGGTCATCCGAAATAATTTCGTATTGATTCACGGTCATTTCGAGGCATTTCGCAGTCAATTCCCTTCACTTCACGGTCATTTGCATGCATTTCATGGTCAATTCCGAAACAATTCACTTCGCGGTCATTTCGAGGCAACTCACGGTCATCTGGAACAATTGACCGTGAAATGCATGCAAATGACCGTGAAGTGAAGGGAATTGTGTGCGAAATGCCTCGAAGTGACCGTGAATCAACACGGAATTGTTTCGGATGACTGTGAAATGCATGAAAGTGATCATGAATTGAAGCGAATTGACTGTGAAATGCATGCAAATGACCATGAAGTGAAGGAATTGACCGTGAAATGCCTCGAAATGACCGTGAATCAACATGGAATTGTTTCAGATGATCGTGAAATGCATGAAAGTGATCATGAATTGAAGCAAATTGACCGTGAAATGCATGCAAATGACTGTGAAGTGAAGGGCATTGACCGCGAAATGCCTCGAAATGACCGTAAATCAACACGTAATTGTTTCGGATGACCGTGAAATGTATGAAGTGATCATGAATTGAAGCGAATTGACTGTGAAATGCATGCGAATGACCGTGAAGTGAAGGGAATTGAGCGCGAAATGCCTCGAAATGAACGTGAATCAACATAGAATTGTTTCGAATGACCGTGAAATGCATGAAAGTGATCATGAATTGAAGCGAATTGACCGTGAAATGCATGCAAATGACCGTGAAGTGAAGGAAATTGACCGCGAAATGCCTCGAAATAACCGTGAATCAACACGGAATTGTTTCGGATGACCGTGAAATGCATGGAAGTGATCATGAATTGAAGCGAATTGACCGTGAAATGCATGCAAATGACCATGAAGTGAAGGGAATTGACTGCGAAATGCATCGAAATGACCGTGAATCAACACAAAATTGTTTCGGATGACCGTGAAATGCATGAAAGTGATCATGAATTGAAGCGAATTGATCATGAAATGCATGCAAATGATTTGAAGTGAAGGGAATTGACCGCGAAATGCCTCGAAATGACAGTAAATCAACACGGAATTATTTCGGATGACCGTGAAATGCATAGAAGTGATCATGAATTGAAGCAAATTGACCGTGAAATGCATTCAAATGACCATGAAGTGAAGGGAATTGATTGCGAAATGCCTCGAAATGATCGTGAATCAACACGGAATTATTTCTGATGACCGTGAAATGCATGAAAGTGATCATGAATTGAAGCGACTTGACCGTGAAATGCATGCAAATGATCGTTAAGTGATGGGAATTGACCGCGAAATGCCTCAAAATGACCGTGAATCAACACAGAATTGTTTCGGATGACCGTGAAATGCATGGAAGTGATCATGAATTGAAGCGAATTGACCGTGAAATTCATGCAAATGACCGTGAAGTGAAGGGAATTGACTGCGAAATGCCTCGAAATGACCGTGAATCAACACGGAATTGTTTCGGATGACCATGAAATGCATGAAAGTGATCATGAATTGAAGCGAATTGACCGTGAAATGCATGCAAATGACCGTGAAGTGAAGGAAATTGATCGCGAAATGCCTCGAAATAACCGTGAATCAACACGGAATTGTTTCGGATGACCGTGAAATGCATGGAAGTGATCATGAATTGAAGCGAATTGACCGTGAAATGCATGCAAATGACCATGAAGTGAAGGGAATTGACTGCGAAATGCATCGAAATGACCGTGAATCAACACGAAATTGTTTCGGATGACCGTGAAATGCATGAAAGTGATCATGAATTGAAGCGAATTGATCATGAAATGCATGCAAATGACCATGAAGTGAAGGGAATTGACCGCGAAATGCCTCGAAATGACAGTAAATCAACACGGAATTATTTCGGATGACCGTGAAATGCATGGAAGTGATCATGAATTGAAGCAAATTGACCGTGAAATGCATGCAAATGACCATGAAGTGAAGGGAATTGATTGCGAAATGCCTCGAAATGATCGTGAATCAACACGGAATTATTTCTGATGACCGTGAAATGCATGAAAGTGATCATGAATTGAAGCGAATTGACCGTGAAATGCATGCAAATGACCGTTAAGTGATGGGAATTGACCGCGAAATGCCTCGAAATGACCGTGAATCAACACAGAATTGTTTCGGATGACCGTGAAATGCATGGAAGTGATCATGAATTGAAGCGAATTGACCGTGAAATTCATGCAAATGACCGTGAAGTGAAGGGAATTGACTGCGAAATGCCTCGAAATGATCGTGAATCAATACGGAATTGTTTCGGATGACCGTGAAATGCATGAAAGTGATCATGAATTGAAGCGAATTGACCGTGAAATGCATGCAAATGACCGTGAAGTGAAGGAAATTGACCGCGAAATGCCTCGAAATGACCGTGAATCAACACGGAATTGTTTCGGATGACCGTGAAATGCATGGAAGTGATCATGAATTGAAGCGAATTGACCGTGAAATTCATGCAAATGACCATGAAGTGAAGGGAATTGATTGCGAAATGCCTTGAAATGACCGTGAATCAACACAAAATTGTTTCGGATGACCATGAAATGCATGAAAGTGATCATGAATTGAAGCGAATTGACCGTGAAATGCATGCAAATGACCGTGAAGTGAAGGGAATTGACCGCGAAATATCTCGAAATGACCGTGAATCAACACGGAATTGTTTCGGATGACCGTGAAATGCATGGAAGTGATCATGAATTGAAGCGAATTGACCGTGAAATGCATGCAAATGACCATGAAGTGAAGGGAATTGACCGTAAAATGTGTCGAAAAGACCGTGAATCAATACGGAATAGGCGGGAATGACCGTGAAATGCATGAAAAATGACCCTGAAGTAAATGAAATGAATGAAATTGACCGCGAACTGATTAAAATTGACCGTAAAGTGAACATGAAATGGATTTTTGACCATCGACCTGATGGAATCTTAGAAAATAACTAGGTTAGTTGGCTAAAGTGGCTTCTCCTACCCCAAAATCATATAGGGTACATCAAGTAACTAATTTTGGTTTAGAAGATATTCTTGTTAAATGAATAAAGAAAGAAATGAAAAAAAGAAAGAATTTTTTTTTTATATGCTTATATATACATATTTATATAAATATGTATTAGAAAAAATTGTAAGTAGAATAAAGTTCTCCATGTAAAAAATAAAAATAAAAATATTAAAAATTTAAAAATTTTAAAAAATTGTATAGACTTTCGCAGACTGTAGTTATAGCTACGACTATAATCCATAGCTATATCTTCGATAATATCGAGTACACTTTGATTTGTATCGAAAATTACAGGATTTTTTATGCAATGTCGCTGAACAGTTTTAAACCTTTTTCGATTAATTGAGGACAAAATATGGGCTGGAGTTATGGCTACGGATTATATCCATAGCTATAGGTTTCTAGCTTCTTTATTTTTAATCTTTTCCTTGTTATAATCCTTGTCGCCTTTGTAGATCTTTTTATGAGGTATATGTTATATCCAAACCGTCCATCTATTTAGTGAACTCGTTATAAGTTTTGAGAAGAAAAATAAGACAAATTTAGCTATCAAGTGGACCACACTATAAAAGGTAGTGGAGGATTGAACGTCTACCGTTGAAACCCTTTTAGGGTCACGGAAGTTTTGAATCATTACAAAATTTGTTTTTCCTCTTCGTCCAGGTTTTTGTGACCTCATGAATAGATTGGATGAAAAATAATTGTTACGGTGGGCCCTATAAAAGTTTCAACGGAGAAAATCAATTTTCTGCTGTTCTTCGTGGTGCGGTCCGGTTAATCTTTGGATATGATTTTTTTTTTGTATAAAGGTCCGAAATGATCTCAAAATTTGAATTAACGCTGTGGATATAATATATACGTAACTGTTGGCACATGTAACTTTGGTATCTTTTGAGCCGTTCGTACAACTCGGAGTTCGAGGAGTGTCAGCGCCCGTCTTCGAGCAGCGGCCGATCCGCTGGAAGGAAAAAGCAGCGGCATTTTCGACCTTTGGCAAGGCGTCCGTACAGCTGGGGCGTATTTTCGCAAGGAAAAATGGGGTGGGCGTAAAAAATGGGCCATAAATGGCACGTACAGTCGTAAATTTCTCCGTTTATGGGGGTACCTGCAACCATAAAACCTTCCATATGGAGTAGGAGGTCCACCATGTACTTCATCAAACCCACTCATCAAGTGCGCCCCATCTTGATGAATGGACACACTAACACTCCGGCCATTCCAAAACCGAGGTGAGCCGCATGCACCACCAGAATATACAAGTTTCAAGCCTGATTGTACATCACTGCTCCATGTGGCTCGTCCAACTTGAGTTTTGGGTCAACATGACTCTCGGTTTTTATAGTAAACATAGAGAGGAAAACCAGATCCACGGTTTAGATTTAACCTAGGCATCAAAGGTGGGCCCTACACAGCTCAAACAATGGTGATTAATATATTACTGAAATCTTTGCGATGGTTCCACGTTTCCCCATTACCTCAGATAACTCACCAAGAGAAGACTTCAAGGCCCCCGCCTTTCCGCACCCGATGAAATCGGACTGCACGATCTTATCGTAATGAGTAAACTCGTTTGTGCCCACCGTGAAGGCATGTAGTTTATCCACGGACGAGTAAACTCGTTTGGGCCCACCGTGAAGGCATGTAGTTTATCCACGCCGTCCATCCGTTTTTCCGGATCATTTTAGATGTTAAGCCCAAAATTGAAACATATTGAAAGCTTAAATGTACTATACCACAGGAAACATTGGAAGTATTGATTTCCACCGTTGAAACCTTTCTTAGTCCCCCAGTGATGTTTTGTTTGTCATCCAACCTGTTCATAAGATCACACAGACATGGATGAAGGGAAAAAATAAATATCAGCTTGATCTAAAACTTCTGTGGCCCCCAAGAACTTTTCAACGGTAGACGTTCAATTCGCACTACTTCCTGTGTTGTGGCCCACTCGACCTTTGGATATGCTTCATTTTTGGTTTAAAGCCCTATAATTATCTGATAAAATGGATGGACGGATTGGATAAAATACACGAATGACGGTGTGCCCCACAGAGTTTACTCAGTACGCAATCCGCTTCCCCACCCTATAGTGTCCCCTTTCTGCCACGTGGCACAATCAAAGGACCACACGTGAAGTGATCCAACTCGTTGAAGTCACTATAAAAACACCACTACTCATGTTTCATCCACGAGTATTCATTTGCAGAACTTTCTTTGTGAGAGGATGGAGAACGTTTTTTTTTTTCTTTTTCTTATTTTTTCTTTTCTTTTTTTTTTTTTGGTTCAAAACCTTCGCTTTTCCTTTCGCAAAGAGTACTCTGGCAGAAATGCTTACTCCAAGCATTCCAACAGAAGAAATGATATTACTGAGCCTTGTTCCTCCAAATCAAACACAAAGCCAAGCTCCTGACCCTAGACAAGATGCAAAACATCTCCATACGGCTTCCAAAGGTTTAGATCTTAGCTTCTTTTCCCCGTTCTACTCATTTTCTTTAATGATTCCATCACCTCACCATCTGTTTTCTCGCCAACTTGCGGGACATCAGAGCCATAGAAAAGGCTGACCACACCATGAAAGTCCAACAAAAGTTAGACCTGTCAGTTCACCAGGCCCCCACAATGTTGGAATCAATTACAAAGCTGACGGTTGGTCTAACCCAAGTGTATAAGTGTGGCTAATCTAGTGAGTGGATCCAATACTTTTTATGGTGCTGAAAAATTGGCGGGAAAGATGGTACTGACCATTGTGGTACAGTTACCTGTACGTGATCAGTTATTATTTCATTACGGCTTGTATTTTTGGCATTTTATTTTCTTTAATATGCACGCATATACATGCTGGTATTCTCAGGAGATAAATCCATTCTCAACCACATGCATGATAACATTGAAATAAGAAAAAAATGTCAAAAAGATGCAAACCATATATATATATATATATATATATATATATATATATATATATATATATATATATATATATATATATATATATATAAAATTTATTTAGAAGAGATCGATTTTGTATTGATGCCAAAAAAGAGGCCACATATGGCTTACATGCACAGATTCGGGGTGGGTTGGAAACAAAAAGAGAACAGCCCCCCTATCGTGTTGCTATACAAAGAAACGTGAAAAAGAGGATTAGGTGGTCCTAAAGTTGCCTAGACCCATCCTGTTGAGAAAGAGGAGACCTCTAATATTGTGTAACATCCCGGATTTTGGTCAATCTGGGATTTGACGTCCTTAGGCAATGGGTCAACTAAAACACCTGAAAAATCACTCAGAACCCAATTTCATAGCCAAAGAAATTACTTAGGATTAATTCATATGGAAATTAAGCGTAAGTTAGCTAGCGCAACGCTGGAGTAGCTAGGAAACAGTCCCTGATCACTTTAAATACGTTCTACAAGACCCAAATCGAGTAGAACCAATGACTCTATAATACTCTATAACCTCGGGTCAAACTCTAAGCAGGTTTGTTCTCTGGACCACTTTGAAATTTTGTATTGGATCTAAACGGCGCGTCGAAAGTCCGATACCTCCTATCTTAGACCGTTAGAACCGCCTAGCTGGACTTGACACTCATTTCGAAAATCAAGTCAAACCGATAATCACAGGCCATTTCATTGAGCCCGGACCGAAGAGAGTGCGAATAGGGACTGAATTGGAATTTTAAATTCAAATCTGGCACACGACTTGACGCGTCAGTATTGAGCGTTCTGACCGTCAGAATTCAGCCAGATTACACCCTCAGATCAGGAGAAATTTCTATTTTATATCATGAGACTTTCAGCCCTAATCTACGTGCGGTGACCGCTGAACTAAAACTGGTCCGCCACGTGCGATCTGCAAACCCTGTCGGACTGAAAACTTAATACGTGCTAGATCTGGTATGCATGAGCTTAAGTCCGATCGCATTCAGCCAGGAGACCACCAGAAATGTCCTTTTGGACCGAAACAGCCCCGATTTGGATATGCACCAAGTGAACTTTGTACCGGAGCCTATTTCGGGTAAGTTTGGGCTTATAAAAGGGGTTAAAACCCTCACTCCTCTCTCCCATCTGAATTTGCAAAAATTCCTAGATTGAGAGAGAGAAAAGGTGAGAGTTTGTGAGAGAAGGTGGGAGAGAATTCCCTGCTGCTTGTGCCACGTGCTGTACGTGCTTAGGCAACGCACTCCGATCACTTTTTCGGTGATTCCTCCCCGTTCTCAGGTAAGAAAATACCCTATAAGTTGCTGATTTGAGGTTCCTTTCATTTCCTAGCGAAGTAGCTAATAGAACTTATGTATTAGGTTCTCTAATCGCCGTAGACGAAGCGTATACGCTCCGTTCGAATTTACACATCCATAAGAGACAAGGTGTGGATTTTAGACGCTTTGATTGACTGTTTCCAAAGCTTTCAATGTCGTTTAATAGTAGATTATCGACGGCAATGCCGTTTGACATGTACAACATACTGTCCGTTTCCTTTTTCGTAAACCAACGAAGAATATGAGATTTAGGGCATTTTAGTCATTTGTAGGAAGTACTGTTTTCATGCATATTTTGCTGATGTGATTGACATGGCTTCTTATCGCATTAGGATATTAGGAATGCGTGCACAATTAGTTTGGCGAAGAGATTCGCCTAAATGCGCACTTCGGGTCGACATACTATATGTAGACTTAAGTGTGTAGTGTAAGTGTTTGTATAAATGCTTGTATTAGTATGTATTGAATTAAATGATGTTATGGATTAGTTTGAGATTGGTTTCTCAATTAATATGCTGATGTGAATGATTTCCTACATGTTAGTTATATGCATGGTTTCATTGTATGTATGAAATGCATGTACTTGATGATTTACTTAAGTTCTATGTTATAACATGTGTTAACATGCTCACATGGTTGTATTTCAATTCCAATACTCTCATATGATTTGCTGATGTGATTCCTTAATTGTTTGGGACTATGCTTAGTCCAGGCAGTCGGTAACCGAGCGAATTCGTGGTTAGCTTATCTTCGCCACGAACGACGCGTCGATGGACGCGAGCCGTGTTCTGGAGTTGGCGGCAGTGTTTAGGCCACGCGAAGTGTTTTACGCACTTCATGTCGTTCGAATTGAGATGCGATCGCGCTAGTCGAGCCTGTCAAGTAACCCGACTGGCCATTGTATGTTCACCCTGCATGAGTCATAACTGCTTGAACCTAGGGTACTGAACTTACCATTGTAAACCCTGTTAATCATGGTACCTTGATCCACGAAGACTCATGAGCCGGGCATGGTGGTATGGGACACCGTGGTCGAGCTGTCGGCCTACGCTGGGGCCATAAACCTCCCCGTAGTGACCAGTGAGCACCTAGTCTCGTGAGCAGATTATGGTGGTATGGGACACTATATTCTTGCTATCGGCCTACATTGATAAGGTGATGGGGGAGCGGTGCAACGAGTGCGAGCAACAGCCCTGACAGCCCTTTGTAGTGACCGCGAGCGTATTCTGAGTCTATGGGAGGCGACGACCCTTCAGTAGCAGTAGAGTATAGTAGGCCTGTATTGATAAGGTGATGGGGGAGCGGTGCAACGAGTGCGAGCAACAGCCCTGGCAGCCCTTGCAGCGACCTACGAAATATACATCGTATGAGATTACTAGGAGTGATGACCCTAGACAGGATCTGTGTTGGGATTGATACAAGGGAAGTACCTTAGTTTCCCAATCTTGCTGTTTGAATGGACTAATAACAACTCGAAAATCATATCACCATAGCATTGCATGTGCCTGAAAGATGTGGAGCACTCAAGGGAGTGTTGCATGCCGCGGTCGTAAGATGTTGCCGTATGAGGGAGATCGTCGGTGAGGGCATACATCACGTCATGTCATAATTGCATTAACAACAGTATTAGGAATGTTTGAATTACTGCTTTACTATTATCGCATGATTGATTTGAGAACATGTTAATCCTTGCTCTATTATTCCACTGAGTTAGCTACTCACTCCCACGTTACGGGACGGTGTTCCTGGACACCCACCAGACCCTTTTGTGATTGCAGATGATGGTGCGGCCTGCGAGGCAGAGCTGGACTCGATGATGATGAGGAGGATCCCTCCTTTATGCGTATTCTGATTGACGGGATTACAGGGAGGTTGATTAGATACTTTGACACTTGTCATTTTATATTTTTAGTACACTCATGTATATTCGTTTTGTCTACTTTTGGAGTATACATGTATGTATATAACCTGGTAACATGTTCACACTCTGGAGACATACAACAGTTTATATATGTTATACATACTATCACAATCTTTCGCTTGTTAATTTAACTGTCTCTGGACTATGATATGCTGTTCTAGCTTAATCTCACTCATGTTTAATGCGTTATCACAGACAACATTCAATCATACATATCTATGTTGCATAAATAACATTTTGGAACTCGAGAGTTCGGTTTTTGCTCGACCCCACGATTTTCGGGATGTTACAGATGGTATTAGAGCATGATTTGGATTAAACCGGGCCTGGGTTATGGTCACGCGACGTACGCTGTCGCTTCCTTTGACTTAGGTGGGTGCGAGAAGGTTCTAGAAACACTTCTAGGATCCCAGATTCGCCAATAGGCGAAGACTATTCGAATCGATCGCGTGATCGAGTTCGTAACGCATCTAAGGTCGCGTGAAGCAACCCGAATAGCTCTTAGGTTGTTGGTGATTGGGTTGAGATGTTTTTTGAACAATTCTAAACCCGTAAATATGAATCCTTGGGCCGTGGGACAACCACGACCCCTGTATTCAATCGCCAGGGCTTAAAAATCCCGTTTCACCGAAAATCTTCGAAATTCTTCCTCTCACCACTCCAATCTTCAATTTTCTCTTATTTTTTTCATGTTAGGCATCAATCCTAATGTGAAAATAACATAAAATCATACTTTCATAAAATGTTACAGTGAATAGTAAAATTTCATGAAAAATGGCCATAAGGACATTCTAACTTCGCTTTCTTTAGCAACTAATGGGCTAGATGGATGTGATAGCTCCTTCTACCCCAAAATCATATGCTGCATGATAGGATTTTATATTCGAGATTGTAGATTGGCCCTGAAAAGCCTCGAATGGATGTTTGGGCCTCCCTAGGGTAATCTATAATGAACCAAAGTGGGAACCATACCTTTTTGGAATCCCTAGGGCAAGGGGAACCCATCCCATATGGCCTCAATGGCCAATTTGCAAGTTCACCGGCGATTCCATCGCCGATTCGGCGATGCATCGCCGGTCAAACCCGTCAGATGGGTCTGGCCTTTGGGCTGGAGGAGTTTGGGGGCTAGGGTAGACCCCTGGTATGCGGTCCGTACCTTGAAACCCCCTAAAAGATGTACCTCATTCACAAAATGCCCCTCTAAGCTCTCCTTTCTTCACATTTTTACTGCCTTCCCCTCAAATCTCGATGTCAAACCTCTCCCAATCTCATTTTTTATCACAACCAACCACTCTCCACTATTCTATTTCGGTTTGCAGCCCTTCCTCTTAAAGATTTCACCATTTGGAGCTCTTACAACGCCCAAATCGAGCTGAAATCGTGAGGTGCTCCATTTCCCTTTTTCATTCTCTTTTCTTTCTGGAAATACATCCTAGGGGAGCTTGAAGCATTCCTCTACAACGCCTAGATCTCCCTTTTCTATTTTGCTTAGCCATTTCCTTGCATTTCTCCCATTTTTCATGGCTATTGTTAAGCTGTTTTAGCCTTTTTCTCTCTTTCCACCATTCTCCCTCTCAATCCTATTTCTCCATTTTCTTTGCTTAAGGGATACTGAAAATATATGGCCGAGAGAGCTCTAGTGAGCAACAGACAGTATTAGACTCGACAGTGATAAAGAAAGTAAGTCGGGACTGTGGTAGAGTCCTTTGGTAGCATTAGGCATCTGTGACGTTGTCTTGTAGATGTTTGATTACTGTTTGAGATCTTCGTGTTTTGTTGTTGTTAGGTTTAGTGATGTTAGAGGTAGAAAATATGGAACTTTGTTCCATGTATTGTGACTAGCATGCCACTCCCAATCCCAACATGGGATTAGGAATGTAGTTTCGTTTCATAGGCCCTTGGCGTTCTGGACCTATTGTTAGCACTGCTAGATTTGAAGGATCTGACGATATAGGAAATCCAATTCTATTTAGATAATCTTGACTCTAAGCAACAGAACAATTCCCTGTAGTAGAAATGGTATGGAACCATGTGCCGTATAAACTTAGGCTTTGGATTATAAGTACTGAGTTACAGACTAGCCTACTAGTTACCTTAAGTGTAAAGCCTGTATATGCTAAGGAATTGTAGGTTAGATTTGGTTGAAGTAGAACCTTATTCCTTCGATAGATCCCCTTATGACTTATAGACTTTTATTGTTGCCCATAGGAAGGAGCCATTCACTCTTAGGGACCATTTATAAATCCCTCAGAATGAACTTAGAATGTACTACCACGCCCCTTAGAATTGCCTTCCCCAAGGGCTTATTGCATTCGGGAACGCGGAATAAAGGAAATGCAATTATCAGCAAAGTATTCGCGGTTTGAATCGACTTCTTAATCCTAGTGGTTACCAATGAATCCAATGCTCTGATCAAGCAGAGAATCGGCATCGACTCGGATTAAGAACTGATACAATGCATTTTCTGTCCTGATTAGACAGAAGGTTCAACGTATCCGGCTTAGACCCATTATACAACCTTTCTTCCATGTTAGCTCGACCACATACAACCAAACGGGATCACATTGTCTTTGAAAAATGGCAAGAACTTAAAGCCAGTAGAGAATTAAACATCTTGCCACCAACTCATACCTGCCCCTGAACTCAACCACAATAGAGCTTAGGCTCGTCTCTATCGCCATAGATACCAATGCCATAGAACGCATCATTAGCAAGGAAAACCATGTAGAGGAAGGTTGTTTCCATTTTAGGTTAAAGATAGGTCTTTAGTTGCATCTCGTTCCGATATACAGATTGATGCAACGATTCTTCAACCCTAAGTAAAAACCAAGTTTTAAGGGGGTAGAACGAATTAAATCCAATCCAGTTAGGTTAGTCAACGCTGTCGTTCGATCAGAGTGGCGCAATGGAAGAGTGCTTGGCCTCTTTCCCACTGGCCCAGGATCGAAACATTTGATTTAGGTTATATGTACGGTTAGGTTATTAAATAGGATTTGAACCTTCCTTAGAAAAAGTATTCCTTGCCCTTCGCCAATTTCGGGGACAAAATTTTATTTTAAGGGGGGTAGATTGTAACACTCCGAATTTTGGCCAATCTGGGATTTGACGTCCTTATGCAATGGGTCAACTAAAACACCTGGAAAATCACTCAGAACCCAATTTCATATCCAAAGAAACCACTTAGGATTAATTCCTATGGAAATTAAGCGTAAGTTAGCTAGCGCAACGCTGGAGTAGCTAGGAAACAGTCCCTGATCACTTTAAATACGTTCTACAAGACCCAAATCGAGTAGAACCAATGACTCTATAATACTCTATAACCTCGGGTCAAACTCTAAGTAGGTTTGTTCTCTGGACCACTTTGAAATTTTGTATTGGATCTAGATGGCGCGTCGAAAGTCCGATACCTCCTATCTTAGACCGTTAGAACCGCCTAGATGGACTTGACGCTCATTTCGAAAATCAAGTCAAACCGATAATCACAGGCCATTTCATTGAGCCCGGACCGAAGAGAGTGCGAATAGGGACTGAATTGGAATTTTAAATTCAAATCTGGCACACGATTTGACGCATCAGTATTGAGCGTTCTGACCGTCAGAATTCAGCTAGATTACACCCTCAGATCAGGAGAAATTTCTATTTTATATCATGAGACTTTCAGCCCTGATCTACGTGCGGTGACCGCTGAACTGAAACTGGTCTGCCACGTGCGATCTGCGAACCCTGTCGGACTGAAAACTTAATACGTGCTAGATCTGGTATGCATGAGCTTAAGTCCGATCGCATTCAGACAGGGGACCACCAGAAATGTCCTTTTGGACCGAAACAGCCCCGATTTGGATATGCACTAAGTGAACTTTGTACCGGAGCCTATTTTGGGCAAGTTTGGGCTTATAAAAGGGGTTGAAACCCTCACTCCTCTCTCCCATCCGAATTTGTAAAAATTCTTAGATTGAGAGAGAGAAAAGGTGAGAGTTTGTGAGAGGTGGGAGAGAATTCCCTACTGCTTGTGTCACGCCGATCACTTTTTCAGTGATTCCTCCGCATTCTCAGGTAAGAAAATACCCTAGAAGTTGCTGATTTGAGGTTCCTTTCATTTCCTAGCGAAGTAGCTAATAGAACTTATGTATTAGGTTCTCTAATCGCCGTAGACGAAGCGTATACGCTCTGTTCGAATTTACACATCCATAAGAGACAAGGTGCGGATTTTAGACTCTTTGATTGACTGTTTCCAAAGCTTTCAATGTCGTTTAATAGTAAATTATCGACGGCAATGCCGTTTGACATGTACAACATACTGTCCGTTTCCTTTTTCGTAAACCAACGAAGAATATGAGATTTAGGGCATTTTAGTCATTTGTAGGAAGTACTGTTTTCATGCATATTTTGCTGATGTGATTGACATGGCTTCTCGTCGTATTAGGATATTAGGAATGTGTGTATAATTAGTTTGGCGAAGAGATTCGCCTAAATGCGCACTTCGGGTCGACATACTATATGTAGACTTAAGTGTGTAGTGTAAGTGTTTGTATAAATGCTTATATTAGTATGTATTGAATTAAATGATGTTATAGATTAGTTTGAGATTGGTTTCTCAATTAATATGCTGATGTGAATGATTTTCTACATGTTGGTTATATGCATGGTTTCATTGTATGTATGAAATGCATGTACTTGATGATTTACTTAAGTTCTATGTTATAACATGTGTTAACATGCTCACATGGTTGTATTTCAATTCCAATACTCTCATATGATTTGCTGATGTGATTCCTTAATTGTTTGGGACTATGCTTAGTCCAGGCAGTCGGTAACCGAGCGAATTCGTGGTTAGCTTATCTTCGCCACGAACGACGCGTCGATGGACGCGAGCCGTGTTCTGGAGTTGGCGGCAGTGTTTAGGCCACGCGAAGTATTTTACGCACTTCATGTCGTTCGACTTGAGATGCGATCGCGCTAGTCGAGCCCGTCAAGTAACCCGACTGGTCATTGTATGTTCACCCTTCATGAGTCATAACTGCTTGAACCTAGGGTACTGAACTTACCATTGTAAACCCTGTTAACCATGGTACCTTGATCCACGAAGACTCATGAGCCGGGCATGGTGGTATAGGACACCGTGGTCGAGCTGTCGGCCTACGCTGGGGCCACAAACCTCTCCGTAGTGACCAGTGAGCACCTAGTCTCGTGAGCAGATTATGGTGGTATGGGACACTATATTCTTGCTGTCGGCCTGCATTGATAAGGTGATGGGGGAGCGGTGCAACGAGTACGAGCAACAGCCCTGGCAGCCCTTTGTAGTGACCGTGAGCATATTCTGAGTCTACGGGAGGCGACGACCCTTCAGTAGCAGTAGAGTACAGTAGGCCTGTATTGATAAGGTGATGGGGGAGCGGTGCAACGAGTGTGAGCAACAGCCCTGGCAGCCCTTGCAGCGACCTACAAAATATACATCGTATGAGATTACTAGGAGTGATGACCCTAGACAGCATCTGTGTTGGGATTGATACAAGGGAAGTACCTTAGTTTCCCAATCTTGCTGTTTGAATGGACTAATAACAACTCGAAAATCATATCACCATAGCATTGCATGTGCCTGAAAGATGTGGAGCACTCAAGGGAGTGTTGCATGCCGCGGTCGTAAGATGTTGCCGTATGAGGGAGATCGTCGGTGAGGGCATACATCACGTCATGTCATAATTGCATTAACAACAGTATTAGGAATGTTTGAATTACTGCTTTACTATTATCGCATGATTGATTTGAGAACATGTTAATCCTTGCTCTATTATTCCACTGAGTTAGCTACTCACTCGCACGTTACGGGACGATGTTCTTGGACACCCACCAGACCCTTTTGTGATTGCAGATGATGGTGCGGCCTGCGAGGCAGAGCTGGACTCGATGATGATGAGGAGGATCCCTCCTTTATGCGTATTCTGATTGACGGGATTAAAGGGAGGTTGATTAGATACTTTGACACTTGTCATTTTATATTTTTAGTACACTCATGTATATTTGTTTTGTCTACTTTTGGAGTATACATGTATGTATATAACCTGGTAACATGTTCACACTCTGGAGACATACAACAGTTTATATATGTTATACATACTATCACAGTCTTTCGCTTGTTAATTTAACTGTCTCTGGACTATGATATGCTGTTCTAGCTTAATCTCACTCATGTTTAATGCGTTATCACAGACAACATTCAATCATACATATCTATGTTGCATAAATAACATTTTGAAACTCGGGAGTTGGGTTTTTGCTCGACCCCCTGATTTTCGGGATGTTACATATCGGTAGGGAGAGAACTCCAGTCGTGAAAGTTGTGATATTGTTGACGCTCACTACCCAGCTTAGCCAAGCTGTCGGCTACCGAGTTAGCCTCTCGAGGGGTGTAGGAAATTTTAACTTGAATGGAATGGGCGATGGCCCGAATCCTAGCTATCTAGTACTAGGTGGACCAGGGGCTTTTGTTGCCGAAAAAAGCTTGGACCGCAATATGAGAGTCGCTGGCGACTTGGACTCGGTTGAAACTTAAAAGCATGCATTGCGACAGCCCATAGTGGATCGCTTTAATTTCCACTCTTGTGTTTGTATTTGTGCCTGTGCCATTGCCACGATAGAAGCCAAAAAGAAAAGAACCATTAGAATCTCTGCCAATTCCACCCACACCTGAAGGACCCAGGTTCCCTCTGGCTGACTCATCAACGTTGAGCTTGATCTAGCCAAGGGGAGGCTTGGACTAGGTGACTATCGACACTCGTTGGGATCTTGGGACCAGGAGCGGGATGTGCATCGAGTTCATCATGGCTAACATGGAGGAATGTAGTTTTTTGGGGGTTGGGAGGAGGTTGCTTGCCCATTTGATCCAGAACAGGGTCCCTGCGATTATCTCATTGACGTTGAGAGCCTTATCTTCAAATTTGTAGTTGTTTCTTTCTTTCCAGAGTTCCCAGAAGATGTAGGTCATATAAATACAGAAACATAGCAACCCAGAATGCCATATGCCGATGATGTAATGCAATATGCAATATGCAAGATGTGGTGCAAATGAAATGACCAAGCTGCAATGTGAATTCGGGATGATAGTGCATGGTATCGTAGGCTATAGGGTCTATCACAAAGGACTTCTATCCAAATCATTCTCATACCTAAATTTGGATATATAGACTCAATGTGGTAAGCTCCTGATCTCAGGTTAGTTGCGTGCCCCAACCGAAATTCTGGCCATTGAGAAAGTACACATAACGATTAGTTGCGTACCACCAGCCCGAGTGGATAGTGAATGAATGAATATAATGCTGAGTATGCAACTCCTGCTCCACAAATTAGTACTGGACATCTATGGGATCATAACCAGGGTCTAGTACACTCTACATGCAATCACCGCCCACTGACGTGTGACCATGTAAGTGGAAGAGACCTCACTATCCACCTAGCCAGTAATCAGCCAATATCTACTCGGCACGTTAATTACGGACCCATTCACGAGCTGGTCAAACTCAGCCTAGCTATGCCCCTATTCTCGGGCGGGTAAGGCCACACCCCCTCCCAACCGACCACGACACAGTGAGAGATACTGCCTCTTGGTATTCGGCACTAGAGCGCTCATGTATTCACTCGATCTAAACATTGGGGCGTCTCCTGGCCACAGAAGTTTAGAGACTTTCATCCTCAGACATTCAAAGTGCCCGGATGCTCGAACCAAACATTTTTGATATCCCATGTAGCCATCCACGACATGCATGTTGAGGTCACAGCCCTAATGTCGCTAGGGCGTATAATAATCACAATCACACAATGCAAGATGCATGAGTCATGTATTTCAATCATACATCAATCTTGCACATACCATGCGCTCATGTAAGACAATCTCTACCTATCATGGAGTCTCATAACAACTAGCCCAATGACATGTGATGGCTAACCACATCTCATAATAAACATGCAGATGATGCATATGGGCATGTATCATGATGCTATGCTATCACAAACTCACAAATGGTATCAACAATCAACACCGATAATAAGCATCAATAATCGGCCTCGATAATTAGCTTAAACAATCGACTTGATAATCGACCTCGATAATCAACCTCGGCAATTGGAATCGGCCTCGACAATTGGAAGTAGCCTCGATAATTGAAATCGACCTCGACAATCAGAATCGGCCTCAACAATCTGACTTGGCCTTGACAATCAGAACTAGCCTTAACAATCAGAATCGACCTCGATAATTGGAATCAGACTTGATAATCGGAATCGGCCTCGACAATCATAATCGGCCTCGATAATTGGAATCAGTCTGGACAATTAGAATTGGCCTCGATAATTGGGATTGGACTTGATAATCAGAATCGGCCTAGATAATTAGAATCGAAATCGACCTGGACAATCTGACTCAGCCTCGACAATTGGCCTTGACAATCGGAATCGGCCATAACAATCAGAATCGACCTCGACAATCGGGATAGAAATTGGCCTCGACAATCTGACTTAGCCTCAACAATCAGAATCAACTTTGACAATCGGCCTTGACAATCAGCCTCGACAATCAAAATCGGCCTCGACAATCGAAATCGGCCTCGACAATTGGAATCGAAATCGGCCTAAAAAATCTACCTCAACAATCGGAATCAGCCTCGACAATCGGAATTGGAATCGGCCTCAACAATTGGCCTTCACAATCAGAATTGGCCTCGACAAAGGGCCTAAGGGAAGGTCACAATGTGGACATCTAACCATCATCTCCCATCAATGTGGATATTTAACCATCATTGTTCCCAAGGAGTGGCCCACATAGAGCCATACATATAATGGGCCCATGGCCTCACATAAGGGCTTAATATACAATGCTATGGGCCTCACATATAACACAATGGCCGCGTCCTATGGGCCTTGGATACATCACAATGGGCCTCGAATACGTCACAACGGGCCTTGTCCATGGGCCTTGAATACATCACAACAGGTCTTGCCCATGGGCCTTGAATACATCATAATGGGCCGTAATATATGGACTGAAAATACATCTTATTGGGCCTTACGAAATGGGCTAGAATACATCAAGGTGGGTCTGTCCTTAAAATGATCTGGGAAACTAGAAGGACGACATAGATATATAATACATACATCACAGCGGATCTCACATATGGTCGGCATAAATGCAAAACAGCTGGATGGCATGGAATATAATACATGCACCAAACGGGACCCACATGACTTGCTGACATCTACACAACAGCCGCCCTACTGTTGGGGCCACAGATGGACGGTTGGATGAAACACATTCATCGTGATGGAATCATAGAAATTGCTGGCGCCATTACAACAATCAGATAGCTGTCCAGGGCTACTAGACACCCTGGATAGTCTGGATATAATATATACATCATGGTGGACACCCGTTGTCCAAATGATGGGCAACGTTGATAATTTCATAAATCATGGTGGATCCCACTAATCTGGATAGATGGACGGAGTGGGTATAGAATAAATACATCAAGGTGTGGTCCACGTCCTCAAATGGACAGATGGTTGGACATCATAGTGTAGAAAGTGACGTCCACAGCTGGACGGTGTGGAGCAAAATCTACATCATGGTGGTGTCCAGAGCACCGTCCAGATCATGGACGGGCTGGACATACATCATGGCAGGCCACACACGTGGCAAGGATACAGAATACGTACATCCAGGTGGGTCCCACCCCACACGTGCCACTCGTGTGGGTGGGCCCATACCAAAACAAATGAACGGTGGGAATGAGACACGTATCACATGGTGGGTACCTACCATCCTGGATGGTGTGGGTAAAACCCATACATCATAGTAATGCCCCACTGTCCAGCAGCTGCTAGACGGTGCAAGATAAGGCCATACATCAAGGTAGGCCCCACACGTGTGGATGCAAAGCATCCACCAAGGTGGGCCACGTCCGTGTATATGGATGTACAGTTAGATACACCGCACACCACATGCCACGTTAACACAACAACTATTTTTGTTGCTCGTCCACAGATGGACGACTAGATATAACACAGGCTTCATGATCACAGTGGGGTCCACAGGACTTGCTGACGTCCCACATCAGTTGCATAGCTGGTGTGAAATACACCAGCCAATCTGCTTCCTAGTAGTGGGACCCACCATATATAATACAATATAATATTATTCATTATATATTAATTATTATTTTTGAAGCGGGGCAGCGTCTAGGCCCTGGACGGCCAGGACCGAGCTCACGTGTATCAAAGTGGATCCCCACACACGTGGCAGGTGGTCCCACCGTCCAGAGGTCTAGACGGTGTGGATAATACACATACACCATTGTGGGTCTCACCGTCCAAGTTGTCGGACGATGTGGACACATCACATACATCAAAGTGAGGCCAACGTGGTGGATGGCTTGGATATATCACACACATCAGGTGGGCCTCACGACATCAAGAGAGAGAGAGAGAGAGAGACAGTGAGGAGGGCCGGGAGGGACCCTGCCACTATGGCCCTCCTTATATAATACATACATCAAGATGGGTCCCACATACGTGGGCCCTCAAATCACAAAATCAAATAATAAAATGACTCACCTTTGAACATAGACTTCTCCTTCCATCAATGTATTTTAGAGCTCCAATAAATGAGATTCAACAATCGAGATTGGTTTTAAAGGGTGGGGATAGGAGATAGGAAGTGGGCCACACAAAGCTCTCTCATGGAGCTTGCTTAGACGTGGGTTGCTTGAGAATGAGTGAGAGAGAGAATGAGAGGGAGAGAGAGGTGATGGGAGAGAAGTGATAGGAGAGAGGGATGGTGAGTGATGGGTGATGGGGAGAGTTGACTTTTGGGGATAGGTAGTTGTACTTGGGGATGGGTGTGAGTGATGGGAGTGATGTGTACTTGATTGATATGATTGATAGGATTCTCTTAGGATTAGTAACGCGCTACTTTTTTCCTCGAGATGAATGCAGGTACACATCTCCCGGCCTGGGTATTGGATCGGTGCACGAGTCACGGCATTGGAACAACGGCGATTGCGCGGTCGCTGGAGTATAAGTTTTGGGTCGAGCCGACTCTAGAATGCAGGATACAACTTGAGATTCTGCACAATTGTTGTCTACGCGTCACAGGTCACCAAAATTCGATCGGAAGGACTGTAGAAGCCCACGGAACAGTACAAGCTAGGATACGGTTCTTACAGCTCTTCCCTCCTAATAAAAATTCTGTCCTCGAAATTTAAAATATGACATAACCAATACAGAGTTCACAAGGGTGAGAAATCCTATCGCTATAGTTATAATCAGAACACATCATACCAACATCATCAAACACCTAAGAGATGGGGATAACGCCCACGAACCTCAGCCACACGCTCCCAAGACGCCTCATCAGTACTACGATGACTCTACAGAACCTTAGATCCTAGATCAGAAACGATCTAAACTGGAATACTATGCAACCTCACAATCTCAACGATAAGGAGCTATATCAGAAAATTTCTAAGTTATTCGAACTCGGGGATCTAATCATTATAAGTTCTCAATAATCATAGAGTATAAGGTATCTATCAGCAGATATATAATGTTATCCTTAGGTATTCTCAAGTTATTCTCTTATACCAACTTTTGTCACGCCCCAAACCAGGAAATTGGATTTACAGGAACCCCGATCGTCAAACCTGGTGCTGATAGCCTCCGTAGTACCCCATTCTGGGCTCCAAGCGCGTATATGCCAGGTTTCGATCCTAGAATCCTACAAGGAGGATTTTTCAACATACATTTATCTCGTAAGAAGCATAACCACAAGTTTACCTAAATCACAAAGACAACATCATCATCACATATCCACTAATATAAACTTTTAAATACAATGATGAAAGGAAAATAAATATGTCAAAATCAAGCTCCAGAAGTCAGCTGCATACTCCAAACTCCACGCTGCTACAATCTAACATCACCTGCAGGCATCTAAGCTTATAAAAATCTTAGAGGGTGGTGTAAGTGTGTGCACAAGGTAAGCGTCATGTATTCAATATAATACCATAATCATATAAAATCAGAAATACTGGTAAGATCATGAATCATACAATATTAAAGCAAGAAGAAATACTGATAAGTCTATAAAGATATCATCAACCTCATCCAGGATATACGATGAAAAGACATAGTAAGATAATGTCATATATTGAGAAAATATTGTAAATCGGCTATGTAATGTGGAAACACAATGAACCAGATATCAGATATCGAAGATGCAATACAATATATAATTCGAAAAAGCTATGAAAACCATCAACCTCATCTAGGTCATATAAATACAGAAACATAGTAACCCAGAATGCCATATGCTGAGGATGTAATGCAATATGTAATATGCGGTGCAAATGAAATGACCAAGCTGCAGTATGAATTCAGGATTATAGTACGTAGTATCGTAGGATATGGGGCTTGTCATAAAGGACTTCTATCTAAACCAGTCTCATACCTAAATTTGGATAGATAGACTTAATGTGATAAGCTCTTGATCTCAAGTTAGTCGAGGACCCCAACTGAAATCCTGGTCATTACGAAAGTACACATAACGATTAGTTGCGTACCACTAGCCTGAGTGGATAGTAAATAAATGAATGAATATAATGTTGAGTATGAAACTCCTGCTCCACAAATGATTACTGTACATCTCTGAGATTATCACTGGGGTCTAGTATACTCTACATGCACTTGTCGCCCACTGACGTGTGACCATACAAGTGGAAGAGACCTCACTATCCGCCTAGCCAGTAGTTAGCCAATATCTACTCAGCATGTCGATAGCGGACCCATTTACGAGCTGGTCAAACTCAGTCTAGCTATGTCCCTACCCTCAGGCGGGTAAGGCCACACTCATCCCAATTGATCATGACACAGTGAGAGACGTGACCTCCTAATATTCGACACTCGGGTGCTCATGTATCCACTCAGTCTCAATGTTGGGGTGTCTCCTAGCCACAGAAGTTTAGGGACTTTCACCCACAGACATCCAAAGTGCCCAGATGCTCTAACTAAATATTTTCAGTGTCCCATCTAACCATCTACGACATGTCTGTGGTGGTCACAACCCTGATGTTGTTAGGGCGTACAGTAATCACAATCACACAATGAAGATATATGAGTCATGTAGTCCAATCATGTATCAATCCTGTGCATATTATGCTGTCATGTGAGACAATTTTTGCGTATCATAGAGTCTCATAACAATCTGCCCAATGATATATACGATGGTCAACCACATCTCACAATAAACATGCAAATGATGCGTATGGGCATGTATCATGATGCTATGATATCACACACTCATAATCGGTATCAATAATCAACACCAATAATCGGTATCGATAATCAGCCTCAATAATTAGTGTAATGTCTAAGAAAAATTTGTACAAAGACCTGAGTATCACCTCAGGCATAAACCCTTAATGAGTGAATCCTTTAAGAAATTAGGCAAAAATTAATTAAGCACTAAACTGAATTAATCGATGAATTAGCTAGAATCACTTTATATATGAACTGCAAGACCCAAAACCATTAGAATCGCTAACCCAACATTACTTAAAAACCTAGGATAAACTCAAAACCCAGTTGCTCTCGGGAGCACATGGAAACTTCGTATCAGACCTGGACCGAGCGTCGAAAGTCCGATTATCGTGAAACTATACAGTTATAACCGCCTTCTTAGGCTTGACAACCATCATGGAAATCAAGTCCAAATAGTATCCAGAAACGCACAACTTGAGCCTGCAGCGAAGTGTGTGAGAAACACGAATATCTTTATAAAATAAATCCAAACTTTAGTGAATTGGGCCATTCATTTGTAGGCCAAATCTAAGGTTTCAGACCATCAGATTCTAACCCAACTACACCCATGGATCAGGAAAATTTTTCTACACATGTCAGTGTACTTGTGGCCCTGATCGAGTGACGATGATCGTTGAACTGAAATTGATCCTCCATGGTCGATCCACTGATCCAATTGGACAGAAATCTTAAACTGACATAGATCCATTGTCAGGAAACTTTCTCCAGACTGTATGCAGGAAATGGACCTCCAGATGAGCTCTGTTAGCCCGAAACAGACGTCTTTTAGCTAATATCCTAAGTAAATCATGGCCTTGGGGCCATTGACTTCACTTCTTGGCCTATATAAGACCCTAAACCCACTCCTCTCTCATTCCATACGAATTTCTTAAACCCTAGGAGAGAGAAGAGAGAAAAGAGAGGGAGAAAGTGAGAAGAAATGAGAGAGAGTTGTGGTTTGTTATTGGGATTCATTCCTCCCTCTCCACGTGCTGAATCCCTTCTTCCGTATCACTATACTGGCGATTTTGACTCCATTTTTGGGTAAGGAATCTTAACCCTAATCTATTTTAGGTATCCAATAGGTAGATCGGTGAAATAGCTAACCTATTTCATGCTATATGTAGCCGTCGTGCCGTAGACAAAGACGCAGTGTTCAAACTGAGCTTGATACGAGTGTACCGACGAAAGGTACTGACTATAAACGTTTATGTTATGGTTTTCAAGGCTTTTAATGTTAGTAATGGTTTATGACTGATTTGATTGCCACCATATACCCTTAGATATGATGTCTTCCATAAATTACATGTGTATGAACTATGGTTATTAACTATGCATTCCATGAGTTTGTTGAAACGTTTGAATCAATATAAAATTTTTATTTTTGCTTGCCATAATTATTAATTAAGAATACATGATCGTTGTATGCATGACAACTCCTTTATGAAAGGATTTGCCATAATATATGCTATAATTAATTCATTACATGTATGTTTGAAATGTGTATTCTAAGTGTTGGATAAAATGTCTGAATGAGCGATTGTTTGATGGAATGCATTTGTTAAAGGTGTTGAGATGAGATTCTCAACTATCTTAGCTATATGAATAGATTCATTCATGTAATTTACATTCAACTTCGTGATTCATATATGGAATGCCTATGTGTGATAACATGTGCACTATGTGTTCTTTAAAATGCATGGATGAGATTTATATGTGATTTGGTTGTTAAATATTGTTTGACTGTCACATATGAATGCTTGTTGCAGCTGAGTATGATTGGGGCCATCGCATTATCCAGGCAATCGATAACAACTTCCGATCGAGTGGCTGAATTAGTTTCGCCACCATGGACACGTTTGATGAATCCGATTTGTACGGTGATTATCGACAGTGGTTAGGCTACAAGGAGTGCATATGTGCCCCATGTCGATCAATTTAGCGTGAGCTCGTACCAATCGGACTTGTCAAGTAACCCGGTTGACCTAATGTGTTTTTACCATGTATGGACGCTAATACTTAAATCTAAGGTACCACTTACCAATGTAAAGCCTGTATCAACCTTGGTACCACGATCCACCAAGACTCATGAGTCGGGTATGGTGGTATGGGACACCATGGTCAAACTGTCGGCCTACGCTGGAGTGACGAGCCTCTCCGTAGTGACCAGTGAGCAACCCAAAACTCGTGAGCCGAATACGGTGGTATGGGACACTGTATTCGAGCTGTCAGCCTTCGCTAAGGTGACGAGCCTTTTCTGTAGTGACCTCGAGTATAAATTATGCCTACGCCGAGGTGACGAGCCTCCGTAGCGACCTGAACTTTCATGTCCACTGTTCTTAAATTAGGGGTGACGTTGCCCTATAACTTGTCTATCGTATGTGATTAGCTAGGATTGACGACCCTATATGGATTATTGTTTGGGTAAATGATATAAAGGGAGGTACCTTAGCTTTCCGAACCTACTGTATGAATAACTCTAAGTAAGAACTTGACTAACATGACCATGCACTGCATTGTATGTGCCTTTGGCGTGAGTGTTGAGCACAGTGAGAGTTTAACATGTGCGACTGTGAGATGATGTCGCAGAAGAAGTGCAGGCGAGGGGATACATCATTAATACATACCATTCTTACATTAACAAGAGTACCTAGGACATGGTCGTTGTACTGCTTTATCATTACTGCTTGATTGAATTGATAACATATTAACCTTTGTCTTATAACTCCACTAATATGATCACTCACTCCCACTCTAGGACGGTGTTTTAAAACACCAACCAGACTCTGTTGTAGCTGTAGATGATGGCGAGGCTTATGAGATGGAGCCTGTCTTCTACGACAATGAGTTCTCCTACCTGCAACTCTCTTGTGGGTCTATGTAGACCTGAAGTTGTGTCAGCAGGGCTACAAGGATATGGATTAGATGACATTACACTTTATCATTTTGTATATTTTGAAATTATACATGTAATTATTCAGCCTGGTGACATGATCATATTCTAGGGTTTATATCCACTTATATACTTTATATATTTATCACAGTCTTCCGCTTGCTTAATTTAACCATCTCTAGAGTATGATATGTTGATTTAGTGTAATCTCATTCATGTTTAATATACTAATATGGACAACATTCAATCATCATTATCTATATTGCATAAGTGATGCAACGGATCTCGGGAGTTGAGCCTATGCTTGACCCTCAAAATTCGAGGCATTACAAGTTGGTATCAGAGCATGATTTGAATTAAAATGGACCTGGGTTATAGTAACACGATGCACACTGACATACTTTGACTTAGGAGGGAGCGATGAAACGTAGAAACAGTTGTAGATTCCAAGTTTCATCGATGGGCGAAACTGACCATTGAAATCAGACCCGTAGGCATCTGTGATCATGCGAGATGATCCCAATTCTTTTCTGAACCATCTATCAACGGGTTTAGATGATGATTCGATGTATTCCATACTCAAATAATCTGAAAAGCGTGAATATACGCGAGATGGAGCCCGAAACGGCACCAAACGTACTTGGGGGGCCTAAACCACATAAAACATTGGGACCCGAGGTGGGTCCAACACATTTTCGGCACCCTGGGAGGGGGATGCCATCACCCCTAGGGCAATCCATTGCCCAAAGGTCCAATGGACCGCGATGGCATCACCCCTACCCAGATGCATCACGGTCTGGTTTGGCCTGGCCTGTCGGGCTGCAATGGGCCGGTCGGGCAGATGGGTGTGTGCACATGTGGGGCCCACGAAATCATGTGGGGGCCCCTATACCCCCCTCCCCCCATTTGCTTCATTTCTTCCTTTTACACCCTTCCAAGCTTTCCAAACCTCTAAAATTCTC
The DNA here is from genome assembly GCA_037074715.1 of Magnolia kwangsiensis. Lineage (NCBI taxonomy): Eukaryota > Viridiplantae > Streptophyta > Magnoliopsida > Magnoliales > Magnoliaceae > Magnolia > Magnolia kwangsiensis. The sequence goes on from CM073586.1 coordinate 14,336,429, forward strand.
ATTTTTCTCTCTCAAATCCCCCTCCAATCTCATCTTCTTCCTTTTCTTGTACCAACCTCCACCATCCTCTCAAACCCATCTTCTACAACCACCTATCTCCCTTAATCCCTCCCATTTGAGTACACCAAACCATCTTTGTGTCTCATACACCTCCAAATCCACCAACCCATTCCATCCTTCAAGCTCCTTGGGCTTCATGGCTCTTTTGAGCTTGTGGTTGCGATTTTCTCCCTCTCCACACTTCTTTCCCTCATGGAAAAGAAGAGGGCTTCCGAAGATGAAGCTGGGCCTAGCTGGCCTACCTACCCATGAAAGAAGAAATCAGGCGCCGAACCAAGTATAAGCGCCGCACGAGAGCTGAGGATGAAGTGAGATCTTGATTCCTAAGTTCCGCTCGAAAGAGCCCTACAGCCGGGCATCGCACATGGTAGATTATAGGGTCGTAGAGTCCTCTTTAAAACACATGTGAACGAGAAGCTATTTGGGGTTTATCCAGTTATGGACCTCCTATTGGATGCCGAGTGGGGTTCAATATTTGAAGGAAAGTCACGTGCATGTGAAAGCATTATCCGAGCCTTCTGTGCCCACATATGGGACCCATCACTAGAGCCCCTACAGTTCATTTTTTCCATAGGGAGGCGGGAAGCCACAATTGATGTTGGCATGATAGCTTGGATCATGGGGATGGACTGCGGTGAGGTTCATGCTAGCGAGAAGAACCTCAGGAGTATGCGTGAAAGAGATTGCCGCACGCGATTTCTTTATGGCTGACTAATCCATTGGAGTTGAGGCAACTACTTGCCAGCGACAAAGATGACTCCTAACTTCCGCTTACTCTACCACATATTCACATACAATGTGTATCCTAGGTGGAGCAATCGCACCAAATGCACACATTTAATGGTGGACTTGCTATACAGAGCAGGGCATGTAGATAGGTTATGTCTTCCTACATTCGTCCTGCTTTAGATAGTCCAGGCCGTAGCTCTGTTAGGATAGATTTTTCACTCCCCTTCAGCCGACTGATATGTAAGATGGCTCGTGAGTTTGGCTACAGACTTACGGATGAACTTGCGCCGATTCACTTTATCAATGACTCTACGCTCAACAACTTTGTATTGGGCCATGACCACGTCAAGCCCGTCGTGATGAGTATGGTGATGAGATAGAGGAAGAAAGTGAAGAGGAAGAGGGAAGCGAGGATGAGGAAGGTGAGGAAGGAAGCGATAAAGAAGGAAGTGAGCAGGAGCAGGAAGAAGAGGAGACCTAAGACTCTGATGAGGGCGCTCCAATTGCTACACCTGAGTGCCACCCTGATTGGGCTTCTTTAGAAGCTCGCTTGGCTCAGATCAAGGAGGGAAAAGTTTCCCTGCGACAGGAGGTCAGAGAGACCCGAGCCAAACTTGAAGAGAATAGAGCCTTCATGAAATAAAAATTTAAGAAGGTGTCTCGTACCTTGAAGGCTCTCCTGTGCTGTCTACAAGACAAGGGTACTCCTCCACCATCACCAGACTCAGACGACTAGTCCTGTGATATAGTCATCCTTGGGTCTTTTCCTTCTGTATTTTTCTTGCTTTCTATGTTACAGCCTTGATGGGCTTAGTAGTAGGGTAGAGTTGTGGTGTGTTTTGGTGTTTAAAGCTTTGGTAGGTTAGCTCCCATGCATCTTCTATCATGATTCATGTAGAAACTATATCTCATATATTATGACAAATTTTGGTAAATGAAATGCATGAAGCTTCTTTTGAGTTGGAATGTAAATGATGTTTGGATGAGTGTTTGTTCTTATGTTAAATCCTACACGGGTTACACCCTATGTTGTACATATGGAATGCCACCTAAGGCCACTCAGAGTACGACACGTCTTAAACTTGACGAATTAAGTGACGGGGCATCTCCCCTCAATGATAGCCATACGGACCCCAGTTTGGGCCCAGATCACGAGATCATGTTGGATTCTCTATCGGCCATTGACGCCACCAATGGGCCAACACCTTTTGCACCACTGGTTCCAGAGCTTAACCGTGCGTCTACCTCAACGCCTCACATGCCTTAGGCGACTTCTCCTCCTGATGATGCTCCTTATGCAGCAGCAGTAGCGGATTTGGACCACCATAGCAGGGGCTCTTGCCCAGAACATGAACGTGGCCCTGTCTGCACCACCTGTGTACTCTGATGGAAATATGGGTGCCAGCAGCTTATTTGAGCGATTTCAGTACTTTTGACCTCTTACTTTTACGGGTACTCATAGACCTGAAGAGGCTGAATATTAGCTTGACTGTATCTCTAAGATGCTGAAGCCGCTGCGCTACACTGCACTGAGGCAGATCATGTTAAGTTGGTCACTTACATGTTTAAGAAGGAAGCCAATCTCTGGTGGGACAGTATCCTTCAGATCGTTGCTCCTGATTACATATGGACGTGGGAGGCTTTTGAGACACGCTTCCACGGGAATTATTTTCCTCTCACCTACCGTAATGAGGAGGGAGAGTTCCTTCGCCTCTAATAGAGAGGGATGACACTGGCGAAATACGAGAATAAGTTCACAGAGCTGGTCAGATATGCTCCTTTGATCCTAGCGGATGAGCTGATGAAGATGCGATGATTTTCTAAGGGTCTGCGACTCGAGATACGTTCGAAGATGTATTGCGCTAGCATACTCAACTATGCTGAGATAGTGGACATGTCTCTGCAAGATGAGCAGGATGGGGACAGACTGTCCTATATATGTGTGCCCATAGGTCATAGGCCTCGACCAGACTTGCCGAGCAGACCGTTCTTCGGCAAGAGGCCGCGAGCAGATTTTCCTCCACAGCTTACAGCTCCACCGACACAGCCGAGGCGACCTGATTATGGTGCACCTACTACAAGAGGTTGGGCCATTCTGACACTAATTGCTTCACCAGGATGAGGGATAACAGCTTCATGCCCCCTCAGAAGATTAATTGTCAGATGCTACCAGCTATCTTGGCTCCACCTCTACGTTCAATACTGCCTGCACAGCCTTCTTACAGGCCACCTGTACCTCAATTTAGGCCACCTCAGTGACCTATGTTACCGCAACCGAATCGTTCTCAACAGGCGAGAGTACATGCGCTTACAGCTAAAGCGTCTGATTCAGCAGCTACAATGCCTTTAGCCTTCGAGGTCACTGCCCACATCCAAGGTACACATGTATTTCTGTTGGTGAACACTGGGTCCAATATTTTGATGATATCATGTTCTACGGTCAAGCGCTTAGGGCTGAATACGATGCTTATGGTTGGGGTGAGAGTTATTGCAGCAGGAGGAACTTTTACAGATGCCACTAAGTTGTGTGAGGGTTTCTTGATAGACTTAGGAAGCAGGGTGGTGTCTGTTTACCTGATCATCACCACTATATACCATTACGACATCATCCTTGGCATGGATTGACTTACGGAAATGAAGGCCGAGATTGATTGCAAGACCCAACTGGTGATGGCACACGATCCCAAAAACACGACCTTCACTTTCTCCGTTCAGGTTAGTTGCCCCTTTCGGGTTCTTTGTTATGCTGCCCTATTAAGAGATCATGATGGTCCAACACTTTGGAACACACTAGTAGTTCAGGATTTTTTGAACGTGTTCAGGAAGATACCTGGATTACCTCCTTACCGTGAAATCAATTTTACCATTGATCTAGTGCCTAGTGCAACACTTATATCTCTTCCGAATTATTGCATGCCCCCATGTGAGATGGAGGAACCGAGGAAACAGATCGATGATCTATTGGATGCAGGCTTCATACGACCAAGTGTATCTCCTTGGAGAGCACCCGTATTATTTGTAAAGAAGAAGGATGGATCGCTGCAATTGTGTATTGATTATCACAGATTGAACCAAGTGACAATAAAGAACAAGTATCTTTTGCCTATGATAGATGATCTGTTCGATCAGTTGAAAGGGGTACGATACTTCACTAAGATCGACTTATAGTCATGGTATCACCAGTTACGCGTCAAGGATGAAGACGTGCAAAAGACAACGTTTAGAACTAGCTTTGGGCACTACGAGTTCCTTGTGATATCATTTAGACTCACAAACGCACCAGTCGTGTTCATGGATCTGATGAACCGGGTGTTTCGGCCGTATGTGTACCGATTTGTCATCGTATTTATGGATGACATCTCGATATACTCTAAGAGTCGGGCAGATCACGAGGAATATCTACGAGCGGTCTTTGATACTCTCAGGAAGAACCAATTGTTTGTGCAGTACAAGAAGTGTGACTTCTGGAAGGAAGAAGTTAAGTTCCTGGGACATATGGTGTCCGAGGAAGGGATAGTTGTGGACCTTGCTAAGGTGACCATGGTTCAGGACTGGGAGCAGCCTGGTTCGGTGATTGAAGTGAGGAGCTTTCTTGGCCCGGCAGGTTACTACCATCGCTTCATTAGGGACTTTTCTAAGATTGTCAGACCGTTGTCTTAGCTGACTCGTAAGGATCTTAAGTTTACCTAGAATGAGAAGGCAGAAGCAGCTTTTCAGGAACTGAAAGATAAGTTGACGTCCGCCCCTGTGCAAGTATTGCCAAAACATGGGGTCAAGTATATGATATACACCGATGCGTCTCGCTTTGGTTTGGGTTGTGTTATGATGCAGAAGGATAGAGTGATTGCTTATGCCTCGCGACAGCTGAAGAAGCACGAGGAAAACTATCCTACGTACGACCTAGAGTTAGCGGCCGTTATCTTTGCATTGAAGCTCTTGAGATATTACCTCTATGGAGAGGAGTTCGACCTCTTTTGTGACTACAAGAGCCTCAGGTACATATTCACGTAGAGGGACCTGAATATGAGGCAGCGGCGATGGATGAAAACCTTAAAGGACTTCAAGTTCGAGGTCTCCTACCATCTGGTAAGGCTAACCTTATGGAAAACGCATTAAGCCGTAAGAAGACAATAACATTTGCGGCTCCGTTAATGATAGACGAGTGGAACATAGTAGAATTTATACGAGACTTCAAGCAGAAGCTTACGGTAGAGGAGCTGTTCGAGTGTCGCACGCGTTCGTGTGTAGCCACTTATTCATGACAGGATTATTACGGCTTAGAAAGAAGATGAGCTATTGGCAAGGATGAGAAAGCAGGTGAGCGACAGTGAATACTCGGAATGGAGAGTTGGTACAGATGAGGCCGCCTATGCTTCCCAAACCTTCATGACTTGAGGAGGAAAGTTCTCGAAGCTGCTCACAATTCAAAGATGGCAATGCACCCTGGTAGTATGAAGATGTACCGAGACATGAAGCATTCATACTGGTGGGACAACATGAAGGCCCACATAGCAAATTATGTGTCTCATTGTCTCACATGCCAGCAGGTCAAGGCAGAGCATCGCCGACCTCCCGGACTGCTTTAGCCCATGCCCATAGCAGAATGGAAATGAAATTTCATCTCTATGGATTTCATCTTAGGGTTACCGAAGACGAGGAAGGGGCATGACGCCATTTGAGTGATTGTGGACCGGTTGACGAAATCAGTTCATTTTCTCCCTATTAGAGTCTCAAACTCTGCAGACGATTTGGCCAGGTTGTACATCAAGGAGATAGTACGTCTAGATGAAGTGCCTATGGAGATCATATCGGATCGAGACATGCGATTCACATCTATCTTTTAGACTCGTATCCAGGAAGCAATGGGTGTGAGACTGAAGTTCAGTACCACGTTTCACCCATAGACTGACGGGTTGACGGAATGGGTGAATTAAGTGTTAGAGGATATGTTGCGAGCTTATGTGCTTAATTTCATGAACAGTTGGTATGACTGTCTTCCTTATGTTGAGTTCGCTTATAACAACAGCTTTCAGGTAAGTATTGGCATGGCCCCCTATGAAGCACTGTAAGAGTGTCCATGTAGAGCACCGCATTACTGGGCAGAGGTGGATGAGAAGAGTTTGATTGGCCCAGAGTTAGTGTAGGTGACCTCAGAGAAGATCGACATTATTAGGCGTCGACTTTTAGCAGCACAGAGCAAATAGAAGAGCTACACTGATACGAGGCGGCGACCACTAGAGTTCGAGGTTGGGGACCATGTGTTTCTCAAGGTTTTCCTCATGAAGGGAGTCATTTGATTTGACAAGAAGGAAAAACTCACGCCACGATTTATTGGGCTGTTCTAGATTCTAGACTGGGTGGGTGTGGTAGCGTACCACCTTGCTTTGCCCGCACCACTCATAAGCGTGCACAACATATTTCATGATTGATGCTGAAGAAATACATTCCTGACCCTTTCCACATTATCAAATGGGAGCAGGTATAGTTGAGTGAAGACACTACTTATGTACTGCGACCGACACGTATTCTAGAGGTGCTGCATAGTAAGGTTATCTCGCTTGTGAAGGTACTGTGGACGCATCACACTGAGGAAGAGGCTACTTGGGAAATGGAAGCCGAGGTCTGTAAGAACTACTCTCAGATTCTCGAGGAATATGAAAATGTACTAATTTTGAGGATGAAATTTTTCTTTAAGAGGGGTAGATTGTAACGTTCCAGAAAAATCCGTACAAAGACCCGATTATCACTTCAGGTAGAAACCCTTAATGAGTGAATCCTTTAAGAAATTAGATGAAAATTAATTAAGTACTAAACCGAATTAATCAGTGAATTAGCTAGAATCACTTTCTATACAAACTGCAAGACCCAAAATCATTAAAATCGCTAACCCAACATTACCTAAAAACCTAGGATAAATCTCAAAACCCAGTCGCTCTTGGGAGCACATTAAAACTGAATATCAGACCTGTACTGTGCGTCGAAAGTCCGATTACTGCGAAACTATACGATTATGACCGCCTTGCTAGGCTTGACAAGCATCATGAGAATTAAGTCCAAATAGTATCCAGAAACGCATAACTTGAGCCTACAGCGAAGTTTGTGAGAAACGTGAATATCTTTATAAAATAAACTCAAACTTAAGTGAATTGGGCCATTCGTTTGCAGGCTAAATCTATGGTTTCAGACCGTCAGATTCTAACCCAACTACACCCTTGGATCAGGGAAATTTTCCTACACATGTCAGTGCACTTGTGGCCCTAATCGAGTGACGATGACTGTTGAACTGAAACTGGTCCTCCAAGGCCAATTCACTGATTTGATCAGACCGAAATCTTATCCTGACATAGATCCATTGTCAGGAAACTTTCCCTAGACCGTATGCAGGCAATGGACTTCCAGATGAGCTCCGTTGGCCAGAAACAGACGTCTTTTGGCTATATTCTAAGTATACCATGGCCATGGGGCCATTGACTTCACTTCTGGGCCTATATAAGACCCTAAACCCACTCCTCTCTCATTCCATATGAATTTTTTAAACCCTAAGTGAGAGAAGAGAGAAAAGAGAAGGAGAAAGTGAGGAGAAGTGAGAGAGAGTTGTGGTTTGTTGCTGGGATTCATTCTCTCCACTCCAAGTGTTGAATCCCTTCTTCCGTGTTGTTATACCGACGATTTTGGTTCCATTTTTGGGTAAGAAATCCTAACCCTAATATGTTTTAGATATCCAAATAGGTAGATCGGTGAAATAGCTAACCTCTTTCATGCTATAAGTAGTCATTGTGCTGCAGATAAAGACGTAGTGTTCAAACTGAGCTCAATACGAGTGTCTCGATGAAAAGTGCGGACTATAAATGTTTAGGTTATGGTTTTCAAGGCTTTCAATGTCAGTAATAGTTTATGACTGACTTGATTGCCCCCATATACCCTTAGATATGATGCCTTCTATATATTACATGTATATGAACTATGCTTATTAACTATGCATTCCATGTGTTTGTTGAAATGTTTAAATGAATAAGCAATTTTAATTTATGCTTGCCATGATTATTAATTGAGAATACATGATCGTTGTAAGTGTGACAACTCCTTTATGAAAGGATTTGTCATAATATATGATATAATTAATTCATTACATGTAAGTTTGAAATGTGTATTCTAAGTGTTTGATAAAATCTCTGGATGAGCGATTGTTTGATGAAATGCATTTATTAAAGGTGTTGAGATGAGAATCTCAACTATCTTAGCTATATGAATAGATTCCTTCTTGTAATTTACATTCGACTTCGTGATTCATGTATGGAATGCATATGTGTGATAACATGTGCACTGTGTTCTTTAAAATGCACGGATGAGATTTATATGTGATTTGGTTGTTAAATGTTGTTTGACTATCACATATGAATGTCTATTGCAGCTGAGTTTGATTGGGACTATCGCATAATCCAGGGAATTGGTAACGACTTTCGATCAAGTGGCTGAATTAGTTTTGCCACCATGGACACGTTCGATGAATCGAAGTTGTACAATGATTATCGACAGTGGTTAGGACACAAGGAGTGCGTATACGCTCCATGTCGATCAATTTAGCGTGCGCTCGTAATAATCGGACTTGTCAAGTAACCCGGTTGGCTTAATGTGTGTTTACCATGTATGGATGCTACTACTTGAATCTAAGGTATCACTTACCAATGTAAAGCCCGTTTCAACCTTGGTACTACGATCTGCTAAGAATCATGAGCTGGGCATGGTGGTATGTGACACCGTGGTCAAGCTGTTAGCCTACACTGAGGTGACGAGCCTCCCCGTAGTGACCAATGAGCAACCTAAAACTCGTGAGCCAAATATGGTGGTATGGGACACTATATTCTAGCTGTCGGCCTACACTAAGGTGACGAGCCTTTCCTGTAGTGACCTCGAGTATAAACTACGCCTACGTCGTGGTGACGAGCCTCCCATAGCGACCTGAACTTTCCTGTCCACTGTTTTAAAATTAGGGGTAACGTTGCCCTATAACTTGCCTATCGTATGTAATTAGCTAGGATTAACAACTCTAGATGGGTCATTGTTTAAGTAAATGATATAAAGGGAAGTACTTTATCTTCCCAAACTTGCTGTATGAATAAGTCTAAGAAAGAACTTGGCTAACACCACCATGCACCGCATTGCGTGTGCTTTGGCGTGGGTGTTGAGCATAGTGGGAGTTTAGCATGCGCGACCGTGAGATGATATCGCAGAGGGAGTGCAGGCGAGGGCATGCATCATTAATACATACCATTTTCGCATTAACAAGAGTACTGAGAACATGGTCGTTGTACTACTTTATCATTATTGCTTGATTGAATTGATAACATGTTAACCTTTATCTTATAGCTCCACTGAGTTGATCACTCATTCTCACTCTGAGACGGTGTTTTAAAACACCAACCAGACTCTGTTGTAGTTGTAGATGACGATGAGGCTTACGAGATGGAACCTGTCTTCTGACAATGAGAAGTTCTCCTACCTGTAAATCTCTAGCAGGTCTATGTAGACCTGGAGTTACGTCACCGAGGCTATAGGGATATGGACTAGATGACATTACACTTTATAATTTTGTATATTTTAGAATTATACATGTAATTATTTAGCCTGGTGACATGATCATACTCTAGGATTTATATCCACTTATATACTTTATATATTTATCACAGTCTTCCTCTTGCTTAATTTAATCATCTTTGGAGTATGATATGCTGATTTAGTGTAATCTCATTCATGTTTAATGCACTAATGCGGATAACATTCAATCATCATTATCTATGTTGTATAAGTGATGCAACGGATCTCGAGAGTTGAGCTTATGCTCAACCCTCGAAATTTAGGGCATTACAATTGGCCTAAACAATCGGCTTGATAATCGGCCTCGACAATCAGAATCGACCTTAACAATCGAAATCGGCCTCGACAATCGAAATCGGCCTCGACCTCGACAATCGGACCCGGCCTCAACAATTGTAATCAGCCACGACAATTGGAATCAGACTCGACAATTAGAATCGGCCTCTATAATCGGAATCAGCTTCGACAATCAGAATCGACCTTGACAATCGGGATCTAACTCGATAATCGGAATCGTCCTTGACAATCAGAATCGGAATCGGCCTCGACAATCAAAATCGGAATCGGCCTCGATAATCTGACTTGGCCTCGACAATCTGACTCGGCTTCAACAATCTAACTAGGCCTTGACAATCGGACTCGGCCTCAACAATCGGAATCAGCCTCGATAATCGGGATTGGAATCAGTCTCAACAATCTGACTCAGCCTCGACAATCAGAATTGGCCTCGACAATCGAAATCGGCCTCGACAATTGGAATCAAACTCGATAATAGGAATCGACCACGACAATCGAAATTAGCCTTGACAATCTGAATCGGCTTGGACAATCGGAATTGGCCTCGAGAATCAGCCTCGACAATCGGAATCGGAATCGGAATCGGCCTCGACAATCTGACTCGGCCTCGACAATCAGAATCAGAATTAACCTCGACAATCTGACTCGGCCTTGACAATCAGAATTGACCTCGACAAAAGGCCTAAGGGAAGGTCACAATGTGAACATCTAACCATCATCGCCCATCAATGTGGACATTTTATCATCATTGTTCCCAATGAGTGGCCCACATAGAGACATACATACAGTGGGCCCATGGCCTCATATAAGGGTCTAATATACATCGCCATGGGCCTCACATATAACACAATGGTTGCGTCCTATGGGCCTCGGATACATCATAATGGGCCTCAAATACATCACAATGGGCTGCAATATATGGATTAAAAATACATCTCATTGGGCCTTACGAAATGGGCCAAAATACATCAAGGTGGGTTAATCCTTAGAATGATCTAGGAAATTGGATGGACGACATAGTTTTAAAATGCATACATCACCGCGGATCTCACATATGTTCTGCATGGATGCAAAATAGGTGGATGGCGTGGAATATAATACATGCACCAAACGGGACCCACATGACTTGCTAACATCTACACAACAGCTGCCCTGCTGCTGGGGCCACAGATGGACGGTTGGATGAAACACATTCATCATGATGGAATCACAAAATTTGCTGGCGCCACTGCAACAGTCGGATAGCTGTCCAGGGCTGCTAGACACCCTGGATGGTCTGGATATAATATATACATCATGGTGGACACCCATTGTCCAGATGATGGACGGTGTTGATAATTTCATAAATCATGGTGGGTCCCACTAATCTGGATAGGTATAGAATAAATACATCAAGGTGTGGCCCACGTCCTCAAACGAACAGATGGTTGGACATCACACGTGTAAAAAGTGGCGTCCATAGCTGGATGGTGTGGAGCAAAATCTACATCATGGTGGTGTCCACAGCACCATCCAAATCATGGACGGGCTGGAGATACATCATGGCAGGCCACACACGTGGCAAGGATACAGAATACATACATCCAGGTGAGTCCCACCTCACACGTGCAACACGTGTGGGTGGGCCCATACTAAAACAAATGGACGGTGGGATGAGACACATATCACATGGTGGGTACCCACCGTCCTAGAAGATGTGGGTAAAACCTATACATCATGGTAATGCCCCACTGCCCAGTAGCTGCTGGACAGTGCAAGATAGGGCCATACATCAAGGTAGGCCCCACACGTGTGGATGCAAAGCATCCACCAAGATGGGCCACGTCCATGTATATGGATGGACGGCTGGATACACCGCATGCCACGTTAACGCAGCAGCTGTTTTTGCTGCTCGTCCACAGATGGACGGCTAGATATCACACAGGTTTCATGATCACGGTGGGGTCCATGGGACTTGCTGAAGTCCCACATTTGCATAGCTGGTGTGAAATACACCAGCCAATCTGCTTCCTAGTAGTGGGTCCCACCATATATAATGCAATATAATATTATTTATTATATATTAATTATTATTTTTTTGAAATGGGGCAGCGTCCAGGCCATGGACGGCCAGGACTGAGCTCACGTGTATTAAGGTGGATCCCCACATACGTGGCAGGTGGTCCCACTGTCTAGAGGTCTGAACGGTGTAGATGATACACATACACCATTGTGGGTCTCACCGTCCAAGTTACTGGACGATGTGGACACGCCACATATATCAAAGTGGGCCGACATGGTGGATGGCGTGGATATATCACACGCATCAGGTGGGCCATGCGGCATCAAGGGAGAGAGAGAGAGAGAGAGAGAGAGAGAGAGAGAGAGAGAGAGAGAGAGAGAGAGAGAGAGAGAGAGAGAGATGGTGAGGAGGGGAGGGACCTCGCCACTATGGGCCCTCCCTATATAATGCATACATCAAGATAGGTCCTACATATGTGGGCTCTCAAATCACAAAATTAAATAATAAAATCACCCACCTTTGATCATGGACTTCTCCTTCCATCAACGCATTATAGAGCTCCAATGAATAAGATTCAACGATCGAGATTGGTTTTGGACGGTGGGGATGAGAGATAGGAAGTGGGCTACACAAAGCTCTCACATGGAGCTTGTTTGGACATGGGTTGCTTGAGAATTAGTGACAGAGAGAAAGAGAGAGCGAGAGAGGGAGGTGATGGGAGAGAGGGATGGTGAGTGATGGGTGATGGAGAGGGTTGACTTTTGGGGATGAGTAGTTGTACTTGGGGATGTGTGTGAGTGATGGGAGTGATATGCACTTGATTGATATGATTGTTCACTCCCCAAGTGCAGGGTTGTGATGTAGTAATAAACTCGGTAAGACCGAGGTCGAATCCTAAAGGACTGAAACCTGTACGTTATCTAAAACTAACTAGAACTAGAGATAGGCTAAGATGAAATCTAAATCAAATCAATTTAAGAAATTAATTGTGAAATTATTATCTAAAGCTTAAGAGAATTCAGAGGAAGGGAACTAGGGATTCAGACAATCCACTTGTAGAGATCAGGGAGATCTTATGCCTGCATCAAAAACTCAACTGAACTACCGTCGATATAGTTTTTAAAGATATGAAAGGTATATGAATTAGAATGGATTCCATCACCAAACCATGCCCAGGAGACTATGGTAAACAACAGAATTAAACTAATTACCAACCAATCACATGTATGAAGGCTAGGAAGGGTACCGTCATCCGACCATGCCCAGGAGACTATGGTGAACAACAGGACTTCCTGACGTCATGAACATAAAAAAGAAAAGTCAATATTCAAAGCTATCTCAGACCCATTGTAATTTCAGTCACAACAGACCATTAAAAACTAAAAATATTCCCATAAACTCAACTAAGATTAATATCAATTCAGTTTAAACAAAAGGGCACAAGTACATGGTTCTCCCATCACGCTGCAAGCTTCACCTCTTAGCCCTAGCTAAGAGGTTCAGCCCCACATGAATGGACTGGATCCCCTAAATGAAAACAAAAGAAAGAAAGAAAAAAAAAAGAAAGAACAAAAATAAACACTGCTCTCTCTCCCTATCTCTTCCCTTCACGTCTCCACCGTTGATCCACGTCAAAAACTGAGCTGCACGTCCAAAGCTCTCTCCTTTTATAGCTGCTGAGGTCGGTTGTTGATAGAGTCGGTCGAAAGGCTATTTTTAGAAGCTGCCTCCAAATAATCTTACGCAGCCAGCAGGTCGTTTCATAGCCGGAGACATTCTACGCAACCAGGAAAGATAGCAAGTTCACTGTTTTGTTTACACATCTACTCATGATACTCATCCGTGGTATGTTTTGGATTTTTGAGACGATGAATGGTTTGGATTTCCTCGACAACCAGCCGTGGTGGCTCACCTGGAATGTCAGTTTCGTTCGCCAAAAAAACAGGGTCGGCATAACGTCGAGTTGCGCTGATTGATGGGTGGGATCCATGATCAAATTCTAATGGAAAATCCACTCCATCCATTGTCTTCACCTCAAAATTTAGACCAGAGATGGACGGTTTTTTGTTGTTCGTTGATGTGGCCCAGGGAAGAAATTCCGCTGCAAAGGTAACAGACGGTCCTTTCGTGATAGTTGTCATCTGCACATGTACGTGTATGGTTAACCAAAGTCAACATGGATTTGACTGGTTTCCGTCCCTCTGCATGATGGGCGGTTCGAATTAGCTGAATCATGGACCATGGTGGCCCAGCCTGCGTAAACGTTACGCAGTAATAATGGTGGGACCCTTAATCATTGTCGGTTGACAAATCCACACCGATTATTGAACTGTACTCGAAAAACCAATTGAAAATAGCTATTTTTTTATTAGAATCGGTGTGTCCCACGTCGTTTTCTATTCCACCGTCCATTCTGCGATTGACGGTGCTTTTACACGCTTACTTTTGCATGAGACCGAACAGAAAGCTTGGAGATGATTATGACCCCCGTATGGACGTATTGAACGGTACGGATCACCGATCCAGGCCATGAGTGGGGCCCACTAAGGAAAAAACGGGCGGACAGCGTAAACGCTGTCTGTTCTTTTGCAGCAGGGAGAGGAAGACGTTTTTGGTTTTCTCGTGCACGGCGGATACGTGTGCATTGTGTATGCACACGTGCATATATAGGGCCCATTGTGATGTTTCTCAGAAATCCAAACCATCTATTCATTTTGTTTCCATGTTTAAACCGTCGAGACCAAAGTTGAGGTAGTTACAGATATCAGGTAGGCCCAGAATCAATGGTTTATGGGCTGATCTGTCAGTTGGGACGCTTTCATAGTGATCCAAATGTTAAAATTTTATATGTACGGTTAATTTATGGCCCTTAGACCATGTATGAAGTTTCAAGTCGAACAGATGGTGGTAACCCTGTGATCTTGCATTCTGGATAATTTTCAGACCCGTGTAATGTGAGTAGTGTGATTTCCTCGGGTCTCTGGCATGTACATTCGTCGATCATGGTCCCATGGAGTCTGTCTCTTGCTCTGGTGAATTCTGAGAGTTAAATCTCAGCTTTTAACACATTTTTACAGTTTATGCTTGTAAAATCACCTTGCAACATAAACACGATAAGACGGGCCATTAAACAGTATCATGCTCATAAATTCAGAAAATAACTGGGGTCTGATATACATTATTTGACCCTTAACACAATCCCCAACCAGCATTTTGTTAGTCCTAAGCAAAGTATGCGAAAAATAAGTTGAGAATTATATGACGATTTTTATGAACTTAAATGATTTTTGAAAAACTATCCAAATCTCAGAATTCTTCGATGATTTCATCGGGTCACAACTAGTGGGACCGTAGCATCCGTTTTCCCGCCAACATGTGAGACATCAGTGCCATAAAAAAGGTAGGCCCCACCATGGACGTCCACACAATAGTTAGGCCGGTCAAGTCGAAATTGGATTGCGTCCTGAGCCGCTGGACGGAATCGGTCCAAGCAGGGGCTCTGTGGGGCCAACTGTGATGTATGGGTTTTATACACACCGTCCATCCATTTTTCTAGATCATTGTAGGAGATAAGCCGAAAAATGAGACACATCCAAAGCTCAATGGACCACGCAGTGAGGATTGAATGCCTACCATTAGAAACTTCTTGAGGGCCAGTGAAGTTTTGGATCAAGCTGAAATTTGTGTTTTCCCTCATCCAGCTCTTTTTGGCCTTTTCAACAGGTTGGATGGAAAATAAACATGACGTAGGAAGGTTTCAATGGTAAACATCATTATCACCGCTGCTTCTTGTGGTGTGGTCCACTTGAGCCTTGGATGTACCCCCATTTTATACTCATATTTTAAAATGATATAGAAAAATAGATGAACGGAGTGGATAAAACCCATATAACGGTTGGCCTCACAGAGCCCATGTGGACCACTTTCCGTCCAGACAGGCAGGTCGCAATCGCTTCCGGTCAGCTCACCAAAGATTGACCGGTCAGCTTACCAAGTCCACCACAATGTTGGAATCAATTCCACAACTGACCATTGGTCTTAACCCGAACGTAAAGGTGTGGCTAATCTAGTGAGTGAATCCAACACCAACTAGTGTCTGTGAGCTCACCAGGATGTTTCTGTTTTATCCACGCCATTCATCCATTGTTTCAGATTATTTCAATACAGGAGCCAAAAAATGAGGCAAATCCAAATCTTAAGTGAACCACGCAGGAAAATAATGTTCACTGAAAGTCCATAGTTAAAAACTTCCTAAGGCCTACTGTAATGTTTATTTTACATCCAACCTGTTTATAAGGTCACACGAACCTTATGACGGTAAAATACAAATATCAACTTTATCAAAAAAATGTGTCCCTTAAAAAGCTTTCAACAGTAAGGATTCAATTCCTTCTGTTTGTTGTAGCATAGTCCACCTGAGAATTGGATTACATCATTTTTGGGCTCATATTTCCTAATATGTTCTACTTTAAAATGAATAGATAACTTGGATAAAACGGATACATAATGATGAGGCTTACAGTGCTTTTACACCTGCTAGGTGTTGGGGTCAACCGCGTCCGTGCAGAGCCTGCAACCTTTCTCTTTCTCGGCTGCTCGGCTGCAGGTAGCTGTACGTGTCGTACCAGTTCCACCAACTGTCCATGAAATCGGATTGCGTACTGAGTTACTGGAATGATCTCATCGTTCAGTAAACTCTGCTCCCACCGTAATGTTTCTGGTCTATCCACGCAATCCTCTACTTTTTCATCTTATTTTATGTGTTAGACCAAAATTTAAACATATCCAAATATCAAGCCAACCATACCATAGAAAATAGTTGGAATAATGACTTCCACAGTTGAAACCTCTCTAAGGCCTACAGTGATGTTTATTTATCATCCAACCTGTTTATAAGATCACACAGACATGGATGATGGTACCTAAAACATAAATACAAGCTATGGTGTTTTCCACTTGAGGCTTGGATATACTTCATTTTTAGGCTCAAGCCCTAAAATTATCTGGTAAAATGGATGGACGGAGTGGATAAAATACATAAATCACGATGGACCCCACAGAGTTTGCTCAGTACCCAATCCGCTTCCACTGTTCACCACTATGAGTAGTGGTAGGGTAGGACTGTTGTGGGGCCCACATAGTGGGTGTATTTGTTTTAGAAAAAACGCACTCGTGGAAGAGAAGAATCTTTTAAGAACATTCTATCCAGATCATTTCACATGGTGCTTTTTCCATCTTTCAAATATTAGAATTTAAAAAAGAAAAAATAAAATAAAATTCCCAACCTACTCTAAAACACTAAACCTCATCTTAGTTTTATCATGTATCTATGTACCAAGATTTAGAACATAAAACAAAAAATAACTAAGATTGGAAGAAATTATAAAGGGGCTTGAAGAGTTTTTCGAAGAGAAAATGTACAAATTACATAAGAACTACCAGGCAAGAAGTTATGCCAAAATGATTAGAAGACTGAAAAATAAAATTACAGTATTCGTTGAAATAGCTCCTTTTTAAGATGAACTTCTTTAGCTCCTTTTTCTTTTCTTTCTTGCATTTCTATGGTACCGTTTTAAAGTTAGCTACTTGCTTGCTACTTAATGTTTTCAATGTGATTTTTATATAGGAAGAGGGCTAAACACGCATGAGATTATCAACATTCTTGCACATCGTGATGCAACTCAACGCAGCCAAATTCAAAAAGAATACCAAGCTATGTATTCTGAGGATCTCAAGCAACGTCTCTCTCAAGAGATTGGATTCGCTGGGGATGTCAGTGAGAACCTTGGTGTGAACATTAGTGGGGGCATTAATGGAGAGCTTTTCGGGCCACTTAGTAGCAACATTAAGGTATACATATATTTCATGAGCCCACAAATGGAATTCACAATTCTTTCAAAATAGAATATAATCTTGTTGTCTCTATGGATGACGGAACATATTATCTTAAGTGTTGCATTTTTTCATTCTATAGAATTTTCAGATAAATTTTAGAATAATTTCCTAGTTTTACCATCTTATAAAATAAATCATAGAAGGAAGAGGTATTATACAATTCTCAACAAAGAATTACTTAAAAGTTGCTTAGGTTTTCGGTTCATGTGGGTGGGGAGGACCGAATGTGTGGGCCCATAAAATTTATTTTATTTACATATTTTAGGGACCTTCACACAAAGCTAGAGATGGACAGCCCATGTCCAGCTGTTTTCCTAGCTACTTTGGGAGTGAAAAGGATCTAATCATTCATCAAATACTACGATTAAGATGACCTCTAGACATGATCAACTATTTAAATAGTCTAAAGTTAATGTAATGGATAATGATATTGACCATTTATTCCCCTTCTAATTTTCTCTATAGAGTTCTTTCAGATGATTGAGAGGAGTTCGTATGCACTAAGACTTATCCTTATCACATCTTACTTCAATCTCTCTCTCCTTCTTCCTTATCCCTAATAATTTTCTCTCATTTAAGTTTAAATTCAAAGTTGAACTTTGAGAGAAAATAGAAAGATGAATATTCACTTAGAGATATTCCGGAGGAAAAATTTGTGGGACTCGCCCACAATTAACCCTAAGAGTCTATATCCAACACATTATATTCAATCATATTATAATATGTACATAATATATATTGCCCGTCTAAGTCTTCATCTAACAATCAAAATTAAAATATCATTATTAAAAGAAATAGAGGTATAGGACTAATTGAATATTATTATATTCTCATTGTGTTTGAATACTAAGCAAACACTTGACTAGCATTCAATAACACAAATTTTGTTATATCTGTCCTAGTTAGCATGATCACATTGTATTGAATTAACTCCAAATCTAGAGTATTCTACCAATATATGTACTTATACAATTTATTAAGTTTATTTAAAAAATTCAGTTTTTTCACAAACATTAGTATAAAATTATTTTAAGAGTAATAGTATACTATATATAAAACTTTATCAAAACTCGAAGCTAGCGTGCAAATAGGTTATAAAGACATATAAGTGTTCAAGTACAAACTAATAGTTTTAAAAGCTCGACGTAGTTATCATAGAATTTTTTTGTATGTGTGTAATTCAAAATCGATCAAGTGGCTTTCTTAACATAACTAAGTCCAACCAATTTAGGGGCATTTCTCATCGTACACTAAAGTAGTGATACTCGATCTCATGCTTCTATACACAAGAGGAGAGTGTCTAAGAATACAAAGGCATCCATATATCTGGCTACTTTTATAATGCACTGACTAAATCAAATTAAAACATTATGCAGATAATATGTCAACACTATGACAATAATTTGCACCATAAAGTAGACAGCACTAGACATTTGTGAGGTCTATAATACTTAAATCATTATATATAAGGTATAACTCATCTCATATCCTCACAACCTCACTTTTTAATCAGATCAAAACATTAATCACATAGAAGAGAAATGAAAAAAATTATATTATTTCAACTTTAATTAATCACATCTTCAATTTTTTAGGACCAAAGATAAATATGATGTATCATCACTCATATCCTTATTATCTATTCTTCACAATAAAGAGCAGTTCACACCTCAAATATATGAATACCATTTTAATCTACCTTTCCTATACATTCATTGTTGGTCTCCTCATGCTAATAAGTAATGACTACCAATAAATATGGAGATCCTTAACGATCACAAGGCAAATGATAATAATCTAATTATTTGAGTGAGTCGAGCAAGGCTTAACAGGGCAGGCCTATTCAAAATATAATTTACAACTAGCCCAATGCTAACCCTAGTGGTGAGGCCACATCACGAGCGGTTTAGAAATCACCCAAAGCCATATAACCTATTTGTATTTACATGTGGGTAAGATGAAAATTTCTTTTAGTCTCAACAAAGTCATGACACTAAGAGATATTTTATTACCATATATGAGGCCTTTTATGATTGTACATGGAAGGTATGGGTATAAGAATTCTATAAGCTGGGCCTTATTGATCAATGATCTAGATCTCCTTAAAGGTTGGATAGTGTGATCGGGCATACCAATGGACCCCACTTAGTTGTGATTCATCTAAATTTGTGTAAGGGGTGGTGCATTACAAGTGTGTCACACGCACAATATTATAGATGGAATAGGATTGACAAATTCGTATAGAGCCCAAAGGGAGAGGAGTTTCGATGGATAAACTCCCTAACCGTCTAAATTATATAAATAAGGTTGGGTCCCCAAGCCTACACATGTGTGAAGCCTATTCGTCCCATCCCGGTGCTTCTCTAAAGGTGCGAAAGATCCCGACATTCACCTTCAACAATATCTTCCCAATCAAGTACTCCTTTTATTCATTTTATTATATCTGCATAATTGATATGTATATGTTGATCCTTTCAATTCCGCATATAAGATTTTATAGTTGGTATCGGAACCAATTGTGCATCGGCTATGGAAGATCTATTTGGAATCTAATTAAGGATTTTATTATAGTCCAAACCCACCATCCATGGACCTAGATAGGCTCAGATTTGGATCGTTCGTTAATGGTTTAATTAGGGCCAGAACTGGGCTACAAGCTATGGTATTCCCAAATCTAAAGTATTGTGAAGAATTTGTCTTGCTTCAATGGTGGGCCTAATCACAAATGGTTGTGCTAGATTGATCTTCATTGTATATAAGAGATTTTGAAACCTCAATCAGGTATGGATTCCAACCAAAGTCCGATACGTCTAGATCGATTATAAGGTCATCATAAATCCAATCTTGGCCCCTTATAGAATAGTGGCATAATGTAAACTTCCATTACTGGCTTTGATGCAGGGTAGCTATTAACGTCAGCCCTTGTGTCGACATAGAGAAATTATAAAAAAAAAAGAAGAAAAAAGAAGAAGAGGGGATGATACATGTTACGATGGTGATGAGTTTTCTTCCCCGACTCGGTAGCCGTGGCTGCCACTAACTTCAGGATCGGATTTAGATGACTATGGCAGTCATTAAAACTGGAAAAATAAGTAACTACTCATTTGTGTGGTTGAAATCCTTCTTTTGCTGCTGTCGCCAGCCCCTACAATAATTGGAGGTGATTCTATAGAATCTAGTCACATTTAAGAAAATTTAAGGGCAGCGGCAAAAGCATTCATGGTTTCCGACATGATAAACTTTATTCGTGGTTGTTGCCTTCTTTGACTGATGGCCAATGACACCATTGTTCTCGGTGTCATCAGTAGCAGCAACTATCAGCTTTGTCGTGCCAACAATAATTATCCCATCAGTTGTTACCCTTTGAGTAAGAGACAGGTTGCGACAACTGCTCTAGGGTTAGAGTTTCTCCCTCCCTTTTCCCCCTCTTTTAGTTCAGGGGCTTTTATTTTTTTTTCTACAATGGCCCAGAACCCAACTACTTTTACTTTCTGTGAGCCCAGTGTACATACCATTGATTTAAGCTTGCACATCTTTAGTACCCTGATGGGCCCAGTTGATGGACTAACACCCATTTTAGATTTTAAGTAAACCATATCAGTGAGTCAGGAGGTCTAGTGGGCCTTGTGTGGGCCATTAGCTTGGCTCACAACAATGACCTATTTCCTTAGGCCTAGTAGCTAACCATGCAGAGGCTCATGTTTAGGGCCACACCTACCTTTATTGAGCCCAATTTTAGGCCTATTTGACATCTCTTAAAGTTTATTAAATTGTCTTTACTTCAATTATATAACTGCATATGTTTAAATGGGTCGGTTATGGTTTAGGGTTTTAATTTTTGTTCAGGCTCAGGTCTAGATGCAGTGAATACAATAATTTTTTTATATTATAAACCTATTGATCCTTAAACTCATTAATTATCTTGTTTGGGGATGTTCCAAGCCCTTACATTGATTAATCCAAGCCCAACATTAGGGCATGTTTGATGCACATTATAAGTCCAAACCACGATCATTATAAAGTTTGCCCTTAGGCCTCCTCTTTCAAGCCCGTTTACGAGAATTGATCTTTGATCTAGACCATCTATTCAGTTTATAATGAGTGTTTTATCTGGTTCATTCACTAGATAAATAATTCAACATCTAGACCTTCCATCATGTGGACCTTGAGTATTGGATCTGAACTTTCCATTCTATGGACACTAATGTATTGATCTAATTATTCATCTGAATCAAGTTAAACATTTTAATCTAAACTGTCTATCCTTAAAACATTAAGGGTCAAACATGGAAAACTCATTAAGGATATTTAGATCATGCAAAGTCTTAATTCAATCGATTGTGAGCTCATTACCCATACTACAGAAGCTAACATGGACCATTGATTTAAAAGGAAATGGAAAATAAACATATCTATCTATTTCCTTTTAAGATCTCATGCATTTCAAACGATCAATGGTAGCCACTTTCTGGGCCAAATCGAACTGCTTTTAATAATCCATTGAGGGCAGGATTATATTCACAATCTTAAAGTCTAAATTCATAGAATTGGATCTAGTTGTGCTAGCCATCATAGTGACCTCAAGTGAAGATTTTACTAATTTTTTATTCTTGATATTAGGATATAGTCGTAGGATTACATATAGTTGCATTTGCGTTTAATGCGAACAGTGACAAAACACAAACTATCACTGTTTGACGGGGATGTAAGTGGTATGAAGTAAATGGTACTGGTGGTGTAAAGTTGAGAGACCCATTTCACCTGCAAGTGCTAAGTGTCTCAAATTTACATGATCGACATTGCTAATTTCGTGTTCAAGAGAGTAACATACATGTCATGACTACCTCTCACAGGATGAGTGATGATGATGTGACCAATTCTCACCAGGATTGACAGGTTGAGCCCATTTTCATCATGGGTAATTCAATTGAAGGTCTCGATCAATTGAGTTTATGATAATTTTGCCTAATATTTAGTTTTATTCGTGAATAGTTTAAAGTAAACATATCAACTAATGTGAGTATTGTTCACATCTTAAGTATAAGGTTGATGTAGTAATAATCTCAGTAAGACCGAGGTCGAATCCATAGGTACTAAACTTTGTACATAATCTGAAAGTAACTCGAATTAGAAATAGGATAAGATGAAATCTAAATCAGATAAAAGGAAGGGAATAATCGTGATTAAAGTGATTAAAACTAAAGAAATTAAAGGTAGGAATTAGGGTGCCAAGGATCCACTTGTAGCAATTGAGAAGCTACCTTGCATTGATTTAAGGATACAACTGGAATCAGAGTCCTATCCTATCCAATTGGTAGGAAGAGAATTGTTAGATCTCTGAACTTCTCATGAATCTAACTATCAATAGATAAAAGTGGTGAAGGGTTGGAAGTGATTCCGTCACCTAACCATGCCTAGGAGACGATGACAAACAACAATAATTTACCATTTTCACAGCCAATCATAAGAGAATTATGAAAGTTAGGGAGGATTCTGCCACCCTACCATGCTCATGGGACGATGGTGAACAATAAGACTGCCTAATTTCACAATCTCAATTCAGGAAGAAGATATTCAAAGCAATTGCAGATCCATTGTAATTTAAGTCACAATAAAGCATTAAAAACTAAAAATATTCCTTCATAATCAAATTAGAATCCATGAGAGTTCAATAAACATGAATCAAAGCAAAGCAACCATCTTAATCACGCTATAAGCTTTACCTCTTAGCCTTAGCTAAGAGGTTTAGCTTATCATAGACATGATTAGCTAAAATCCATTAAATAAAAGCATAAAAACAGCACAAGTAAACCAGCCGGTCCTTCTCTCTCTTCCCTTTGCCCGTCTTGCCTCCATAGTTGCATGTCCAAGCTTGGATGATGCTCTCGACGTACTCTTGGTTGCCTTTTATAACCAGCAAGAATGGTGGAGAGAAACTCCATGCGAAAGTCTTCCTTATGCAGCCCAACAGTGTGGGAAAGAAACGTGCGAAACTACTCGCGTTTTGTAGAAGAATTTCGGCATAAAATCAACACTCTGTTGATTCTGACTCCATGGTTGGGGTCGTGGCCACCCTCTGGACATATTGGACAGTCCGGATCATGGAACTACATGGCGTGTGGGCCCCACTACTGAAACATAGACGGACATCGTTTGGATGCATCCATGCTATGTAATTGTCTTACACTGTTCTTGGTGGGGTCCACTTCATCTGTCCTTTTCGAAATCCACGCCGTCCACCGGATTCTTATCAAAAAACCAGTCTGAGATGGTCGATTTTAGATCGCTGTCGATGTGGCCCACTTGTTTGATCTTACGGCAAAGATTCTGCCATCCAACACATTTACAACTTCTTGCTGGCATTCTTCAGACCAAGAACCACCAAATCTTAGTCAGGACCCTCTTATGATTCAAATGGAAGCTCGAATTGAGCTAATGAGTCCATATGGTGGCCTACGGAGATCGTCCGGATCTCTCTGTTCGCAGCAGGGGATCGGATTTCCAAATCTGATCAAGACAATGCGAGTCAAATGTTGTTTGACTCGTCTGGTGGTGCGGTACACCGCGCGAGTACCTCTTCTATATGCTCAGGCCACACAAAGTGGGCCCCATCTTGATGATGCAGAGGGATCTGCTCCATCCCTCCGATTTTCCATTCAATTTAATGGGTTGAGCCTAAATTTGAAGCATATCCAGAGATCAGGTGGGCCCTAGATCGGTGAATTGTGGGCTGATCTGGCCGTTGGGTCACTTCCACAAGGATCCAATGGCTAAAATTTGACATGTATGGTTAATTTATGGTCCTCAGGCCATATATGAAGTTTTGAGCTGAAAGGATGGTAGGAACACTGTGATCTTGCATTCTGGATGATTTTTCGGCCCATTGAACGTGAGTGGCTTGATTTTCTCAGATTTCTGACGTGTAATTTCTTCGATCTTGATCCCCTGTGGTGAGTCCCTTACCTTGGTGACTTTAGAGCGTTAAATCCATGCTTTTAGACCCTTTTTCAGTCCAGGCTCCTAAATACACCTTGCAACACAAACACGATTAAAATGAAGCGTTAAACAGTATCATGTTCACAAAATCAAGTACTAACTAGGGTTTAATATGCAATATTTGACCCTCAACAAGTATAACTTATTCAAGTTGACATTCTAATTCAATGCAACTTAGTTCTCCTTTTAACCAGGTCTAATAATCCCAAAAGGGAAGAGTTCACAATGTTAGTCCTAGGGAGCATGGAAAATGACCTAACTTTAGAAAAGATAGGAAAAGTCTGGATAAGGTTCAAAGTCCTCATCTAGTAATCATAGGACATAGACATAATGAAAAATGAAAAAAAAACATAGTTCTAAAAAGGAATATTCAGGTTTTATAGCTGGCAATCAACCTGAAAATCAGTCGAGCAATAAACGGGTTAAGAAGAATAGTGCTTCTTCTATAAGAAGCCAAGCCATTAGGAAATAGACACCATTATGTTTAAGCAGTAACCAATAAAGAATGGTAAAGATCATGTCCTTTTATGTTTTGGGTCAAATTTGATCGATGTGTTGGAAGTTTCTTGGTGGATAGATTATAGTCCAACTATTCACATATGTAATTCCATATAAAATGTATTGTAGAGCCGACCACCAAATAATATAGAGCGATCAATATATATAGGCAATGACATTAAAGTGGACGAAGAGACGATCGGAGTTTACAGGATTGGGTTAAAGTTAAGTCATATGTTGGATCTAGTAGATACATTTTATGTGCCTTCCAAAAGCACAATGTAGTCTCAATTTCTTGTTTAAACAAATCGATTATATGTCTAAATTTGATAATAAAAAGTTTAGTATCTACTATGATTCAACTATGATTGATACTAGCATTATGGTTAATAATCTGTACCAATTGGACTTGAATGCATCACACGTCTATAATGTGAATGCTTTATATGGAAATAAAATAAGATCTAAGCAAAGACTACACTATGAAAATTCCTTCATGTTATGGTACAATGATTAGGCTATATCTCTTCTAAGAGATTGAAAAGGCTGGTGTAAGAAGAAATTCTTCATTCTTTAAACTTTTCCAACTATAAATTATGTATAGATTATATTAAGGATGAACATACTAGTATCAGGAAGAAAGGTGAAACTATGAATGTAGGATTCTTAGAAGAGATACAACAGACATTCATAGTCGATTCCCTATAGTATCTTAGAATGGATACAAATATTTTATCATTTTTATAAATAACTACTCTCATTTTAGACACATCTATCTTATAAATGAAAAATCAAATGCTGAAGTAGAAAATCAACTCGATAAGAAGATTAAAGTCGTTAGGTTTAACCCATTGTGGTGAATACTATAGGAGATGTGATGAATCAGGTCGCAATCTAGGACCCTTCGCTAGATACCTATAAGATTTGACATTGTTGCCTTACACATCATGCCTAGAATCCCATATCATAATGGTGTATCTAAATGGCGCAATCGCACCTTTATGGACATGGTGCGTAGCATGATGAGCAATTTGATATTGTTAGAATCTATGGGGTGATGGGATTAAAACCACAGTTCATATCCTTAATAAGGTCCCCAACAAGGCTATATGAAAAACCCATTTGGAGTTATGGAATGTGAGAAAACTAAGTCTTTAATATCTCCACATTTGCAGATGTCCTACTGAGGCCAAAGCATTTAACTTGCATGAGAGAAAGCTCGATCCCAAAACTATAAACATTTTTATAGGATAACTGCAAAGGTTAAAAAACTATTAATTCTACCGTCCTTCCCACTCCATCAGAATTAGTGAAACTGTGAATGTCAGATTCATTGAATGTACTAGAAATAGTGGGAGCACGAAATTAGATATTTTGTATCCATGAGGGTATAAATCCTGCAGTTGAGCCTATTATCATTGTAGATCGCTACTATGAACCTCTTATACAACCCATTAAGGAGAAAAATCCAAATAACACTCAAGAAAGTGAGTCATTAAGAATATTTAAAATGGAGAATAAGCTTGTGATTCTAGATGATTACACCGTATACATGAAGAAGCACAAGTTTAACATGGGGTTGGAAAAGGATTTTAAAGGCCAAATTAACAAAGTGTTAATCCTTCCCGATGGACTGATGCTATAAAAGATAAATTGAAATTCATGAAGGACAATAAATTATGAGATCTTACTGAGTTACCCTAAGGAATAAAACCGATTGGTTATAAATGGATATTTAAAACCAAATGGGACTCCAAGGTTAATGTCGAAATATATAAAGTCAGACTTCTTGTCAAGGGTTTTAACTAATGTAATTGATTTTAAGGAGACTTTCTCAACAATATCTAAGAAAGACCCATTTAAGATATAATGGCTCTCGTGGATTATATGAATTTGGAGCTACATCAGATAGATGTAAAGATTGCATTTCTCTATGAAAATGTAGATGAGAATGTATACATGTTACAACTTGAAGGTTTTGCAGTCGATAACTCAAAAAATATGGTTTGTAAACTCAAGAAATTCATCTATGGATTGAAATAGGCGTCAAGAGAATGATACCTAAAGTTTCATGAAGTAATTTTCTCATACTATTTTGTAGAAAATACTACAGATGAGTGTATCTATGTTAAAATCAATGAGAGCAAGTTTGTCATATTATTTTTGTATATTAATGACATTTTGTTGGAGGATAGTGACATTAGGATGATGAACGATACTAAGAAATTCATATCTCAAAGGTTTGAGATGAAGGGTCTTTGTGATGCCTCTTATGTCATCAGCGTTGAGATACTCTATAACAAATCAAGTGAATTTCTTAGTCTATCACAGGGGGCATATATTGATAGGGTACTCAAAAGGTATGACATGTAAAATTGTGCTCATAAACAATCAACCCATTGTAAATGGTGATAAATTCAACTAATTCCAATGCCTTAAGAATTATTTAAAAAAGAATTAAATGAAGATTTTCCATATGTGTCAGTAGAAGGGAACATCATATATGCTCAAGTCTATACATGACAAAATATTGCCTTTACAGTTGGAATGTTAGGCATTATCTCTCCAATATAGGTATGCAACATTAGATAAATATAAAGAAGGGGTTGCATTACCTGCAAAGGACAAACGACTTCAGACTCACATATGGAAGGTCTCACCATTTGAAGTTGGTTAGATACTCAGGTGTAGATTTTGCTGACTGTGTTAATACTAAGAAGTCTGCCGTAAGTTATATCTTCATAATGGTGAGTGGGGCTTTTTCTTGAAAAAGGTTTAAAACAGTCAATGACAGCTTCATCCACTATAGTTACATTATAAAAGTTGATTTTATTGCTTGTCATAAAGTATTATATCAGGCACTATGGTTATATCGTTTCTTCTCATGTTTGTGAGTATTGGAGCATATCTCGAAATCATTGAGAATTGTTTATGTGATACCTTGGGTGCAATTCAATTCTCTAGTAACAACAAGTATTCATTAAGGACGAAGCATATCGACATCGAGTATCTTATTGTGAGGAAATAGTATAGAATCATTTGTCCCTAGAGTTTATCAACTCTAAGCAGATGTTTGTGAATCCACTCACTATAGGGCTCCCCATCATGCTATTTTAGGAGTATGTGACATCTATGGGAGTTATTGATCCTGCAGATGTATTCAATTAGTAGGAGTTGAGTATGATCTATTTTTATAGACATGTATACATATCTCATTTATAAAGCTTAATGATTCTACTATAAAGTTTATTTTTACTTCTTTTCAAGTATGCACAATATTATTTTGAGTATGCATAACTAAAGTCGTGTCTCACTGGAGACATGTGAAAGCTCTTACACCTCTTAAAGATGAGAACATATTATCATACTGCATTTGTAATCCTTATACCACACTTCCTAGTTCATAATTTATATCGTTAAGATTGGTAGTATTTGTGATCGTGCTTAGTCTCACTTCATCAAGATTAAATGTTGTGATGGCTACCGCGATTCAATACTATTGATCTTGATGGACCAAATTGTAGAAGTGTTGCCCGTATTATCCAATGATTGCATTAGTTAACCGTTTGAATGTTTTCTTTAATACTAGGAGATATTTTTAAAATGTTTTCAAAATTAATCCTTAACATCGATCAATGTGGCCTAAGTGGGAAAATATTAGAATTCTATAAGGTAAGCCTTTTTAATCAACGGTCTGAATCTCCTCAAGGGTTAGATAGTGTGATTGGGCATACTAGTGGACCCCACTTTGATATGATTTATCTAAATTCATATAAGGGATGGTGTACTACAACTATGTCACATACAAAGTATTTTAGATGAACTAAGATTGACAAATTTATGTGGAGCTAAAGAGAGAAGAGTTTAGATAGGTTTCAAACTCCTCAACCATAGGTCCCAAACCTACACATTAGTGAAACCCATTCATCTCATCTCGGTACTTTTCTAAAGGTGCAAGTTGTGAAATGTCATAGATGATGGGTTTTTTGACCCATCTTCGACCAGTCGAGAACCCTGCTCGACCAGTCGTGGGTTACACGACTCAAAGTTCAGCGAGTGCGGACTATTTTTTTAGGGGTGCTCGACCGGTTGTAGGTAGCGCTCGACCGGTCATGGGTGGCACTCAACCGGTCGTAGTTACGCAGATTCGTTCCGCGATTTTGTGCGGATTTCGTGTCGCAAGTCCTTTCGCAACTGGAATGCGGAAAGGAGTTTCCTAAAACTATAAAAGGGGGTTCCTAGGGTTTTCTACGGTATGATTGTTGTGAAGAAAAGAATAAGAGGGTTTCCTAAAGGCTTTAGGGATATCAAAGGTGAGAGAGTGAGAGAAAAGGGAGAGAGGAATCTTGTGGAAGGGAGCCGTCGTCTCAGCGCTTCCACGTCCTCATGATCGGTGAGATTCCTCTATTTTTCCTTTTATTCTCTTATTGTTCATCCACTCCTGTATGAGTGACGAAGGTTGTAACGTTCTACTTCATAGTGGATTGTTGATCTGGACGAGGTCTCATGGTTTTTACCTCTTTGAGAGTTTTCCAAGTAAAAATCTCTTGTGTGGTGTGTGATTGTTGCTTTGATTCATTTCATTGCTATTATTATCCCATAATTCTGGTTTGTTCTGAAGGGCTAAATCCTAAGATTTTGTGCAAGGCCCCCAACAAAGTGGTATCAAGCGCTAAGTTCATTGAACGGGTAGGATCGGTTTGGAATTATGGAAGGTGCCTCATCAAGGATGATCAGCCTCAATGGTTCTAACTGGACCATATGGAAGGCTAAGATAGAGGACTTGCTTTATTGCAAGGATCTATATTCTCCAATTTTAGGCATATCAGCAAAATCTAAGGATATGTCTGATGATGATTGGAAGAAGTTGGACTGGAAGGTAGTCGCGTTTATTAGACAATGGCTGGATGATTTTATGTTCCACCATGTGTCTACGAAAACCTCAGCCGCTAGCCTATGGCTAAAATTACAAGGGCTATATGAGAAGAAGACAGCTAGTAATAAGATTTTTCTGATAAGGAGACTTGTGAATCTCAAGTTCAAGGATGGTGGTTCTGTGATCGAGCACATGAATGAGGTTAGCAATATAACGAACCAACTCTCTTCTATGAAGATAGTCCTAGATAATGAATTGCAGGCTTTACTATTGCTTAGTTCGTTGCCTGACAGTTGGGAGACATTACTGGTGTCTTTAAGTAACTCCGCGCTAGACGGAAAGATATCTATGGAACAGGTTACTAGCTATCTCTTCAATGAGGAGACAAGAAGGAAGTCTTAGGGGTCTACTCAGCAAGAGACCCTTGTGACACAGGAATGGGGAAGAGGAAAGAACAGGAAGGGTGGGAAGGCTGGAGATAAATCAAGAGGCAAGTCGAGTAACAAAAAAGATGTTGAATGCTGAAATTGTGGCAAGAAGGGCCACTATAAACATGAATGTCGTAAGGCTAAGAACGACAAGAAAGGAAAAGGAAAGGAGAAAGAAGATGAATCAGATTCCATTGTGGTCACTTCAGATGGCGATGTTTTTATTATTCTTTCCACAGATCACGATGTATGTCTCACGGCTACGAGTCAGGACACCGACTGGGTGATAAACTCGGGAGCTTCTTTTCATGCGACTCCACGTAGGGATTTCTTCACAAGCTATAAGTTAGGTGACTATGGGACCGTAAAGATGGGAAATTCTGGCGTATCGAAGATTGTAGGGGTCAATGATATTTATGTGAAGACTGATGTGGGCTGCACATTGGTTCTCAGGGATGTGAGGCATATCCCAAACCTTTGCCTCAACTTGATGTCGACGGGAAGGTTGGATGATGATGACTATGAAAGCCAGTTTGCTGGTGGGTGTTGGAAGCTCATCAAGGGTTCGTTGATCATAAGCCAGAGGAAAGAATTTTTGCACCCTATACAAGGAAAGTGTCAGTATATGCAAGGGTGGGTTGAACGTAGCGAAAGATTCAGCTATTGACATATAGCATAGGCTTCTAGGCCACATGAGTAAAAAAGGGCTTCAGCTACTAGCGAGGAAGTGGCTCCTTCCAGACGTGACAGGTACACCTCTTAAAACCTGTCTTAATTGTTTATCAGGGAAACAGCATAGAGTTTCATTTGTTAAATCTGCTTCTCATGTTAATAAAGTGCATGCATTAGATTTGATTTATTCTGATGTTTGTGGTCCTATGAGGATAAAAACCTTGGGTGGGGCATTGTATTTTGTTACTTTTATAGATGATACATCTAGGAGGGTATGAGTTTATGCTTTAAAATTCAAGGACGAGGTCTTTGGTGTGTTTAAATTATTTCTTGTTATGGTCGAGAGAGAGACAGGTAGATCATTGAAGTGCATCCGCACTAACAATGGTGGTGAATACATTAGCGACTTTCATGAGTACTGCAAGTCCCTGGGTATACGGTATGAACAGACGGTTCCCAAGACCCCCCAGCATAATGGTATAGCAGAGCGAATGAATCGCACCATTGTTGAGAGAATCAGATGCATGTTATCCCATGCGAAGTTGTCCAAGACATTCTGGGGAGAAGCAATGCACACGGCGGTGTATCTGATAAACAGGTCTCCATTAGCCCTGTTGAATGGAGAAGTACCTGAGAAGGTGTGGACTAGACAGGATCCATCGTACAGTCATCTCAAGGTGTTTGGATGCAGGGCATCCGTTCACGTACCGAAGGACGAGAGGTCCAAGCTCGATATGAAGATCAGGCAGTGCGTGTTCTTAGGATATAGTGATGAAAAGTTTGGTTACAGATTGTGAGATCCGACCGAGAGGAAGCACGTCAGGAGTAGAGATGTAGTTTTCTTTGAAGATCAGTGTATAAAAGACATTGGTAAGCCAGAGAAGAACCAGCCTAGTTCAGGTGATCTAGAGGACATAGATCCGGTTATTCCTCCCGTGGTGCCTAATGATGGGGGAGTACAGCAAGGTGCAGAGGACGAGGGAGTTCTTTCAGAAGATGGACCAGGGGAGCAGCCCCCACTTGATCCACCTGTTGAGGCACATGTGAGGAGGTCATCTAGGGATAGACAGCCATTCAAGAGGTACTCACCGCATGAGTACATTATGCTGACTGATGGAGGAGAGCCAGAAGATTATTCTGAGACCCTAGCCGATAAGCATAAGGAGGAGTGGTTGAAAGCTATGGAAGAGGAGATGGAATCCTTACATAAGAACCACACCTATGACATGGTGAAACTGCCTAAGGGCAAGAACGCTCTGAGCAACAAGTGAGTGTTCAGAAAGAAGGTTGAGAAGAAGAATTCACAGACAAGGTTCAAGGCCAGACTTGTGGTAAAAGGGTTCGGTCAGAGGAAAGGTATAGACTTCGATGAGATATTCTCACCAGTGGTGAAGATGACATCCATACGGGTGTTTGCTTAGATTGGCAGCTAGCATGGATCTGGAGATTGAGCAGTTGGACGTTAAAACTGCTTTTCTCCATGGTGACCTGGAAGAAGAGATCTACATGCACCAACCAGAAGGGTTCAAAGTCAAGGGCAAAGAGCATATGGTGTGTAGGCTGAGGAAGAGCTTGTATGGGCTGAAACATGCTCCACAACTATGGTACAAGAAGTTCGATTTGTTCATGTTACAACATGGGTATGACAGAATGGAGTCGAACCACTGTGTGTTCACGGGCAAGTTCTCAGATGGTGATTTCTTAGTTATACTGTTATACATTGATGACATGCTCATAATGGGAAAAGACATCAAGAAGATTGACAGGCTGAAACAGGAGATGGGCAAGTCTTTTATGATGAAAGACTTGGGCCCGACTAAACAGATCCTAGGAATGGAGATAACTCGTGACAAAAGTAGCAGGAAGCTTTAGCTATCACAAGAGCGATATATTGAGAAAGTCCTAGAGCAGTTCAATATGAATGCAGCGAAGCTGGTTAGTACTCCACTGGATGGTCACTTCAGGTTGAGCTACAGGCAGTGTCCCAAGATGAAGGCAGAGGTGGAAGAGATGCAGAAGATACCCTACGAGTCAGCTGTAGGAAGTTTGATGTATGCTATGGTGGGTACACACCCAGACATAGCATATGCAGTTGGTGTTGTCAGCCGGTATCTTGCCAATCCTGGCAAAGAACATTGGACAGCGGTGATGCGGATACTGCGGTTCTAAGAGGCTCATCCAGGTTGAGCCTATGCTATGGTGACGGTAAACCTATGATAGAGGACTACGCAGATGCAAGTATGGCAGGCGACATAGACTGCAGGAAGTCTACATCAGGGTTCATGTTCACATTTATAGGGGGAGTGGTTTCTTAGTAGAGCAAGCTATAGAGGGTCGTAGGATTGTCGACGACAGAGGCCGAGTACATTGCAGTCACAGAAGCATGTAAAGAAATGCTTTGGATGAAGAGGTTCCTACAAGAACTTAGCCTGAAGCAGGAGGAGCATGTGGTCTATTGCCATAATCAAAGTGTTATACACTTGAGTAAGAATCCAAGTCAGCATTCCAAGTCAAAGCACATAGAGATTCGCTATCACTGGATCAGGGATACTTTGGAACAAAAGGTGTTATAGCTTGAGACGGTCCACACGGACGATAATGGGTCAGACATGATGACCAAGGCTTTGCTCAAGGGTAAGTTTAAGGTTTGTAGAAACCAGGCTGGCTTAAAGAAGGTGGATCCCTCCCGGGTCAAAAAGGGAAAGATTTGATGGGTTTTTAATTTAACCCGTCTTCGACTAGTCGAGAGCCCTGCTCAACCAGTCGTGGGTTGTTGTTCGACCAGTCGTGGGTTGCACGACTAAAAGTCTAGCGAGTGCGGACTGTTTTTTCAGGAGTGCTCAACTGGTCGTAGGTGGTCCACGACCGGTCGTGGGCAGCGCTCGACCGGTCGTGGGTGGCACTGAACCGGTCGTGGTTATGCAGATTCGTTCCGCGATTTTGTGCGGATTTCGTGTCACAAGTTCTTTCATAACTGAGATGTAAAAAGGAGTTTTCTAAAATTATAAAAGGGGTTTCCTAGGGTTTTTTAGGGTATGATGTATTGTAAAGAAAAGCACAAGAGGGTTTCCTAAAGGCTTTAGGGATATCAAAGGTGAGAGAGTGAGAGAAAAGAGAGAGGAAGCTTGTGGAAGGGAGCCGCCGTCTCAGCGCTTCTGCGTCCTCGTGATCGGTGAAATTCCTCTATTTTTCCTTTTATTCTCTTATTGTTCATCCACTCCTGCGCAAGTGACGAAGGTTATAACGTTCTACCTCATAGTGGATTATTGATATGGACGAGGTCCCGTAATTTTTACCTCTTTGAGGATTTTCCACGTAAAAATCTCTTGTGTGGTGTGTGATTGTTGCTTTGATTCGTTTCATTGTTATTATTATCCCATAATTCTGGTTTGTTCTGGAGGGCTAGATCCTAAGGTTTTGTGCAAGGCCCCCAACAACAGCATTTGTCTTTGGCAATACCTTTCCCAAACAGGCATGCCTTTTATTTATTTTATTAGATATCCATACTTAATATATAAGTCGATCCTTTCAATTTCGCATATAAGATTTTATAATGGGTACATATGAGATTATTAAAAATGCAAGAATATTTTAAAAGGGAGGTTAGTATACATTAAGAAGCTAAAGAAGAGAGTTAAAATCATCTCAAAAATGGAATTCAATGACTCTAGGTTGATAATTTAAGTTGTCAAGCTTTTACTCTAGAGCAACTCTAAGATGAGAGTATGCTTACATCCTAACGATCTAAAATATCAATCTTATGGGCCCCTACATAAATAGTGGTCCTACAATCTCCCATATTGAAAGATCTTAACCATTGAATTTATGCCCCTTTTCTATTGAACATGAATCGGTAACATTTTTTTATTAACCATCTAACTTACAAGGTTTTAGTTGAAGGGTCACTAGGGGAGTTCTAATGGTCTAGATCACTAAGCAGTGGCCCACCCATACAAACTAGAGGATCAGACAAGCTTTTCTCTAAAATGTGTTTAACTTGATTTTTTTTTTTTCTGTTTCAGAAAGAAGTTATGCTTTGGATGCTTGATCCAGCAGAGCGTGATGCAATAATAGTGGGCCAGGCAATAACACCGACGAACCCTGATTTGACAGCTCAGACCGAAGTAATATGTTTTCGCACCCCATCTGAGATACGACTATTTAAGAAAGCTTACTTTCAAAAATATGGTACTCAAATCGATGATGACCTTAACCTCAAAACCTACTTCTCTCAAAAGAAGGTTCTCTCTCTCTCTCTCTCTCTTTGTTTGTCTTATCAATATTATGCAGCATTGCGTTAGTTGGTCCAGGATGATTATGTGTGCTAGACCAAGAATTAAGATACTTCACTAATTTAATGGGCCATAACATTAAAATTCGAGTGGAACACCTTATATGGTTAGAACCACCAAATAGACGACTTGGATCACTCACAAATATGCATTCAATCACATGTCGACACATGCATTGTGTGGAGTATACATTCACCAATTAAAAGACCTACAAAAATATGTTTTTATGTATTTATAAATCAATTACAGTGATAGCTTTAACCCAGTTTCAAGATGGGGTGATTCATCCACCATATATGCTATATATATATCATTCAAATCTTGGGCCCTACTTTGGATGAATCATGTCCTAAAAATAACTAGGAATAACTTTAACGGCTGAATAGAATACTCTGGAGAATCAATGTAGTTTTGTGCTACCTTCCATCTATATTGGAGCCCAGGATTTGGAGGGTCCAGTCTTGTCGATGTCCATCCACCATTGCTTGTGTATTAAGTCGGTAATCTTGCAATTAGATGATTGTCTTTCATGTGTCACTTTACATATTGTAGTTGGGGTTGTCAGACGGCTGGGTTAGGGTCTAGCCAAGCTCTATTTAAGCCCGACCCATATTATTCAACATAAGTGTGAGCTCAAATAAGACCCATGACAAGACAAAATAGTCCAGGCCGGGTGAGCCCTATCGAAGTGTTTATGCTGGGCCCAGGCCAGATCATAAGGGATGGTACGTTTGGAGCAAGTAGAGAGAGAGCGAGAGAGAGAGAGAGAGAGAGAGAGAGAGAGAGAGAGAGAGAGAGAGAGAGTGTGTGTGTGTGTGTGATGAAAGGCATGGGTTAGAGAAATAACATGAGTAGATGATGATTTTTATATATTGTACGTGTTATAAAATTACCCTTACAAACCCCAATGGGCCACACTCGGCTAGGGCTGATATGTTCTTGTACAGAGTCTGAACCTAGCCCAATTGAGAAACGGGCCTTAAGTTTAAACCTGAGCTTGGCCCTTGAGTTTGATACTCCAACCCAAGCTTAGTCGCAGCATTTTATTTGAGTTATTTGATAATCTAGCAGAGTATGACACTTGATATGCAAGCAATCAAAAAATTTACAATGTCATAATTAATCAAATAACAGACTAAATTGTGAAACCCACATTCTATAATTCAAAATATTAAGATAAAATTGGTTAAACAATTCTAACTTATGATTAGTGGACACTTCTGTGTTGAATTAGGATAGTTGGATATTTTCATTTTTAACCATCCAATATTAGTCGAATAATCCTATGAGGCGTACTTTTTATTTATGATGCATTGAAAGTGGGACCCATAATTGGGATAGTTTAATTTTGCATTATTTATGTGCCATGTATGCAATTTCTTAGTACCAACATCTCCTCCATTACACCGCTGTAGTATCAGAGATTTTCTCCTTCTTTAGTGGGCATGATTCAAGGAGGGACCTTAATGTGAGGGGATGAACACATGTTAGACATGTCAGTGGTTGGAGCACGTGTCATAGATCTATGTTATTCATTAGGTAAGATAACATTATGAACATACATGTACCAAAAAAAATTAGCATTCATCCAACAATTAGGTTGGTCAAACTGGGAGTAGATTAGGTGTTACCTAAGTAACACCTTAGAAGAGTGTTATCCTTACCATGTGGGGCCCACCTTGATGAATGTGTTGTATATCCACGCCATCTATTTAGTTTTTTCACCTTATTTTACTATGTTATCCCAAAATTTAAGCATATTTAAATCTCCGGTGGACCACACCAATGAAAAAAGTGGTGAATGACCATTAAAAGCTTTTTGTAGGGCACAAAGTTTTGGATCAAGCTCTTCTTTGTATTTTCCATTCATCCAGCCCTGGTTGACCTTATCAATGGGTTAGATGGAAAATAAACATTACGGATTTTCTTACAGTGGCCCTGGGAAGTTTTTAATGGTGAGCACTCAATCTCCACTATTTCCTGTGGTGTGGTCCACCATAGATTTAGATCTGCTTAATTTTTGGGACACGTCCTAAAATAGGATGAAAAATGGATGGACAGTATGGATATACAATACACCATCAAAGTGGGCCCCACAGTAAGGGTAGTAACACCTAATTGGCTCCCCTTTATGAGTAGGCTTACTTGATTTTGATGTATATTTACAGTGCATAATAACTTATCAATAACTTTGATTTTGACACATGTCATCCAGCTAGGAACCAGAGATGCATGGGAGCTATCACAAGGCCCCACGTTCTATCAAAACCAATACTTTTAATCATTTAATGAAGTAGAAGATAATTTCATGACTTTTTAAAAAACTAATATAATAAAATTTATTTTATCATGAAGTTGTTAATTGCATGTTTAAATGTCGAACGTGATAAGGGAACGGTGGTCAATCAATCATTGGTTGAAGAGGATGCTAAGAAGCTATATAAAGATGGAGAAGGTAAATGGGGAACAGATGAGAAGACTTTTATCCGCATTTTCACCCAAAGGAACAGAGCCCATTTAGCTGCAGTCGCTTCTGTTTATCAGCGTTTCTATGGGAACTCACTTGCAAAGGTACCTTTCTCTACCATTTTTTTCTTTAAAAGTTTATTAATCAGCATTATTTAGTGTTTTATTAAATGATGGGAATGATAGAAATATAAAATTAACTATATATATTTTTTTCAATAATTCCTTAATGTAAAACTATATTGTTGTAGAAATATATTATTAATCATTAGAATTTTTCCCTCTTTCCCTTAACTTATATTTTTAGAATTGAAAAAAGCAAAAGATATGTTGATAAAGGATACTTTGCATATGAGGAAAAAATACACATTTTGTTACCTTTCTTGGTAGTATGGTTGTATTGCTTAGTATTATAGTGTTACCATTAAAACAAAAAAATTATCAATAAAATATTGTCGTGATTGATTTCTTTTGTATGATTGCTCATTTACAATAAATGTTCTCACCATAATATGTTTAGAATTTAAAAGATATAAAATTAGCTAGATTAAAAAAAAAATTACAATTATAATAACAATAAGAGTAGAAATAAGGAAGTAAATAAAATTATTGACCAAAAACTTTCTTAAACTGAACACTCTCGATAT
Source organism: Magnolia kwangsiensis (assembly GCA_037074715.1). Lineage (NCBI taxonomy): Eukaryota > Viridiplantae > Streptophyta > Magnoliopsida > Magnoliales > Magnoliaceae > Magnolia > Magnolia kwangsiensis. The sequence goes on from CM073586.1 coordinate 14,374,882, forward strand.
CCTAAATTGATGGCTCATGAGAGTGGAGGGATTGTGAAGGGTGTTGGCCATATTATTCAAGCTAGGTGGAAAAAATGGAGATGTTGTTGGGGGCCATTTCACAAAACCTTAAGATCTAGCCTCCTAAAACACCAGAATTATGGGATAATAAAGCAATGAAATAAATTAAAGCATAAACCACACGACACAAGAGATTTTACATGGAAAACCCTCAAAGAGGTAAAAACTAAGGGAGTTCGTCCAGATCAACAATCTACTATGAAGTAAAACGTTACAACTGATTACAAACATATACTGCTTGGATCAAACCTTCTTCACTCACGTAGGAGTGGATAAATAATAAGATAATAAAGAAAAACAAAGAGATCTCACCGATTACGAGGACGTAAAAGCGCTGAGATATCGAGTCCACAATAGATCACCTATATGAGCATAACCTACTTTCCACAAGCTTTCTCTCTCTCTCTCACATACACACCTTTGATAGCCCTAAACCTTTTAGCAAACCCTTGTAAAGCTTTAAGAAACCCTCTTTCATTACCTAGAAAGCCTTAGGTACTTCCTATTTATAGTTTAGGAAACTCCCTTTCGCATGGGTGCAAAAATTGCCTCAAAATTCTGCAATCCGTACAAAATCGCGAAAGTGAATCTGCATAACCTCGACTAGTCAAGCGGACCCTCGACCGATCGAGCAGACCCCTCGACTAGTCGAGTAGTACAAAGAAAATAAACTCGAAGTCGCTAGAGTTCGAGTCGAGCCAAGCCTCGACTGGTTGATCCTCACCCTTGACCGGTGGAGCCTGGGAGGAAAAATCCCTTCAGATGTGCCTCTAGCATTTTACGCGGTTGTCATGTACCAATCAAAGTAAAGAAAATTTTTTATAGGATAACTATAAGAACAATTGCACTTTATGGGGAAGAATGTTGGGTAATTAAGGAACAACATGTTCATAAGATGAGCATAAATTAAATCTGGATGTTGAGATGGATGAGTGCAAAAGCAAGAAATGATAGAATTATAAATGAATGTATTTGAAAGAACTTAAGAGTAACACCAATAGGTAATAAAATGAGAGAAAATGGATTACTATGGTTGGTCATGTGCAATGAAGACTTAGAGTTGCGTCTATTGGGAGTGAGTTAGTTCAAGTTGGAGGTTCTAAAAGGGTAGGAGGGAGGCCCAAAAGGGAATGGGCAGAGATAGTAATAAAGACTTGATGACCTATGGTTTAGATGAAGTTATGACCCTTGATAGAGTGGAATGTTAAAAGATACATGTAGCCAACCCCAATTAGTTGGGCGTTAAGGCTTAAATGATGACAATAACAATAATAACTAGTAAAAAGCTCCTAAAATTTTTATGGTTTTTCTTTTAAAAGACTTTTAGTTCAATAAATAAATTTTTATGGTTTACTCTTAAAATATTTTTCATTCAATAAATGAATTTTACCATGAAACTATAATTTGTGGAGATAAATGCAATTTCTTAATTAATAAAAATTATAATAATTTAGTGTTTTCCCTTGTGTTTTGGGTGGCTTCTTTCCATTTCCTTTTCTTTCTTTTTTTTTCTTTTTTCCCCTCAAACCTGGGGTATGTGCTCATTTTCTTTTCTTTTTCTTTTTTCTTTTCTTCTAAGGGTTCTTGGCCTTCTTTTGTTTGTATCTCTTTTAGGATCTACTCTGGGTAAATAAGAAGAGGATTACTTCTTGTTTGCTTTTTCTAAAATAATAATAATAATAATTGAACAAGTAAGACATTCAACTGTGCACATGCTGAGAGATGCTTCTTTTCAAAAATCACCCTTGAATCCACAAGAAGTGTTGAGGGCCTTACACAAAACCTTAGGATCTAGCCTCCCAAAACAAACCAGAATTATGGGATAATAAAGCAATAAAATAAATCAAAGCATAAACCATACGACACAAGAGATTTTTACATGGAACACCCTCAAAGAGGTAAAAACCACGGGACCTCGTCCAGATCAACGATCCACTATGAAGTAGAACGTTACAACCTTATTCACTCACACAGGAGTAGATGAATAATAAGAGAATAAAAGGAAAAATAGAGAGATCTCACCGATCACGAGGACGTAGAAGCATTGAGACATCGACTCCCTTCCACAAGCTTTCTCTCTCTCTTTTCTCTCACTCTCTCACCTTTAATAGTCCTAAACCCTTTAACAAACCTTTGTAAAGCTTTAGAAAACCCTCTTACATTGCCTCTTGCATAACCTAGAAAAGCCCTAGGAACCCCTAATTATAGTTTAGGAAAGTCCCTTTCACACCTCTTGTGAAACCGCCTCATATTTTCTCATCACGCACAAAGACAGAATCAAATCTACATAAGCTTAATTGGTCGTGCAGAGTCCTCGACTAGTCGAGTGGCACCTTCGACCAGTCGAGCACATCCCACGACTGGTCGAGCACCTTGGAAATTCAAAACCACAACTCGCTGAAAAATGAGTCGAGCTAGTCCATGGCTGGTCGTGCACCAGCCCTCGACTGGTCGAGTGAAGCTCGCGACCGGTCGAGCCTTGAGAAAAAACCCCATCAAGAAGGGAGAAATCTCTATAATTAAAAAAAAAAAAGTAATATTATTGATAAAAATCTATTTATAAAGTCATTTCATATGACTTATATAAACCGCATATCCTATATTTATAACTTTTTGAAATAATACTTTCCCTAAAATAATAAATCACTTCTAAATTGGTTCAATCCCTTTCCCTTTACTAAAAGGAATTTAACCACAAACTAACAGCCCACGAGCCCCTTCAATGATTGTGGATAATTTGTTACCACAAATATGTTTGCGACCACAACCTCAGTCAATAAAACAATCATCATTTTTATCCATTGCATTGACTATAAAAAATCTTGTTGAAAGGCTTTGTACTTTGTTTAAGATAATACTTAATTCTTCATAACACCGCTTGTAGGATTGTTGATACCCGATCAATTATTAGACGTCATTACCCAAGAAAAAACATCACTCTAATGAAAAAACTCACTTTGCGAGTGCTTAGATAAAAGAGAAAAGATCACCATATTCTTTGTAAAAATAGCTTTAAATCCACAAAGAGGCGAGAATCTCTAAATTTTGATAAATAAGAGTGATATTATTAATGAAATTAAGAATGTTTCCAAAGCACTTTTATAATACTTATATAAGCCTTAAACCCTAAATTTATAATTTTCTTGAAATAGTATTTTTTCATAAATAGTAAATTTATTAAAATTAGTAATTGACTTATAAATTAAAGTAACTTTTTTTACATAACTCTAATAAGGACTTTTAGATATTCCAAGACTCTTCAAACCCTAAAATAATAAAAACTATAACTAATTAAAAATAGAAACATTTTACTAAAAACTTAAAATTAACCCTTCGAATGTCTTATTTTTCTAAACATGTTTTATAGTCTAATGTCCGTTGGCATTGGCTGGCACTTAAGTTCAGATATCTTTTAAATGATATATTATATGCACGAAAAGTAAAACCAGCCACAAAGTTATCATCACAAGTTATAATGCACGCTAGACCCTCGAACTTTCAAGTAAGTTTTCTTTCAATCCTAGCAATACACGTGATTGTCCTTAACTTTATCCTACATCAACATGCATACATGTGTATGTACACACATGCATATTTACATATGTATATGTCTGTGACCACACGCACTCACACGTACGTGCTAAAGAGATCTCACGTCCAACCAGTTGGACTACTAACTATCCATCACATGGGTAACTTGCATCCTATTAAGTGTATGCAACAATCAACCCGTCCGAAAGGTTGGCCCCACAATGAGGTTTACCTTGCCTAAAAATCAGTCAATTTTTTCATTACACCTGCAGTTATCAGATTTGGCAACCTGAAGTATGTTAAGGACTTAATGGATAGTTTAGATTGATTGATTGATTGGACCATCTAACTAAACCTAGGCAACTAGGAGCACTATAACTTATAGTACTCCACTACTTGTGAAACAACATGAATACTATTCTATGGAAATACATGCCTTTTTTCTTCATTTTCTAATAATTCTCAAGTAAATTCCTTCCTTTGCAGGCGGTAAAGAAGGAAACATCTGGAAATTTCATGTTTGGACTTCTTACACTCTTAAGATGCGCTGAGAATCCTGCCAAATACTTTGCCAAGGTATCACACCATACATGTTGTAGTAGATATGTGAGCATTTACTTTGCAATTAGACCCAAGCCCGGTCCATGACTGGGTCCAAAAACAAGATGTGGTAGCCCAAACTATTGTCCTATATATGTATATCCACCACCCTAAATAGTTCAATCTCATCTAAAAATTTCTCGGGTGTTGTACAAGGCCATGAAAGGCTTGCGGATAAATGACACGACGCTGATAAGGGTAATGGTGACAAGGGCTGAGATCGACATGAACTATATAAAAGATGAATATGCAAAGATACATGGGAAGTCGTTGCAGGATGCAATACAATCCGATACATCAGGCGACATCGGACCTTCCTCGTTTACCTGTCTGGACCAATCGATGCTCCATAATTAAACGGAATTGTGTAGGAAAAATTGTACTTTGTGTGTGTTGACATCAAGGTGTTTTGTTTCCAAGCACTTCTTTCCTCTCTTTTCTTTAGTTTTCAACTATGACTGTCATTTAGGGTCTACACATAAGCGTGTTTGGAATGCTCCAAAAGTAGTTTGTTAGTGTTTGGCATTGTTGTTTTTGTGTACTATGGGATTGTGTATTTGACTATTGAAAGCTAGTGAATGCTTTTACTCGTTGTGTTGTTTTAAAAATGAGGAATGATAAATGATCGTGATCTACCATGTACGCTTCCTGGACTCCCACACATAGGAACATGGCATAAAAGATTATCCATGCTAGTAATTAGAAGGGCCAAACATTAGCCTAATAAAATCACTAGATGCGACCTGCGTGCTAAATAAACTAGATGGTAAAAAAGAAATCGACAGACGGCTTAAATTCATATGTACACAATGCAAATCATATTCCGGTCGTAAAAACAAGACCAGGCGCAGGACTGAAGACCAAACCCAATTAGAATGGTCCAGGAACTCTGTCTGGGACGACCACAGCCATACCTACAAAGCTTGGATCCGACCAAATACTTAACAAAACATTGGAAGTTATGTTTAACCTAGAATGGTCCAGGACATCCAATCCGTCCATTATGTGCACTACCTTGATTTCCTGTCTTCCAAAGATTAGATCGATCCAAAGCTTTAGTGGCCCCCCGACATATGGAATGATTGGATTGGGACACCCACCATTAAAATCCTTCCAGACCGTGTGGGGCCCAACGTTTATCATATGATTTTAGAGGTTTTAGGCATGATTTTACACGGTGTGGCCCACCAAAAAAATAATTATCAGCCTCATAATTTGTATCCAGGAGAACAGGAGTGGGTGCACATGATGCACGGATTCCATGGCATGCACACATCACGGATTCCATGCCATGCACACGTCACATTGGTACAAATTCGTTGTGGGTAAAGCTCAACCTAGAGCTTCTCAATGGCCAATGAAAATACTCTCTCTCTCTCTCAATATTTCAGACACAATGCAATCTATTAACAAAAGTTAGAAGTACAAAATACATTCTCAATTAGCTTCTTTCCACTGGGGTTAAGTGCTTCTTACTCTCATCTAACTATAAGCTATTAATGATTCTCTCCTTAGAAGAATTGGAGGACATGAACTTCTTGAGCAGCTCGATCATGGACCGCACAATCTGGACTGTGGGATCCACGTTTGTGGCCTCCATGAACATGGCATGAAGCTGTAGCACCGCTTGATGCCCACTCCGAGCTGGACCTACTTATCCTTGATCGCCTCTTTTCACAAGTCGTACACCCACGTGCCACCGAACCACTCCTTGATCCACCCAATGTAGCCTATGGTGCACTCCTCCCACATTCCATAACACCCACATTCAACCCTTGTTACTACCTCATTGCTGCCTATTGCTTCTTCTATCAAATGCTCCTACTACTAACACTGGCAGTGGGATGCACCTGCTAATTGTTATGTTTTTCAGAATAAAAATAAATTTCAAAAATAAAAGTTATTTTTAAAAAGTAAATAAATATATTAATTATTTAAACTTTCCATAAATAGTGTGTATAGTCAGTCAGTAAGAGAGGGGGGTTTTGCTTATGCAATCAGGGTTCAAATCTCCGCACCGTCCGCGCACGCGCGCGCGTGGAGTGGGCTGTAGGGTTGCTTGGGCGCTTTATTAGGCGCACTTAGCACTTTGCACGTTCGCATCGTGGCAAGGAGCAAAAAGATCCTTAGTCTATTTGGCACATGGTTCAAATTTTTTGGGCCATAGTACTGCTGGAATTGAACTATGGTTTATCCCGATGGTTTATTACCTTTTGTTGATTAAGAGTAATTGTGACATGATTGTACAGGTGGCACCTATGCTATGTGTCGCTTATGTGGATACAGTTTTTCCTATTGGGTAACTGCTTCTGTATGAATGGGTACAGAAATAACTGTCATAGGACGAAAAGTCATGTCCTTTCATGAAAGGCAATTATTTGCTGTGAATGGGTGTGGATTTCTTGAAGAGGCTCTATAGCACCTCTTCAGGAAGAAATTCATAACCCTTCAATTGATATAAATCCTAGATTCTATAATCCAGATGCAGGACTCTTATCCTTAAGATTATATCATCTTCTGTGCAATTACTCTCGATTTAATCTCTTGCTGAATTTTTCTGAACGTGTACAGCATATCGGTGTCAAAACTAGAGATTTGTACAACAATTAAATGTGTAAATTTTTGTGTTGAAAATCAGACTGAGAGTTCATTGTATCCTGAAGACAATTTGCAGATTTTCCTCATTTGCACTTGCTGGAAATTCCAGAAAAAGGGCAACAAATCTGTCTTGAGAAATTGATTATTCAAGTCAAGCCTTGAGCCCCGATAAATCTGATCGTTTCGTTATTATTTTCTTCTATTCTTCGTTGTGTACAAGTACTACAGTTGCTAACATTCAAGACAGATTAATATTATCTTTTCACAATGGAGGCAATTCATTCCATTCAAGTTATGAACTAAGACTTTGTACGACTGGATCGTTTCGACGGTCAATTCTTCTCAAGATGGCAGCAGAAGATGTTTTTCTTTCTGACTACTCTCAAGTTATCCCACATTCTAGATGATGATCTGTCTTCTCTACCCGAGCCAAAGGAAGACGACTCAGATCAAGTGAAGGAAGAACGAAAGAAAAGGAAGGAGGGTGATTTTTTATGCAAAGGTCATATCCTAAACGCCATCTCTAATTCAATCTATAATTCGTACCGTAAAATATCCTCTTCTAAAGATCTGTGGACAAAATTAGATCAAAAATATAAAACTGAAGAGATCAGTACTCAAAAATTTCTGATTGACAATTATGTACACTTTAAGTTTAAAAACGATCAGCCAATTCTCTCCCAAGTAACCGAACTATAGAACTTGGTTGATGAATTGAAGATTGGTGGGATAGATCTTCCTGAAGAATTCCTAGTCGGTGTAGTAATTACAAAATTATCCTCATCATGGTTTGATTATAAAAAGAAACTGAAACATGATGAAAGGAAGTACACTCTTTAAGGGCTTCAAAGACATATTCGTATAGAAGAAGAGTCTAGAAACCGAGACAAGAAAAAAAGTGCTTCAGAAAATGATTCCAAAGCAAATATAGTAGAAGATGACAAGCCAAAATCTCAAAACTCCAAATCTATTCCCCTAAAGAAAGATACAGAGTCTAAGAAAAAGGAAAAGAAAAAGGGCAAGTGTCACTTCTGCAATAAGCCTGGACACTACATAAAGGAATGTCGACACAAGAAGAAACAACTGAAAGCTCAGGCTAACATGGCAGAAGACCAACTTGTAGCAATGGTTACTGAAGCTAACACAGTAATATCCGATGGTGAATGGTGGCTAGATACTGGCGCATCCATTCATATATTAAAGGACCGAAACATCTTCAAAACCTATGAAGGTATAACAACTGGACAAGAAGTGAAGATGGGTAATAACATTCGTGCAAACGTTGTTTGAAAAGGAACAGTAAAGCTTCAGTTTAGATCAGGCAAAAGACTGACACTAACAAATGTATTGCATGTACCTGACATGTCTAAAAATCTAGTGTCAGACAATCTTCTCAATAAGAGAGGATTCAAAATAGTGATTGAGTCTGATAAGTTGGTTATCACCAAGAATGGTATATTTGTAGGCAAAGGATATTCATGTAATGGTATGATTAAACTGAATATTAATAATAATAATGATGTTTCCGTTTATATAGTGAATTCTGTATCTTTATGGCATGTTAGACTAGGTCATGTAAATTATCATTCAATGAAAAAAATGATGATCCTAGGCCTTATACCAAATCATGAAATTCAAGGGAAATGTGATGTGTGTGCCCATTCTAAAATAACCAAAAAATCATTTGGGACTGGCATGAGAAAATCACAACCCTTGGAGTTAATTCATTCCAATATCTGTGATTTAAATAATACCTTAACTCGTGGAGAAAAAATATATTTTATCACATTTATCGATAACTTCACTAGATTTTCCTATGTATACTTGATAAAATTTAAAGATGAAGCCTTTGAAAAGTTTAAGATATATAAGGCCGAAGTGGAAAATCAGTTGAATGTAAAAATTAAAGCCCTCAGAAGTGATAAAGGGGGTGAGTACTCTTCTAATGAATTCAACGACTTCTGTGAATCAAATGGTATAATCCATGAATTTACGGCACCTTACACACCTCAGCAAAATGGCCTAGCGGAACGCAAAATTAGGACATTAGTTGGGATGATCAACTGTATGATATTAAATTCTACATTACCTCTGAATTTGTGGGAGGAAGCATTGTTAATAACAAACCGTATTCTAAATGCTATCCCATATAAAAAATTGGATATCTCCCCATATGAATTATGGAAAAAGAAGAAACTATATATTCATTACTTCAAAGTGTGGGAAAGTATAGCAAAAGTAAGGATTATTGATTCTAAGAGAGTAAAGTTAGGTCATAGAGGAATCAGGTGTGCTTTTATGGGTTATGGAAATCATAGTCCCGTATATAGATTCTTGGTTCTAAAATAAACTTTTTTTGCTGACAAAAACATGATTATAGATTCTAGGGATGTTATATTTTTTGAAAATACAGTATACAAAGACTATATGAATAATCATACAAAGAAGCAAGTTGATGAAAATATAATAGAACCAATGAACGAAGAGACTAACAACTTTCATGATAAATCTAAAACTCATCCAGAAGGAAATGAACCAAGGAGATCGAAAAGAGCAAGAAAAGAAACATCTTTTGGCCCAAATTTCTATATATTCCTTATAGAAGGGGATAAAAATTAAATAAAAAAGGAGATTACTCTACCACTAAGTATTGAAAGTGATCTATCAACACTTAGTGAAGCTCTCCCATTTCCTGATGTACAGTTTTAGAGGGAAGCCATTGATGATAAAATGGATTCCATAGTCTCCAATAATACATGGTGTTTGGTCGATCTTCCACTAGGTTCAAAGCCTATATGATGTAAGTGAATTTTTAAAAGAAAGTTCAATCCTGATGGAACCATAAATAAGTTTAAAGCTCGATTGGTAGTCAAAGGATTTAGACAAAAGGAAGGTATCAATTTTTTCGATACATATGCTCTTGTTGCTCGAATATCTACCATTAGGACTTTAATTGCTCTTGCAGCAATTCACCACCTAGTAATCCATCAAATGGATATCAAAACGGCATTCTTAAATAATGATCTAGATGAGAAAGTCTATATGGAACAACTTGAAGGGTTTGTTCAACCTGGGCAAGAGAAGAAAGTGTGTAAACTGGTCAAATCTCTCTATGGGCTCAAGCAAGCTCCTAAACAATGACATGAGAAGTTTGATCAAGTAGTACAATCTAATGGTTTTAGAGTAAACCAAGCAGATAAGTGCATATATATTAAAAGTCAAATCATTATCTACCTATACGTAGATGATATGTAAATATTTGGATCAAATGAGGACTGTGTGAAAGAAACTAAAAAGTTTCTAAGTACCAACTTCGACATGAAGGATATGGGCAAAGCCGATGTAATATTAGGTATTAAGATTTATAATCTTAATGATGGAATAGCCTTAACACAATCTCATTACCTAGAGAAAGTGTTAAAGAAGTTTAATCATTATGATGGTAAACCGGTTTCAACCCCATTTGATCCAAGTATTAAATTGGTTAAAAATACTGGTAGATGTAAAGCACAACAAGAATATGCGAGTGCTATTGGGAGTTTAATGTATGCAATGAATTGTACTAGACTCGATATAGAATTCATAGTAGGAATGCTAAGCAGGTATACCAGTAATCTAGGACAAGTATACTGGAATGCGATTCCGAGAGTTTTAAAGTATTTAAGAGGAACTATATACTATGGACTGCATTATAAATCATATCCCGTTATACTTGAAGGGTACAGTGATGCAAGCTGGAATGCAGATAACATAGAATTTAAATCTACAAGTGGCTGGATATTCACTCTTGGAGGAGGATCAATATCATGGGCATCTAAGAAACAAACGTGCATATCTCACTCTACAATGGAAAGTGAGTTGATTGCACTTGGTGCTGCTTGTAAAGAAGGTGAATGGCTAAGATGCCTACTGTTGGAAATCCCGTATTGTCCAAAACCTACTCCTGCTATATCTATCTTTTTTTTTATAGTTAAGCTACTCTTTGTCGTGCAATGAGTAAGACTTATAATGATAAGTCTAGAAATGTAGGTTTAAGGCATAACTTTGTTAAATGATTGCTCAGAGATGGAGTAATCACAGTGGAATATGTTAAATCTATCCTGAACTTAGCAGATCCCTTGACAAAAGGTTTATCAAGAGATCAAATAAGAAGAACTACTAAATGAATGAGACTAAGATCCACAAAGATGTAACTTTCACTCTTGATGGCAACACAAGCTATGTTTTGAAATATAGGCTAGGTTCAAAGGGACAAACAAGTCAAGTATGTGACTGAAACATACACTAGAAAAAGAAAATCAGAGTCTCATTCCTAAAAGTCTAGTGTTTGGTTTCTACATTTCATAAGAGGCTGAGTACTAACTCTTAATAGATGTATAAGCAGACTTTGCTGAGATAAAGTAGAATCATCTTTGATAGATCTATCTATATGAGTAGAGAAGTGAGGCTGCTTTTGAAGAGATTGAGATCGTCTCTAGAATACTCATGAAATAAGGATACGCACAAGGCCATAAATGTGCGAACTTTTAAGATCTCCAGTTATATATGAATAGATGTGTGTTATGTGTCCGGTGAGTCAAATAAGATCCTTAGTTCAAGACTAATGGGTCACTAAGTACCTAACATAACTTTGATATGTATACACTAAAGTAAAGGTTCAAATCCAAAAGATACCTTTACTTATGCACCTATTTATATGAATATGCCAGAATCTGATTTTTTTTTTTTGAAATTGTGGCGGATTGTTGTGTTTTTTAGAATAAAAATAAATTTCAAAAGTAAAAGTTATTTTTAGAAAGTAAATAAATATATTAATTATTTAAACTTTTCATAAATAGTGTGTATAATCAGTCGGTAAGAGAGGGGGTTTTTGCTTATGCAACCAGGGTTCAAATCTTCTCGAGGACGGTGCGAAGCACCGCCCGTGCATGCGCGCGCGTGGCGTGGGCTGTAGGGCTGCTTGGGCGCTTTATTAGGCGCACTTAGCACTTCGCACGTTCGCATCGTCACAAGGAGCAAAAAGAGCCTTAGTCTTTTTGGCACATGGTTCAAAATTTTTGGGCCATAGTACTGCTGGAATTGAACTGGGGTTTATCCTGATGGTTTATTACCTTTTGTTGATTAAGAGTAATGGTGACATGATTGTACATGTGGCACCTATGTCATGGGTCGCTTATGTGGATATAGTTTTTCCTGTTGGGTAACTGCTTCTGTCTGAATGGGTACAGAAATAACTGCCATAGGACAAAAAGTCATGTCCTTTCATGAAAGGCAATTATTTGCTTTGAATGGGTGTGGATTTCTTGAAGAGGCTCTATGGCACCTCTTTAGGAAGAAATCCATAACCCTTCAATTGATATAAACCCTGTATTCTATAATCCAAATGTAAGACTCTTATCCTTAAGATTATATCATCTTCTATGTAATTACTCTCGATCTAATCTCTTGCTGAATTTTTCTGAACGTGTACAGCATATCGGTGTCAAAACTAGAGATCTATACAACACTTAAATGTGAAAATTTTCGTGTTGAAAATCAAATTGAGAGTTCATTATATCCTGAAGACAATTTGTAGATTTCTTTCATTTGCACTTGCTGAAAATTCCAGAAAAAGGGCAGCAAATCTGTCTTGAGAAATTGACTATTCAAGTCAAGCCTTGACCCCCGATAAATTTGATCGTTTCATTATTATTTTCTTTTATCTTGCGTTGTGTACAAGTAATATAGTTGCTAACACTACTACTGCCAATAATAGTTCCACTCATATAGCTGTTGTTGTGGGACCTACTGCTAACGGGGCCACTTTTCTACTAATGCCACTGCTCACTCTCAGTCTCTTCCTCTTGTCTTGTATATATAAAGCACCATGCAATGCTAGGGTTGGGAATTGCATGCACACTTGTGTTTTCGGTTTGGAAGCGGACTGGCTGGTGTACCACACATCAGCTGTATAGCTGGTGTAGATACGTGTCATGCGAAGACAAGCGCCGATGCTCCTCAAGCTTCGAGTTGTACGAACTGTTCAAATGAGATCAAAGTTACGTACAAAAACTAATCATATCCACAGATCAAATGGACCACACCAAAAATAGCAGCGTGGATAATGATTTTTACCATTAAAAAATTTGTAGGGCCCACCATAATGTTTATTTTCCATCCAATCTGTTAATAAGGTCACAAATACATGGATGAAGAGGAAAAAGAAATTTTATATATATTGATCCGAAGCTTCTGTGATTCCCAAAAAGGTTTCAATGATAGACGTTCAATCCCCCACTGCTTTTTGCAGTGTGGTCCACGTGATTTTTAGATCTGTATTATTTATCATCTCAAGCGTTAAGACGAGCTCTCCAAGTGGATGAACGGTTTGGATATAACACATACCTCATGATGGGAGCCGCAGAACTTGCTGACGTCAATACACCAGCTATATAGCTGGTGTGTGGTACACCAGCCAATCCCCTTCCTTTCAGTTTTTACTAGTGGGGCCCACTTTCCGGTGATGGGACTCACTGTGGAGAATGTTGGTCAGACGATTGCATCTTAGATGATGATCTAAACCGTTCATGTTGGTATTACTGCCTTACAAAAGCTATGACGGTATAATCATGCTTTATTGATGATCCTGACCTTGGACTCTTGGATTTGAATATGAGCCATTGACAATTTGCAATGTTCTAAATGCATCTTCATGCATAAATCTTTCTTGGGATGGCCTTATTGTATAAAATCCAGAACATACCGCAGCTGTGATAACGTGGGCACCTTTCCTGTCAAATTCCACCGTTGATTGGCCGATCTAGCAGTCAAATATTGAGAATTTTATTATGAAAAAAACACCTAATATGGAATTTACATTCGGTTTCTTTTTTATAAAGCTTTTCAAAAAGCTACCTCTACAACCCGTATGATTATGATTCCACTACTTTTATAATTCTTTAATTAATGGCCGGTTGAGTGGGCAGGTGAGCAAATAGCTTGGCTGCTTGGGTGTTTATATAAAATCTATCTGGCCATCAAGTGCATTACTCATGTTAGGCTAAATGCCCTAAAATTAGCTTCATATATGACTCAGGTGGAACACATAATTGGAAATAGTGTGCGGGCAACTCTGGCCATCAAACTGCTACCATTAGTCTGGCCCACTTCAATCACAGATGGATATCCTTGTGTGGAAGCTAATGATTAGAGTGAATTTCATATAATTACTATGGTGGACCCTATAAAAATCAAAGGTGTATGTGTTTCTCCTAATTGTTTCTTTCGTTGTGGCCCACCAATATCCATGAAGTTTTAATGGTAAGGATTCAATCACAATTGTTTCATATGGGTATATGTGTCAAATTAACATATTTCAAATATTTCAAACATTAGTTAACAAACTACATGTTCAAGATTCATTATTAGTTTTCTGATTTCAAATTCAAACTTTAGATTCAAATTTCAGATTTAGACTTCGGGTTTCAAATTTAACAAACATGCCCTAAATAACTAATAGCCAGAGCAGATTTTACTTAAACATCATAATACACCCTCTCAAAATCAAGAGCGCATGTTACATTCAATTCCATTTTCTAAACAACCTTGGAAAGGAAGCTAGCACTTAATTTTTGGCTGGGCGATGCAAATGCAAAATTCACTCATGCATAATCCCTCTTTAAAATTAGGAAATCAAGTTGATCTGTTATTCAAGTGGCCTATTAGATGTCGCTTTAAAATTTAGGCCTGGAAAATCAGGCCATTAGTGATTTAGGTGTGATATACCAAGGGAAACAATTTGGAAGGTGATCATTGTCCTATACACTCCAATCAGGTGGTCCATCCAAATCTTGTATGGGGTGATATTTAGTCCTTTGACCAAACATGAGGTGAGACACCTTAGGGTCGGAGTAGATTTTGTATAATCATCATGGTAGGGCTCGCTGAGCAGCTGGCTCATTTGCTTGTATGCCCAGTTGATTAAAAATATATGAGAAGGCAGTGGAACGATAATGAGATCAATTAATCAATAGCGCTCTGAAAACCTTTATAAGTAGGGATTGGAGTGTAAACTCCATATTTATTAGGTAATTTGTTTTGAAATTCCCTAAAATATTTTATTTATTTATTTATTTATTTGGAAGAAGGCTGTGTATATATTGATTCAAATGAACAGTTTACAAAAACAGCTATGGGCGGACTCAAGCACACAAAAAGGGAGGCCCGGCTGCCACCCAAAGTCTACACAGGAAAAAAACAATGGTCTACCTAGGCCAAGAAGAGACAGAGGCTCAAGACTCCCGTAATGCCCCAATGCCTGCTTTGTCAAGGAAACAAAATCCTCTGATTTTTTGAGGGAGGGTTTGCATACTATCCGTCAAAAAATTCCGTTGGATGTCCGCCCCTACTTGAGCAAGCCCATCTGCTGGCCCATTGATTTCACGTGGAATGAGGTATATAACAAAATTCCTTTTCCGCTGAAGTTTCCTAATTCTCTGTAACCAGTAGCACCATTTCCAATCAACGATAGCGTTCCCCTTGAGTGCCTCCACCACAAAAGAAGAATCGGACTCAATGATGACCTGATGAAGATTCTTTGAGATTGATTAAGAAATACCATCATGAAGCGCCCGCAATTCAGCCCTGTTATTTGTGCCTTCGTCATATCCTGAAAAGAAGGTGAAAATCAGTTCGCCATTGGAGTTCCTGCGTATGCCCCCGCCCCCAGACGATCCTGGATTCCCGGATGCTACACTATCTACATTGAGTTTAACCCAGCCTACCGGAGGTCTGACCCATTTAACAAACTAGCAAGACTTTGGAGGAGGGGGATTGATGTGGATGCCAAACCTGTGTAACGTGGGGTGGTATAGTGAGGAGCCATCAATAATTTTTCCAATTAGCCACTTAACTTTTGTTGAGTGGATGGGAGGCATTGGCTACTGGTACGCAATGGACGCACTGGGACATAATACACTTCTAGGGAGTGGATTAGCCAATGCTGTTGTTACCCTTATGTGTTACCCTTACTTTGGGGGCCTGTTTTATGATGTGTTGTATATTCACTCTGTCCATCCTTTTATCCATCCCATTTTAAGTCGTGATCCCAAATATTAAGCAGATCCAATTCCCAAGTGGATCCCACCACAAGAAACAGTGATATTTGAGTGTTTTGCCATTAAAAATTCCAAAGGGACCATAGTAAGGTTTTCGTGATGTTTATTTTCCATCCAATATCTTGATAATGCCAAGAATATTTGGATGAAGGTCAAATACAAATATCATCTTGATCGAAAACTTTTATTACCCACAATTTTTTTTTAAAGTTTTTAACGGCCATTCGTCACTCTTTCTAGAGGTGTGGTCCACCTAAGATTTGGATACTCTTAAAGTTTGGGATATCAACCCAAAATGAGATTGAAAAACAGATGGACGGTTTGGATATACAACTATATCAAAGTAGGCCCCACACTGTTAAGGTAACACCCACTGAGATGTTACCTGGGTAACAGCTAATCCGCTCCCCACCTTCTGAAGCCTTATAAGTTGGGCTGTCAACTGGCCGGGCTTCGGGTTGGCCTCAACCCGGATTTCGAACTGTTTCAGGCCAAGCTTTTAGACGGGCATTTTAATTTTTTTAATTTTGGCAGGCCCGAGTCCAGCCCATTGACACCCCTAATTATTAAACCGTGTCGAATATCTTAAATTTCATCTGCTGTCAACACACTTGTTAAAGATCAGGACCGTTCATCAGGTAGAATACATTGGTCACATGCTCTACAGAAGAATAAAAATGTTAGTCCTTGCACCATGGAATGAACATGCGCATGAGAATGTGCGAAACTCAACCACATCCCTTCTTCGGGTGAGCAATAATTGTATTTTGTTATTATGCCGCCAAACATTTGTTTTCTTTGGTGTGTCCCAATTGAAGAGAATATGTGGCTCAAATTTTAATTTTGATAATTATCCAGTAGTTGGAGGATAATCAATGCTCCAACCGATTGTACTTGAGACCTCATTTCTAAGCGCCTCAGCATCACTACTACGCTCTCGGCGACTAACTGCTGCAAGGCCCCGTCAAAGTATGCAAACCAGGAAGAACCGCTACTGAGTAAACTCTGTGGGCCCACCCTGATGTATGTGCCTTATTCACACCTCTCATCCATTTTACCAGCTCAGTTTATAGCATGTACCCAAAATAGAAGCATATTCAAAGCTCAAGTGAACCACACCACAGGAAAAGGTGGCAATTGAATGCCTGCCGTTGAAAACTTCTCAGGGTCACGAAAGTTTTATACCAAGCTGATCTTTTTGTTTTCCCTTCATCCACGTTTTCGTGACCTTATGAACATGTTAGAATGACAAATAAACATCACCGTACGCCCTGAAAAGGTTTCAACGTTGGATGTCATTATAATCACTATTCCTTGTGATGTGGCCCACTTGAGCGTTGGATGTTCTTTAATTTTGGATCCATGTCCTAAAATTAGCTGGTAAAACGGATTAATGGAGTGGATAAGATACGTACAAGGTTGGACTCCACAGAGTTTACTCGGCAGGCAATCGGCGTCCAACAACAAACAAACAAACAAGGAGAGTCGTATATGAAAGGGCAAAAAGGGAATAAATGATAAGATCACTTGGATATAACAGTTGGGGGGGATTGGTGGACACATGTGATTGTACGGTAGTGAATCACGTGCTTTGAGGAAACTAAATAATAGACTATTAGATGGAGAGGGGCTCGAGGTCGTTGATCTACGTGGCCCATCAGTGGATTTTCTCCTCTCTATCATTATATTCTTTCTCGAGGAAAGACCAACGGAGTGTCCTTGTATACTATGTATTACTATCTACCATCTATGTGTTGCACAGCACGCTAACAACGCAGTGAGCCGAGATCCAATCTCAAGCCTCACCCACAAACGATAAACGAATAAAAAATAAACTAGAAATAGATCAAAGCAATCCAAACAAACTACAAGACAAGATATACATGAAAAAATTTCAAACTAGGATAAAAAACCACGGATGCAAACTTTTACTATGAAAAAATAAAGATTACAAAACAAAATACTAACCTCTCCCTTGGAAGAATAGAAAACCCTGAGCTCACACCTTTAGAAATATTTTTTAATATTTCTCATTCCTTATAATACCCTAGAAAAGCCCTAGGAACCCCTATTTATAGTTTAGACAACTTCCCTTCCGCATCTCGATTGCGAAAGGACTCAAATCCGCAGTTTCGCGGAACAAACTGCGTAACCTACGAACGGTCCTAGCTCCGCTACGACCGGTCCTAGGCCCCTACGACCAGTCGTAGCTCTCCTACGACTAGTCATAGGCCCAAAAAAAAAAATAGCACGACTCGCTAGACTTTGAGTCGTGCCAGGGCTCGAACCCACGACCGGTCGAGCGCCTCCCACGACCGGTCGAACACGCCCCACGACCGGTCGTAGCTGTCCTACGATCGGTCGAAGGCGGCCCAATGTAGCTCCATATTCTCAACAATCTCCCACTTGGAGACACATTGCCATAAACCTTCGTCTTCTTCATCCGGAGTGCACCACCTCCCCGTCTTCAAGCCTAAAGACCAATCAAAGCTGAACAGAGCTTCAGCTTCTCCCTTGTGACCACCTTGGTCAACATATCTATAGGATTCTCACTTGTATGAATCTTCTCCAGAATAATCGATCCATCTTCCAGTAACGAACGTATGAAGTGATATCTGATGGCAATATACTTGGTCCTTGAATGAAAGGCTGAATTCTTAGCCAAGTGTATTACATTCTGACTGTCACTGTACAGCTTGCAATCTACTTGCTTCTTACCCAACTCTTCCATAAAACCTTGCATCCACACCATCTCCTTTCATGCTTCTGTAGGCGCAACATATTCTGCTTCTGTCGTACTGATAGATACTATCTTCTGTAGCTGAGAGACCCAACTGACTGCAGCACTGCCTAGAGTAAAGACATAACCTGTAGTGCTTCTTCTGCTGTCGATATCTCCTGCCAAATCTGAATCAACGTAGCCTTGCAGCTTGATTTCCGATCCACCATAACACAGCCCTACATCCTTAGTACCCACAAGGTATCTGAGGATCCACTTCACAGCTTCCCAATGTTCCTTCCCGGGGTTGTTCATGAACCTGCTAACAACTCCCACTGCTTGAGCAATGTCTGGCCTCGTGCTCACCATAGCATACATGAGACTCCCAATCGCTGACGCATATACGACTTTGGCCATGTAGTCCCGTTCCTCCTACGTCTTTGCACTTTGCTACTTATATAGCTTGAAGTGGTTGGCTAATGGAGTGCTAACCGGCTTAGCACCTCCCATATTGAACCAATCAAGTACCTTGGCTATGTACTCTGCCTGTGACAAAACCAGTTTCTTATTTTCCCTGTCACGTTTTATCCTCATGCCTAAGATTTGTTTTACAGCTCCTAAATCCTTCATGGTAAATTCTCTAGACAATTGTCTTTTGAGATCTGAGATGTCCTTCATGCTTGAACCTGCCACAAGCATATCATCAACATACAGAAGAAGAATGATATACGACGTATCAAACTTATTCAAATAACAACAGTGGTCTGCATGACATCTCCTAAAACCGTTTCCCGACATGAAACTATCAAACTTCTTGTACCACTGCCTCAGGGCCTGCTTCAGGCCATATAGACTTTTCTTCAGTCTGCACACCTTGTTCTCATTACCTGCTGTCACGTATCCTGTCGGCTGATGCATATATACTTCTTCTTCAAGATCCCCATGAAGAAAGGTTGTCTTAACATCTAGCTGCTCTAGATGTAAGTTCTTTGTAGCCACTATACTCAAGACCATGCGAATCGTAGACATTTTCACTACCGGTGAAAATATTTCAGTGAAATCGATACTTACCTTCTGTTGAAACCCTTTTACAACCAGTCTCGCCTTGTACCGTTTCGAACCATCATGCTCCTCTTTCAGTCTGTAAATCCACTTGTTATGAAGAGTTTTCTTACCCTTAGGTAGAGTGACTAACTCCCATGTACGATTAGACTCAAGAGAGTCCATCTCCTCATCCATGGCTTGCTCCCACTTAACTCGTGTATCTGACTGTAATGCCTCTTCAAAACACTCTGGCTCACCATTATCTGTCAGCAGTAGATAATGTAAGGAGGGTGAGTATAGGACCGTGGGTCTCCTCTCTCGAGTAGACCTCCTCATAACTGGTGTTTATGGCTCTATCTCATAATGCTTCTGTGCACGATCATCCTGTGGTGCTGTAACACCCATGTCCGGTAAGTCTTCCAACTCTACGAATTCCTTTTTCTCGGCTTTATTTTTCTGTACACTGTCTTTATGCATCACTTTTTCGTTGAAGACTACGTCCTTGCTTCTGATGATTTTCCTGTTTTCTGCATCCCAAAACCTGTAGCCAAAATCATCCTTCCCGTAGCCTATAAACGTACACCTCCTGGACTTCGCATCCAGCTTATTTTCGTACTCTTCATCAATGTGAACATATGAAGTGCAACCAAACACTCTAAGATTGTAAGGTTCACTTCTTTCCCAGTCCACGTTTCTTCTGGTAGCCCACCATCCAATGGTGCTGAGGGACTTCTATTGATAAGATATACGACAGTGTTCACAGCATCTGCCCAAAAATTCTTGGGCAACCCTACATGTAACCTCATGCTCCTGGTGCGCTCAAGGATGGTCCTGTTAATGCGCTCAGCCACACCATTCTGCTGTGGTGTCCTTGGAATCATTTTCTGATGTTTGATTCTACTTGCTGCACAATACTCCTTAAACCTCTTATCACAATATTCTCCCCCATTATCAGATCTGAGACACTTTACTGTTTTACCTGTCTCATTTTATACCATAACTTTCCACTTCTTAAACGCATCAAATACATCAAATTTATGCTTTAAGAAATAAACCCACAGTTTTCTACTAGCATCATCAACAAAGGAAACAAAATAACGTGAGCCACCAAGAGATGATACATGTGCCGGTCCCCACACGTCAGTGTGAACAAGCTCCAATAGATGCGTCTTTGGAGCGCGTCCTGTCTTCTTGAAGCTTACCCTCTTCTACTTGCCATATATGTAGTCCTCGCAGAATTTCAAGTCAAGAGACTTCAGCCCTGGTAGCTTCCCTTTTGACAACAGCACTTTCATCCCTTTCTCACTCATATGTCCCAACCTCTGATGTCATAACTGCCCATTCACTCCAGTTGATGCGACTGAGAGTGAACCATACGATCCTGAAATCACGTACAAGGTGCCTTCTTTTTGCCTCGAGATACCACCAAGGTACCTTTTGTGATTTTCCAGGAATCACTGGTGAATGTCGTCACATAACCGGTATCGGCCAACTGCCCCACTGAGATCAGATTCCTTCTCAAACTCGGTACATGTCTGACATCCTTCAATTTCAAAACCGTTCCGTCTTTCTAATTGACCTGAACGTCACCCTTTCCAACAATATTGCACTGCTCATCATCACCCAGGTAGACTCTCCCAAAGTCACTTGACACATAATCACGCAGAACTTCCTTATATGAAGTGGCATGAAACGAAGTACCCGAGTCTATAACCCAAGACTCATTCCTCGCATCAAGAGACAAGATCAACGCCTTTGTGTCGCTCTCCTCAGACAGATTCACTGAATCCTTCTCGCCTTGAGAGCTTCCTTCTTGTTTCTTGAGCGCCCTGTAATCACGTTTCATGTGCCCCTTCTTGCCGCAATGCCAACACCCGTCTTTGTCTTTCGGTCCCTCGGACTTCTTCCTCGACTTAGAATGCCCGTGTTTATTGCCTCCTCTGTTCTACAATCTTCCTCTTCCTTCAACGTTTAGAGCATTCCCTGAATCCCCTGAAACTCCTGATGCCTTCCTTCTAGATTCTTCGCTGAGAATCAGACCGGCCACATTATCAAATTTCAGCTTTGTCGACCCTGAAGAATTGCTCACAGCAATCACTAAATCATCCCAACTGTCTGGCAGACTGGATAAGATCAATAGTGCCCTGACCTCATCCTCAAAAACGATGCCAACGGATTCCAACTGGCTCGTGATTGTATTGAACTCGTTTAGATGTTCAGCCACGCTCCCACCATCTGACATCTTCATGTTGAATAACTGTTTCATAAGATGAACCTTGTTGATGCTGAGGGCTTTTCATACATGGTGGATAGGGCTTCCATTAATTCTTTTGTCGTTTTCATCTTGGATATATTAAAGGCGACGCTCTTAGACAAAGAGAGTCGGATCGTTCCTAAAGCCTTCCTATCCAGTAAAAACTATTCATCATCTGTCATCTTTTATGGTTTCTTCTCTTTTCCTTCTAGAGGTATGTAGAGGTCCTTCTAATACAGATAATCCTCCATCTACATCTTACAGAAGGTAAAGTTTGAACCATCAAACTTCTCAATTTTAGTTTTTCCATCTTCTGCTATCGCTCCCAATAGAACTAAACCAATAGCTCTGATACCAGTTGTTGCGCAGCACGCCAACAACGCAGTGGGCCGAGATCCAATCTCAGGCCTTACCCACAAACGATAAACGGATGAAAAATAAACTAGAAACAGATCAAAGCAATCCAAACAAACGACAAGACAAGATATACGTGGAAAAATTCCAAACTAGGGTAAGAAACCACGGATGCAAACTTCCACTATGAAGAAACAAAGATTACAAGGCAAAATACTAACCTCTCCCTTGGAAGAATAGAAAATCCTAAGCCCACACCTTTAGAAATATTTTTCAATATTTATCATTCCTTAGAATATCCTAGAAAAGCTCTAGGAATCCCTATTTATAGTTTAGGTAACTTTCCTTCCGCATCTCGGTTGCGAAAGGACTCAAATCCGCAGTTTCGCGGAACAAACTGCGTAACCTACGACCGGTCCTGGTTCCGCTACGACCGGTCTTAGGCCCCTACGACCAGTCGTAGCTCTCCTACGACCAGTCCTAAGTCCCAGGAAAAAACAGCACAACTCGCTGGACTTTGAGTCCTGCCAAGGCTCGAACCCAAGACCGGTCGTGACTCCCCCACGACCGGTCGAACACGCCCTACGACCAGTCGTAGCCGTCCTACGACCGGTCGAAGGCGGCCCAATGTGGCTCCATATTCTCAACACTATGCGTTTGAGCTTAGACCCTATAGTGCCTTCGAAGGGGTTTGCGTGTGGGACCCTCTTGTTGGAGATTTTGACCGGCGGAATCACACAGATCTATTTCTGAGATAGCAATCCAATGGCACCAAGCACACAAGAGAACACAGAGAACACCCAAATTTAACATGAAAAACCCTTGCGGGAAAAAATCAGGACACAAAGCGACAGATCTCCACTATGAAAATAGAAATTACAAAGAGATGACTTACCCGATTCGAACAACCTCGAATCTCACCCTTGCTACACCCTTTAATTTCCCTGGAACCTCTTTAGGAAGTTTTCCCATACCCTAGAAAGTCCTAGGAACACCTATTTATAGTTTAGGCAACTTTCCTTTCGCATCCTAGTTGCGAAAGGACTTAAATCCGCAGTTTCGCCTAAAATCGCGGAATAAACTGCGTAACCTATGACTAGTCGTATCTCACCTATGACTAGTCCTAGACCAGGAAAAAAACAGCACAGTTTCTATACTTTGAGTCGTGTCAGGGCTCAAACCTAAGACCGGTCGAGCGCCTCCTACGACCAGTCGTGGCTGTCCCATGACCGGTCGAACGACCTCAAAAATTTCAGATTTAAGACTTTTCTCAACAATCTCCACCAAGTCTTCAATCTTTAACCGTGTAACACCTTGACTTCTTCTCTTATCTCTGCATCACATCATAGCTTCTTATGCACACTTCCTCCTTCTTTTACGCCATTGCGAAGCTCAGAGAAGTTTCACAGAACTTGAACTTCTCTACAGGAACGACCTAGGTGAGCATGTCTACCGGATCAAAATCCACGTGCTCAACCACCTTTGCTCCTGTCTTCTCAAAAGAAAAGACGTAGTCTTCTTACCATCTCACTGCTACCCAGTATTGCTTGCTGGGGTACTTGCTTACAACGCTGATAACCTGTGAAATAACCGGTCTAATCCAGACCATGACATACACTGCCCAGCGCATTCGAATAAGGCTCATGAGATATCCTACTTTTCCTCATCTGTTTTAGGACAAATCCAGAGGAAAACTTGAGGACAGAAACGTAGGGAACTCTTTCCATCTTTACCTGGCCCATCACATCCTGGATCAATACTTACACACAAGGTATTCCTCCTGTGATTACCAAAGCCTACTCCTCCTTCAGTCTCAACGCCAAGAACCATCTTTGCAACCCCCGATCCTTCATCCCGGATGTCCCGAGTCTTCAATACATTGATTTCAGACATGTTACAATTGACGATACACACGTCATCAATTTACAATACTTGACCCACCATGAAGGAATCAAACCACTACCTAGGCGACAGGCCGAACCACGACCTCCTGCAAAGTCTTTTCTCAGCCCCTTTCACTTCAAACCGCCCTGGTTGCTTCACGTAGATCTGCTCTTCACTTTCCCTTGCAGAAGTGCAGACTCCACATCCTTCCTTCCAGCTCAAGATCACATTCGCCAACCATCGCCAATCACTGATCTAATAGATACTTGCTATGCCGTCGGCGCAAATATCTTTAAGAAGCCGATCTCTTCTCCCTGAGCATAACCCATCGCCACCAACCTCGCTTAGTATCTATGTTGTATCCTCCTGAAGATCCACCTGCATCCAACCGCTTTTCGGCCCATTGGAAGCTCCACCCGCTCCCATATGTCGGTATGGTATAACGAATCTATCACATCGCTCATAGTCACCTTTCACTTCTCACCACTAGGCTCACCTAGAGCCATTTGAATAGAAGATGAATCCTCCTGCGATATTGGAGTCGTCCATGTACCTTGCCGATATCCCGTGATCATGCCGTGTGTTTCTTCTCACAGGTGGCTGCTCCACCTGCTATGTATCCCTGTCCGCGCGTCTCAGCCTTCCTACCCTGCCCGCTCATGTGACTATGCCTAACACGCCACACACATGCAGAAGTGGAATCCGCTACATCCACCATAGTTCCACCTTTTGAAGTGCTCTCGATCAACTTGTACAAGTTACCAAGTCGTTGTGCCTTCATGATTACCCGTGCCCCCTTGGATACTTTAAGAGCATCACCAATACCTGTGTACTTGCATCCTTTTGCCTCAAGCACACCAAGAGAAATCAGATTCAGCTTCAAATGAGGAACGTGCCTCACATCTGTCAAGATACACTCCACCCCATCAAACATCCTGATGCGCACAGAACCAACAGCCACAACATTACAGGCAATGTCATTGCTCATAAATACCTGTCCACCATCGCATTCCCTGTAGCTGGTGAACCAACTCCGATGAAGAGTCATGTGAAAAGATGCCCCTGTGTCTAGCATCCACTCATCCTTATGATCATCGTATGACCGTCTGAGCGAAAACACAGATAAAACATCACCATCACATCCACTCAATCCATCTAACGTGGCAACATTGGCCTTCCTACATGAAGCCTCAGAATCTTCCCTCTTCGATTTAGGATTTTCACAATCCCTCTTCACATGTCCTTCTTTTTCACAATTCCAGCACTTTACCTTTCATTTGCCCTTGCCCCTGGATTTGGATCTAGAACCAGAAGAACCTGTACCTTATCCAGAATTCCTACCCATTGTAAACAGTGCATCAGAAGACGTCCTCATATCGCTGTTTAGTTGTCTCATAGCCTTCCCTTGAAGGGCTGAGATAACTGTGTCGACACTCAGGGTTTTATTCATGCTGCACATAGTGTCCTTGAATGCCTCATAGGACGCCGGGAGAGAATTTAGCAACATACATGTTTGTTCTTCATCTTTCATCACTTCCTCCATATCCAGCAATTTGCAAACCAATTTATTAAAGTTGCTGATGTGAGCCTCCAGATCTCTACCCTCTGTCATCTTAAAGTTATACCATTGCCGCTTCAAGTGTAGACGATTTTTGGAGGATTTCTTCGCATAGACATCCTCTAACTTCGCCAACAAACCAGCTGCAGTTTTTTCCCTCATGATGTTGTAGAGAACCTCATCCGTGAGAAATAAACAGATCGATGATAAAGCTTTCTTATTAAGAGTATTCCAATCAGCATCAGTCATAGTAGACTTCCGCTCCTCAAGAGCACCATCTTCGCCTTGCTTGGTTAACAGGCTAATCATCTTAACCTTCCATAACTCAAAATTATTTTTTCCTGAGTACTTCTCAAACTCATACCTGATGCTCGCCATTATTACTGTTGAGGGTTAAATAGTACATATTAGACCCCATATATTGTCTAGATTTACGAACATAATGCTGTCTAACGGCCTGTTTTTATCGTGTTTATGTTTCAGGGTGTAATTGAGAGCATGAACTGCAAAAAGGTGCTAAAAGTATGGTTTTAGCGCTCAAGATGCACCAAGGCAAGGGACGCACTCCAGGAGACCAAGATCGACTGAAATTACACGCCAGGGATCCGAGAAAATTAAGGAACTGAAGCTCAAGTGGCCTGAAGGACGTCCAGAATGCAAGATCACGAGGTTCCCACCATCCGTTTGGCTCGAAACTTCATACATGGCCTAAAGACCATAAATTAATCGTACACGTCAAATTTCAGCCGTTAGATCTCTCAAGAAGTAGCCCAACGGTCAAATCAGCCCATAAATTCACAATTTTGGGGCCCACCTGCTATTCGAATATGCTTTAAAATCGGTCTGGACGGTTTAAATGAGATAATAACAAGGGTGGATGGATCAGATTTCTAAAAAGACATCACCATGGGCCCTATATACACACTGCGTGTATATAGTGTACACGCACCGGCCGTGCACCAAGATACAAGAACGGGTCAGCGTGCGCTGACCCGAGCTTCTTCTCAAAGAAGAAAAAAAAAAAAAAAGCACCAGCGGACGCACAGGCATCCGCTAGTTTCTTACTGTGGGCCCCACCCATCGCCCATATGCATGATCTCACCCATTCATTGTGTCTAGAGGGTGGCCACGTCCCTATCCATGTTGACCTTCTCACCCCATGTATGCTATCATGTGATTGCCACCGTCAAACGTAGGATGGACGACGAAACAGAATATTCCGTGGGCCAAGCCAAAATCAATCTGAAACCAGTCATTTCTTACTGAAATTCCGAGAGGAATTCGGTGGACGGATTGGATTTCTCAAGTGTCTAACGAAATGGGCCCCACAGGTGCCACAGCGGAAGAAATCTTCTTTTTAGCATCCGCGTAATGCACGGCCGCTGGCCGTTTTGCGGAAGCTAGTGGGCCCCACACGTGCCCTGTAAGCTCAATCCGAACCGACCACCATGTAGACGGCATTGAAATCTTAAAAACTATGTTGTTACTTTTCACCCATGCGTGCACACGTGTGAGATACAGATGCCACAAAAGGGCTGTCCTGCAACGTTCAAAACTGATCCTTTTGTGATTTCTTCTCTGGGCCACATCAATGGACGTTCAAAACCACCCATTCTTAACTGAAATTTCGTCCTGAATCCAATGGACGGGGTGGATTTTTTAGAAAATGCTTCTATGGGGCCCACCGATCACAACAGCGAAATGGTGCGAAAGGTTTCGCACATCCGCGAAAACTGACTTTTTCAGGCGGTTTTGGCCCACCATCTTTGATCATATGATAGATCTGAACCGTCTATCATGTAGAAAACCCAAGAAAGTACTAAGGGACGGTATTTCTTTGGAATTTGAGCTAGGAAAGTGGCGTGTTTCGAGGCACCGAACTTGGCTGCAAAAATTGTACTCCGTGTCCTGCTACAACTCTGTCACTGACTCCAGCCTTCCAGCAGCTATAAAAGGAGGTTTTGGACGTGGGGAGCATGGATTCAGGTCTTGAAAGAAGAAAGAGGAGATACGTGGAGGCTTGGGCAGGGACGTGAAGCAGAAGAAAAAAGAGTATTGTTTTTTTATTTTTTTTATTTTTATTTCAATTGTGGAGATTTAGCCCATCCATGTTTAGCTAAACTTCTTAGCTAGGGCTAAGAGGTGAAGCTTATAGTAAGATGGGAGATTTTATTTTATTTTAATTTTAATTCATGAATTAACGTTGATTTTAGTTGATTATTATGGGAATGTTTTAAGTTTTTAATGGTCTGTTGTGACTGAAATTACAATGGGTCTGTAATGGCTTTGAATATTTTCGTTCTCCTTATTGTTTATGATGTTAGGAAGCCCTGTTGTTCACCATAGTCTCCTGGGCATGGTTGGATGTCGGTACCCTTCCTAACCTTCATACATGTGATAGGTTGGTAATTAGTTTAATTCTGTTATTTTTCATAGTCTTTTGGGCATGGTTTGGTGATGGAATCTATTCTAATTCATACACCTTTCATCTCTTTGAAAACTAGATCAACGACAGTTCAGTAATTTTCATGATTTTTGATGCAAGCATAAGTTCTCCCTGATCTCTACAAGTGGATCCTCTGAATCCCTAGTTTCCTTACCTCTGATTTCTCCTGTAAGTTTTAGATTAATAGTTTACAATTATTCTTCAATTTATAATTCAATTCAGATTTCATCTCATTCTAATTCTATTTCCAGTTTGTTTTAGATAACGTACAAGTTTCAGTCCCTTGGGATTCGACCTCGGTCTTACCGAGTTTATTACTACATCACAACCCTGCACTTGGGGAATGAACAAGTTTTTGGCGCCGTTGTCGGGGACTGTCGGCTACGTTTTTCTGAAATTAATTAGTTTTAGGATTAGTTTAAGATTAGGTTTATATTTTCTTAATTTTTAGAAATTAACTTGTCTTTCTTGTTTTATAGGCTTCTAAGATAGTTTCTAAATTAGTAAATTCTGTCTTAAATTCTTCCTTTCTATTCTAAATTTAGATTAAGATTTATTTCTTCTTTTTAGTGAGATTCTAATTCTAATTCTTTTTAGGAATCCTAACCGTGTTTCTTGTTTTAGAATTTTTCTATAAATTTTTGTTTAGGAACTAACCCGATTTTTCTGTTTTGCAGGAAACTTCTAATTTAGTAAGCTCTTTCTAATTTCTCTTTCTTTTTTTAGGAATTTTTTTTTTCTCTAGGAATTAGTCTACTTTAATTAGGACTTTCTATTCTTAAAAACTAACTTGTTTTGTTTATTCTACAGGTTCTTAACCTAGGACTTCAAATTTGGTAACTTCTTTCCATCTTCTCCTTTTATTTTCTAGATTTCTACTTTTTCCTTTCTCTTAGGTTTAAGTTAGAAATTGAGGGCTGAGTGTGTTTTATGCCCCAGTGGGCACGCGACAACACTCGATGTCTCATGACTGAAGGAGGATTAGTTGAGGGATTGATTGTCCATCGAAGGACTAGACACCGCTTGAATTCTCCTGAGTTAGAGGACGTTATGGCTGAAAATCAACCTCAAGCACTACCCCAACCAAGGGTTGAGGAAGTACATGATGAGAATGAGGTGCATCAGGCCCCCCCGCCTCGTACTTTACGAGATTATTTATAACCGGCGGGGTTGAGTATGCCCTCATGCATGATTTTTCCTGAGAATACAGGACATATGAACATCAAGCTAGGAGTTATCCAACTCCTTCCTAAGTTCTATGGGCTTAAGTCTGAAGAACCATACTTGCATTTGAAAGAGTTCGATGAAATCATAGGCACCTTATACTTTCCTAATGTATCTGAGGATACTATTAGGCTGAAACTCTTTCCATTTTCCTTAAAAGAAAAAGCCAAGACGTGGTTACATTCACTGCATCTTAGATCCATTGGCACATGGAATGATATGCAGAGGGAATTTATAAAGAAAATTTTCCCACATCATAAGACAATTACCCTCAGGAGAGCAATCATGAACTTTGCTCAAAAGGAAGATGAAACATTCTTCCAATGTTGGGAAAGGTTCAAGGATCTGGTTAATGCATGCCCACAACATGGCTTTGAAATATGGCGCATTATAAATTTTTTCTATGATGGGCTAACATCTTCCATGCGCCAAATGGTCGAGACAATGTGTAACGGAGAATTCATCAATAAAAATGTCGAAGAGGTATGGGATTACCTCGATAGTCTCGCTGAAAAAACACAATCATGGGACTATTACCCAAGGACGAACACTATGTCTAGGCCGACTCATTTAAGGGAAAAAGGAGGAATATATCTCCTAAAAGAGGATAATGATCTTAACGCTAAGGTGGCCAATCTCACCAGAAAATTTGAGGCCATGGAAGGAAGGAAGGAAAAGGTTAATGAAAGTGTTTGCGGCATCTGTGAGTGCAACATTCATACTACTGAAAATTGTCCTTCAATACCTGCCTTTCGAGAAGTATTGAATGAACAATCTAATACCGTAAATAACTATCAAAGACCTTTCAATGGACCACCCTCTAATACGTACAATCCTGGCTGAAAAAATCATCCGAATTTTAGTTGGAAGAACGGACAAACTGCTACCCCTCAAGGTTTCTTCAATCAAAATCCAAACCAGGGGAAACCTCAAGAAGAATCGGTTCAAATTTCCATACAAGAGCTGGCTCGGACAATGTAAGGAATTTCAGATTTTATACAAAAAATAGATTCACGTATGACGGCTATGGAAAAAGGGATGCTCCCTGCACAATCACTCCCTAATCCGAAACCGCAATACGAGATAGGTGATCCCAGCTCTTCAAATCAAATGGGGTACGTTAAATCCATCACCACTCTTAGGAGTGGGAAGGTTATTGATAAAACCCTTCCGGTTAGGCCCGAAAAGCCTCAAAAACCAGAAGAGGACAACAATGATGGATCTAGTGGCGCCCCATAAAAATTTGAACCGGAACCTCTAGAAAAGCCAGTTGCTCC
This sequence comes from Magnolia kwangsiensis, assembly GCA_037074715.1. Taxonomy (NCBI): domain Eukaryota; kingdom Viridiplantae; phylum Streptophyta; class Magnoliopsida; order Magnoliales; family Magnoliaceae; genus Magnolia; species Magnolia kwangsiensis. The sequence goes on from CM073586.1 coordinate 14,405,526, forward strand.
GTTTTTCCAACGGTTGGTTGAACCAAAACGTCTCTCTAACTCTCAGGATATCTTAGAGGTGTTGAAACAAGTGAAAGTCAACATTCCTCTGCTTGACGTTGTAAAACAGATTCCCTTATATGCTAAATTTCTAAAGGACTTATGCACTACCAAACGACGAAAAAGTGTTCAAAAGAAGATCTCCTTGACTGAGAAAGTGTGTGCCATCCTGAAACAAGATGTGCCGTAAAAATTCAAAGACCCTGGTTGCCCAACCATATCATGTGTAATCGGGAACTATCGAATTGATCATGCACTTCTTGACTTAGGAGCGAGCGTCAATCTGATTCCCTACTCGGTATACCAACAGTTAGGTTTGGGTGAATTAAAACCCACTCGAACCACACTACAACTTGCTGATCGTTCTGTTCGTGTACCAAGAGGGATCATCGAGGATGTGTTGGTCTAGGTTAATAGATTCTACTACCCTGTTGATTTTATCATCTTGAACACCGAACCCATCAATGACACGAGCACTCAGATTCCCGTCATTCTTGGTCGCCCATTCCTGTCCACTTCAAATGCAATTATCAATTGCAGGAATGGTGTCATGACTATGTCCTTTGAAAATTTGACATTGGAATCGAATATCTTTTTCAATAACGGCAGCAACTCAGAGGATGATGACGATTTTCACGATGTTAACATGATTGATTCTTTTGTGGAAGATAGAACGCCTCTCACCTTATCCTCTGATCTTCTAGAGACGTGCCTGGCCCACTCCCATGATCTTGATGATGATATAATTAGGGAGACGTGTGCCATGCTTGATACTGCACCGGTACTTGAAGTTAACCGGTGGAGGCCACACATTGAAGAATTATCCCAAACTTATGTAGTGCCTCTACCGTCTAACCTCAAACCACCGAAGCTTGACCTAAAACCTTTGCCCTCTGATTTAAAATATATCTATTTAGGTCAAGATGAGACATACCCGGTGGTGATCTCTGCCCACCTAGAGACAGAACAGGAGAGTATGCTGATATCTACTCTCATTGAACATAAGGGAGCTCTTGGATGGACGATAACACACCTCAAGGGAATTAATCCATCGATTTGTACTCACCGTATATATCTTGAGGACAATGCAAAGGCTGTTCGGCAATCACAACGTAAATTAAATCCAAACATGAAGGAAGTGGTTAAGGCCGAGGTTCTCAAACTATTGAATGTGGGGATCATATACCCCATATCCGATAGTCAATGGGTGAGTCCAACTCAGGTGGTTCCTAAGAAGTCCGGGATCACCATCGTAGCCAATGCCAATAATGAACTCGTGTCGACCAGAGTTACCACTGGTTGGAGAATGTGTATCGACTACAGAAAGCTGAATACCGTCACAAGGAAAGACCACTTTCCTTTGCCCTTCATTGATCAAATCCTGGAAAGGCTAGCTGGTCATTCCTATTACTGTTTCCTTGATGGGTATTCAGAGTATAATCAGATTGAAATCGCCCCTGAAGATCAGAAAAAGACCACATTTACATGTCCCTATGGCACCTTTGCTTACAGAAGGATGCCATTCGGGTTATGTAATGCCCCTGCCACCTTTTAACGATGCATGATGAGTATCTTTTCTGACATGGTGGGAAAATATTTAGAGATTTTCATAGACGATTTCTCTGTTTTCGGTTCATCTTTCAGCGAGTGCTTAGCAAGTCTTAAATGTGTGCTGAAAAGATGTGAAGAAAAAAATTTGGTACTTAACTGGGAGAAGTGTCATTTTATGGTTCCAAAGGGAATTGTCCTTGGGCATATCATCTCGTCCAAAGGAATCGAGGTAGATAAGGCAAAAATCGATCTTATCTCTAACCTACCTCCACCCAAGAACATCAGAGACATGCGATCCTTCTTGGGACACGCAGGCTTTTACCGACGATTCATAAAGGACTTTCGTCTCCTCTCTCGTCCTTTATGTAATCTTCTTCAAAAGGATACACCATACGAGTGGACTGAGCAGTGCCAAGAAGCTTTCACTAAGCTTAAGGGCATGTTAACCACTGCACCTATCATGCAGCCACCCGACTGGAGTCTTCCTTTTGAACTTATGTGCGACGCCTCTGATTATGCTCTTGGAGCGGTTCTAGGCCAGAGAAAAGATAAGCGGCCTTACGTTATTCACTACGCAAGTAGGACTCTAAATCCTACCCAAGTGAACTACTCGACTACGGAAAAGGAACTCTTAGCTGTAGTGTTCGCTTTGGACAAATTTAGGTCCTACCTGATCGGATCCAAGATCATCATCTATACAGACCATGCGACACTTAAGTATCTTCTCTCTAAGAATGATTCTAAGCCCCGCCTGATACGATGGATCCTTTTACTCCAAGAATTTGATTTAGAAATTAAAGACAAAAAGGGAGTAGAGAACGTAGTAGCTGATCCTTTCTCGCCTTAATACCTCTGATTCCCTTGAGGCGACCCATATCAATGACATGTTCCCTGATGAACAACTATTTAGAGTCTCCCATTCACCTTGGTTCGCTGATATTGCTAATTATCTTGCTACAGGTGCTATACCGACACACTAGACGTCACAAGATAAGAAAAAATTCTTTACCAAGGTGCGTAACTTTTTATGGGACGATCCATATTTGTTTAAATATTACCCAAACCAAATCTTAAGGAGATGCGTACCAGACGATGAGCATCAGAGTGTCATCTCCTTTTGTCACTCACAAGCCTGTGGTGGTCACTTTTCTGCTAAAAAGACCATGGCCAAGATTTTACAGTGTGGCTTCTACTTGCCCACTATGTTAGGGACACTCATGAGTTTTGCAAGGCTTGTGAGCGTTGTCAGAAATTAGGATCATTGTCCCATCGAAATATGATGCCCTTGAATCTCATCCTTATTATAGAAGCATTTGATTGTTGGGGCATTGATTTCATGGGACCATTCCCCCAATCATTTAAAAATCTGTATATTTTGCTCGCCGTATACTATGTCACTAAATGGGTCGAAGCAATTCCGTGCCGCAAAAATGACCATCGCACGGTCATTAAATTTTTGAAAGAAAATATCCTGTCACGGTTCGGAACGCCTCGAGCCATCATTAGTGACGGGGGCTCACACTTCTGTAATAGACCATTTGAGAGCTTAATGAAGAAATACGATATCTCTCATAAGGTGAGCACCCCATACCATCCACAGACAAGTGGACAAGCTAAAATTTTCAATAGGGAGATCAAACATATCCTAGAGAAAATGGTTAACCCTGATCGTAAGGACTGGTCAATCCGATTGACCGATACCTTATGGACGTACCGTACTGCTTTCAAAACTCCTATTGGAACATTTCCCTTTAGACTTGTCTATGGGAAAGCCTGTCACTTGCCTGTGGAATTGGAACATAACGCATACTGGGCGATCAAAAATCTAAATTTCAATCTGGACAACGCTGGCTCACTACGTAAACTTCAGTTGAATGAACTTGAAGAAATCCGGAACGATGCATAGGAGAACTCGAGAATTTACAAGGACAGGATGAAGGCGTTTCATGATCAACATATTCTACGAAAATCATTCATGCCTGGTCAGAAAGTCCTCTTGTATGACTCTCGACTACATCTCTTTCCGGGTAAGCTTCGATCTCGTTGGACCGGCCCTTACATTGTTGTTACTGCTTATCCTCATGGGGCCGTTGAGATAAAATATCCCGACAATGGCAAGGAGTTTAAAGTAAATGGACATCGATTAAAGCCATTTGTCGAGACATTTGATTCAGAGGACATGTCCATGCCTCTGATTACTGCTGTTTACCAGGACTGATCTCCTAGTCTGATAGAGGTATAGGTAGGTTTATCGCTTTCATAGGTCTAGGATTGTTGTTTTATTTGTCTGGCTGAAGACGGTAAATTTAGCGCTCCTGGGAGGCAACCCAGCTTTTTTATTCCTTTTCATTCTTTAGTAGATGATTCAATGTTTGTGGGTAACATTACTGCAAACCCTCACGAGACTACAACTCGTCCAGTAGGGGTAATCTAGGGGTTTAAAGACTTGTTGTATACGCTAAATGCAATCGAGAGCACCAGCGAAAGTGGTATAGGTAGGATTTTATTTTCTTTATTTTTGTTCTGCTTTCTCTCTCATGCTGACAAGCTTCCATGCCGTGATCTATTGGAAACTCTCTTGATTCGTTATTCAGGTACTATCTTCCCATCACTTCTCATTTACTTTCGTTGTCCCATGTGCATTGCATGCTCATATCTTTTACATTGAGGACAATGTAGATTTTAGGTTGGGGGTGGGAGATTAGGTTTCCTAATCAGTATTTTCTTGGTCTTGAGCAAAAATTATAAAAAATTTTAAAATTTTTCTGAAAATTCCTACAAATTCGAAGTGATTTTGACAGATATCCCTAATTTAGATTTTCACGATACATAATGTTGGATTTATGACTCTTGGATTCCGTATCTGTTAGATTTCATAGTTAAGTGAATTATTAATCCATGATTAGAAGTTGTAAACATTAATTGAGTCATGATTTCACATGTCACATATCGCCTTCACATTAAGGTTTCAGTTGATATTGAATGGTTAATTTAGTAATCACTAAGCATGAAAGGAACTAGCCTGGAATATTTGCCTAACAAGATTGATATGAAAAAAAGAAGAAGAAGAAGATATTTTTGGAAAGATTTGGGCAAATGGTCTTCACCATAGGTATGCTCCCTATAGGCGAGGATTTGACTCCCCACAGTGGATATTCGGAAAATGTTAGGCGATTGGATTTCACCATAGGTTTGCTCCCTATGGGTGAGGATTTGATTCCCTTCCTTGGCATTACTTTGAATAAAAAAAAATCATAAGTTAATAGGATAACCTGTGAGGCAAGTTTTGGTTTAAGTCTTGGTTATCATGAATTGTTTTGTTGGTTACCAATGATATCATGAAATTGATGATTGGATCTCTTAATATTACTAAGCCGAGATTACACTATACGCTCATGGATCTTAATGTTTAGAAATTTTCTAATTAGTGGATTAATATTTTGAACTGGACTAGGAAGTTTACCGTGCGCTTGAGTCCAAGAGCAAGTAATGCCTAACATTCATGAATCGTAGAATTTTAATGCCTGGGTTATTTCTCAAAAATCATTCGGCTTTACAGAAATTTTCATATAGGTCTCAACTTATTTTTCGCATATTTTTCTCGGGACTAGCAAAATGTTGGTTGGGGGTTGTGTTGAGGGTCAAATAGTGCATATTAGACCCCATATATTGCCTAGATTTACGAACATAATGCTGTCTAACGGCCTGTTTTTATCGTGTTTATGTTTCAGGGTGTAATTGAGAGCATGAACTGCAAAAAGGTGCTAAAAGTATGGTTTTAGCGCTCAAGATGCACCAAGGCAAGGGACGCACTCCAGGGGACCACGATCGATTGAAATTACACGCCAGGGATCCGAGAAAATCAAGGAACTGAAGCTCAAGTGGCCTGAAGGACGTCCAGAACGCAAGATCACGAGGTTCCCACCATCCGTTTGGCTTGGAACTTCATACATGGCCTAAAGACCATAAATTAACCGTACACGTCAAATTTCAGCCGTTAGATCTCTCTAGAAGTGGCCCAACGGTCAAATCAGCCCATGAATTCTCAATTTTGGGGCCCACCTACTATTCGGATATGTTTTAAAATCGGTCTGGACGGTTTAAATGAGATGATAACAAGGGTGGATGGATCAAATTTCTAAAAGACATCACCATGTGCCCTACATACACAGTGTGTGTACATAGTGTACACGCACCGGCCGTGCACCAAGATACAAGAACGGGTCAGCGTGCGCTGACCCGAGCTTCTTCTCAAAGAAAAAAAAAAAAAAAGCACCAGCGGACGCTCCAGCATCCGCCAGTTTCTTACTGTGGGCCCCACCCATCGCCCATATGCATGATCCAACCCATTCATTGTGTCTAGGGGGTGGCCACACCCCTATCCATGTTGACCTTCTCACCCCATGCATGCTATCATGCGACGTAGGATGGACGGCGAAACAGAATATTCCGTGGGCCAAGCCAAAATCAATCTGAAACCAGTCATTTCTTACTGAAATTCCGAGAGGAATTCGGTAGACGGATTGGATTTCTCAAGTGTCTAACGAAATGGGCCCCACAAGTGCCACAGCGGAAGAAATCTTCTTTTTAGCGTCCGTGTAATGCACGGCCGCTGGCCGTTTTGCGGAAGCTAATGGGCCCCACACGTGCCCTGTAAGCTCAATCCGAACCGACCACCGTGTAGATGACATTGAATACTTCAAAATCATGTTGTTACTTTTCACCCATGCGTGCACACGTGTGAGATACAGAGGCCACAAAAGGGCTACCCTGCAACGTTCAAAACTGATCCTTTTGTGATTTCTTCTCTAGGCCACGTCAATGGACGTTCAAAACCACCTATTCTTGACTGAAATTTCATCCTGAATCCAATGGACGGGGTGGATTTTCTAGAAAATGCTTCTGTGGGGCCCACCGATCACAACAGCGAAATGGTGCGAAAGGTTTCGCACATCCGCGAAAACTGACTTTTCCAGGCAGTTTTGGCCCACCATCTTTGATCATATGGTAGATCTCAACCGTCTATCATGTAGAGAACCCAAGAAAGTACTAAGGGACGGTGTTTCTTTAGAATTTGAGTGAGGAAAGTGGCGTGTTTCGAGGCACGGAACTTGGCTGCGAAAATTACACTCCGTGTCCTGCTACAACTCTGTCACTGACTCCAACCTTCCAGCAGCTATAAAAGGAGGTTTTGGACGTGGGGAGCATGGATTCAGGTCTTGGAAGAAGAGAGAAAGAGGAGAGACGTGGAGGCTTGGGCAGGGACGTGAAGCAGAAGAAAAAAGAGTATTTTCTTTTTATTTTTTTGGTTTATTTCAATTGTGGAGATTTAGCCCATCCATGTTTAGCTAAACCTCTTAGCTAGGGCTAAGAGGTGAAGCTTGTAGTGAGATGAGAGATTTTATTTTATTTTAATTTTAATTCATGAATTGACGTTGATTTTAGTTGATTATTATGGGAATGTTTTAGGTTTTTAATGGTCTGTTGTGATTGAAATTACAATGGGTCTGCAATGGCTTTAAATATTTCCGTTCTCCTTAATGTTTATGATGTTAGGAAGCCCTGTTGTTCACCATAGTCTCCTGGGCATGGTTGGATGTCGGTACCCTTCTTAACCTTCATACATGTGATGGGTTGGTAATTAGTTTAATTCTGTTGTTTTCCATAGTCTTTTGGGCATGGTTTGGTGATGGAATCCATTCTAATTCATACACCTTTCATCTCTTTGAAAACTAGATCAACGGAAGTTCAGTAATTTTCATGATTTTTGATGCAAGCATAAGTTCTCCCTGATCTCTACAAGTGGATCCTCTGAATCCCTAGTTTCTTTACCTCTGATTTCTCCTATAAGTTTTGGATTAATAGTTTACAATTATTCCTCAATTTATAATTCAATTCAGATTTCATATCATTCTAATTCTATTTCCATTTTGTTTTAGATAATGTACAAGTTTCAGTCCCTTGGGATTCGACCTCGGTCTTACCGAGTTTATTACTACATCACAACCCTACACTTGGGGAGTGAACAATTACTAATCCCTTGGATTCAGATCTGTGCCCCAACGATAGCTCTGATACCACTTGTTGGGGATTTTGACCTGCAGAATCACACAGATCTAGATCTAGGATAGCAATCCAATGGCACCAAGCACACAAGAGAACACAGAGAACACCCAAATTTAACGTGGAAAATCCTTGCAGGAAAAAACCACGGTACAAAGTGACAGATCTCCACTATGAAAACAGAAATTACAAAGAAAAATGACTTACCTGATTTGAACAACCTCGAATCTCACCCTTGCTACACCCTTTAATTTTCCTGGAACCCCTTTAGAAAGCTTTCCCATACCCTAGAAAAGCCTTAGGAACACCTATTTATAGTTTAGGCGACTTAACCTACGACTAGTCGTACATTTCCTACAACTGGTCGTTGACCACCTACGACTAGTCGTAGCTCACTTACGACTAGTCCTAGACCAGGAAAAAAAATAGCACAGTCTCTGTACTTTGAGTCATGTCAGGACTCGAACCTACGACCGGTCGAGCGCCTCCCACGACCAGTCGTAGCTGTCCCACGACCGGTCGAACGACCTCAAAAACTTCAGATTTAAGACTTTTCTCAACACCCCTGCTACCGGCCAAGGGCTGTGGTTGGTGCTTTATGGGACCCACCATGATGTATGTGTTTCATCCATGTTGTACATCTATTTTTATAGATCATTTTATGGTATAAGACAAAAAAGGAGGTATGTCCCAATATCAAGTGGACCATATTACAGGAAACAGTGTTGAATGAACGTTGACCATTAAAAACTTTTTGAGGCCATAAAAGTTTTGTATCAAACTGATATTTTATTTTATTTTTACCTTTAAATGTGTCTGTATAACCTAATCAACGGATTGGATGTCAAATAAACATTACAGTGGGCCTCAGGAGGATTTTAGTGGTGGATATCCAATCACTATTGTTTTCCTGTGGTGTGGTCCACTTGAGATTTATATCCCTCTCATTTCTATTTCCAAGCTCCAAAATGATCTTTAAAAATGGATGAACAGCATGGATGAAACAGACACATCATGGTGAGGTCAAAGAGCACCGACCACCAACTACCGGGCTAGTGGTAGGGGGCGTAGCCAATCCGTTTCCCCTTCAACAAATCCACTCCGCGCATCTGTTTTGTAAGAACACGATAAGACGGGATTTTAAAAATAAGGCAGATCCAGAACTTTGTAGGCCATCCCACATGAAACAGTGGGCATTGAACGCCAGGGATGACGGAAGTTTTATATCGGGGTGATACTTGTGCCTATAGTTTATATTAGTTTAATAACCTATGAATGGTTTGGATGACATTTAAATATCGTGGTCAGCTCCAGGAAGGTTTCAGCGGTGGTAGTTTCTGTTCCTACTGTTTCGTTGGTGTGGCCCACATGAGTTTTAGATCTGCTTGACTTTTAGATTTTTATTATAATGTGGCCTTTCAAAACAGATGGACTGATTTGATTTGTCACGAACATCTGTGGGCCCCACAGTCCCGGGGACAGGTATATCTGTCCTTGGATCACCAACAATCCGCTTCTCTGAGCCTCCTGGAAGGCGGTTTAGCTGCGACCCCGGATACAGCCAGGTGGGTGCGAACCTGACAGTGGGGCCCACCTCGATGTATGAGATGTTTATGTACACCGTACATCCATCTTTCCAGCTTATTTTAGGACATGTTCCCAAAAAAGGAAGTAGATACAAAATCTCAGGTGGACCACACAGTAAGGATTAAATTCCCACCGATAATAACTTTTTGAATCAAGTTGATATTCGTGATTTCCTCCATCGGGTCTGCGCGACCTTATCAATAAGTTGGAGGGCAAATAAACATTACGGTTGACTCTAAGAAGTTTTTGATGGTGTAAGTTTAATGACCACTTTACGGTGGTGTGGAACACCCAAGATTTGTATGGGCATTATTTTCAGAGTCATGACCTAAAATATGCTAGCAAAACGGATGGACGGCGTGGATATACAATGCATACTTCAAAGTGGGGCTCACCGTCACACCCACGTCGGCAGGTAATCCGCGTCCCCTCATATTCTCAGGTCTGCCCAAAACTCAAGTGGACCACCCCGCATAATCGTCCATAAAACCTCTAGAATTAGGTAGTATGGCCCACTTGATTTTTTTAATTGCTTGATTTTTGGGGTATCTATTCAAACTGGCGGACTGCATTTTGTGAACGAACTGGATGGTATATACAAAACACAGTGGGCCCACATTGGGGCTGCCAGGCTTTGATGGTGGGCATCCCGTTTCCAGTGGTGTGATCCACCTGTGTTTTCGACTGGGATGACTTATGGGTTATGGCCAGGACGTGAAGGGGCGCACCTCATAGACAGAATGGATCTGGGCCCTACATCACAGTGGGTCCAGCACGACAAGTTATATAGAATAAGCTGATTCTACAGTAGAACCGGAAACATATCGGCTACTCGCCCTGCCACTGGCCAATGGCCAGTGGTCGGTGGTCTGTGGGCCCCAACATAATGTAAGTGTTTCATCCATGCCGTCAACACATTCTTGCAGATCATTTTATGGTATTAGCCCAAAATTGAGGTTGATCCAAATCTCAAGTGGACCGCACAGTGTTGATTGAATGCCTACCATTAAATACTTCTTTGGGGCCACAAAAGTTTTGGATCAAGCTGATATATATATTTTCCCTGCATCCAAGTCTTTATGACCTAATCAACAGGTTAGATTTCAAATAATCGTTACATTGGGCATAGGAGGTTTTTAATGGTGGACGTTTAATCACTAATGTTTTCCCACGGTGCAGTCCACATGAGATTTAGATCTACCTATTTTTTGGTATCAAGAACTGAAAGTATATTGTTAAATTATATTTTTAAGTGTATGTGCGGTGTGGATAAAACGCATACATCACGATGGGGTTCACATGGCACTGACCACCATTCACCGGGCTGTGGCAACGTCGCTAGCCAACCCGCGTCCATAAAAACGGAAACGGATTGGCTACTCCCGCTGGCCCCGGAGCTGGTGGTCGGTACTCTGTGCGCCCCACCATGATGTACGTGTTTCATCCATTCCCTTCGACCATTTTAAAATATCATTTTATGTTTTTATTCCAAAAATGAGAGGAATATAAATCTCAAGTGGATCACACCACGGGAAAAGAATAGTGATTGGATATCCATCATTTAAATCCTCCCAAGGCCCGTTGTACTGTTTATTTGACATCCAATCTGTTGATTAGGTCATAAAGACCCAGATGAAGGGACAAAAAAAACATCAACTTAATCCAATACTTCTATGGCCCCCAAAAAGTTTCTAACGGTCAAAGTTCATTCAACACTCTTTCCTGTAATGTGGTCCACTTAACACTGGAATATACCTCATTTTTTGTGTATTATCATAAATTGATCTAGAAAAATAGATGGACGGAATGGATGAAACACATACATTATGGTGGGGCCCACATAGTACTGACCACCAGCTTTGGGGATGGTGTTATGGGGAGTAGCCAATCCGTTTCCAGAAAAACCCACCTTGCTAGTAAACGGATCGGCTGCTCTCCCTGCGAATAGCCCGGTGGCTGGTGGTAGGTGCTCCGTGGGCCACACCATGACGAATTTGTTTCATCCATGTCGTTCATCTATTTTTACAGATCATTTTAGGGCTCGTTCTCAAAAATGAGAGGGATATAAATCTCAGGTGGACCACACCACAGGAAAACAATAGTGATTGGATATCCACTTTTAAAATCCTCCTAAGGCCCACTATAATGTTTATTTGACATCCAATCTGTTGATTAGGTCATAGACCTAGATGAAAGGAAAAAGTAAAGATCAGCTTGATCCAAAAATTTTATGAGTTTTAATGGTCGACGTTCATTCATCACTGTTTCCTGTAATGTGGTCCATTTGAGATTGTTATATATCTCATTTTTGGTATCAGAATATAAAATGATCTAGAAAAATAGATGGACGGAATGGATGAAACACATACATCATGGTGAGGCCCACAAAGCATCGACCATTAACTATTGGCCGGTGGCAGGGAGTAGCCAATCCGTTTCCACCTCTCCAAGCACACGTGGGATGGAAACGAATTGGCTACTCCCCTGACACCAGCTTGTGGCTGGTGGTCAGTGATCCGTGGGCCCCACCATGATGTATGCGTTTCATCTATTCCGTTCATCCATTTTTTAAAATCATTTTAGGGATTTACACAAAAAAAAAAATAGAAGGATATAAATCTCAGGGTAGACCACACCACATGAAAACAATAGTGATTGGATATCCACCATTAAAATCCTCCTAAGGTCCACTGTACTATTTATTTGACATCCAATCTATTGATTAGGTCATACAAGCCTAGATGAAGGGAACAAGCAAAAATTAGCTTAATCCAAAACTTTTATGGCCCTCAAAATCTTTTTAATGGTCAACACTCATTCAACATTGTTTCTTGTAATGTGGTCCACTTGAGATTGAGATATAATTCATTTTTTGTCTCATACAGTAAAATTATCTTTAAAAATAGATGGATGGAATGGATGAAACACATACATCATGGTGGGGCTCACAGAGCATCGACCACCAGCCATTGGCGATTGTCGGGGGAGAGTTGTTATCACGCCCCAAACTAGGAAATCAGGCTCACAAAATTTTCGATCCCCAAATCTGGCGCCGACAGCCTCCATAGATCCCCATTCTCGGGTCCTAGCGCCCATTCGCCAAGTTCCGATCCTGGGATGCTACGAGGAGGATTTTCAACGTCAGTTTGATTGGTAATAAGCATAACCAAAGGCATAACCTACGAACAACAATCAAAAACTCCATTGCATTTCCACTATGATAAAAAACTTTACAAGTACAATGAGCATAAAGGGAAATACAATGATGATGAACAAAATCTCCAAAGTGATCTGCAAAGCGCTCCTGCCTCAGCGCTGCTGTGCCCCAACGTCATCTGCACACAACGGTCGTGCATAAGCTTATAGAAAGCTTAGAGGGTGGTGAAAGTGTGTGCGCAAGGTAGTAATATGAACATGCAATATCAGAGTAATGCGGAATATGCAGATGGATTCATGAAAACAATTAGTTGTACCAAAGTTATGGGATGCAAGACATGAATGATATCGACCATCCCAAGGCCATGCGATGTGAAATGCAACTCAAGCATACAAATCCCCATCTACGTCCACACATCAATACAGCTCAAATCTGGGATATCACCGGGGTTTAGTACACTCTAAACCAAATCGCTGCCCCATCGCGCACAATAAGGTAAGTGGAAGAGATCTTATGTAAGACCTGTATCCTATACCGTACCGTTTCATAGACTTCCACGGTCTTACCGGTCGAATTTCGACAACCTTCGACCCTTAATCGATATTTACGCGCGACCCTGATTCATATACCGTCAACCCGTATCGACTCAACCCAAGACCTTTACCATAGCGACCACGCCATCGCTGCGGTTCCGATGCTGTGACTCGCACACCGAGGCGATACCCTAGTCAAGAGATGTGGACCAATGTTCGGTGCGAGGAAAACGCCGCACGTTGCGAAATCCAAGACAATCTCTATGGGGTGTCACATCAATCCCATCAATCAATCAAATCTTTTCACATCACATGTCAAGTACATGTCAAGTACACATCATCTTTCACCCATACCCAAGTAACCACAAAAGTCTAAAAGTTCTTCCATGCCCATGCTTTTCTTACACAAATGCCACCAAAGTCAACAAAGTTCTTACACCCATCTCTCTCACATCCATCACTCCATCACCCCATCACCTCACACCTCCTTACAACTCTCTCTCTCTCTCTCTCTCTCTCTCTCTCTCTCTCTCTCTCTCTCTCATTTCTCATCTCATTTTCTCAAGCAACCCAAAAAATCTCACGTATGAGAATTCTTAAGGTTTTTCAAACTCCAAGTGTGGCCCACTTTCCTACCCCATCATCTTCCATCCTAGCCATCCATTCCTCATCTCACCCATTGAAATCAAAGTTAAGGTGCTAAGGAACCCAAGGGAGCAAGAAGATCGAACGGTGGGTGCTTCTATAAGGTAGTTTACTTGTTTTTATGATGGGCCAAGTGAGGCCCACCGATCAATGGTGTGGATCTCACTTTGGACCCAAAGATGTGGCCGATGGCTCACCTGGATTATCCATATCATTCCATGATGGGGCCATTCTCCATAAACCCCATCATGATGTTTACCTTTCCTAGCTTGTAAATAAGGTCATCTAGACCGTTTATTTTCGTGGAGAATGGATCTTCACCATTGATTCTTGATTAGGTGGGCCCATATGCAATGATTTATGTTGTAGATCGTGGAAGGGAGGGCCCATAGTGCCGGGGCCCCTCCATCATGCGTGTCCCATTCTATCTTTCTCTCTCTCTCTCCCTCTCATTTTGTTTATTTTCCTTTGTATGATTTATGTGGTCGTGTGGCCCACTTGAATGGACCCCATCATGAGGCTTGTATCCTACCCAAGCCATTTATAAGTGCGGCCTACCTTATAAGTGATCATCCATCAGTGGTGGCCCACCTCAGCAAGGCCCACCTCAATGTACGTGTTATGGTCCAGGGACGCTGGACGTTCCCTGGACGCTGGAAGAAGAAAAAAAAAAGAACAAAGAAAGAAAAGAGAGCCCTTTTTGGGTGGGCCACTTGTATAGGCCCCACCTTAGGGTAAGCATTCAATCCAAGCTGTCCATCCTCTTACCCATCTCATTTTAGGCGTTGGGCCAAAACATGAAGCCGATCCAATCATCTGGTGGGACATAGCATTGGAGATTGCACCCTTACCATTCAAAGATCTTTTTTTTTTTAATTTTCTAAACACAAAAATTACTCTATATTAGACTCATTAGATTTGTTCCGAGTCGAGGAAGCCAATGGACTGGGTGAATCTTCTTGATGGGGGCCCCAGATGCGAAAAACCCCAAAAAAATGGGTTTTCCCATTTTTTTTTAAAAAAAGTGCAGAGGCAAAGCCTCTGCCTCTGACGCGCTGCAGCAGCAGCACGCTGCTGCATGCAGCAGGTGGCGGGCGTCCTAGCAGGGTCCCATGGCTCCAACCGTGGGCCCCACTATGATGTTCATTTATCATCCAACCGGTTCATATGGCGGGCCCCTCTCTGAAGCAGGCCCCCTCCAAAAATGAGGCCGATCTGACGCTCGAGTGGCCCACACTGCAGGAAACAGTGGGATTGAACCTCTGCCATTGAAGTCCCCATTATGGGCCACAGAAGTTTTAAATCAATCTAAAATTTGTGTTTTCTCTTCATCCAGGTCTGAGTGACCTTATGAATGGTTTGGATGACATTTAAATATTATGGTGGGCCCCACATGGGAACCCACAGTGATGCACGTGTTTTACTGTGGAGCCCACGGTGACGTGTGTGTTTTATTCACACCGTCCCACTGGATGGTGGGCCCCTCCCCACGTGTGGGACGGCAGGTGCGTGTGTGCATGGTCCCACCGTGATGTGTGTTGGCCCACATTACAGGTGACAGTGTTGAATGAACACCCACCATCTTAAAAAAATCACAGTGGGCCCCCAGGTCTGTGTGACCTATCAGCGGATGGATGGAAAATAAACATTATAGTGGGCCCCTTGCCAGCCAGTTTGAATGGAAAATAAACATTTCGGTGGGCCTCTAGGCCCATGGGAGTAGACCCATTTGATGTGTTCTAAGGCCCATGACATTAGGCCCATTTGATGTAATTTAAGGCCCATTGGTGCAGCCCCTTTATGTGGCCCATTTGATGAATAAAAGGCCCATATGATATGACCCATTTGATACATATGTAAGGCCCGATGGGATGTACCTAAGGTCCATTGCAATGTGTAATCCCAATACGGATTATGTAATATCGCGCCTTGGGAGCAATGATGATTTGACGTCCACATTGCAAGTGTAATGTTGGTTAAACGTCTGCATTACGACTCTCCCTAAGGCCCATTGATAGGCTCGTACTTGTTGTGTATAGGCCGTCTAGGCCCATCTGCATTGTAAGAATGGTTCATCACTTATTTACATGTCTAGTATAGTTTTATGACTCATGATCATACGCATCATATGTATGCTTGATATGAGAATTGACTGATTATAGCATATGCCTTCAGATAGATTGTTTATGTGACCCCGATTAGGCGGTGTTGCCCTACATGAGCGCATGATACGCGCAGAATTTGCTGCATGATTAGACAGTGTGATTCATGTATTTCGCATTGTGTGATATGGTTACTGTACGCCCTAGCGACATCGGGGCCGTAGCTTCCACAGACGTATCGTGGTTGACAGGATTGGATACCGAAAATCTTATTCTACATGAGGTGCTATAGATACCCCTGGGTAAAAGTTCCTAAACCCTTATGGTACCAAGAGGTTGCTCTAACGTCTAGACCGAGTGGGTAGATGAGCATTGAGTGCCGATTACCAGATGGTTGCGCTCTCCACTGTGTCGTGGTCGGTTGGAAGGGGGTGCGGCCTTACCCGCCAGAGAGTAGGGGGCAAAGCTAAGCTGAGTTTGATCAGCTCGAAGAATGGGTCCGCTATAGACGAGTCGAGCCCGATATTGGCAGACGGATAGTGAGGTTTCTTTCACTTACCTTATTGCGCGCGATGAGGCGGCGATCTGGTTTAGAGTGTACTAGACCCCGGTGATATCTCAGAGTTGAGTTGTATTGATGTGTGGACATAGATGAGGATTTGTATGCTTGAGTTGCATTTCACATCCCATGGCCTTGGGATGACCGCTATCATTCATGTCTTGCATCGCATAGCTTTGGTACGGCTAATGGATTTTCATGGATCCATCTCATATTCCACATTACTCTTATATTGTATGTTCACATCACTACCCTGCGAACACACTTTCACCACACTCTAAGCTTTCTATAAGCTTATGTACGACCGTTGCGTGCAGGTGACGTTGGGGCGCAGCAGCGCTAAGGCAGGAGTGCTTTGCATGTTATCTTGAGTTGCATTTCACATCTATGTGGACATAGATGAGGATTTGTATACTTGAGTTGCATTTCACATCCCATGGCCTTGGGATGACCGCTATCATTCATGTCTTGCATCGCATAGCTTTGGTACGGCTAATGGATTTTCATGGATCCATCTCATATTCCACATTACTCTTATATTGTATGTTCACATCACTACCCTGCGAACACACTTTCACCACACTCTAAGCTTTCTATAAGCTTATGTACGACCGTTGCGTGCAGGTGACGTTGGGGCGCAGCAGCGCTAAGGCAGGAGTGCTTTGCATGTTATCTTGGAGTTTTGTTCATCATCATTGTATTTCCCTTTATGCTCATTGTACTTGTAAAGTTTTTTATTATAGTGGAAATGTAATGGAGTTTTTGGTTGTTGTTTGTGGGTTATGTCTTTGGTTATGCTTATTACGAATCAAACTTACGTTGAAAATCCTCCTCGTATCATCCCAGGATCGGAACCTGGTGAATGGGCGCCAGGAGCCGAGAATGGGGTTCTACGGAGGCTGTCGGCGCCGGATTCGACGATCGAGAATTTTGTGAGCCCGGTTTCCGAGTTTGGGGCGTGACACCTTACTATCCATCTGCTAATATCGCCCTTGACTCGTCGATAGCGGACCCATTCCTCGAGCTGGTCAGACTCAACCTAGCTTTGCCCCCTACTCTCGGGCGGGTAAGGCTGCACACCCTTCCAACCGACCACGACACAGTGGAGAGCGCAGCTATCTGGTAATCGGCACTCAACACTCATCTACCCACTCGGTCTAGACGTTGGAGCAACCTCTTGGTACCATAAGGGTTTAGAGACTTTCACCCAGGGATATCTATAGCATCACATCTAGAAAAAAATTTCTCGTATCCAATCCTGCCAAACCACGATACGTCTGTGGAGGCTACAGTCCTGATGTCGCTAGGGCGTAAAGTAACCATATCACACAATGCGAAATGTATGAAGCACGCTATCCAGTCATTCAGTAATTTCTGCGCG
Organism: Magnolia kwangsiensis; assembly: GCA_037074715.1. NCBI lineage: Eukaryota > Viridiplantae > Streptophyta > Magnoliopsida > Magnoliales > Magnoliaceae > Magnolia > Magnolia kwangsiensis. The sequence continues at coordinate 14,423,143 of CM073586.1, forward strand.
TATCGTGCGCTCATGCAGGGCAACACTGCCTAACCGGGAGCTCATAAACAACCTGTCCGAAGGCATATGCTATGATCAGTCACCTCTCATATCAAGCATACATATGATGCGTATGATCATGAGTTCTAGAATTATACTAAATATGTAATTAAAGTAATGAAATATCCTTACAATGCAGATGGGTCTAGACGGCCTATACACAACAAGTACGGGCCTTCCAATGGGCCTTAAAGGAGAGTCGTAATGCAGACATTTAACCAACATTATACTTGCAATGTGGACGTCAAACCTACATTGCTCCCAAGGCATAGTTTGTAGTGAATATCCTTACATACACCAGGTTGGGATCACACATTACAATGAACCTTAGATACATCTCATTGGGCTTTAAATACATCAAATGAGTCATATCATATGGGCCTTTTATTCATCAAGTGGGTCACGTCAATGGGCCACACCAATGGGCCTTATGTGCATTGCAATGGATCATAACATGTGGGCCTTAGATTGCATCAAATGGGCCTAATCTCATGGGTCTTATATCTAACAAATGGGCCACATCAATTTGGGCCCCATATGTACATCAGATGGGCCTCAACCCATAGGCCCTAGTACATCCCACTGGGCCTTAACCCATTGGCCCTCTAACATAACAAGTGGGCCTCAACCCATGGGCCATAAGTACGTTAAGACGGGCCTCATGCACATCAAAATGGGCCACACCCAAACATAAGTGGTGATAATGATTGCCACCATTAAAATTCCTAAGGTTCACCATAGCATATGTTTCCCATCCACCTGACCATAAATTAATATTGTGATGGATGAAGTGGAAGTAAATATAACTTAAAAGAAAGCTACTAGGGTCCCTAGAAAGTTTTGAACGGTGGACATCATTGACCACAACATTAAATGGTGGGGTCCACTTGAACTTTAGATCTAACTCTTTCTTTAGCTCAAACCATAAAATGAGCTTACAAAGTGGATGGACGGATTGGATGCAGCACATGCATCATGGAGGGCCCCACTGTCACTCGACAGTGTGAATAAAACACATGCAGTAGGGCTCCACCATCCGCTGGACGGTGGGGATTAAACACATATTTCATGGGGGTTCCACCGTCCGCCTGGACAGTGGGAATAAAACCCATACGTCACTGTGGGCCCCAAGTGAGGCCCACCACAATGTTTATATGCCATCTAATCCATTGATAAGGTCGTACGGACCTGGTTGAAGAGAAAAAATAAATTTCATTTTGATCTAAAACTCCTGTGGCCCAAAAAAAGGGGTTCAATGGTAGAGGTTCAATCCCATTGTTTCCTATAGTGTGGGCCACCCAAGCCATGGATGGGGCTGAAATTTGGAGGGGCCCCACTACTTGGGGTGGCCCACCTCGTGAATGGCGTGAATATAAAATTTACATCATGGTGGGGCCCACGGCTAGAGCCGTGGGCAGCTGGTCGTCTGCCCGTGCGTCAATGCCGCAGGCGCGCTGCATGCGCTGGAAGAAGCAGCTGTTGCTCCTTAAAAGTTTCTTTTTTTTTTTTTGAAAACCTAGTTTTTCTGAGGTTTTTTTATTGTGGGGCCCGCTCCAAGCGAATCCACTCCAGCCATAGGATTCCAAGGCTCGTAACAAATTCAACGAGCCTAATATAGAGTATTTTTTTGATGTTTAGAAAATAAAAATAATTTTTGAATGGTAAGGACGCAATTTTCAACGCTATGGCCCACCAGATCTTTCAATTAACCCCATCTCTTGGCTCAACGCCTAAAATGATCCAGGGAAAGAGGTGGACGGCGTGGATTGAATACATACATCAAGGTGGGGCCTATGTGAGTGGCCCTTCGCAAGAGCTTAAGTAAGCTCATATTTGTGTTTTCATTTCCCTGGATGTGGACGGTCTGTGTAAAAAAAATAAAAAACAAGGTGGGCCTTGCTTGGGTGGGCCACTGAATGATAAATGATGGCATAGATACAACACATATAAAGTGGGCCCCCACTTAAGGATCACTTGGATAAAATACATATTGTATGGTGGGGTCCATCCAAGTGAGCCACACGGCCAAATCATCACATAAAATATATAAAAAAGAAAAGAAGAGAGAGAGAGAGAGAGATAGAGAGTGGGACACGCTTGTGATGGAGGGCTCCGCCACTATGAGCCTTCTCTTATGTGAAAGCATACATCAATGGATCCCTCTACACATGGATTCATCAAAATCGAAAGTCAACGGTGGAGATCCTTCCCCCACAAATATGGACGGTCTAGATGACCTTTTTAATGCAAGAAAAACATCACGATGGGGTCTATGGAGAATGGCTCTATCATGAAATGATCATGATGATCCTAGTGGGCTATTTGCGACATCTTAGGGTCTCAAATGAGATCCAAACCATTGATCGGTTGGCCTCACTTAGCCCATCTTAAAAACATAAAAAACTACTATTATCTAGCACCCACCGTTCGATCTTCTTGCTCCTATGGGTTCTTTAGCACCTTGGCTTTGATTCTAATGGAGGAGTTGAGGAATGGATGGTTAAGATGGGAGATGAAGGGGTAAGAAAGGTGGACCACACTTGGAGTTTTGGAAGAGAGGGAGAGGCTCATACGTATGGGGTTTTTGGTTGCTTGGAATGAAGCTTAAGAAATGAGAGAGTTGTAAAGGGAGAGACAGAGAGAGAGTGATGGGTGATGGATGTGGTGAGTGATGGGTGTGTAAGACACTTTTTGACTTTGGTGGTCTTTTGTGTAAGAAAGGCATGGCTTTGTAAGAACTTTTTGACTTTTGTGCTTTCTTGGGTATGGGTGAAATGTGATGTGTACTTGAAATGAGATGTGATGGGATTTGATTGATTGATGGAATTGATGTGACACCTCGTAGAGATTCTCTTGGGTTTCACAACGCGCGGCATTTTCTTTGCACCGAACGTTGGCCCACATTTCTTGACCAGAGTATCGCCTCAGCGCGCAAGTCACGGCATTGGAACCGTAGTAATGGCGTGGTCTCTATGGTAAGGGTCTTGGGTTGAGTCGACTCGTGTTGACGACATACGAATCAGGGTCATGCACAAATATCGATTAAGGGTCAAAGGTTGTAGAAATTCGTCCGGTAAGACCGCCGAAGTCTACGGAACGGTCCGGACTAAGATACGGGTCTTACAGTTGTAAGACCCGTATCCTAGACTATACTGTTCCGTTGGCTTCCACGGTCTTATCGGTCGATTTTCGGCAACCTTCGACCTTTATTCGACGTTTGATCGCGATCATAAGCAGAGTCTTGTCAACCTGAGTCGACTCAACCCGATACTTATACCCAAGCGACCGCGTCGTTGCCAAGATTTCGATGTCGTGTCTCACGCACCGAGATGATACTCAGGCCAGGAGATGTGGGCTCGCGTTCAGTTCAAGAAAAATACCGCACATTTGTAAACCCAAGTCAATCTTTCAAATCAATCACATCTCATCCCATCCCATCCCATCAATCACCTCACATGTCAAGTACAACACCCATCCCCAAGCTACCCCAAAGTCAAAGCAACCTTACATGTCAAGTACATCTATCACTCCATCACCTTTCACCCATCCCTCACCCATCACTCACACATATCTCTCTCTCTCCCTCTCTCTCTCTCTCTCTCTCTCTCTCATTTCTCAAACGTATCTCCCAAGCAATCCACGACCAAGCTATCTCCATGAGAGAAACCATGTGTCACCCACCTTCCTACCTCTCATCTCCACCATCCAATGATCATCTCTACGGTTCAAATGCATCTCTTGGAGCTCTAAGATACGTTGATGGAAGAAGAAATCCAAGAAGATAAAAGGTGGGTGCTTCTCTTTCTCTCTTTCTCTCCCTCTTTCATTTTTCCTTGGTGATGATGAGTGGCCCACCTATAACATATGTATTACATCCATGCCGTTCACCTAGTGGGCCCACCTAGCAGTTCATTTAGGTGGGCCTAATTGGAAGAAATACACAAATATCCATTTTTATCCTAGGCTGGTGGGTCCCATACGTGTGGACCCACCCAATGTTAAGTACACAGTGCCAATGTGGGACCACCTTGATGAAATATGATTCACACCGTTCGTCCAGTATCCCTGGACGCTGTATAGGATTTGGTGAAGGGTGAATAGGCCGTGGGATGCATTGCAGCGTCTGCACGATGCTGTGCAGAAATAAAGATATCAGCTTGATTTCAAACTTTGGAGTGGGCCACTTATGTAGGCTCCACCTTGAGGAATGAATTTAATCCAAGCCGTCCATCCTTTTACCCATATCATTTTAGGCGTTGAGTCGGAATTTGAGATCAATCTGATAATAAAGTGGGCCATACCATAAAAAACTATTTTTTTCCACCGTTTAAGGCATTAGGACCCACCTTGCTGTTTCTACACGCCAAACATGCCGGATATTGGACTTGTTTGGTGTGTTTTGAGTCCTAGAATCCAACGAGTAGAGTGGATTCTCAAGACATGGGCCCTGCATACAAAAAACTTAAAAAAAAAATTAAAACAAAAAAATAAGAGAAGGAGGTTTGCTGCAGCAGGCGCTGCTGCTGTCAGCACAGGCGCTACTATCAGCGCCGTGGAAGGAAAAAGGGGCAGGGACCACTGGTCCCAGCCGTGGGCCCCACCGTGATGCTTGGAAAAATCAACACCGTGCATTTGTTAGGCCTTTAACGGGTCACCCTCAAAAATCAGCTGTACACATGGCTCAGGCGGCCCACGTCATAAGAAACAGTGTTGATTGAACATCTATCATTGAAACCTTCTGGGCATCCAGAAGTTTTGGATCTTTTGATATTTGTTTTTTTTCCCTTCACCAGGGTCCGTGGGACCCACCATACCCGCGCCGTCCACTCGTTTGGGTGAGGCACACGTGCTGCCTATGAGCCGTCCACCACCCTTGGACGGTGGAACCCACCCCACGTGTGGGGCCTCCCTGATGTATGTGACCGTCTAGGCCCTGGACGTCCTGGACGTCAGATATATCTTATATATTATATTATATTATATAATATATATATATATATATATTATATTTAATGTATATCTGCTGTGGTGGGCCCTACGTGGGACCCACCTCTGATTTTCTTAGAGGCATCAAAGCTGCATGTCCGTCAGCCATATGGCTGTCCTTTCAGACGTCAACAAGTCTGCGGGTCCGGCTACTGTACATGGTAGCAAGTTCCATGGGTTCCACTTGTCCCATCCCCGCCATATATCTATGGGACCCACCATGATGCATGTGTTGTATCTATGCCGTCCAACCATTTGTGAGTTCAATTTATGGTATGAGATAAATGAGTGAGATCCAAAGTTCAAGTGGACCCCACCATTTGCAATAATAATGGGGTATAGTAACATTCACCATTTAAAACTTCTTAGCAGCCGCAATGGCACCCACTCAAGCTGAAATTTGGCTCTCACTTCATCTATCTCTATGTTAACTTATGAATAGGTCGGATCCCAAATACATAAGGATGGGCCCGATTTGATATACATTTGGCCCATTTGACTCGGTCCATTTAACTAAGCCCGATGTGATGCACTTGGGGCCCAGTTGGTTAGGCCGATGTGATATACGAGGCTCGTTGTTGAGGCCCACCTTGATATGTATGAGGCCCATATGATTAGGCCCATCTTGATGTAGTATGGCCCATCATTGAGGCCCACCTTGATATATATGAGGCCCATGTTATGCAGCCCATTTATTGTATCTAAGGCCCATGGGTCGAGACCCAATTGGATTTACACAAGTCCATTACAATGTGTGACTCTACCATGGTTTGTGTAATGATGTGTATGACGGTTGTGCCTTGGGAGCAATGTTGGTTTGACGTCCACATTGTAAGAATAATGTTGGTTAAATATTCACATTATAATTCTCCTTAGGGCCCATTGTTAGGCCCATACTTGTAGACTGTTTAAGCCCATCATGATATATTTATGGCTCATGTGCGGGCCCACCTGTTTGTATTTTGACCCATGTGACAGGGCCCACTTGCATTGTATTTCGAGGCCCATGTGATAGGCCCACCTACCTTGTATTTAAGACCCATGTGATAGGGCCCACCTGTTTGAATCTGAGGCCTATTAGTGCGGCCCATTGATGTAACCCACTTGATGTGTTTGAGGCCCATTAGTGCGGCCCATTGATACAACCCACTTGTTATGTATATAAGGCCATTGGTGCGGCCTATGTAATGTGACCAACTTGATATATATGAGGCCCATTGGTGTGGCTCGTGATGCAGCCCACTTGCTGTATTTGAGGCCCATTGTGATATATTCGGGGCCCATGGATTGAGACCCATTGAGATGTATTTAAGGCCCAGATATTAGGCTCGGTGTGATATATATAGGTCCATGTGATTGGCCCATCTGTTATGTATTTTCGGCCCAGACGATGAGGCCTATTGTGATGTGTATTAAGCCCATGGGACATGACCCATTGTGATATATTTAAAGCCTGTTGGTGCGGCCCATTACTACAGCCCATCTAATGTATATGAGGTTCGTTGGTGCGGCCCATTGCTACAGCCCATCTGATGTATATGAGGTTCGTTGGTGCGGCCCGTTGATATGGCCCATGGTGATTGTATGAGGCCTTTGTGTGAGGCCATGGACCCACTATATATTCGGCCTTATGTGGACCACTTCTTGAGAGAAATGTAGGTTAAATGTCCACATTGATGGGTAATGATGGTTAAAGGTCCACATTGTGACCTCCCTTTAAGCTTGGTTAGGCCCATTCTCATCATTCTCTAGTGGGTTAACCCAAATGAATGAGTCCCCATTGATATTGCTTGGGCCACCATCGGTTGTCCATCTACGGACCCCTCCTTGCGTCGAGATCGATTATCGATTATCGATTCTGATTTGTCTTAGCCGATTGCCGAATATTGATCGAGGCCAATTACCAATTCTGATTTGTTATAACCGATTGTCGATTTTCGATCGAGGTTGATTATCTATTGAGGCTGATTAACAATTCTAATTTGTCATGATCGATTGTCGATTATTACTCGAGGTTGATTATCGATCGAGGCCGATTACCGATTCTGATTTATCTTGGCCGATCGTCGAGACCTATATGGTGTATATACAATCCGTAGTTGAGGCCCATTGTGATGCATTAGAGGGTCAGGCGATGGAGTCCATTGTGATGTATATGAGGCCCACGTGAGAGGCTCATCGTGATATGTATTAAGCTCTTGAGTAAGGCCCATGGTATTGTATATTTGGCCTTTGTGTGAGGTCATGGGTCCATTATATGTTAGGCTCTATGTAGGCCATTTCTTGGGGGCAATGTTGGTTAAATGTACACATTGTCAAGGTCGATTGTCGATGCTGGTTATTGATACTGATTATGAGTATTTGACTGCATAACATCATGATTCATGCCCATACGCATCATCTGTATGTTTGTTATGAGATGTGGTTGGTTGTTGCATATGTCATTGAGCAGGTTGTTATGAGACTCCCTGATAGGCGGTATGCGCAGGATTGATGCACGACTGGATTGTATGATTCATGTATCTTGCATTGTGTGCTGTGATTACTGTATGCCCTAGCGACATCAGGGTCGTAGCCTCCACATGCATATCATGGATGGCCAGATGAGACACTAAAAATTTATTCTACATGGGGTGTTATAAATATCCTTGGGTGAAAGTCCTAAAACCCTCTTGGTTCCAAAGGTTACTCCAACGTCTAGACCGAGTGGATGCATGAGCGCATGAGGGCTGTATACCGTTAGGCCGCGTCTCTCATTATGTCGTGGTCGGTTAGAAGGGGGTACGACCTTACCTGCTCGAGAGGAGGGGGCAATGCTAGGCTGAGTTTGACCAGCTTGAGGAATGGGTCCGCCATCGATGATCCGGGCCCGATTTTGACAGGCAGATAGTGAGGTCTCTTCCACTCACCTTGTTGCGCGTGATGGGGTGACAATCTGGTTTGGAGTGTAATAGACCCCGGTGATTTTTCAGAGATGAACCGTACTGATATGTGGACTTATTGAGTCGGAGTTGTATGCTCATTCATTCATTCATTCACTATCCACTCGGGCTGGTGGTGCGCAACTAATTATTATGTACCTTCATTATGGTAATGATTTCGGTTGGGTGCGCGGCTAACCTGAGATCAGGAGTTTACCACGTTGAGTCTTACTATCCAAATTTAGGTATGAGACTGGTTTGGATAGAATTCCCTAGTGATGGATCCCGTAACCTGCGATACTACGTACTATCATCCCGACTTCACACTCCAGCATGGTCATTTCATTCGTATTTATATATTGCATTGCATCCTCGGCATCTGATATTTAGCTCTTTATGACTCCTTAGTGCATGACTGTTCTATATTGCATATTCTGATATTGATTAACTTATGGACTTGTCCATACTTCCGCTTACTTTGTTATCGTATGATTTATGATCTTGTCAGTATTTCAGCTTATTCTGATAATGTACGATTTATGGATTACCAGTAATTTTGGTATTGTATGATGATGGCATTGTATTAGATACTTGACTCTTACTTTGTGCACACACTTACACCACCCTCTAAGCTTTCTATAAGCTTATGCACGATAGATGCGTGCAGGTGATGTTAGGTTGCAGTAGTGTTGAGCTTGAAGTGTGCAGTGGTCTTCTGAAGCTTGATTTTCTATTTCTGTATTTTCCTTTCAGTATTGTATTCAAATGATTATATTAGTAGATATATGATGACGATGTTGCCTTTGTGAATTGGGTAATCTTGTAATTATGCTTATTACGAGTTAAATTTATATAAAAAAATCTTCCTTATAGGATCTCAGGATCGGAATCTGGCGTATGGATGTTAGGAGCCGAGAATGGGGTACTACGGAGGCTATCGGCACCGGATTCGACAATCGGGATTCTCGTGAATCCAATTTCTGGATTTGGAGTGTGACAAGAGTAGCCAATCTGTTTCCATGTAAAATATGCCCAAGAATGATAGGATCCTAGACCCTAGGTTTTGCATGACACATATAGTTGGGAAAGCAGATTGGCTGGTGTACCTCACACCAGCTATATAGCCGTTGTATTGACGTCAGCAAGTTTTGTGGGTCTAATCCTGAGGTATGTGTTATATCCAAACCTTCCATCCATTTTACGAGCTCATCTCAAGGCTTGAGAAGAAAAATAAGACATATCTAACTATCAAGTGAACCACACTGAAAAAAGTAGTGGGGGATTGAACGTCTACCATTGAAACCCTTTTAGGGGTCACAAAAGTTTTGAATCAATATGAAATTTGTTTTTCCTCTTCATTCAGGTCTTTGTGACCTTATGACCAGATTGGATGGAAAATAAACGTTATGGTGGACCCTACAAATTTTTTAACAGTGAAAATCATTATCTCCAATGCTATTTGTGGTGTGGTCCAGATGATCTTTGGATATGATTCAATTTTTGGATAATACTCTAGAATGATTCTAAAAATAGATAAAATGTGTAAATATAATAAATACATCACTGTGAGGCTCATCTAACTTTCATCTCCTTTGAACTGTTCGTACAACTCAGAGCTCGAGGAGCATCAGTGCTCGTCTTCACATGACATGTACCTACAGTAGCTGTCACGCCCCAAACTCGAAAACTGGGCTCATAAAATTTCTGATCACTGAATCTGGTGCCGAAAGCCTTCGTAGTATCCCATTCTCGGCTCCCAACGCATATACACTAGATTTTGATCCTGAGATCTTACAAGGAGGATTTTTCCAACGTACATTTATCTCATAAGAAGCATAACCACAAGTTTACCCAAATCACAAAGGCAATATCATCATCACATATTTACTAATATAAACATTTAAATATAGTGCTGAAAGAGAAATACATATATATAAAAAATTAGAGCTCCATAAGATAGCTGCAGGCTCCAAGCTCAACACTGCTGCGACCTAACGCTACCTGTATGCATCTTTCGTGCATAAGCTTATAGAAGGCTTAGAGGGTAGTGTAAGTGTGTGTTCAAGGTAAGTGCCAAGAATGTAATATCAGAACAATGCAGAAACATGCTAGTAAGCTTATAAGTCACACAGTATCGGAATATGCAATGCAGATCGGCTATACAAATGCAAAATCATAGAGAGCCAAATATCTGATGCCGATGATGCAATGCAATATGCAAATCCTGAAGAGTCCATGAATACCGTCAACTGTATCTAGGCCATATAAATGTAGAAACATAGAAACTCAAAATGTTATATGCCGCGAATGTAATGCAATATGTGGTGTAAATGAAATAACCGAGCTGGAGTGTGAAGTCGGGATGATAGTACGTAGTATCGCAGGCTATAGGGTCTATCACAAGGGACTTCTTTCCAAACCAGTTCCAAACCTAAATTTGGATAGTCAGACTCAATGTGGTAGACTCCTGATCTCAGGTTAGTCGCGCTCCAACCAAAATCCTTGCCATTGTGAAGGTACACTATAATTAGTTGCACACCACTAGCTCGAGTGGATAGTGAATGAATGAGTATGTAACTCCTACTCAATAAGTCCACGTATCAGTACTGTACATCTCTGGGATCATCACCGGAGTCTATTTCACTCTACACTAGTTTGCCGCCCCTATCCGAGCGTATAACTAGGTAAGTGGAAGAGACCTCACTATCCGCCTACCAATATCGGGCCTGCCTCGTCCATAGTGGATCCATTCCTCAAGCTGATCAAACTCAATTTAGATATTACCTACTCACTCAGGCAGGTAAGGTCACACCTCTTTTCAACTAAACATGACACAGTGAGAGACACGGCCTAACGGTATACGGCCCTCGTGCGCTCATGTATCCACTCGATCCAGACATTGGAGCAACCTTTGGTATTAAGAGGGTTTAGAGATTTTCACCTAGTATGCTATAACTAAACATTTCTAGTGTCCCATCCGGCCATCCATGACATAAATGTGGAGGACATGACCCTGATGTCGTTAGGGCGTACAGTAGTCATATCATACAAATGTGAGATGCATGAGTCACACAGTCCAATCATGCATTAATCCTGCGCACACCGAGCGCTCATGTGAGACGACTCCGCCTATCAGGGAGTCCCATAAACAACCTACCCTATGGCATAAGCAATGGTCATCCACAACTCATAACATACATATAGGTGATGCGTATGGGCATGTATCATGATGCTACACTGTCACATACTCATAATCAGTATCAATAACCGGCATCGAGAATCAACATCGATAATTGACCTAATAAAGGGCCTAAGGGAAGGTCACAATGAGGACATTTAACCATCATTGCCCATCAATATAGACATTTCACCAACGTTGCTCCCAAGGAGTGGCCCACATAGATCCAAACATCATAGTGGGCCCATGGCCTCACACAAAGGCTTAATATACATCGCAATGGGTCTCATACAAGGGCTACATAAACATCACACTGGCCACGACATATGGGCCAGAAATACATCTCATTGGGCCTTGCCAAACAGGCTGGAAATACATCATAATGGGCCTCATCATATGGGCCTAATACACATAATAGGCGGGCCTTGCACCTGGACCTCAAATACATAAAAGGTGGGCACCATCACATGGGCCTTAAATATATCACATGGGCCATATCTCATGGGCTTCAAATACACAATAGGTGGGCCCTACACATGGGCCTAATAGATGTCATGATGGGCCATTCACATGGGCCTAATACATAACACAATGGGCCGCATGACATGGGTCTAATACACATCACAATGGGCCGCATGACATGGGCCTAATACACATAACAATGGGTCGCATGACATGGGCCTAATATGCATCACAATGGGCCACATGACATGTGCCTAATACGCATAACAATGGGCAGCATGACATAGGCCTAATACACATCACAATGGGCCACATGACATGGACCTCTCATACATCAAGTGGGCCACACCAATGGGCCTCAAACACATCAAGTGGGCCATATCAATGGGCCGCACAAATGACCCTCAAATACATCAAGCGGGTCACATCAATGGGCCTCATATATAACATATCGGGCCTTGCCATCTGGGCCATAAATACATCACAACAGGTTACAACCATGGGCTTCATGTACATCAAAGCGAGCCACATGACATGGACAGCTTGGATCAAACACATACATCACATGGGGGCCACATGAATGGACGGTGTGAATATATAACATATATATCACGATGAGTCCTACGTCCTGATGGACGGTGGGAGCTTGGATTACATCTAAAATCATTTCAATAGTGGTAGGTGCAACATGTGTATTATTGTACACTATCATAGGGGTACATGGCTCACTAATGTGATCAGCACTGTCTAAACATTGTCCATGTAAATTAGGACTGTCCAAACATTGTTCAGCACTATCTAACACATCTGGATGGTGTGGATGAAATAAATACATCACGGTGTGGCCCACATGGCAAAACAGGTGGATGACTTGGGTCTAAAACACATCAAAGGTGGGTCCATGATGGATGGACGGTTTAGATTTAACACATGCATCGTGATGGGCCCATAGAACTGCTGACATCAGTACAAAGCTATATAGCTGGTGTGCAGTACCTCGGCCAATCCATCCATCAAGTGGGTCCCACATGGGGCCCAGGACATACATACATACATAAATACATACACACACATACATCTAATATAATATTATATTTATTATTTGATTGAAAGAGGTCCAGCGTCCTGGTCTGGACGCTGGACGGTGTGTATAAAACACATACTCCTTGTGGGTCCCATTGATCTGGATGGTCTGATCATCTAGACTATGGACGATATGGATACAACATATACATAATAGGTGGGTCCACGCACGTGGCCCACCAAAGATTTAAATTTATCTCATTCCCTGGCCCATGGCCAAGGAATTGGATGGACAGTGTTGATGAAAAACATACATTAGGGCTCCATGGTTTGGATAATACACATGGGTCAAGTGGGGACACATCCAGACAGCCGGATTGTTTGGATACAACAAAAACATGGGCCCCACGTCCATGCAATGGACGACATGGATATACATCCTTGTTGGTCCAACACCGTCCACAGGCTGCTGGACAGTGTGGATCTACATGCATCACAGTGGGTCCAGTGTCATCCCAGGGCTACTGGAAGATGTGGATTCAACACATGCGTCTGGTGGGTCCCACATTCAGCACTGTCCACAAGGTGGACCATTTGCACCAGAGAGAGAGAGAGAGAGAGAGAGAGAGAGAGAGAGAGAGAGAGAGAGATCGGTAAGAAGGGGAGGCCCCGCCACTATGGGCCCCTCTAGCTTACAATCACATACATTAAGATGGGTCCCACCATATGTGAGCCCTCTAATCATCAAAATCACACAAAAATTATCCACTATTGGATCTTAGACTCCTCCTTCCACCGATGCGTTCTAGAGCTTCGAGAGATGCATTTCAACGGTCGAGATGAAGCTTAAAGGGTGGGATTGGATGATAGGAAGGTGGGCTACACTAGCTTCTCTCCCATGGAGCTAGCTTGGACGGTTGCTTCTCATAGTGTAATGCCCCGAAAATCAGCACCCAAGTACATAGACTCTGGTCCCAAGTTCCCAGGTGTTAACTTGATAAAATGCACATGCGTCTTCATTCTAATTCACATTAAGTCCGCACATGAATAATTAGAGTTACGCAATTCAACATAGCGGAATCAAAGCAGGGCAGATATAACAAAAGATTTAGAAATATATGGCTAAGAGTAAAAAATACAATTCTAGTAGTGATGATCGCCTAAAATGAGGATTATATAAGCCGCAATATACATACCCAAGATTATTAAAGTGTAAACCTTTCAGTTTATGCCCAATTCTCCAAAATATAACGATATTGGCACAACTTGATATAAACCTACTGGCCGGAGGCCTTAATAGATCCTGCATCAATAATATGCCTGGTTAATGTTTTAAAACACCATTTCAGGTGGGAGTGAGTAGCTAACTCAGTGGTTCCATTAGTTCTAAGTTACACATGTTATCGATACAATCAGCGTAGTTAATGATAAAGAAGAAACGAACAATTCATAAATACTCTTATTAAATGTGTATATGAAAATATGACATGATGCATGCCCTTTCCAAACAACACTCCCTCACACACGGTTCTGACCACCTATTTTGTAAATGACAACACTTCCTCATCACGAGACAACCACGCCTATTTGCCACATTTTAAGCTAATGCAATGCGGTGAATGATCATGTTAGCTGAGTAATTATTAAGTTTAATTCATCCAGCATATTGGCGAAGCTAGGATACCGACGTCATATCACGAGTCCTTATCCGGATCATGTGACTCGTTACCGCACGTAGCGACTCCTTACCAGTATCCCTTGATCCAAATTTAGATGTTAGCTGTTTATCTCACAAATCAATAATTCTAAGGGTACGGTATGATACCTAAATGTATGAGGATTAACCCGGTATGGATCGTCACCCAAACTGAGTATGATCACTCAATTTTGAGGTGTGGGCTTATCACATAAAAAAATATATAAAGGGCTCGTCACCGAATTCTATTCATGCCTGGGTTGTTCGAACAGTACTTTAGCACACAACTATCGGATGGGTAATTTGACGGGGGCTGTTCAAACAATGATATATCACCTCCATTAGTGGTCACTAGTCACTACGGGGAGGCTTGTCATCTCAGCCTAGGCCGACAGCTCGGACACAGTGTCCTATACCACCATGTCCAGCTCATGAATCTTAGTGGGATCATATCGCACCAACAATTATGAATGGATACATCCATTGAGAATGGGGTATCCTGAATTCCATTTAGTCGTGTCACAAATTGTGAACATATATGATCAGTCGGCTAGTGGACTAATTTGATTGACGTAGGAGAACTATGACATAACCGGCATTGGGTGCAAGTAGCCCGTGTAGTCCAGCTACTGTTAGTCGTCCGTGTTCAACCTGAGTCGATCGAGCAAGCCTGGGTGACCACCTTAACTTGAGCCACTCCTTTAGTTTGGGCGGTTAGACAACTGACCCAACATCATAGAAATTCTAAGTATCGCTATAGACTAAATATTATATCCAATGATTATAGTATGAGTTCTACTACACAATCACTCAAGCATTTCATCGAACATGTGAGCATTAATGGAAGTGTTCACTCCCCAAGTGTAGGGTTGTGATGTAGTAATAAAACTCGGTGAGGCCGAGGTCGAATCCCAAGGGACTGGAACTTGTACGTAATCTAAAACTAAGTAGAACTAGAATTAGACTAAGATGTAATTTAAATCAAATGAAATTTAAGGGATAATGATGAAATAATTATCTAAAACTTAAAGAATTCAGGAAAAGGAAACTAGGGATTCAGAGGATCCACTTGTAGAGATCAGAGAGATCTTATGCCTGCTTCAAGAATTCAACTGGACTTAGAGTCTCTCTTCATCCAGTTGAAGGGTATAACCATGAAAATCATGACTGAACTTCCTTTGATATAGTTTTCAAGAGATGAAAGGTATATGAATTAGAATGGATTCCATCACCAAACCATGCCCAGGAGACAAAATAAACAACAGAATTAAACTAATTACCTACCAATCAACAATGTATGAAGGTTCGGAAGGGTACCATCATCCGACCATGCCCAGGGGACGATGGTGAACAACAGGGCTTCTTGAGGTCATAAACATAAAGAGGAATAGGAAAATGCTCAAAGCTATCGCAGATCCATTGTAATTTTAGTCACAACAGACCATTAAAAATTAAAAACCTTCTCTTAATTAAACTAAAATCAGTATCAGTTCAATCTAAATAAAAGGCACAAGCAAATAGTTTTCCCATCATGCTACAAGCTCACCTCTTAGCCCTAGCTAAGAGGTTTAGCCTGACAACATGATTGGGATAGATCTCTTAAGAATAAAAATAAAATAAAATAAAATAAAATAACTCTAAAAGAAATACTTTCCCTCTCTCTGCTCCACGCTTCGCCTCCAACCTCCTCTTTCAATCTCTCACGCCTTCTTTATATAAGTGATGCAGTTGGATGTGAGCATAGTCGGTGGAGAATGTGTACAAGCGTAACAAGAAAATTAGGTTACAAAGCCGACTCTGTTTTGCAAGGAAAAATCGGATGCACAATTAAAGAAAATAGCAAGTGTGCCGTTTTGATTGATCATGTAACCATGATCCTCACTGGGCAATATCTACTCTTCGGTAGAATTTGGATTTCTTAGAAGATGAACGATTTAGATTTATCGGATAGACCATGATGGTAGCCCACTGAGATCCCCTGTTTGATCGCTGGCGGACAACATGCGAACGCTAGAGACTTGCGGTTTGGTTGGTGAGCCCAGGATTAAAGTCGACAATGAAATCCATTTCGACCATTGGATTTCTCAAGAAAAACCGGTTGGAAATGACATGGAATGGCTTGAATTTGGTGTGGCCCATCAAGATCTTTATTCTCCCATCCGTTCTTCATTTGGGTCCTTCAAGTCCCTGCAACATCTGAGGAAATCAGGCCGCAGATCAAGGTACGGTCAGTTTGACCCCCTCAATCCAATGAACGGCATGGATCATTGAGATAGATCATGATGGTGGCCCACTAGAAATCGAACACAACTCCCTATTTGTGTAATTCCTGACTTTCGAATTTGGTCGGGTTAGCAATCGCTGACCGTGTTTCATCGGTCCAGTGCATCTCTTGTGCACGTGAGATATGCACACTCATGTCATGTAAAGTGGGTCTCATCTTGATGTTTCAAGAAATTCGCTCCGTCCATCTGCTTTTTTAGCTCATTTAATGGGTTGAGACCAAAAGTGAAGCATATCCAGATATCAGGTGGGCCCCAGTTTGATGATTTATGGCTGATCTGTTCGTTGGGACACTTTCACAAGGATCCAACGGCTGAATTTCGATGTGTACGGTTAATTTATGGTCTTTAGTCCATGTATGAATTTTTGAGCCGTTGTGATCTTGCATTCTGGATGATTTTTAGGCCACTTGAGCTTCAGTTTCTCGATTTTCTTGAATCTCTGGTGTGTAAATCTATCGATCTTGGTCTCTTGGGATCCGTCCCATGCTTCGGTGAATTCTAAGCGTTAAATCTCAGCTTTAAGCACCCTGTTTCAGTCCAATCTTATAATTACACCTTGCAGCATAAACACAATTAAATCAGACCATTAAACAGTACCATGTTCATACTACCAAAAAACTGGACAAAGGCTACGGATAAAAGCCGTAGCTAAAGACCTATGGCTACGGTTTTAGTCCGTAGCACAACCGTAGTTGTAGATGCTGTAACAATAGGTTTAAACTCTATATCTATGGATTTAATCCGTAGCCATAGATTACAATAGCTACAAATATAATCCGTAGCAAATATTTTTGTAGTGAAAAACACCTACAACTTCAGATAGTATTTATAGCTAAAAGTAGTGCTGGATCCATAACAATATGCCAAATTTAATAATAGCTACGGTCAATATCCGTAGCTATTTGCTACATTAAAATAAATTTATAATCATTCATTCAATTACCGCCTGCATAATCATTCATTCAATCGATTACAATTATAATTACAATGCTGAAAATACAAAGAAAATATCATCATGAAACATAAAATATTAAATATTAAATAATTTGTTTCTAATGAAACATGAAGCACACAAAGAAGGGATTTGGGCTGTGAAAGCAGACCAAATAAAAAGGAGTCCAAGCTTTTGTTGGGCATGTACTCATAGAGAAGTATCTTTTCATCCCCTTGTATGCAATAACCTAAGAGCTTGACCAGATTTCTGTGTTGAAGTTTTGCAATCAATAAAACTTCATTCTTGAACTCTTCTAAGCCTTGTGTGGAACTCCTACAAAGTCGTTTCACATCTATTTCTTATCCTCCTAGTAGCTTCCCCTGAAAAAAAGTGTACGTTTCATTCATTGCAACCAAATATATTTCGCAGAAAGATGCAAGTGAAACATTAAAAAATAATTAAAAAAAATTTGTCAGAATAAACACATATACACCATTTTCAATTTCTATGATTTATTATTATTTTTTTTATTTTTTAAGTATTGCAAGTTTACCTTGTATACTGGCCCAAAACCCCCATGTCCAAGCTTGTTTGAATCTGAGAAATTTAATGTCGCAGCTGCTATACTTCTAAAATCGAAAAATGGTATATCTAGACCTTTATTCCTCTCTTTTTGAAAGACACTAGAATCCAGGAAGTCTTTTGCAGATGACCCAGTTGCATTGAAACTCGACAGTGACATTGTCGACTTTTTTCCCTGTTTCCTAATTCATTAATTAAAAGAAATAGAATTCTCTTAGAAATAATATCAACAAATTGGTTTCTGATTTTTGCGTTGAGAATCTCCCACTGACCTTTTTCCTTGACTTCTCTCCACAGAGAATAGATGAATAGGCCCAAGCAAAAACTCCCTATAACGGTGACTAGTGTGACCATTGGATGTAAGCTTCTCTTCTTATCCATAAAATGTAGGCCATCCGTGGAACCTTGGCCATCTATGGAGAATAGATCAAACTTATGGTTAAGAAAAGAAAATAGCAGTTCTTAACTTCATATTCAGTACCAAACATTGTTAAAGATTGTATAACTTGAATCTTCCAATCAAGAAAAGTGGTTGAGGCATAGTCCAATTGCTTTTGAGACCATGAGATACGAGACAACCTTTTCTTCGGTGGAGTAGTATCAAAATATACCCATTCCATACAAGTGGGGTGTAATGTTCCCTCGTTCAGTGAAGAATTGTATCATCCTCAAGTCTTTAAGTTTGAGAAGTGGGACCTATATGATCCAGACATGAATAGATGGACCCCGCTGTTGACTAGAGATTCTTCAAAACATCTTCCCAATCAAACTTATAAGATCATTCTAACATTCTCCAGACAATAGATTGACAAGAATCGAATCCAGAAATGGACCATATTCAAGTATAAGAGAAGGGATGAAATATTTGATATAACTTCTAATCTGGGAGATTCTAGGGGCATGATCTATCCACATTGAAGCCAAACAGGTCAACCAAGTCTATATCATAGCTATTTCACTTGAGGATCATACAATATTTCTCGTGTGGGTGTAAGTAATGTCAGCTGTAGACTAAAAACACTCACCAGGGGTGCACATACTATGTGTTTATTTATTTATTTATTATGATTTAGCTAGGAATTGATTACATTAGGTACCATTTAGTCAATAGAAGAAAACACTACAAATTGTTGACTAGTGCATTCATGATTTGAAATTCATAATTATTTAATTCATATACTTGCTTGGATGCCCAAAAATATTTCAGAGCAAAAGTTCAAAAATGCCCATGGTTAAAATGCTTAGAATCATCAGGTCATTGCAATTCTTGTGTAGCAACCCATCCTTTAGGCGGCCTATGAATTGGTTGGTCCCACTTCCATAATTGGTTTGTAGGTTAAATTAACATACAGCCAGTTGTAGGTGATCAGTCCAGGGAAATCAAACTTGTAAGTTGCCACTGGATATTGGTTATGCCCGACAACTTGCATTCGTCCATACCCTAACATTCCATCTATTACCAATAGATCCAAAAGTCGAGCCAGCAACAACTATAAAAGAGAAGGTTCTGATTTCCAGCATATGGCATTGTTATTAAAAAAGAAGTTGATCTAGCGGACACAAAACGGTAATTAGGGGGCTTATTGGGCAGATAGCATATCAGGAACATATTT
Source organism: Magnolia kwangsiensis (assembly GCA_037074715.1). Classification (NCBI taxonomy): domain Eukaryota; kingdom Viridiplantae; phylum Streptophyta; class Magnoliopsida; order Magnoliales; family Magnoliaceae; genus Magnolia; species Magnolia kwangsiensis. The sequence goes on from CM073586.1 coordinate 14,442,862, forward strand.
TCCCTTTGTCCCTTCTAAGATTAGAATCTAAGAAACAAAAGTCCAAATCAAGACAATGACCTCTCCGAACCTATTTTCTTCTCCAAGTCATGACCAAGATCTCTCCAACATGAAATTCTCGCATTCATGATAGGGTGCAGCACACTGAAAGATAGATCCAGACAATGCCCTAAAGTAGAGGTCTCTAGAGTAAATGGTGCATTTAGTGTTGTTGTAGGATTTGATGAAGATACGGGGATCAATGTAGGTGCTACATGTCTTGTTTGTATCAACTTATAATTTTTTTGTAATTTGACATTGTAACGCCTCGAATTTCAAGGGGCGAGTAGATAATCAACTCCTGATGTCTCGGGTGCCACTTATGCTTTACGGATGCAGGGTTCTATAGTTCATTTTACTTGTCATTTGAGCAATTTATGCAATTAGATGAGACTATACAATGTACTCTGGAATAAACTTAAATTTTAATGCAAGTAAATCAACTAACAACTAAAATATTTTTATCCAGAGTACATGACTACAACTGAGCAAAATCTGCCATTTTAAAAATACAAAATGTATCGATTCTAAAATCTCATTAACGTCTTGAAAGTGTCTTACATCGGCCCATCCAGCAATTGAAAGTACGAGGACTCCTCCGAGTATATGTGAGCCTCCTCCAATGCATCCGACACCTAGTAACTATATCTGCAAAAGTATCTGGTTGGTGTTTTAAAACACCATCCTAGAGTGGGAGCGAGTGATCAAATCAGTGGTTCCATTAGCATCAAGTTACACAAGTTATCAATTCCACAAACGCAAATAATGAAAAGCAACTAAGCGTATGATTCTTAGATACTCTTGTTAGTACACATGCATGGTATTATGATATGATGCATGCCCTTATCATCCAATACTCCCTTAAGCGACATCATCTATACATTCGCATATAACCAACACTCCCTCAATGTGACCTCGACTGTCACGCCCCAAACCTGAAAATCGGATTCATATGAATCCCGATTGCCGAATCCAGTGCTGACAGCCTCTGTAGTACCCCATTCTTGCCTCTTGACAATCAAATGTCAGATTCCGATCCTGGGATCTTACAAGGAGGATTTTCAGAATGATTTTTTTTTTTTTTTTTTTTTTTTTTGTAATGGAGCATAACCACAAGCATAACCAAGTCACAAAACAACATCACCACATATCCACTATATCAAAAACTTTAAGTACAATGAGGAAAAAGAAAATACAAGGTGATCAAAAAGCTCCAAAAGGTCCTGATATGCACTCTTGCCTCAGCGCTGCTTCTGTCCGACGCTACCTGCACGCAACTGTTATGCATAAGCTTACAAAAGCTTAGAGGGTAGTGTAAGTGTGTGCGCAAAGCAAACGCCGAGTGTACATTATCAGGGTGATGCGGAAGTATGCAGTAAGTCCATGAATAAAACCAACCATACCAATGCTATGTGATGCAAGGCATGAATGCCATCGGCCATACCAAGGCCTTGCGATGCGAGACATGAATGCTATCGGCCACACCGATGCAAATGCGAGGCTTACATAGCCGAGTGTCTTATGTGAAATGTAATCCAATCAAGTCGGTACTCATCAAGTACACATATTAGTACAGTTCCTCTTTGGATATCACCGGGGTCTAATACACTTCGTAGTGACTGTTACCTCCCTAGCTGCACAGTCAAGCAAGCGGAATAGACCTCACTATCCACCTGACCAGTAGTCTGCCAATACCTACCCGGCTTGTCGATAGCGGACTCATTTGCGAGCTGGTCAAACTCAGCCTAGCTTATAGCCCCCTCACTCAGGCAGATAAGGCCACACCCCCTTCCAACCGACCACGACATAGTGGGAGACGCGGCCTACTGGTATTCGACACTCGGGCGCTCGTGTATCTACTCGGTCTAGACGTTGGAGCATCTCCTGGTAGCAAAAAGGTTTTGAGACTTTCACCCAATGACATCCTAAGTGCCCACAGTACTAGAACCAAGTATTTTCGGTATCCGATACGGCCATCCACGATGTACCTGTGGAGCCACGGCCCTGATGTCGCTAGGGCGTGCAGTGATCAAGTCACACATATGCGAGATGCATGAATCACACCGTCAAATCATGTAGAAATTCAGCGCGTACTGCGCGATCATGTGGGGCACTCTGTCTCATAACGAGTCCCGTAAATGGTCTGCCCAATGGCGTATGCTATGATCAGTCACTACTCATATCAAGTATACATATGATGCGTATGGGCATGAGTCATGGGATTATATTAAGCATGTTATAAAGCGATGAATAACAACGAGTATGGGCCTATCAATGGGCCCTAAGGAGAGTTACAATGTGGACATTTAACTAACATTGTACATACAATGTGGACGTCAAACCATCATTGCTCCTAAGGCATGACCCGCCATAAATATCATTACATGAACCATGGAAAATCATACATTACAATGGACTCTAACCCGTGGGCCTTAGATACATTAAATGAGCCGTATCACATGAGCCTTACATTCATCAAATGGGCTGTATTAATGGGCCTCACCAATGAGCCTTATGTACATTGCAATGGTCTAAGACCCATGGGCCTTGAAATACATCAAAGTGGGCCTCACAACTTGGGCCTTATATGTATCAGATGGGCCGAATCCCATAGGCATTATATATGTCAAATGAGCCTAATCCCATGAGCATTATATATGTCAAATGGGCCTAATCCCATAGGCCTTAGATATATACCAAGGTAGGCCTCAATAAATGGCCACAGTTAAATCAATATGGGCCCTATACACATGCCAAGGTGGGCCCTACTTGAATCATAGATCTGACTCATTTATTAACTCAAACCATGAATTTATAAAATAAATGGACAGTTTGGATGCAACACATGCATCATGGTGGGTTCCACACATACGGCCCACCAATTGAATGGACGGTTTGGATATAATACAAACATCAAGGGTGGGGTCCCCTGGCGAGTACCCTGCCGGACGGCATAGATAAAACACATACATCACTGGGGGTCCCACCGCCCACCCATCTAAACGGTGGGCATAAAACACAAACAACACAGTGGGCTTCCAACGGCCGCCTGGACGGTGGGCATAAAACACATACATTATTGTGGGTCCCACGTAGGGACCACCATGATGCTTATTGACCATCCAACCTATTGGTAAGGTCACAAAGGCTTGGATAAATGGGAAGGAAAAATATCAGATTGATTCAAAACTTCTGTGGGCCCAAAAAGGTTTCAATGGTAGAATTCAATCACCTTTGTTTCTTATGGTGTGGGTCACCTAAAACCTGAATCAAGCTGATTTTTGGGGTGGGTCCACTTCAGAAAGTGGCCCACCTTATGAACGGTTTAGATGGGACATAAACATCAAGGTGGGGCCCATGCACAGGGCCATGGGTCCCTGCCCACCGTCCGCCCACTGGCAGCAGCAACAGCTGCTGCCTCTTTAGATTTTTTTTTTCTGAAATCACGAAATCTTGCAGTTTTTCATGTATAGGGCCTGCAACAGAGGAATCCGTCCCAGCCATTGGATTCTATGGCCCATAACAAGCATATCAAGACCAATATCGGCCCTTTTTCGGCGTGTAAAAAAAAATCTGGAAAGGTTTCAATGGTAATGGTAATGTTTTTAAAACCATGACCCACTAGATACTCGGATCATCCTCATTTTTCGGCTCAACACCTAAAATGAGTCGGGGAAGAGGATGGACGGCTTGGATTAAATACAAACATCAAAGTGGGTCCTGTACAAATGGCCCACCTCCAATGCCTTAAAAAGGCTAATATTGGTGTTTGGCTTTGGACGTCCAGAGAGTCTCTAGACTCTCTCTTTTTCTTTTCTATTTTTTTTTGCTTAGGCATGTAAGGCCTTTAAGGTGGGCCCTTCATAGGTGGGCCACCTGTAAGACCCGTATCTTAGTCCGTACCGTTCCGTAGACTTCTGCGGTCTTACCGGTCGAATTCTGGCAACCTTCGATCCTTAGTCGATATTTGCGCGTGACCTTGATTCGTACGCCATCAACCCGAAGTCGGCTCGACCCAAGATCTTTACCAGTGCGATCGCGCCGTCGCTGCGGTTCCGATGCTGAGTCTCGCGCACCGAGGGGGTACGTAGGCCAGGAGATGTGGGCCCGCGTTCAGTTTGAAGAATATGCCACGCGTTGCGGGTATCGAGGGAATCTCTACGATACGTCACATCAATCAACCAATGTACAAATCAAGTACATTCCATCACAAGCCATCACTCACCTATACCCCTCTCTTCACCAAGTCAACAATACCCATGCCCAACCATTCCTTTCTTACCAAAAGTCAAAAGAAACCATACCCTCCATCCCATCTCCCTTACTACAACCCATCCTATCTCTCATTTTCTCACTCCATCCCAAGCACCAAGGAAGCATCCAACGTCTAAGCAAGAGAGCTCCATGAGAGAAGCTTTTTGTGGCCCACTCCCTACTACTCAATCTTACATCTTAGCCATCCAATCATCATCTTCCTCCATTAAAGTTGAAGATAAGGAGTTAAGGAGTCCATTAAGCTTAGAAGAAGTAAAATTGGTGGGTGCTTCTCTCTCTCTCTCTCTCTCTCTCTCTCTCTCTCTCTCTCTCCCTTGTATGATGGCCCACCTTGATGGCATGTGGTGTCCATATATATGGACCCACTTAATCTGCACCATCCATCTATTGAGCTACTGGACAGCAGCCCAACAGCGTATAACTGCTGCAATGGACATTAGTATACTACCTGGGGTGGCTAATGTATGTGTCCTTTACACACCTTCATCAATGTTATGTGGACCCCACCACCAATCATGTATTCAACGTATGGAGTGGCCACGTGTACGTGGACCCCACCTGAAGCATGCGTCCATCCATGCTGTCGTGGAACCCACCTTATGTATGTGTTTCATACACACACTGTCCACCGTCCAGTCTCTGGACGGTGGAACCATTTCGTATAACAGTGTTGCATTCACACTGTTCATTCTTTTTGCTTGAAGTGGGATCCCACCTAGACATATATTACATCTCTACCGTCCATCCCAATTTTCTAGTTCATTTTAGACGTTGAGCCAAAAAAAAATGAAACCAATCTGAATATCTGGTGGGCCATCACGTAGAAAACAATGTTATGTGGTGTTAAAATCATTAGGGCCCACTGAAATGTTTCTGTGCATCAAAACCTACCAATATTAGGCTCATCGGACCTGTCCCAAGCCCGAGAACCCCATGAGCGGATTGGATCACCCTGATGTAGGCCCCACCCATAAAATTAGGTAGAATAACCAAAAAAAAAACAGAGGCTCTGGACGCTGTTGCTGTCAGCGTCTAGAGGACGCTGACGCAAGCAGTGTCCCAGCTTAGGACGGACAGGGAGAGTGGCCCCACCTCAGGCCCCCACCGTGATGCACGTGGAGCATCCACACCTTCCATTTGATGGGTCCCCTTTATTTATGAGGTGCCTCCAAAACAATCACCTAAAAAGAACTCAGGTGGTCCACACCATCTACATTTTTGTGAAAACATGCTAAGCCATATAAATTCACTTGCTGGGGCCCATCTAAGATCTGGATGTACCTGAAACTTGGTCTGACCCTTTAACCAAGTGTGGCACACATAATGGATGGGTTGAATTTGTGAACCACAGCTTAGTGAGCCCTACGTGGGACCCACCTATGAGGAGAGAGGGTTGGCTGGCGTCACACAGCTGTAGCTGTGGTATTGACATCAGCTGGGGTGTAGTTTGATCCAGACCGTCCATCTGTTTGGACCCACCGTAGATGTATGGGCCTTGCCTCACCGCCCATCTGACCTGATGATGGGACGCACCTTGATGTTTGTGTCCATCCATTTATAGTTGGGATGGATAGGAGCTTCGAGTAGCCGCTGTGATGTTTGTATTTCATCCAAACCCCCCATTCTTTTGGTGAGTTTGTCCTCAGGCTAAAGACTACAATCAAGCATGTTCAAATCTTTGGTGGGCCACAAGTACGGGACCCACCTTCATCATGATTCTACACCATCCAGATGGCTCTGGACGGTGAACATGGGCATTTTAATTGGCCTATATTATATTATAATATATATATACACACACTCAGAGATGAGTGGGATGTGGGGTGGCTTCCTACGTGGGACCCATCAGTGATGTTTTTATTTTTCTTCCAACCGTCCAGCAACCTGGACAGGTGGAACCCATCGTGATATATGTTGGTATCTACGCCGTCCATTCATCTGGAGAACTCATCTTTGGCTCGAGACACAAAAATGACACAGATTCAATCCTCAGGTGAGCCGCGTACATGGACCCCACCCTTGATGTAAGCGCAGCGTCCAAACTGTCCGTCTGACGTACTTGTAGGCCCCACTCTAATGGATGTGACCCACCCAAACCATCCATCTATTTGGCGATCTTGCCTCAAGGCTTGAGACTAAAAATAAGATAGATCCATTATCACGTGGACCACACTGTGGGAACAGTGGAATTGAACGTCTACCATTGAAACCCCTTTTGGGATTTACAGAAGTTTGAAATCAACATAACATTTATTTTTCCCTCCCTGTTCAGGCCTTATGACCTTATGAGTAGTCTGGATGGGAAATGAATGCTATGGTGGGCCCTCTAAATTTTTAACTGTAGGAATCATTATCACCACTACTATTTGTGGCATGGTCCTGATGACCTCCCAATATGATCCATTTGGGTAGCACTCTAAAACGATCTCTAAATAAAATTGTATGGTGTGGATAGCCCACCTAGAATAGTGGGCCTGATTTAATGTAACTGGGGCCCACTGGTTATATATATTTGAGGCCCATGTGTAGGGCCCACCTATTGTGTATTGAAGCCCATTGGTTGTGGTCCATTTATCGGGCCCACTTTGATGTATTTTGTGGCCCATTTGTTGGGCCCACTTTGATGTATTTTGTGGCCCATTTGTCAGGCCCACTTTGATGTATTTGGGGCCCATTGTTGAGGCTCACTTTGATATATACGAGGCCCACGTGATTAGGCCCATCTTTATGTATTTGTGGCCGTTGTTGAGGCCCACTTTGATATATATGAGGCCCATGTTTTGAGGCCCACCTTGGTATTTGAGGCCCATGGGTCGGGGCCCAATGGGATGTACATAAGGCCCATTTCAATGTGTGATTCAACCATGATAAGTGTATTGTATATCCGCACCATCTAGCCGCTGAATGGTGGGACTCACCCCGATGTATGCATTTGATATCCGCGCTATCTATCCATCTTGATGGCACAGGGCCCACTTCTTGCATGTGTTGGGCTCGCCTATACTATACAGGCCCACCATGTTGTGCATGTTTCACCCATACCGTCCACTTGTGTGGCCCACTCATTGTATTTAAGAGGCCAAATAAGTTGTATTTGTAGCCTATGGGTAAGACCCATTGTGATATGTACTGGGCCCATGATGTGTAGCCACTTGACGTATTCAAGGCCCAGGTGCGTGACCCATTTTATGTATTCAAGACCCATGTGTAGGGCCCACATGTTGTATGTTTGAGGCCCATGTGTAGGGCTCACCTGTCATGTATATGAGACTCATTAATGCAGTTCACTTGATGTATATTGAGGTCTATGGGTCGTAGCCCATTATGATGTATCGGAGGACCATACGTCGTGGCTCATGGTGATGTATATTAGGCCCATGTATTCGGCCCATGGTGATGTATATCAGACCCTTGTATGAGGTCGTGGGCCCACTGTACGTTTGACCCTACATGGGCCACTCTTTGGGAGTAATGTTAGTTGAATGTCCTCATTGATAGGCAATGACGGTTAGATGTCCTCATTGTGACCTTCCCTTAGGCCTTGTTAGGCTCATTCTCTTCATGGGTTAATCCAAATAAGTGGGCCCCATTTGCCATAGAAGGATGGCTCCGTGTTATCGGATTTGATATAACCACGGTCGAAAGCCGATCTTTACATTATGGTTGATTGGTTGTCCATCTATGGACCCCGCCTTGTCTATATATGTTGGTTGTCGTGGCCGATTATCAATTATGATTGTCGTGGATGATCACCGATTCTGATTGTCGAGGCCCAACGTGATGTATATGCGGCTTATGTGATGAGGCCCACTGTGATGCATTTGAGGGCTAGGCGATGGAATCCAGTGTAATGTATGTTAGGCCCATCGTGATGTGTATTAAACTCTTGAGTGAGGCCCATGGTGTTGTATATTTGGCCCTTATGTGAGGCCATGAGTCCACTATATGCTAGGCTTTATGCGAGCCATTCCTTGGGGGACAATGTTGATTAAATGTCCACATGGTCGATGTCGATTTTCAATGTCGGTTATTGATACCGATTATGAGTATGTGACTGCATAGCATCATGATACATGACCATACGCATCATCTGCATGTCTGTTATGAGATATGATTGACCATTGCATATGTCATAGTGCTGGTTATTATGAGACTCCCTGATAGGCGGTGATTGTCTCACATGTGCGCATGGTATGCGTAGGATTGATGCATGATTGGATTGTATGACTCGTACATCTCGCATTGTGTGTTGTGATTACTATATGCCCTAGCGACATCAAGGCCGTAGCCTCCACAGGCATATCGTGGATGGTCAGATGGGATACCAAAAATCTATTCTACATGGGGTGCTATAGATATCCTTGGGTGAAAGTTCCTAAACCCTCTTGATTCCTCCACCTGCCAACATCGGGCCCGGCTCGTCAATAGCGGACCCATTCCTCGAGCTGGTCAGACTCAGCCTAGCATTGCCCCCTCCTCTCGGATAAGTAAGGCCGCACCCCCTTCCAACCTACCACGACACAGTAGAGAGTGTGGCCATCTAGTAATCGACACTCAATCTCATCTACCCACTCGGTCTAGACGTTGGAGCGATGGGACGGTAATTTAGTCTGGAGTGTAATAGACCCCGGTGATTTTTCAGAGAGGAACTGTACTGATATGTGGACTTATTGAATAGGAGTTGCATGCTCATTCATTCATTCACTATCCACTCGGGCTGGTGGTGCGTAACTAATTATTGTGTACCTTCGTTATGGTAAGGATTTTGGTTGGGCGCGCGACTAACCTGAGATCAGGAGTTTACCACGATGAGTCTGACTATCCAAATTTAGGTATAGGACTGGTTTGGATAGAAGTCTCTTGTGGTGGATCCCGTAGCCTGCGATACTGCATACTATCATTCTGACTTCACACTCCAAGCATGGTCATTTCATTCGCATCGCATATTGCATTACATCCGCAGGCATATGACATTTTGGGTTGCCATGTTTCTGCACTTATATGACATAGATAGACTTAGTAGGATTTGTATATTGCATTGCATCCTCGGCATCTAATATTTGGTTCTTTATGACTCCTTAGCACATAGTTGTTCTATATTGTGTATGCTGATATTGATTGACTTATAGACTTGTCCATACTTCCGCTTACTCTGTTATCGTATGATTTATATCTTGTCAGTATTTCTGCTTACTCTGATTATTCTTGCTCTTGTCAGTATTTTTGCTTATTCAGACATTGTATGATTGTGGCATTGTATTGAATACTTGGCACTTACCTTGTGCACACACTTACACCACCTTCTAAGCTTTCTATAAGCTTATGCATGATAGATGCATGCAGGTGATGTTAGGTTGTAGTAGTGTTGAGCTTGGAGCATGCAGTGGCCTTCTGGAGCTTAAATTTTTATTTATGTATTCCCCTTTCAGTGTTGTAATCAAATGATTATATTAGTGGATATGTGATGATGATGTTGCCTGTGTGAATTGGGTAATCTTGTGGTTATGCTTATTACGATTTAAATGTAAAAAAAATAAAAAAATCCTCCTTGTAGAATTCCAGGATCGGAATCTGGCATATGAATGCTAGGAGCCGAGAATGGGGTACTACGGATGCTGTCGGCACTGGATTCGGCGATCGGGATTCCTATGAATCCGATTTCCGGGTTTAGGGCGTGACACCACCACATGGTGAGGTGGTGTGGTTACAATACATATGTAAAGTGGGCCCCACCTTTAGATGGTTTGGATCCAATACATGCTCCATTATGGGGTCCATCCAAGTGGGCCATAAGGCTATTTCATCACACAAATTAAATAAATACATGAAAGGAGAGGGAGAGAGAGATAGAGTGGGACACGCGTGATGGAGGGCTCCGCCACTATGAGCCCTCCCTTGCATCCAATCGTACATCGAGTGGGCCCTAATACAAGTGGGCCCACTAATTCAAAGATCAACGGTGAAGATCTTTCTCCACTAAAAATGGACGGTCTAGATGACCTCTTTAATGCAAGGAAAGTAAACATCATGATGGGATCCATGGAGAATGGCCCCATCATGGAATGATATTGATGATCAAGATGGGCCATCGGCCACATCTTAGGGTCCCAAGTGAGATCCAAACCATTGATCGGTTGGCCTCACTTGGCCCATCTTAAAAACATGAAAATTTAGGCTATGAAAACACCCACCACTTGATCTTCTTGGTCTGTTGGAAAGCTACTCTCCTAGAGCTTCACTTTGATGGTGGAGATGAAAAATGGATGGCTAGGATTAGAGCTTTTGGAATGGGAAGTGGGCCACCAAAATCACACTTTCTCTCATGGAAAACCTTAGACGTGGGAGTCTCTTACTTGCTTAGGAATGTGCTGGGAAATGAGAGTGAGAGAGAGAGAGAGTTGTAAGAAAGATGAGGGATAGGTATGATGGGTGAAAGGGTGAGGTGAGTGATGGATGTGGTACTTGACATGTAAGGTAGTGTAAGAGAGAGGGTGAGAAAGAGTTGACTTTGGTGGTTGCTTGGGGATGGGGTGAAAGGTGATGTGTGCTTGACATAAAGTGATTGATGGATTGATGGAGTGATTGATTGATGGGATTGATTTGACATATTGTAGAGATTCTCTTGGGATTGCTAACGTGCGGCGTTTTTTCTCAAACTGAACGTGGGTCCACATCACCTCCTCTGGGTATCGGATTGGTGAGTGAGTCGCGGCGTTGGAACCCCGACGACGGTGCGGTCGTAATGGTACAAGTCTCAAATTAAGCCAACTCAAATGTATAGGATACGACTTACGGTCGTGCGCAAAGTCGATTACAAGTCGCAGGTCTCCGAAAATCGACGGGAAGGATCGCGGCAGTCGACGGAACAGTGCGGACTAGGATATGGGTGTTACATCGACTGCCTAGTCGCTGACCTATGCTAATGAAATGCTATGAATGTTTATGTTAGCTGAGTATTTAATTAATTTTGTTCATCCGGCAAGATTATGGAAGCTAAAACACCTCCATTTAATCAATGACCTTATTCAGATCTTTTGGCCCAGGGCAGCCGTAACAGCTTTGAGCCTGTGTTCCATTATCTAAATTTAGGTATCACCCATTTATCTCATAAATAAATAATTCCAAAGGTAAGGCATGATATCCAAAGGTATGAGGATCAACTCGGCATGGGTCGTCACCCAAATACCGAGTATGATCACTTAGTTTCGAGGTATGAGCTTGTCACATATCCAAAACATCATAAGGAAAAGGGCTTATCACCCAATTTCATTCGTGCCCGGGTCGTTCGAACGGTACTCTGACACGAAACCATCGGCCAAGTGATTTGACAGGGGCCGTTCTAACAAAGACCTATCACCTCCTCTGTTTAAAGATCACTACGGGGAGGCTTGTCACCCCAGCGTAGGCTGACAGCACAAACACAATGTCCCATACCAGCATGTCCGCCTCCCAAGACTTGGGGATCTTATCACTAACGGTTAATAGTAAGCCTCTCAAAGATATGAGGTACTTCAAATTCAAGAAGGCATGATCATACATGGTGAACATACACAGTTGGTCGGCTATTAGGCTAATTCGGTTGACTCGGACAAACTCTGACAATACCAGTATTGGGTGTAAGCATCCCATGTAGTCCGACTACTGTCAGTTATCCGTGTTTGGCCCGAATCAATCGGACTAGTCTAGGGCGGCTAACCCAATCGAGGCTGCCCTTGTGGATCTACAGTTTGCCGACCAACTCGACAATCCAGGTAGTCTCGAATAGTCAACCACACTAAGAAATTGACTAACATGAATATATGGAGGGATATAAATGGTAATTCAGAGAATTCCACTCTATTGGGCATTTTATCGAACATGTAGGTGCCATTATACTAAGCTACTAATTTATGGTAAGTGAGTGGGCAAACAAGTGCGCTAGTTAAAAAGCATTCATCTACATAGTATCTCAAGCATCAATCGACATTAATTAGCACACATTCATCCACGTGCAACCAATAGCAAACTAGCACTAGTTAGCATGCATCCGCCTATGCATTACACAATCATAAATTGATACTAATTATCATGTATTATCCCATACATTACTCAAATCAATAATTAGCATTGGGTAGCATGCATTCGCTTACACACTACACATTCACAAATCAACATTAACCATCATGCATTCATCTATTCATTACATAAACCATTAATTGCGTTAAGAATTTGATAATTGGTAACCTAAAGGTAATGGTCCACACCTAAAGGTAGTCCAATGAATTTCTAGCATAGCCACTAGGATTCGGGTCCGTGGATGGGTGTATCAAAGCCCTGCGCCAATGGGATTAGCTTATAAGGGCTCATGCAAACGATCTACAAGGCTGAAATTTGAAAAGGGCTAGAGGATTACCTTTTTAGTGTCGGTGGGTCGTTCTCTATGGCAGGGCGGAGTTGCGGGCTCCAACGTGGGCAGCGGTGGCAAGGGAAATCCCCAAAATAGCTCCCCTAATGAGCTCCTTCCACTTCTCTCCACTCCCTCTCTCCCTTGTAGCTAGAAATTCATATGAGAGTGAGAGAGTAAATTTCTGAGCCATATATAACCCAAAATTTATGTCTAAATGACCATAGGGGCCCTTTTTCTAGCATGCGTGCCCCTAGTGGGTTGGATTTTGGCCCATAAGGCTATTTCAAGGGCCCGCTTGCCCATCTGCTTCATGAGGCAGGTGCCCCATCATAGGATGAGCGATCGGTCCAAATTTGGTGGAGATCGGATGCCTCGATTAACCGCGAGGACCCTTCTTACGATAAACGATCATCAGTGATCGATCGGGGCCGTGGCTATATAGAAATGAGTAGGAAAATATCCTTAACTCATACAATGAGTTTGGTTACGATCTAACATTCGAAAAGCCACCACTTCGTGAAAGAGCAGAAAGTATATTTCACTTAAGTTTTCGACTTCAGCTTAGGGTATTTGCACATTTCAAGCACTCAACCTCTGGCCTAAGTTACGCAGTTCTAGGTACTATCTCGATTCGCTACCCACAATAAATATCAAGCCTATTGAGACAGACATTATTTTATAGTTTCAGAACTAATGGCCCACTGACGAGCGATCTAGAGCTTGTTCGGATAATCAGGGAATTTCTGAAATGAATTATATATCAAGATTTCTTGTGCACAATTATTAGGGTTTAGGTTAACTATGTTCCTATTCGCAATTAGTGAAAATGGCGATTTGGTCATAATTACTCTAAATCGTTGGTTCGTAGGCTAAATGGATAATTGGGTCACTTTAGTTTTTTAATTAATATCTGACCCATAATTATCTCAGCTTTTGGTAGATCTTTAATTTAGTTGTGGTTGTATTGATTAGTCAATGATATGTTGGCTAGATATGGGCCCTATGTGAACAAATCACGAGGCTAAACTCGATGCTTAAATGATCGGGTGGATTCGTTAGCTTTATAAGGTTGATGAATTGAATTTTTGCTGTTCTTTACTGGTACCACCTACATATAGGCTAACATTGAGTGTTAATGGTCAGTAAGTGACAACATAAGTTAATTATATTGACAATTTTCAAGGGCTTTAGAAAAATCTAAAATAGAAAAAATCTAAGATGTTACAGACATGTAATATTTATAGTTGTTTTGATATGTCATTGGTATAGACCTGTAGACACCCCACCCAGACTAGTAACCTGATGAAGCATGGATGATCTTTAAGAACCAAACCTAAATCGTAACTAAAATCTTAGCCATTTCCAATCCTAAGCCAAACCCTAACTGAACCCAAGCTATTATTTAAGCCAAGCCATTACCTAAGCTGAGCCATACCTAAGCCATTACTAAGTAGAGCCATACCCAAGCCGTTTCCAAGCCAAACCTTCAAACCAAGCCTTAACCCGCTCTCTAGGCACGAACGAGCCAACTAGTTAAATTGCAGAGATGAACAGTAAGCGGAGGTAATCCGATTACTGCCACCTCTCAGAAAATGTGCCCCAAGATATATTGTTGCTCCTCTAGAGAGACAACTATGCTGGGACCCACTTTATCCCTTGACTCCCACCCATTTATCATTTTACCAGGCCTCATCAACCTAGGGGAGTATGCCATGTGGCACCCCCTACCCTTTAACCAATCATAAGCCTACACCTAATTTTTACCCTTCATAGTCCTAATAATTACCGAAAAACTAGCAAGGGGGCTATAAATACCCCCTCCTCTCTTCATTCCACACTAACCAAAATCAAGAGAGGGAGAGTAAGTGTGATAGAGTGAGATTGAATGGAGAGCTTGAGTTTCTAAAGCTTACATCCTTTTCAGCCCCCATAACATCGTCTAAACCCTCTCTTAGCTGCCTAACCCACTTGGGTCAACCCTCTTACCTAGGTCCACCTAGGACTACAAGTCCAAGCCGCTTTGAGTTGTAAGTCAAAGCTTGAGCCGCCATGACTTACATGCATACTCCATTCGCATCATCACTTCCCTTCTCAACGCACTTGCTTCTCTAGGTTGTCATTGAATATATGCTCTGTGACTTACCGAAACTCTGGATCTTATCACATTAGAAACTCATGGTACTCTAGTTCCCTTACATGTCATTCTAGCATCATCACATCTCCTTTTAACCTCTTGTCTCCTTTAGACATTCTCTGAACGTATGCTTTGTGGCTTGCTGGAATTCTAGACCTTGTCGCTTCAGAAATCCAATCCTGCATAGTCATATTTTAATACTTTACATCCTATCATGTTATCCCTTAAAATCAAGTTACCACATGAAGTAGAGACCGTACACATATCGGGCAAAGAGGGTACCTTGACACCTTCCCTCTCTATAACCGAGGTCCCTTACTTGGAATCCCATGTTACAGATCAAGAGTCAACTTAAAGCAATAGTTTTTAGATTCTGTCTTTTACAAATTCTACAGGTTTTAGCTGACTTTAGGATTTCGAGCTAATTGGCTAGTAGCGACTTCAAGTCTACTACATCATCAATCTAAATCATCCCCTATGCCTCAAAATCAAAGATAAAAGTGTGAACATTGATTCCCAATGATCACAAAACTATGACAATAACACCCTGTACTTTTCAGTACTCAGATGTTACCATATAACCTAACTTAGAATGAATATAGACCTAAATTATTCGAATGTTTACATTCCTTCTAGTCTAATTCCGACCATTAAAAGAAATCCCCATCCATATATCAAGTTATCCATCCGATTATTATTCAAGATGGGCCATCACATCATTAGAGGGACTTTTAGGATTTCCAATTGCATTAATAAACAAATCTAACCCACCATCTTAGATTCAAAACTCTAAATCATGAGATCCATCATCCATCATGTCCATGACGCCCTACCGATCAACTTATCATCTCATCATGTAGTCCAACTACCTGATTTTGAAGACGACCCTTAAGAACCCCTCTAAAATAGACTGGAGACCTTGATAACTGTTGAAGGTCAGATTTGGGTGCAATCTGGCCATTGGATCGATGATAGCCCATGGTTAAACACACAGATCTAAAAGTATGGCTCACTTACAAATTAAAGCCAATGTAGTAAAACCCACCTGTGAAGGAGGCATGCATCTATCTTTTGGGAGTTCGTTTTGTCTCTGCTGCGGCCTAGGATCCAGCATATGTTGTCAGGGGCCCACATGCTAAGATGGTCCAAGGGGCCCACATGCTAAGATGGTCCAATAATTTAAACCTTCTATTTTCCCACTACTTCCATAAATAACTAAAATTCTATGATCACAATTCACTGACGATCATCTTTGAATTTTTTTAAGCCATTGAAAATCTTTTTTCATTGTTTTAGATTCATCCATAGATATTGAGAAGAAAATCATCCTTTTAACGTGTTTCACGAGGTAGCACTTATCCATGGAGTCTAAAATATGGAAAGTTAAATAATATTAGACTACCCAACATGTGGGCCCAACTGACAACATCACACTCCTAACATATATCGACCAAAATTTGAGAATCTTGTGATATATATATATATATATATATATATATATATATATATATATATATATATATATATATATATATATATATATTACAAAAACTAGAAGCAAGTCAAATCCTTCCATCTCCTTTCCAATTCTGTGCATCACATAAGAGGATAGGAATGTGAAACTCATGGTACGTAAATCACCATTTAGTGGACCCCAAAATTATGGCAACTCCATGGTATGTGTGGGATTTTCTTGCACACCAATTCAGGCAATCCTATTCGTGGATACCGTCTGGGATGGATCACATCACCAGAATCGCACTGATAGATTGATCTTGATTGTTCGATGGTTCGTAGTTCAATCAATGGTTTAGAAGTGGTCAGTGGTTTAAATTCCACAAGATGATGGTTCTAATCATCATGCATGGTCCCATTTATGATGGAGGTCCCACAAACTAGAGTGCATGGGGCTTGTGGAGGGTTGTAATAGGGGGGTATTTTCACAACGGGCTAGAGTGGGGTGGCCCATGGGATGCAAGGCCAAACTCGGTGCGGGCGGCCTGCTTAACAAATAAATTTAGGGCCCATGAAGGGGCAGAACCATGGATTCGGGACACACGATGATGGTTCGACCAAGAAACTAACCCATGGATTAAGTACCTTGATTATGAGATACAGTGATTAATTTTCCATACTCTATCAATTTGAGCATTTAGAATAAATGGTTGCATCAAATTAGTATCTGGTATATACGATCATTAAGTGGGCCCCACCATAGGAAACATTGACAACCATTAAAAAAACCTTTGAATTAATGTCATGGGAACAACTTGATTTTTTGGGTGCCCGACTTTCATAGTGAGGCGACACTTAACATGTTGGAAGCCACACCTTAGTGGGCCCCAAGCACAACATTTGTAAAATAAGCTTATTCTACAATGGCTTGTAGAGGAACTGGCCAACAATAGTGATGGAGTGGTTTGGGCCAGGCTAGGCTAAGGTTGGGTCATTTTCACAGGAAACAATATGACAAATCGCTGATTTGCGACAGATTTTTACGACGGACTTGTTTGTCGCAAAAATCACTTGATTTAATGACGGATTTAATCTGTCGCTAAGGGAAAAAGTCAGTCACTTATCCCATCTTTCTCGAAAATCCTAGTTCCAAAGTCGTGAATAAAATCTGATTTACAACGGATTATAATCGGTCGTAAAATGGCGACGGACTATATCTGTCGCAAATTTTGATTTTACGACTGCAGTCGCATTTTCCCACCCAACATAGCAATTTGCGACGGTTTTAGATGCTTTTGCGACGGATCACTGTCCGTCGTAAAAGGGCTTTTGCCTAAAAACATTTATTTTTTCATTTTTTTAAGAATATGGTGGAAAATTATGGTTTTTTTGTCTAATAATTATTTTTTAATATAATTTCAGTGGTTTAATTGTACATATTTGTATATAAGATTATTTTTTAACAATTGAATGAATGGAAAGAAAAAGTTGATTTTTTTTTTTATATCACGAGTGGAAATTATTATTTTTTTCAAAATATTAAAATTAATATTTAAATGATTTGTAATATCACATGAAAAAGAATATTGAGAAGTTTAAAATTTTTAACAATGTTTGAGAAGAAATGGGATTTTGAAAAAATAAAATTGTGATTTAATAAAAATCTATTTTGTCGGGAAAAAAAGAATATTGAATAAAATTGATAATTTTGAAAGAAAAAAGAATTTGATTTTGAGAAAAAAATAATATCCTGAAAAAAATTTAAAAAATTTAAAAAAATATGAAAATTTTCACAATGTTGAAAAATGATAATATTTTGAAAAAGAAAATGAGTCTGTATTTTGAAAAATAAAATAAAATTGAGAAGTTCGATAAAAATTTGACAAGTTCGAAAAAAATGCTTTGAAAAAAATGGAGAAGTTAGAAAGAATTGAAAATTTTAAAATAAAATGATATTAAAAAATCGATACTTCATCAAAAAAACACAAACATTTTGAAATGAAAAATAAAGAAGTTAAAAAATTTTGTGATTTTGAAAAATAATTGAAAATGTTCAAAATTTGAAATTAAAAGAAAAAGTTATTTATAAAAAGACTAAGATTTTGAAAAAATATATATATCATTTATAAAAAAAATTGAAAAGTTGAAAACAAAATGATGCTTTTGAAGAAAAAAAAATTAGCATTTTGGAATTTTTGGGAAAAAGATTATAATTTGTGAAAATTTTAGATATTTTGAAAATAAAAATTCAGAATCTGTATTTTAAATTTTCTTTTGAAATATTTTATAATAAAAATGATATTTCGTTAAAAATTTTCAAAAAAAATTAAGAGAAAAAAATATACGTTTTGAAAAAAAATGTTATTTTAAAATGGAAATTGAAATTTATCTGTGAAATAAAAATATTTTTTAATAAATTATTAGGCACATCTACTAATTGAACATTTAACCATTTTTGGACAATCGAATTAGTCTTGATTGAAGAGTAAATCACTTCAGATGTTTAAATCAAATTTCACTTAAATTGTTGATCAATCTTGTATGCCTAATATCTTTCTCATATGTAGCTAGCCTAATTGGGGTGAATAACTATTCATATTGAGGGTATTGATCAGTAAAATAGAGTGAATGAACCAGACATAAAATGGGCCAAATATTTTGGTCAAAATTGTGACCCAAAATACTGACCTCGTGAAAACCTAAGAATCGATGTTAGTAAGTTTTGTAGGCCCCATCATGATGTGTGTCAAACATCAAGACCGTGCATTTAATGTGTCCCCTTTAGGTTATGAGATAGCTCAAAAATCAACCGTATACGAAACTCAGGTGGGTCATACCATCTAAAACTATCTGAAGACATCCTAAAAAATATAAAAGCACTTGGTGGGGCCCAGATGAGTTTTGGATGCGGTTGAAACTTAGCATAACCCCTCATCCAAGTGGGACACACATAATGAATGGGCTGGATCTATGAATCATATTTAGGTAGGCCCAATATATGATTATGAATGTTACCCCTCTCTACTATATTTTGTGGTGTGGCCCACCCAAGTCATGGATTGAGTTTGAGTTTATTTTTAAGCTCTTCGCCCACCCAAGTCATGGATTGAATTTCTCCATACCGCTCAATGCTTTTCTCAGATCGTTTTAAGATATTAACCAAAAAATGGGGCGAGTCCAAGGCGTAAGTGGACTAAAGAGTGGGGATTGAATGTCCGTCATTAAAAACTTCTTGGGAGTTAAACAAGTTTCAGATGAAGCTGATATCTGTGTTTTCACTTCATCCGCATCTACATGACCTTATGAATAGATTGGATGGTAAAAAAACATCATGCTGGCCCTTAGAAAGGTTTCAACGGTGGGTGTCATTATCACTACAACTTCCTTTAGTGTGGTCCACGGGAGCCCTTTATCTACCTGTAGACACCCCACCTAGGCTACATCTTGAGAAGGTTAAAACCGTCCAGGAACCATAATCATACCTAATCCTAGCCTAAACCGAACCAAAGTCCCTAAATCCCAAATCCTCAACCTGAAACCCCGATCCAAACCATTCAACGCACATGCAACCCCACCTATACCCTATACCATGACCCATATCCTCTTTACCCAAGCCGAAATCCATTTTTTTGAGCTGAAAAACCCAAAAGGAGACTCCTGGAAGAACCCGCACACTGTACAAAGCTTGCACGCGCGAAATCGGCCCGAACTGAGCCCGGTTGGTAGTCTGACTCTGTAGCTTGCCAAAATCTCGGATCTTGCCGCATCAAAAATTCATATGTGTGCCTTCTAGTCCTATGAGATTGTTTTACCACACTGAGTAGAGACCGTACATTTGTACGGGCAGAGAGGGTGCCTAACACCTTCCATCTTTGTAACCGAGGTCCCTTGCCCGGAATCCCGGATCGCAGACCAAGAGTCAATCTAAGGTAGGGAAGTCTCCGGATTTTCCTCACCTTTCATATTTCGTGGTCCTAGCCGACTGCGGGATTTTGAGATTTTCGACTAGTGGCGACTCCAACATCCATAATTAGCCTATCACCCCCAAACAACAATACAAATCGCAAACCCAGTGTGGGCGCCGATTTTTCAGTGTCTACAGAATGGCGACTCCACTGGGGAAAATGCTAGCTCGCACTAGCTGAGACCCAACTCGAAAATGTGTGGTACTCTAATTTCAAGGGATATCATCATTTGCATCCATACAAAGAAAAAAACTAAAAAAAAAGTCTTTTGTCTTATTCTTGTTTAGGCACAGATCCAAATCTTGACTACTCGATCCCGCGTAGCCATAACTTCTCAAGCCTCTCATGAAGAAGAGTCGGCAGCTCAGCTAACTCCCAAGACATCGGCACCCTCACCTACACCTACACCAGCATTACCACCAGTAGTCCAGGCAAACCCCCAAGCCGATGCAACCACCCAAGAGCTGCTCCTTCGAAAAATGTAAGAATTACTACTTCGCTTGGTGCCAAATCTCTCTCCAAATACACAGGTAACTCAGCCTAGTGTACAAAATAGTTCACTCCCACAAACCCCCTTTACCTTCTCCCTCATTCCCCTATCAAATCCCATGCTCCCTCTCCCAGAAGAGTCAGCACCAAAACAACAGCAACTAGCAAACGGGAGCAACCCTCCCATACATCCCTACTCAACATATCACAACAATCAGGTTACAACACAGGCTCCCCCTAACGGGAACCATCGACAAGAACTGGCGGATGCCCACGAAGGGGGCCAGTTTCAAGTCCAATTCACTCCCCCTAATGGGAGTAACATTCAAGAGTTGGCAGATACCCCAGGCGGGAGCCACTTTCGAACTTCACACCCTCCTCCGAAAGGGAGCGGTGTTTAATTCCAGCCACCTCCCGTCACCGGGAGTCCATCTTCTTTCCAACAACATCCCATCATCGATCCATATGAAGAAGAAGCAGCGCAGGCCCTACAACAAGGGGCAAGATGCCTATAACAAGGCAAGTTGAAGATTGAGGAACTACGAGAGTAATTACAAATGGTGCTGTCACGCCCCAAACTCAGAAATCGGGCTCAAAAAATTCTCTATTGCCGAATCTGGCCCCGACAGCCTCCGTAGTACCCCATTCTCGGCTCCCAGCACCCATATACCAGGTTTCGATCCTGGGATGCTAAGCATAACATAAGCATAACCCACGAACAATAACCACAAGAACATCACCACAAAATCCACTATGATAAAAAACTTTAAGTACAATGCGTAGGAAAGGAAAATACAAAATAGTGACAATAACAAAAACTCTAGAAGCTCGACTGCACGCTCCAACTGTGGCGAGACTAAGGCTGTGTCCTGACGTCACCTGCACGCATCAATCGTGCATAAGCTTATACAAAGCTTAGAGGGTGGTGTAAGTATGTGCACAATATAAGCGTGCTCAGAATGCAGGGTCAGAGTAATGCGGAATCATGCTGATGAATACATGAATGCAATTAGCCGTACCAAGGCTATGCGGTGCAAGATATGAATGCAATCGGCCACATCCAGGCCATGCAATGCAAAATACAAGCCAAGCATGTCAATCATCATCCACATAACAATACAGTTCTCATTCTGGATAATCACCGGGGTCTAGTATACTCTACGCCAGCTTGTCGTCCCTATCCTAACGCACAACTGGGAGAGCAGAAGATACCTCACTATCCTCCTGCCAATATTGGGCCCGGCTCGTCGATAGTGGACCGATTCCTCAAGCTGGTCAAACTCAACCTAGAAGTTGCCCCCTCACTCAGGCGGGTAAGGTCACACCCCTTTCCAACCGACCATGACACAGTGGGAGACACGGCCTACTGGTATACGGCCATCGCACACTCGTGTATCCACTCGGTCTAGACATTGGAGTCATCCTCTGGTACCATCGGGTTTAGAGATTTTCACCCAGGGACATCTATGGCGCCCGTATGCTAGAACCAAATATTTTTGATATCCAATCCTGCCACCTACGATGCATCTATGAAGGCTATGGCCCTGATGTCGCTAGGGCATACAATAATCACAATCATATAAATGCTAGTGCATGAGTCACACTACCAGTCATGCAACAGTCCTATGTGTACCATACACTCATGTAGGAAAACTCCGCCTATCAAGGAGCTCATAAATAGTTCGCCCAAAGGCATATGCTATGATCAGTCACTTCTCATATCAGTCATACATATGATGCGTATGATAATGAATCATGGATCTATACTAAACATGTATATAGGAATGGGCTCGGTGTATAATGGAAATGGGCCTAGACGGCCTATTTATTACAAGCATGGCCTATTAGTGGGCCTTAGGGAGTGTGACAATGCGGACATTTAACCGATGTCATCCTTATAATGTGGGCATCTAACCATCATTGTTCCCAAGGTATTACTTGTTATAAATATCGCTATATGCCATGGAGGGATCACACATTGCAATGGACCTAGTTGCACCCAATTGGGCCTTAAGTACATCAATTGGGCCCTATCATATGGGCCTTACATTCATTAAGCGGATCACCTCAATGAGCCTCACCAATGGGCCTTAGGTACTTTGCAATGGGTCATAACCCATGGGCCTTAGAATGCATTAAAAATGAGCCCAATCACATGAGCTTTATGTGCATCAAATGGGCTTAATCACATAGGCCGCATATATACCAAAGTGGGCCTCAACAATGGGCCACAAATACCTCAAATGGGCCTACACACATGGGCCCATATATAACAAAGTCGGCCTAAATACATAGGTCCATATGCATCCAAGCGGGCCTCAATAATAGGCCTGAAAATACATCAAGATGGGCCTAAACACATGGGCCCATATTTATCAAAGTGAGCCTCATGTGAGGCCCGTCATAATGATTATTTTCCCACCCAATCTGTTGAAAAGATCACATAAATAGGGGCTCACCATAATATTCATTTTCCATCCAGCTCTTTGATTGGGGCATGGAGGGCTCACCATAATATTTATTTTCCATTCAACCTGTACATAAGATCACGTGGACCAGGGTAGGGCCCACTGTAATATTTATTTGTCATTCAAACCTGTTCATAGGGTCACATGTTTCTGGGCCCACCATAATAGACGGCATGGGTATACAAATCATACATCGTGGTGGGCTATGCACACCCCACAGTGGGGCCGTCCGATAGGGCCCACTGGAGATGTTTATTATCCATTCAAACCTATTCGTGAGGTCACGTGGGACCAGGGCCCACCATAACATTTATTTACATCCAAACCGTCCATAAGGTCCCTGGACCAGGGGCTCGTCGTGTTGTGTATTTGTCAGCCAACCTATTTATAAGGTCACTTGGACCTGGGGTGGGTGTGGGCCCACCGAAATGTGTTTCACAAATCCAGTCCACCCATTATGTGTGTCCCACCTGTTTGAGGGTTCAGACCAAGTTTCAGCCACGTTCAAAATTCGGGTAGGCCCCACCAAGCGCTTTTACACATCTTAGGCATGTCTTCACATAATTTTAGATGGTATGGACCACCTGAGTTCCGTGTACGACTGATTTTTGAGGACGCCCCACAGACAAAGGGGACCCATCAAATGCACGGTGTTGATGTTAGAAAAGCATCATGGTGGGACCCATAGCTGGGTCATGAGGGCCAGCCCAACCCCCCACCGTGCAACCGCAGGCGCTGCCTGCTCTTCTGTCAGAGCAGCAGCAGTTGCTACTGCATCTATTTTTTTTTGAAATAATTATTTTTTATGGTTTTTTGTAGGTGGGGCCTGAATCAAGGAAATTCGGTCCGTTCATTGGATTCTAGGGTCCCTGATCGACTAAATGGGACCAATATGCGGCATGTTTTTGACGAATAGAAGAATCCAGGTGGATTTTAACGATAATACCACTATTTCCTATGGTACGGCCCACTTGTTTATCAGATCAGCCTCATCTTTTGGCTCAACGCCTAAAATAATTTGAGAAAAAGGATGGACGGCTTGGATCATGAATAAACATCAAGGTGGGGCTTGCATGAGTGGCCACTCTAAAAGAATACTTTTTCCTTTAAAAAAAAAAAAACCGTGCAGTGTGATGCCAGTCCAGCGTCCAGAGATGCTGGACAGCGTGGTAAAACAGATACAAAACGGTGGGTCCCACGGGGACATGGCCCACCTAATGTATGTATACGTGTATACATACGTATACGTATACATATATATATATACATATATATATATATATATATATATATATATATATATATAAATACAATGTACCATACAATTTAGGTCATCTCACCTAAAATGTAATGGGCCACCCATTAGATAGATGGAGTTGATTTAGCATAATTTGGTGGGGCCCACCACATTCAAGGGAGAGAAAAGAAGGAGGTAGAGAGAGATATACGGTGAGATAGAGGGACCCAGCCACTATGGGCCCCTCTCTACATTATATACATCAATTTGGGTCCCACAACAAGTGACCCTAAAAACATGAATTAACGGTGGATCACCCACCTCTTGTACTCCTCCTTGCTCCCTTAGGCTTGTATGCTCCTTGCCTACGGATTTAACGGTGGTAGATGATGGATCAATGGTTGAGATGGGAGATGAGAGAGTAGGGAAGGTGGGCCACACTTGGCATTTGGGAGAGGGAGAGAGAGCTTGGATGTGTGAGGCTTATGGTTGCTTGGGATTTTGATTTTGAGAAAGAGAGAGAGATGTGATGCTTGAGAGAAGTGATGGGTGATGTGGTGGTTGGTTGGAGTGATGGAAGTGATTTGAAGGTTGACTTTGAGCTTGCCTGTGTAAGAGAAAGGTATGGGTTGTTGTACTTGACTTGATGTATGATGTGTACTTGATTGATAAAAAATGTTCTTAAAATTCTCTCAAAGTTCGCAACGCGTGGTGTTTCTTTGAATTGAACGCGAGCCT
This sequence comes from Magnolia kwangsiensis, assembly GCA_037074715.1. NCBI lineage: Eukaryota > Viridiplantae > Streptophyta > Magnoliopsida > Magnoliales > Magnoliaceae > Magnolia > Magnolia kwangsiensis. The sequence continues at coordinate 14,468,048 of CM073586.1, forward strand.
ACATCTTCTTCCCTGGGTATCGGGTCGGTGCGCGAGTCGCAGCGTTAGAATGACGGCGACGGCGCGATTGCTAAGGTATAGGTTTCGGGTCGAGTCGTCTCTGATATGCGGGACTCGGCTTTGGTTCGAGCGTAAACGTTTAATACAGGTTGAGGATCACCGAAATTCGACCGAAAGGACCGCGGAAGAATACGAAACGGTACGGTATAGAATACGAGTCTTACAACTCTTCCCTCCAAATAAAAATTTCATCCTCGAAATTTGCATAGTCATCACAAGAGAACATAACTCATAAAAGAAGGGAAAATGAGGCATCGTCATATAAAATCGGAGACAATATACAAGATACAATGTATGATCAATGATCAAAGAGATAGGGATAGCGCTCTCGAATCTCAGCGTCGCGCTCCCAAGACGCCTCATCAACAGAATGGTGACCCCACTGAACCATCACCAAGGGAATGACCTTGGTCCGAAGGACCTGCTCCTTGCGATCAAGGATATGAACTGGCTGCTCAATATAAAAGCGTCCTCACGAACCTTTAGCAGTTGCTAATCGATAACAGGAGCCATGTCTGACCCACACTTTCTCAACATAGAGACGTAGAAAACGTTGTGGACTCCAGACAACTCAGATGATAAGGCAAGACGGTAAGCCACGGCGCCAACACGCCCAGTGATCTCAAAAGGTCCTATAAATCTCGGGGCAAGCTTTCCCTTTACTCCAAATTGAATCACGCCCTTCATGGGTGAAACCTTGAGATACACTCTGTCCCCTACATCGAACTCCAAGAGACGATGCCGGCGATCAACAAAACTCTTCTGTCGGCTCTGAACTGTGCGTATACTATGCCTGATGATATCGATAGCCTCAGATGTCTACTGCACAAGCTCGGGACCTAGGAGACGCCGCTCTCCAACCTCGGTCCAATAACTCAGAGATCTACACGGTCTGCCATACAATGCCTCAAAAGGAGCCATGCCAATGGTCACCTGGTAGCTGTTGTTGTATGCGAACTCAGCCAATCGCATATGCTCATCCCAGCTACATTCGAAATCAATCGCGCAGGCTCGAAGTATATCCTCAAGTATTTGATTGACCCTCTCGGTATGGCCATCAGTCTACGGATGATACGCTGTACTGATCTGCAAATTAGTACCCATAGCTCTCTGAAAGCTCCTCCAAAAATGAGAGTTAAACCTCGGGTGTCGGTCAGAAACGATCGAGACTAGAACGCCGTGCAGTCTCACTATCTCCTCAACAAATAGCCTGGTAAGCCGGTCTGTATGTCAAGTCTCACGGATCGCAAGAAAATGTGCCGACTTTGTCAGACGGTCCACGACAACCCAGACAGCGTCATGACAGCGCTGAGTCCTCAACAAACTCATGACAAAATCGGTAGATACGTGCTCCCACTTTCACATCGGGACACTCAACGGCTGCAACAAACTACGTGGTCTCTGATGATCGGACTTGACACGCTGGCATGTGTCACACTCAACCACAAAACTAGCGATCTAGCGCTTCATCCCTGCCTAAAAATACTGTCTCCTGATATCCTGATACATCTTCGTCGAACAAGGGTGGATAGAAAACCGCGATCGATGTGCCTCAGTCATAAGATCTCTACGCAGCTCAAGAATATCCGGGACACATAATCGGCCTCTGAAGCGAAGTCCACCATTAGAACCAACCTGCCAATCTGTCTGGCTTTCAGATGCTGCCTCTACTCGGTAATCCTGTAACGACTCATCTGTCTGCTGAGCTTCAATCACCCTTGCGACAAGAGAGGGTTGAATCGACAGGTTCGATAGCTGAACGATAGAAGACTGCAGACCAAAATTAAAGTCGTACTCTGCTATATCCTTGAGCATCCTCTACTCCTGAATCATCATATGTGCCACTAGGCCTCGTGGCTGACGGCTGAGGGCATCTGCCACCACATTCGCCTTACCTGGGTGGTACTGGAGGTCAAAATCATAGTCTTTCAGAAGCTCCATCCAACGCCTCTGTCTCATGTTCAGTTCAGACTGAGAGAATAAATACTTCAAGATCTTATGGTCAGAGAAGAGCTAGAACCTGACCCCATAAAGATAGTGCGTCCACACCTTCAATGCGAAGACGACTACTGCCAGCTTCAAATCATGCGTGAGGTAGTTCAGCTCATAGACCTTGAGCTGACGAGACGCGAAGGCTACCGGTCTGTCGTGCTGCGTTAGGACAACACCTAATCCAATACGTGATGCATCAGTAAATACAACAAATCAATCACTCCCAGAGGGGAGAGTGAGGACATGAGCGGATGTCAGACGGTCCTTCAGCTCCACGAATGCCTACTCACATGCGTCAGTCCAAACAAAGTCTGCGCCCTTTCGAGTCAACCTGGTCATCGGGGCAGCAATACGGGAGAAACCCTCAATGAAACGCCGATAATAGCCCGCCAAGCCAAGGAAACTACGGATCTCGGATGCAGTAGTGGGCTGGCTCCACTGACTCACTACCTCAACCTTTGAGGGGTCCACTGCGAAACCCTCCCTCGTCACCACGTGACCGAGGAACCTCACCTCCTCCTGCCATAACTCGCACTTCTCCAGCTTCGCATACAGCTGGTGGGCACGGAGGGTCTACAAAGCGATCTCCAGATGCTACATATGGTACTCACGGGTCCTCGAATAGATCAGAATGTCGTCGATGAAGACCACAACAAACTGATCGAGATATGGACGAAAGACCTCATTCATCAACTACATGAAGACCGCGGGTGCATTGGTCAGTCCGAAGGACATGACCTGAAACTCAAAATGACCATAACGCATCTTGAAAGCCGTCTTCGGGATGTCCTCCTCTCAGACTTGAATCTGATGATAATGGGAATGCAGGTCAATCTTCAAAAAGAACTGTGCACCCTGCAACTGGTCAAACAAATCATCTATCCTCGGGAGCGGGTACTTATTCTTAATCGTGGCCTGGTTGAGCTCGCGGTAGTCTACGCAGAGCCTCAATGAGCCATCCTTCTTCTTGACGAAGAGTACCGGCGCTCCCCAAGGTGAACTGCTCGGATGAATGAATCCCAACTCACGCAACTCGTCCAACTGTCGCTGCAGATCATGCAACTCCATCAGTGCCATATGGTATGGGGCCTTCGAGATAGGCGCTGTATCGGGCACAAGGTCTATCTGGAACTCTATATGACGGCTAGGCGGTAATCCCGAAATCTCCTGAAATACGTCGGGGAAGTCATAGACAACCAAAAACTGATCAATACAAGGGACGATAGGCTCCTCAATAGCGCAGGACATCAAGCATGATAACAACTCTCCTCTGGGCTCGGCGACAAACTGGAACTACGACAAGCCTGGTATGTACAATGTGACTTTCCTCGCGGAACAATCCAAGATGGTGTAGTACTCGGCAAGCCAATCCATATGCAAAATAACATCGAAGTCTGACATCAGCAACACGTATAAGTCGGCAGGCAAAAAGATGTCACTGAACAGAACAGGGCAAGACGAACAGAAACGGCCCAATACTGTGGTCTTCCCGGCGTCGATACGATCAATCCCTCACTAGCAGACTCTGTCGGTAATCCAGTCGATCGGCAGAAATCCTCAGACATGAATGAGTGCGAAGCACCAGAATCAAACAGTACATGTGCGATGCATGAAGAGACTGGAAGCATACCTTTTACGACTCCTCCAGATGACTGCGGGTCCTGCTGAGCCGCATAGAATCTAGCCTGAGGTGACTGAGGAGGTGCCTGTCCCCTCTGAGGGTGCTACTACTGCTGATGTCACTGAGGCGCTCGAAACTGTTGTCTTTGCTGCTATGGCCTCGGAGGCTGGTGCTGATGCTGCTGCTGAGGGAACCTTGGTGGTGGGATCTGTTGTCGTTGCTACTGTGGAGGCTGCTGTGGTGCTCTCGGCTGTTGTGGGGGCTGCTGTGGTACTCTCGACTGCTGCTGTCGAGGTCGGGGATACTCCCACCTACGGTGTCCTATCCCACTACATCCATAACAGGTGTCAGAAAGCTGTCTCTGAGGTGGTGCCACTGGGGGTGCTGACGGTGCTATTGGTGCTCTGGCGGATGGGTGGCTCCTGAATCTCTGTGGTCGTTGATGCTGTTGTGAGCTACAGGAGGGGGCATGCCTCTTCTGACCCCTCCTCTGATCTCGGTCGGCCTGCATGCCGGCCCACTCAGTCTCATAAATCTGAGCTCTCCACACCACTGCCTGGAAATTCAGGAGCTCATACCCAATGACACGACCTCGAAAGCTGTAACGTAAGCCGTTCTCGAAACGGCGGGCCTTCCGCCCCTCATCGTCAACCATATATGGGGAAAACCTCGATAGCGCCACAAAACGGGCCGCGTACTGTGCCACGGTCATGTCTCCCTGCACCAGAGTCGAACTCTAATGCTCTCTAACGACGGATATGGTCGGGGAAGTACTGCTCCTCGAATCGGTCTATAAAATCATCCCATGTCCAGACGAAATCAGGCCCTGCAACACTGGTAACAGAAGTCTACCAATGCTCGACCTCGCCCTGGAAGAAAAATACTGCTAACCGGACTCGCTGCTCGATCGTACATGACATGGTATCGAAAATCTTCTCCACATCGGACCGCCATCTCTCTGCTGCAGTTAGATCTGGCTTGCCCTGAAAATGTGGTGGATCAAGCCGTCTGAACTCACGAAGAAGGGCACTCGCGCGCTCCTGCTCTGCCAGAGCTGAAGAAATAATTGGGTGCCTACCTTGTCCCTATAGTGCGGCTGTCATAAGCTGTAATATCTACTGTAACTGAGAAGCACTCACACGCACAGTCGGCTTCGCATCGGCCTCAGGTGGAGGAATGTCATCCTCAAGTAAGGGAGCAGGAATCTCAGGTGGTGGAACGGGAGGCGCGGGTGGAAGAGCTGGAGCCTTGGGTGGTGGAGCAGGGTGTGCTCGGGTCGCTCTCCTAGGCGGCAAGTCCTATAGGAAAGAACAATAATGCCAATCAACCTTAAGAATAGCGCGTTAGGGACTAAATCGGAAGGTTTCGCACTTGGAACCTAATCGTCCTAAACTCAAAGTAAACATGTGATGTTGTTCTCAGTTATTCTCAAGTTATGCTCTGATACCAACTTCTTCATGCCCCAAACTCAGAAACCGGGCTCATAAAATTCTCAATTACCGAATCTGGCGCCGACAGCCTCCGTAGTACCCCATTCTCGGCTCCCGGCAACCATATACCAGGTTCCAATCCTGGGATGCTGTAAGGAGGATTCCTAATATCCATTTAATTCGTAATGAGCATAACATAAGCATAACCTACGAATAATAACCACAAGAACATCACCACAAAATCCACTATGATCAAAAACTTTAAGTACAATGCATAGGAAAGAGAAATACAAAATTGTGACAATAACAAAAACTCCAGAAGCTCGGCTGCACGCTCCAACTGTGGCGAGACTAAGGCTGCGTCCTGGCATCACCTGCACGCATCAATCGTGCATAAGCTTATAGAAGCTTAGAGGGTGGTGTAAGTGTGTGCACAATATAAGCGTGCTCAGAATGTAGGGTCAGAGTAATGCGGAATCATGCTGATGAATACATGAATGCAATCAGCTGTACAAAGGCTATGCGGTGCAAGATATGAATGCGATCGGGTACATCCAGGCCATGCGATGCAGAATGCAAGCCAAGCATGTCAATCATCATCCACATATCAATACAGTTCTCATTCTGGATAATCACCGGGGTCTAGTACACTCTACGTCAGCTTGTCGTCCCTATCCGAATGCACAACTAGGAGAGCAGAAGAGAATTCACTATCCACCTTCTAATTCAGGCCCGGCTCGTCGATAGCGGACCGATTCCTCAAGCTGGTCAAACTCAACCTAGAAGTTGCCCCCTCACTCAGGCGAGTAAGGTCACACCCCTTTCCAACCGACCACGACACAGTGGGAGACGTGGCCTACTGGTATACGGTCATCGCGCACTCGTGTATCCACTCGGTCTCGGCATTGGAGTCATCCTCTGGTACCATCGGGTTTATGAATTTTCATCAAGGGACATCTATGGCGCTCGTATGCTAGAACTAAATATTTTTGGTATCCAATCCAACCACCTAAGATGTACCTATGGAGGCTATGGCCCTGATGTCATTAAGGCATACAATAATCACAATCATACAAATGTTAGTGCATGAGTCACACTACCAGTCATGCAACAGTCCTACGTGTACCATGCACTCATGTAGGGCAACTCCACCTATCAGGGAGCTCATAAACAGTTCGTCCAAAGGCATATGCTATGATCAGTCACTTCTCATATTCGTCATACATATGATGCGTATGATAATGAATCATGGATCTATACTAAACATGTATATAGGAATGGGCTCGGTGTATAATGGAAATGGGCCTAGACGGCCTATTTATTACAAGCATGGCCTATTAGTGGGCCTTAGGGAGTGTGACAATGCGGACATTTAACCGATGTCATCCTTACAATGTGGGAATCTAATCACCATTGTTCCCAAGGCATTACTTGCTATAAATATCGTTATATGACATGGAGGGATCACACATTGCAATAGACCTAGTTGCACCCACTTGGGCCTTAAGTACATCAATTGGGCCGTATCATATGGGCCTTACATTCATTAAGCGGATCACCTCAATGAGCCTCACCAATGGGCCTTAGGTACTTTGCAATGGGTCATAACCCATGGGCCTTAGAATGCATTAAAAATGAGCCCAATCACATGAGCTTTATGTGCATTAAATGGGTGTAATCACATAAGCCACATATATACCAAAGTGGGCCTCAACAATGGGCCACAAATACCTCAAATGGGCCTACACACATGGGCCCAATGTAACAAAGTGGGGCTAAATACATAGGTCCATATGCATCTAAGCGGGCCTCAATAATAGGCCTGAAAATACATCAAGATGGGCCTAAACACATGGGCCCATATTTATCAAAGTGAGCCTCATGTGAGGCCCGTCATAATGCTTATTTTTCCACCCAATCTGTTGAAAAAATCACATAAATAGGGGCTCACCGTAATATTCATTTTCCATCCAGCTCTTTGATTGGGGCATGGATGGCTCACCATAATATTTATTTTCCATTCAACCTGTACATAAGATCACGTAAACTAGGGTAGGGCCCACTATAATATTTATTTGTCATTCAAACCTGTTCATAGGGTCACATGTTTCTGGGCCCACCATAATAGACGGCATGGGTATACAAATCATACATCGTGGTGGGCTGTGCACACCCCACAGTGGGGCCGTCCGATGGGGACCACTGGAGATGTTTATTAGCCATCCAAACCTGTTCGTGAGGTCACGTGGGACCAGGGCCCACCATAACGTTTATTGACATCCAAACCGTCCATAAGGTTCCTGGACCAGGGGCCCGTCGTGTTGTGTATTTGTCAGCCAACCTATTTATAAGGTCACTTGGACCAGGGGTGGGTGTGGGCCCACCAAAATGTGTTTCACAAATCCAGTCCACCCATTATGTGTGTCCTACCTGTTTGAGGGTTCAGACCAAGTTTCAGCCACGTTCAAAATTCGGGTAGGCCCCACCAAGCACTTTTACATGTCTTAGGCATGTCTTCACATAATTTTAGATGGTATGGACCACCTGAGTTCCGTGTATGGCTGATTTTTGAGGACGCCCCACAGACAAAGTGGACCCATCAAATGCACGGTGTTGATGTTAGAAAAGCATCACGGCGGGGCCCACAGCTGGGCCGTGAGGGCCAGCCCAAACCGCCCGCCCGTCGTGCAACCACAGGCGCTACATGCTCTTCTGTCAGAGCAGTAGCAGTTGGTGCTACTTCTATTTTTTTTTTTTAAATAATTATTTTTTATGGTTTTTTGTAGGTGGGGCCTGAATCAAGGAAATCCGGTCCGACCAAATGGGACTAATATGCGGCATGTTTTTGACAAATAGAAGAATCCAGGTGGATTTTAACGATAATACCACTATTTCCTATGGTACGGCCCACTTGTTTATCAGATCAGCATCATCTTTTGGCTCAACGCCTAAAATAATTTGAGAAAAAGGATGGCCGGCTTGGATCATGAATAAACATCAAGGTGGGGCTTGCATGAGTGGGCACTCTAAAAGAATGCTTTTTCCTTTTTAAAAAAAAAAAACCGTGCAGTGTGCTGCCAGTCCAGCGTCCAGAGACGCTGGACAACGTGCTAAAACAGATACAAAATGGTGGGTCCCACAGGGACATGGCCCACCTGATGTATGTATACGTGTATACATACGTATATATATATATATATATATATATATATATATATATATATATATATATATATATATATATATATAAATACAATGTACCATACAATTTAGGTCATCTCACCTAAAATGTGATGGGCCACCCATTAGATAGATGGAGTTGATTTAGCACAATTTGGTGGGGCCCACCACATTCAAGGGAGAGAAAAGAGGGAGGTAGAGAGAGATATACGGTGAGATAGAGGGACCCAGCCACTATGGGCTCCTCTTTACATTGTATACATCAATTTGGGTCCCACAACAAGTGACCCTAAAAACATGAATTAACGGTGGATCACCCACCTCTTGTACTCCTCCTTGCTCCCTTAGACTTGTATGCTCCTTGCCTACGGATTTAACGGTGGTAGATGATGGATCAATGGTTGAGATGGGAGATGAGAGAGTAGGGAAAGTGGGCCACACTTGGCATTTGGAAGAGGGAGAGAGAGCTTGGACGTGTGAGGTTTATGGTTGCTTGGGATTTTGATTTTGAGAAAGAGAGAGAGATGTGATGCTTGAGAGAAGTGATGGGTGATGTGGTGGTTGGGTGGAGTGATGGAAGTGATGTGAAAGTTGACTTTGAGCTTGCTTGTGTAAGAGAAAGGTATGGGTTGTTGTACTTGACTTGATGTATGATGTGTACTTGATTGATGGGATTAATTGATGAGACATGTTGTTGAGATTCTCTTAAAGTTCGCAACGCGCGGTGTTTCTTTGAATTGAACGCGGGCTTACATCTTCTTTCCTGGGTATCGGGTCGGTGCGCGAGTCGCGGCGTTAGAACGGCGGCGACGGCGCGGTTGCTAAGGTATAGGTTTCGGGTGGAGTCGTCTCTGATATGTGGGACTCGACTTTGGTTCGAGCGTAAATGTTGAATATAGGTCGAGGATCACCGGAATTCTACCGGAAGGACCGCGGAAGAATACGAAACGGTACGGTATAGAATACGGGTCTTACACGTGCAAAGTCAGCTTCAAAAATAATGAGTGGATCACCCATTCATTAAGTTCAGGGACCTTTGTCCCTTCCCGAATGCCCGAGTACCTCTAAATTTCGAGGTACCTAAATTCAAAAGGTATGACGGTAGTGGGTGTCCCACATCACACCTGAAAGCATTTTGCGGGGAACTCAATTTGATAGTAGGGAATGATGGAGCCTTGATACGACTCTTCTAGAAATTCCTCAAAGGTGATGCTTTGGATTGGTATACCTCTTTGGACAGCCATCAAATCAGAACCTAGAAAAAGCTCTCTCAGGCATTCATTGACAGGTTCTCATACAACTTGAATATGGCTCCAAGAAGGTCCGACTTAGCCGCCTTGAGATAAAAAAGTGACGAATCCTTATCTGCATACGTAGGACGATGGCGAACCATGGCAGCTCAGATGAGAAACCCCATCAATGACGAGGAGCAGATATCCATGATTGTACACTTGACAAATCCTAGTATTTCAGGATATCTAATCTCGTACCCATACGTAAACTTTTCTCAACTCATCCGAGCTGGAGAACAGGTCGAGGCAGGGATCGGAGCTGGAACCATTTCTCCATGGCCACATTAGACCTCTATAATCAAAAGAAACAGAGTCGAAGGAAAACCTATTGGTTATGGGAATGGGAACGACACTGCTCCCGCGCAGCGCACTACAGAAGTTAACAACATTATTGTTAACACTCAAGGCAGTCAGTATGCTTTACAAAAAGAGTAATAGCATGGTAGGCAATACCAATCGCAACCAAACAGGTAGTACCAATCACACCAAGCCCAGCAGGGATATCAGGGGCAGTCGTCTCAACAATAGCAACAACAGCCTAGGGAAAATGCTTTAGACCCATACAAACAGGCAATGTTAGGGAGGAAGTTCACCCCTTTTGCACAAATATATAGTCAAGTTCTGACAATGCTAATGCAAAAGTAACTCATGACACCTCTCCAACCTCGACTTCCTCCTAACCCCTTGCCACCTAGTTACAACGAAAATCAATACTGTGCATATCACCAGGCTCCTGGCCACCTGACGGACCGCTGCTTCGCTCTGAAACATGCGGTCCAAGATTTGATCGAAAGCCAGAAGATTGCAATCACCCCATAGGCTAACAATACAGTTCAAGCCAACATTCTCCAAAATCCCCTCTCATTGCATCAAACAGGACCCAGCACATCTGACGCCTCTACTATCAACCACATTGAAGGAGGGCAACCCAGGTATTCCTCCCCACATCATTCCATACAAGCAATCATGCCAGACACAACGAACTGGGCATGGGAATACCAACAAGCACCATCGCCTGGGCCTCAGATATTCCTCGAAGCAGTGCCAGCCATTCAACCCCTCGTCTTTCTATAAGCAGCACCGGCCGTTCAACCACCCGTTACGCTCGAAGCCGCACACAATAGATCACACTTATAGCATCTTGCCTCTCAAGGGGCACACCCTGCATATCCAAAAAGGTTGAATTCTGAACCTTTCATTCTTCTAATAGGTCTCCCCGATCTATTTTCGCTTACTTTGCAAGGGGCACCCCCTGTTCAAAGTCTCAAATTTCTGATACCGCACCAACTGGCACACAGCTAAAGGACCTCTCCTGTAAATCAAAAGGTGGAATAAGACACCAATGTTAAAACCTGCTAAACTCCAATGGCACCTCAGGAGAAACCATCCAGTCTTCCACAAACTGTCACAACCACAACCCCTCAGCCTCAGGAACCCCTAATATATTTGGAAGGAAGGGTAGTTCCATCCTACAATCGGAAGGCAGTCCCATGGCATTACCCAGAATGTGCTGAAGTAGGAAACAATGGGAGATACTTCAGGAGAGATAACCAGAATCCAAAGGAAACCAGGGGAGCTTTTTCGGGAACCACCTGCGAAACGGACGCTGCTTATGACATAACAGCCCAGCTCAAAACCATTCTTGCACAGATATCCATCTGAGAACTCCTATGCACATCAAGATCGCATCGAGAAATTTTTACGAAGACTCTGAATGATGCACATATCTCTCCTGACGTACGCCCGAAATGGTGGCAAGTATGATTGGACAACTCCTTGCACCACGAGCCATCACTTTCTCTGATGATGAATTACCACCTAAGGGACGCAAGCATGGGCGCTCACTGAACATAGTGGCCCGCCACAAAAATTTTAAAGTCCCACTTGTGTTCATTGATAATGGATCTAGCCTTATTGTTTGCCCTCTAAGGACTGCTGAACGGTTAGGCATAGAATCATCCTCTTTCAGGCCCAACACTATGAGTGTCAGAGCCTTCGATAATTTCCGAAGGCAGGTTGAGGCAGAGATTGACATTGAGCTACAAATCGGACCAGACCTGACCCTTGTCACATTCTAGGTCATTAACATACCTGCCTCGTTTAATCTTCTGTTGGGGCGGCCATGGCTCCATGCTGTTGGAGCTATTCCCTCAACCCTCCATCAAAGAGTCAAATTCCCTTCAGGAAATCGAATCATCTCAGTGTTGGCCGAGCTAGAAATTATCCTGCCAGTAGCAGTTAATATCCCAGAAACTGACATCCTTGTGATTGAGATCCAGCATGTAGAGGGCGATGTATCATATCACAGCTTTGATTTCAAAGTTATAAATTCAATCGCTAATCCTCGCCCACTCACTGCTGATCATGTCATTTTTCCCGCTGAATGATTAATCTGGAACTTCCAAACTGAGTTCCGTGAAAAAGGTATAGTAGTACAACCTGCACGTGCCAACGTGCAGAGACAGAGGCTGGGGTATCAACAAAAACCAGAGGATCAGGCTGAGAGGCCAAAGAAAGGTCAATCCTTCAAGTACACACCCGTCCAGTTTATCAAGGCTGGAGCAGTTTGTGGAAACCCGATGATTTCCCTTGAGGACCATCTCCACCAACTCAAATTATCTGATTATTCCCACCCGGAGTCTGTTTGGCCACCCATAAGATGGGACAAGATTCTCGAGACAGTACAAATATATCTGACACAAGGGGTAGAACCCCCAGATCCACCACAAAAGGCAAGGGGCACGGAAGCAAGTCCACCTATGCGGGATCCAGAACTAGGAATGCACCTTGAAAAGGATGCAGGCAAATCCAGGGAGACACCCATTCCCACACATAGTCAAGGGAACATGTCCCCAACACCAGCCCAGCAACACAAGGGGCAGAAGCAGCCCATCCATTGGATTGACAAAGGGAAGTGACCTGCCCTTGACTGAACAGACATCAAGGTCCCATCAGAGGACTAACCAAAGGAACTAGAAGAATTCTAGCTCTTGGGCGAGGAATTCAGATCAGATTCTGACTCTGAGCCCAGCCCAGCAGACATCATGGTCATCAAAGCAGGTGACCCACAGGAACACACAAGTTTGGACAGCAAGATCGGAAGGGGGAAAGAATAACCATGGACAGTTGTCCCCCTAACAATCGAGTCGGTCAGTGGATCTTCTAAAGATACCGACCTAGAAAAAAAAAATGCCGATGTAAATTGTGATTGGTACCTCGGACTAAGACAGGATCAATCTTGGTTCGCAACACCGTCCTGTTCGGGACCTCCAGGCAGCATAAAAAAATCAAGAAATTTTCAAAACCCAAAAACATCATATATTCCCAAAAATACAAAAAAAAATTAAATATTTCTCAAAATCACAAAACATCAGAAAATCTTCAAAATACAAAAATAAGAAAAAAGCTTTCAAAAGCCATTGTGCCAAACATCCCACATATACCGCAGGAGTTCGAAGTTGACTCATATGATTTCGATCTCGAGTTGGACTTCGAGCTCATGGGTTTAGATGAAGCCCCGGATAAGGGAAATGATGATACAGCTCTCGAATTCGAGGACTCCCTCGAAAAGTTTGAAATAAAAGCCAATGTTGTAGCAGACGACTTTGAAATTATGAAGTTAAGGATAGCGAAACTCCCCAGGGAGGTGCGCATCGGAAGATCGTTGTCTCCAGAATACAAGCAGAGAATGATGGAGTTTATGAAATCGAGGTTGTCCAACTTTGCTTTCTCGTACGAGGACATGCCTGGGCTAGAAGAAGATCTGGTGGTGCACCATCTACCGACAAAGCCAGACATGAAGCCAGTCAAACAAAAGTTACTGAGAATGAAGCCAGAATGGGCCCTGAAGGGCCGTGATAAAGTCATCAAGCAGTACAATGCAGGATTTCTGGTAGTCTCCAACTACCCGAAATGGCTCGCAAATATCGTACCAGTTCCAAAGAATGATGAAAAAGTCAGAATGTGCATTGATTTTAGAGATCTCAACAAAGAAAGTCCTAAAGATGACTTCTCTCTGCCTCACATCGACACACTGGTAGATAATACTGCTAGACACAAGGTTTTCTCCTTCATGGACGGATTCTCCGGATACAATCAGATTAAAATGGCCATCGAGGATCGTGAGAAGACCTCCTTCATCACACCATGGGAAACTTTCTGTTACCGGGTCATGCCCTTTGGACTGAAGAATGCAAGAGCTACATATCAGCAAGCCATGACTGCCTTATTCCACGACATGATAAACAAGAAAATGGAAGTCTATGTGGACGACATGATTGTCAAGTCTCGTATGATCGAAGGACACTTCGAAGACCTCGAGAAGCTCTTCAACAGGCTAGAAAAGTTCAAGCTCTGACTCAATCCACAAAAATGTGTCTTCGGGGCAACCGGGGGCAAACTGTTGGGCTTTATTGTTAGCGAGGATGGTATTCGGGTAGATGAAACTAAGACTAAGGAAATCATCGAAATGCTATCGCCCAAGACTGAAAAAGAAATTCAAGGCTTCCTCGGGCGAATCCAGTATATTAGCTGATTCATTGCACAGCTCACCCCCATCTGTGAGCCCATATTCAAGCTCCTGCGGAAGAACTCACCAAAAGAATGGAATGACAACTGTCAAGCAGCCTTCGACAAAATCAAAGGGTACCTGCTAAACCCTCCAGTGCTCTTGCCACCTATTCCAGGAAAGCCATTACTGTTGTACATCTCCGTCGCGGCAGAAGCAATTGGATGCGTTCTCAGCCAACACAATGACACGGGAAGAAAAGAGCAGACGATCTACTATCTGAGTAGACGCTTCACAAGCTATGAAGTCAAATACTCCAGCTTAGAGAAAATGTGTCTCGCCCTAGTCTGGGCAACACAACGGCTGCGACAATACATGATCGCTCACCCAGTCCTTCTGCTCACTCGCATGAACCCATTGAAGTACTTGTTCGAGAAACCAGCACTAACGGGTAGGATTGTAAAATGAAAATTATTACTTTCTGAGTTCGACATCACCTATTTCACTCATAAGGCAATCAAGAGGCAAGCACTGGCTGATCATCTAGCCGCACATTCTCTGCCTGACTACCATCCACTGAAGACCTTCTTCCCTAATGAGGACATCCTCCTAATTAAGGAAGAAGAGGAAAGAAAGGCAGGAGAATGGACACTCTTCTTTGACGGAGCTGCAAACTCGAAAGGAAGTGGAGTAGGCGCCATACTCTACTCTCCTGAAGACGTCCCAGTTCCCATATCCAAAAGACTAGCATTCCAGTGCACTAACAACATAGTAGAATACGAAGCATGCATTGTCGGTCTAAGAGAAGCCATAATCCTTAATGTGAAGAAATTACGGATCTTCGGGGACTCGCAACTCATCATCAATCAGACGAACGGTGACTAGAAGACTAAGGATGAGAAGCTGATCCGGTATCATGTCTATTTGGAGAATTTAATCGAAGAGTTCGAGGAGATCACTTTCTCTTACATGCCCCGAGTGAAGAATCAATTTGCAGACGCTTTGGCTACTCTTGCCTCAATGCTGG
The DNA here is from genome assembly GCA_037074715.1 of Magnolia kwangsiensis. Taxonomy (NCBI): domain Eukaryota; kingdom Viridiplantae; phylum Streptophyta; class Magnoliopsida; order Magnoliales; family Magnoliaceae; genus Magnolia; species Magnolia kwangsiensis. The sequence continues at coordinate 14,483,157 of CM073586.1, forward strand.
AAATCCCAAGAGGAGTTTCTGAATGGGAACTCACCGTCGAACTTCAGGAGGAACCCGCATTCTGCCTGCAGATCAATGAAGCTAACCTTTCCCCAAACGATCGGCCGTGGTACACAAACATCAAGGAGTATCTCGAGCATCAGAAGTACCCAAAAGGAGCAACTCTGATAGATCGTCGCACCATACAACGGCTGGCGTCGCAATTCATAATTACCGGCGACATCCTCTACAATCGATCCTTCAATCAAGTCTTTCTTCGCTGCGTGGATGAAACAGAAGCAACGCGTGTCATGTCAGAAATCCACGAAGGACTATGCGGCCCACACATGAATGGGCACATGATGGTGAAAAGGATCTTGTGACTCGATTACTATTGGCTCACAATGGAGATAGATTGCTGCAAGCATGTCAGGAAATGTTTCAAGTGTCAGGAACATGCAAACCAGATCCATGCCCCTACATCCGAACTCTAAAACCTAACATCTCGATGGCCCTTCTCTGTATGGGGGTTAGACATCATCGGCAAAATCAGCCCTAAAGTTTCAAATGGGCATGAATACATCCTGGTAGCAGTGGACTATTTCACAAAGTGGATAGAGGCAGCATCCTACACCACCATCACAACATCTCATGTGGTCAAGTTTATAAAGAATAACATCATCAGCCATTATGGGGTCCCTCAGGCCATCATTACTGAAAATGGAACCCCGTTCGTCAATAAAAGGATGGGCAATTTCCTCGACAAATTCAAAATTCAACGCCATCGATCAAGCCCCTATCGTCCCCAGATAAATGGTGGGGTTGAAGCGACAAACAAGAACATCATCCGTATACTAAAGAAGATGGTGAAAACATATTGCGACTGGTCGGAGATACTTCCCTATGCACTTTGGGCCTATCGAATGTCTATACGGTCTGCTACAGGCGCAACTCCATATGAGCTTACATATGGAGTGGAGGTGGTACTACCAGTTGAGATCGAAATTTCATAACTGCAAATATTGCTAGAAAGTGAAGTCGAAGAGGGCGAGTAGTTACAAGCAAGATACAATCAACTGCATCTGGCAGGTGAAAAGTGCATGCGGGCACTAAACCACTCCCAATGTTATCAAAGAAGGATCGCTCGAGCCTACAATAAAAAGGTCCGTAAAAGAAGTTTTAAAATCGACGACATGGTCATGAAGCGTATCTTGCCACCGCACCTACCAGATCCCAGAGAAAAGTTCAAATCCTCATGGGAGGGACCACTGATCATCCGAGAAGTGCTCCTAGGAGGTGCTCTCCGGCTCACCAGTCTGAAAGGAGAAGATCTTTCCGAGCCCATCAACGCTGATAATGTAAAAATATATCACGGGTAACCCTACCTGACTTTGTCAATGATTACAATTGCAAAGCTGCACCCATCATTTCCCCCAAAAAAAAAGAAGGAGAAAGATGAGGAATATCCACCACTTCTCCCGTCAGAAAAACCAATTGTCTATCCCAAAAAAAGAGAAAGAAGCAAAAAAGAAGAAGAATAGACAAGCAAAAGAAAAAAAATCAGAAAATAAGACCCCGGAAAGAATAAAACAAATCCCTCCCAAAATCTTCCCCTCATAAGCAGCTTACGATTGTACTCAAAGATAAGGACGGGATAGTAATCAGTTGGCCGGAAATGAAGAAAGTCTCTCCACCTCCTCCATCACCCCTGGCGCAACAAAAAAAAACCAAAGGATCTGCCTAAGCAAAAGGGGCGAGTTAAAAACCCGAAAGGGCGACTCGAGTAAAAACAGCGGGCATGTAGCGGACTTGGTCAAAACCTGAAGAGACGCCAAGGGTAAAAACAGCATAGCTACCAAGGGGTAGGCAAGATCAAAAGTCTGGGACGTAACGAAAATCTGAGAGGACGCTACGGGTAAAAATAACAGGAAAAAGCTGGACGTAGTGAAAACCTGAGAAGGTGCTACGGGTAAAAATAATAAAATAAAATAAATAAATAATAAAATAAAATAAAAGTACAAGTACAAAAAAAGCCAAAGCAACAAGTGCCCCAATGAGGTATAAAGGAAAGATCAGCTATGGATCAGTTCTCTGTCAGACTCTGCTCAAATCCGTGGAATGCGATCCCAAACACCTTCTTAGGGAACCAAGATCTTAAAGACATAATCTAGGATACAACAAACAATGTGGGCTGAGCCTAAGATTCTGATCCTAGTCATCCAAAGCACGAATCCAAACACAAGCAAACATTGACATTTGACACAAATAAAAAATTTCTTTCATTCCTTTAAAATTTTCTTGCAAGTATTTTGTCTTCCTACTTTCAAAAAAAGGTCAAAAACATAAAAAAAGGTTTCAGGCACGCAAAATCATTGGTCGGCATCAAGCATCACAGGTAAGCTACTATCCCTCGTACATCGATAATCTCTGCCTAAGCCTCTCTATCTCCATGCGCAGGTATAAGGCCTCATCCCTATCCAGGCGATGCGTCGCTAGCATACTCTCATCATATAGCCGCCCCACTACCAAACTATGAGCCATGTCCTCGCATGTGTGTCGGAGGACAACAATCTCGCTGATCAAGTGGCCATGGGTGGCCAACAAGAAGGATGGATTAATGAAGGGTTGCTCCTCAAAAGCCTCGAACGAGTTAACAACACATGAAGAGGATGAAGTAGTATCACCCACCATGTCCCAATTAGCAGCCTCATCCTCCAAGTACCAGCCCGAAACCTGTCGGTAAAGAGATTGCTCCGCAACCCACCTCTGATATGGCACTGTGGCCAAAGGGGGAGCCTAGGACTCAAGCTCTAGCATCACCGCATCTAAGGACCCCTGCCATGAAATCCAAACCCTTCTGTACAAGGTAATCAGGTCGGAAGGAAAAGAACCATGGCCAAATCCAGAAAAGGCAAACTCTTGGATGTCCTGCCAAAAGCCAAATTGATGAAGAAATCGTACACGAGGATAAGAGTAGTATCCCTGAAGGCCCAGCAACAGCAAAGGAGTGCGAGCTGCACTGCTGATCAGCGACGGGCGACAGAGCCAGATAGCCTCCCAGTTAACCTCTCATCCCTGAAGTTGAGAGAGCATGCGGCGATACAATGGCTTAGTAGCTTCAGCACCAGAGGGAAGGCCATCAAGTAGGAAAGACAACACATCATTGCGGCGGGAATCAGGCCAAGTAAGCACAGAGGTCATACAAAGATGTTCCCATAACCACACCTGGGGAGGAGTAAAACCAAACTTAAGTTGAAAGTAAAAAAAAAAAGAGAAAGAAGGGAGCAAAGTAAAGAGTACCTGAAGAAACGATCAGTAACCCCGTAAGATATGGGTACATCTGAGGGAGCACTCAGTCATCCCTAAGAAGAGCTCCGCCAGCACCACGGAAATGATGCTCTTGCGATGCAATATACGACGGAATATGTCCAGCAAAGCTCCCAACGACGACTGCCTCCATCCTGAGAAGAGAAGCTCAGCCAAGACACAAAATATCAACGCATTCAGGCACTGAAGTTGACGATCGGATCCAGGGGTACCTCGAGAAGTAGAGCAGTGGTCATACAACATCTCAAGTGACAACTCGTCAGCCCCACCCTCTGCGGTGGGGAGAGCCGTAAGAAATCCAAACCAGGCGATCAAATCAGAAGAACGAACTGGCTCAGATGAAGGAACATAGGGCTCTCGAGTAAGAGGCAAGCCAGACAGATGAGAAAACTCCTCCAATGACGGACCCAACTCCAAGTCATTAAAGGAGAACAAATTCAAGGATGGAACCCAATCATATAGCGCTGTACTCAACAACCCCCAATCTAGGCGAACTCGATGTAAGTGGAGAACCTCTCAGAAATCCAAGGAGCTCAACTCGAAGATCTCAGACTCGGTCAAACTCTCAATCCAGAGATGCAATCGCTCGGAACATGTACCACGGGGCTGCAACCGACAGGTCCGGACAAGTACACCCTCAATGATCAAGATCCCCTGATCAATAGGAGAGTCATAAAAAATGAGCATCCCCTCTTCTAGTAGGTCTATCTCATGGTGATGGAAGAAGCCAGTATCGCCCATCGCATCACGCAAGTGTCGTGAAAAGCAGCAACAGGCGGGTCCGTCACCTCAGGAGCAGACTGAAAATACATGCCCCAGGAGTCGTAACACCCGCAGAGCCAACAAAACCTATGCCCTGAACATCGATAACAGCTGCCTGTCTCATCCTCTTCTCAAAATCTGCACCAAAAATCTGACCTAACTCATCCATGGGAAGTCCATCATGAGTTAAATCCAAGCTAGCCAAATCACTCGGATGGGGCCCACCACACAGCCAGGTACGATCCATCCCATCCATGCCATCCACTACCGCAATGCCACCATCCACACCACCCATAGTCATTGATGCATCAACCAAGCCATCCATCCTCACCAATCTCACATACATAAACCCTGGTGGCCCATCTAGCATGGATCTATCGAACCCATCAAACCCTTTCATCCCATCCAATCCAACCTCACATCCTTCATTAATGGTGGAGGGGGTAATGCCATAAATAGCATTGATCTCCCCAAAAGAGCCCATTACTCCCCCACCAACTACCATAAACTCTTCCATAAATGGATCCCCTCCACCATTATTGAACCCACCAACTCTCTCACCACTCATGAGCCCATCATTGCTCCCATCATGGCTGTCCATAATCAGCACCGAAAAGGAAAAAAGAGGACAAAAAGGAAAGAAGACAAAGAGAAGGAGACAAAGGAGAATGGACAAAGGAGATGATCGGAAGGACAGAGACAACAAAGAATGTCCGAAACAAGTCAGTAAGAATGAACAGGAAGAGGAGATGGTCGATGAAAGAAAAGATGAACGGAGGCACCCCGATTACCGCCTGCGATAATCCAATCACTGCCTACAGACCTGCCATTTTTGTGTCATTAATGCAGTGCTGACAGGACAGAACAGGAGGAAAAAAAGTCAGAGGGCGGTAGTCCGATTGCCACCCGCGGCAGTTCGACTACCGCCCAAGCCCACTTTCGGCCACATTTTGGGAGGGGTCCATCTCGGTATGCCGGGACCTTAGAACAAATATTCGTACATCCAATAGGGATCCCAAAAGTACATAAAAGTAAAGATTGAAAGAGAACAGTATCAGCAAACTGAAGTCTATAAACATGAAGATTTTACATACAAGAAAGTAAGATACAACAAGCTAGTCGTCATCAGGAAAATATGCATCAGTATCCTGGGGTTGAAAGTGAGGCCCCAGTATCCCTCCTCCAGCAAAACGTGCACCGCCACCAAGGGCATAGCTAGGCTGTAAAATCGGGCCGATATCATACTGCTCACACCAGGAGCTATACTCTCTAGATGGATCTACGAAGGCATTAGCGTCATAGCCCTCCAGTGCAGCAGTCAGTTCTCTCGTGGGAACTAATCTCCAATCCGAAGGACTAGACGGGGACTAAGTGGAACCATGGGACTATCAGTCAGCTACCAGAAAAGTCTCTCTCCCAAGTACCATTTCATCACACGAGGATCCTCAAGAATACGGCGTCGACGAGAAGCCTGAAAAGCATCCTGGGCCCTAGGAGTAAGTGACGCATTCGATCGGAGACACGGCCTGGATAGGAACTGCAAAAAAGGAAAATCAAAGATTTGAATAAAAAAAGGGGGGGCAACACATGGGTAATATAGAAAAGGGCAAGATCACTCACATCACTCGGAACAAGGGCATCGACGTTTGACCTCCAGGTAAGGTCAAAAAATAAACGCGTGCGGCTGCGGTTATCCTTGTACCACAGCATCATACGAGAAAATGGAGGCGAATGGTCAATCAAGGTGGGGGCCAAATGTGGAAAGTAGTCGAAGAAGTAGACCTGCATGAATCACGGTCAGAGGAGGACAAACCAATTCATCCCTAGTGAAAATATTGTAAAAGGTGGAGGTCAAAGAGGGCACCTCAATGACGGGGTAGAAGCCAGTCAGGGATCGGCTGATACAACGACTGACCTTGTTCAGCCCTTCGTACAAGTGGGCCAAGAGGGCTGCATTCCAATTGTACGGTGTGGGAAATGTGATATCTATTACGAGCTACAACAAACGAGAACTCACCAGCTCATTCCCGTGACAGAAAATCATCGCACCCATAGTGTATAAAATCAGGGCACACGCCTTCACCACAGCCACTGCTTCAGTTTCAGGGATACGTCTGGCAAAGTTCGATGATAACCAGAGGAGTTTAAAGCGAGGACCAGTAAAGTCCACTGCATCTGGCATCATCCCCATTAGATTCATCCAATCTTCCTCAGTAGGCACCAGAAGGTCATCCTCAAAAGAGACGGACCCCCCATCATATCGAAGGCCCAGCTGCATGTATACGTCATATGGGGTAGTCCCCCACTCTCCAAAAGGAAGATGAAAGATATGGGTCTCAGGATGCTATTTCTCAACTAGAGCGAACAAGAGAAACATATTTGTCCGACTCAGACGGACCCAGAATAGGTGAGCGAAGGGGGTCCGCTCCAGAACCTTGAAGAGCAACGGTTGCGGATCCTCGAACCAATCAAGCTAGTGCGTCCTGACCCCACGCACTCTCAAGACAGCGGGCGCACCACCTTCTCGGGCAATGTTGGATAAATGCTGGCCCTCACGGGACATGAAGCATGGATCAGGTGACTGACGGGAGGAGCTAGCCTCATTTTTACCACGACGAGGCATGCTGCATAGATAAGGTGCACAAGTAAGTATACTTGAAAGGCCCATGTCCAAGACTCATTTCAAAAAGCCCATTCCAAGGCCTATTTCAAAAGGCCCATGTCCAAGGCTCATTTCAAAAGGCCATGTCCAAGGCCTATTTCAAAAAGCCCATTCCAAGGCCTATTTTCAAGGCCCATCTCAAAAAGCCCATTCCAAAGTCCATTTCAAAAGATCCATTCCAAGGCTCAAGTCCAAAGCCCACATTTAGGCACATGTTCAAGGCCCATTTCAAAAGCCCATTTCCAGGCTCATGATTCAAGGCCCACTTGGCCCATGCCAAAAGACCCAGTACACATTCCATAAGTCCATTCCCAACATCCCTACATCTGGACTAGCCAAAATCATGAGGCGGGGCCCACTTTGAAAATCTCATTCACCCATCATTCAAAAAATATCACTTTCACCACATCCATGCATCTAGACCGGTCAAGATCATGATACGGGGCCCACCTGAAAAATTTCACCCATCCATCATCCACCATAGCAACTAATCATCATTTACATCGTCCATACACACAAATAGGCCCCAAATCATCAATCCGACGGTTCAGATCATCACCCACAAAAAAAAAGTGATGAAAAAAGCAAAAAATAAAGGGTGGGGCCCTTTCCTTATCACACCCCACTGCACCAAAAAAAAGTAAAAAATAATAATACAATAATAGTCCAGCCAACCATCTGGTCCGAACAAAACAAGATCAGCAAGATTCAACGGTTCAGATCCAATCAAGGTGGTCCAACGGCCCTGATCACAGCCTTCTCCAAACTCCAAGAAGAAATCCAACCCATCAAAAGCTCCTAAGATGAATGGCCCAACATAGTACAGCAAGAGTTCAATGGCCAAATTACCTGAAATGGAAGGAAAGAGGAAAATATAAGGAAAATGGGCTTGGAAAACCCCTCCAAAAATAGCTCCAGGGACCACAATCGGTCCCTGGACATCCAAATGGAAGATTCAAATAGAGGAGAAGGTTGCATCGGACGGACCAGTGCGTGGCTCGGATCGATGAACAAAACAGGCGACCGGCGGTAGCCGGATTACCGCCCGCCGCCCAACCAAAAGGTGCATGGGACAGCGGGCTCCCCCCCTAAGGTAGTTGCAAGTAACCAATTTTTTCCTCTAACCATTGGATAATACCCAAAAAAATTTAAAAATAAACCCAAACTCTCAAAAGTTTTTTGAAAACAGTCTCAGATTTCTAAAAGTTGCAAAAACAGTTTCTAAGTCTGTAACAGTTGCCAAAATAGTCCCCGAACCTTCAGAAGTCACCAAGATAGTCCTCGAACCTTCAGAAGTCACCAAGATAGTCCCCAAGCCTTCAGAAGTCACCAATTCTTCAAAACTCACCAAAACAGCCTCCTTTTTCAAAAAAAAGAAAAAAAATCCAAAAATTGCCAAAATAAGCACACAATAAATCCCTAGTAAGTATAGCCTTAAAAGGGTCTGCTTCTTCCAAGCTATTAGCCCTATTAATTCATTAGTGGAGGCTATCTGGTTGTTCAATCTAGACTTTGCAATAAAAATCCGACGATGAACGCCCTCCCACGAGATCGAACGGACCTTTCAAAATTTAAAAATATTCCAAACCATTAGCCCCATTAAGTTATTAGTGGAGGCCATTTGACTTTTTTACAATAAAATCGGACGACGACACCCTCCCGCGAGATCGAACGGATGTTTCAAAAATCTCAAAAAAATATCTTAAATAAAAACCGTTAGCCCCGCCAACTCAACAGTGGAGGCAACGTGACTGTTTACTTGTGCAAATAAAAACCAGACGACAACGCCCATTCGCAAAATCGAACGTATATTTTCTAAAAAAGTTTTTTAAAAATAAAATAATATATTGTCAAATAAAATCTCCAAGGAGTCTAGCTCCAAAGGGAATAGCGTTTAAAAAAGGTTTTCAAAACCGCACACGGCAGGCAGTACACTGAAGAATCTTCCATATTCTCCAGTTGCAGCCAGTGTACACAGGTAAATAAGATTCAATGTCTTCCGGTTCCCCCAGTGGATGATCGAATCATTACATGATACAAGTACGATTGGCCTGATTTCAATATCTGGACGTTCGTACGAATGCTAGTAAAATGAGTGGATCTATCTCTGGAAAGGATAATCAAATTCAAAGTGACAACGATTCATTATAACTAAAGTATCAGAATCAGTAGAGTGCATGACAATAGATTACCTACACACACCTAGTCCGAGATGTTCGGAAAACTTGATTGAGTCCATGTCGGCGTAGTGAATTCCCCGTAAGGCCGCACCAACGAGCAAGACACCTTACCACTTTGACAATCAAACAGACCGAATACTCCTATGGTGATTACTTGGCAAAGGAACGACATACCAAACAGTATGGGAATCCTCGTAAAGTCACGATGAATACGCAAAGGCCCTTACTTTTCAGACTTATCCTCCAATTCTATTAACAATCTGACGTGAAAAGGTTATGATTGGTGATCCATAAAGCCGCGACAAATGTGCAGGAGGCAATCACAACATTTTTCTCAACTCTCATGATATGTGCAAGTCATCTCTTTTTCAAACAGTCGACTGACAATGATACAATGACAGACAAAACATTAGAGTCACTACCCTTTTTCTGACTAGAAGGGTGGGGTGTCCACTCGCTTTGACCGTTGGTTGCTCACAACCTCGGTCAAAGAGGGGCATCTGTAGACACCCCACCCAGGCTACATCTTGAGAAGGTTAAAACTGTCCAGGAACCATGATCATACCTAATCCCAGCCTAAACCAAACCAAAGTCCCTAAACCCCAAATCCGTAACTTGAAACCCCGATCCAAACCATTCAGTGCACATGCAACCCCACCTATACCTTATACCATGACCCAGATCCTCTTTACCCAATTCGAAACCCATTTTTCTAAGCCAAAAAACCCAAAAGGAGACTCCTGGATGAACCCGCAGACTGTACAAAGCTTGCACCTGCGAAACTGGCCCGAATTGAGCCCGGGCGGTAGTCTGACTACCGCCTGTGGTACTTCAAGTACCGCCACTCCCGGGCCGCGTACGGACAGCTGTCCCAGAATCCAAAAGTCAACTTTCCTTCAAAATTACCCTTCTAGATTTTACTATTTACCTTTTTACCGTCCTTCATTGAAAATAAGAGTGTGCCATGTGGCATTCCTCTCTCTCCAACCAACCATAACTTGCCATGTCATCCTTTACCCCTCTCAAACCCAGAAATTACCAGAATACCATTAGAGAGGGCTATAAATAACCCTCTCCTCTTCTCATTTCCACACACCAAAATAACTCTTCACTTCCAATCATAAGTGAAAAGGAGAGTGAGAGGGAGAGAGGGAGGAAGAGAGTGAGGTGAGGAGGAGCTCCAAAGCCCTCAAGTTCATATTTTTCAGCTATCTCCTTAGTCCACTCCTTGCCTTCCTAGCTATCCTAACCTCCCAGCCTAGCCTTGTTGATCATGGTTCAACTCACATCCTAGCCTACTCAAGAGATCAAGCCAAAGATCCATTCATTATACAACCATTCATCATAACATTTACTCCCTTCTCAACCCCCTTACTTCTTTAGATCTCTAGTGAATGTATGCTCTGTGGCTTGTCGTACATCGGATCCTGTCACATCAGAAATTCCTAGTGATCTAGTCCATTATTCTTACCTTTTTGCATAAGCATCATCACTTCCATCTTCTAGACACGCCGTTGGACGTATACTCTATAGCTTGCTGAAATCTCAGATCTTGCCGCATAAGAAATCCACGTGTGTGCCTAGTCCTATCTCGGCCACAACATCCATCATCCCTTGAGATTATTTTACCACACTGAGTAGAGACCGTACATTTGTAAGGGCAGAGAGGGCGCCTAACACCTTCCCTCTTTGTAACTGAGGTCCCTTGCCTGGAATCCCGGATCGCAGACTAGGAGTCAATCTAAGGTAGGGAAGTCTCTGGATTTCCCTCACCTTGCGTATTTCGTGGTTCTAGCCGACCGCAGGATTTTGAGATTTTTCGGCTAGTGACGACTCCAATATCCATAATCAGCCTATCACCCCCAAACAACAATACAAATCGCAAACCCAACGTAGGCGCCGATTTTTCAGTGTCTACACTACCTCATTTTTATTTTTTTTGCTCATACCTTATAATGAACTGAGAAAAATGATGAACGGCGTGGATTAAATACTTACATCACTGTGGGCTAAAAATGAAGCATATCCAAAGCTCAAATGGACCACACTACCGAAAAGAGTGTGAATTGAACATCTACCATTGAAATTTCATGGGGGCCACAGAAGTTTTAGATCAATCTGATATTTGTGTTTTCACTTCATTCAGGTCTTTGTGATATTACAAACAGGTTAGATGACAAATAAGTGTCATTGTGGGCCATAGAAAGGTTTCAATGGTGGAAACATTATTCCCATGGTTTCCTATGGTATGGTCCACTTGAGCTTTAGATATACCTCAATTTTGGGTTGAACCACTAAAATGATTTGAAAACATGAATGGACAGAGTGGATAAGACAAATACATTCACGGTGGGCCCAACTGAGTTTACAATATCATTTTAGAGAATCATCCAAAAAAATTGAATAATATCCCAAAATTAAATGGACCACACCACAAATACCAGCAGGATGATGATTTTCACCATTAAAAATTTCGTAGGGCCCACCATAACATTTTTTTCCCATCTAATCTGTTCATAAGGTCACAAAGACATGGATGAAGAGGAAAAACAAATTTCATGTTGATCCAAAACTTCTATGACCCCGAAAGGGTTTCAATGGTAGACATTCATTCCCCCACTGATTTTTACAGTGTGGTCCACTTGATAGTTAGATTTTTCTTATTTTTTATCTCAAGCCTTAACAAGATCTTGCCAAATGGATGGATGGTTTAGATATAACACATACCTCATTATGGGACCCACGGAAGTTGCTGACGTCAGCCTTTGAAATGCATCAATCTCCCTTAAGCGGACAAGTTAGGGAGCCGACCCTAACAAGTCCCTGTTTCATCTCTCCCTCATATGCTCGCCTCTCTCCACTCTCCTCTCTCCTCCCTCTCTCTTCCTTGCTGTCTCTCTCTCTCTCTCTCTCTCTCTCTCTCTCTCTCTCTCTCTCTCTCTCTCTCTCTCTCCCCACCCAAGATCTTTTGCCGACTGCCCTACCCATGCACGCCCTCTCGCTCTCTCTGAATCTGTGGTTGAAGGCTTAAATCTCCAAGAGCATTGAGGTATTTCTCTCTCTCTCTCTCTCTCTCTCTCTCTCTCTCTCTCTCTCTCTCTCTCTGTCTCTCTCAATCTCTCTTAATCTCAATGCCGATTTAGGGTTTTTTAAATTTTAGGGTGGATTCGATTTTTTCTGGGACTTCGATTTCCTGCCTAGGAGTACCTTGGCATAACCTCTAAGGGCCACATTTAGATGTGAGCCCAAAAAATGTGGTAGATCTAAAACTTGTGGGCCATATCACCCACAGGAAACAGTAGGGATTGAATGCATGAACAGCCTGCCCTACCACCATCCTGCAAATTGAACATCAACAGGGGTGTGGGCATCCCACCACCCAAACAAACCAATTAAAGGGTGTGTGGGCATTGGATCGGAAGAGCTCGATTATGGAGAAGCCAATTAAGATAAACTTTTTGAAAGGGGTGACAATGGGCCATGCTGGCCCCTTGGGTTTCAGGTTCCAGCCTAATAGAAGACTGCCTGAGGGCCATGATGATGGTTAGATATGGGCTTATAGATTTGAATGTGGACCCCGAATTGGGGTTTTTCTGATTTTACAAATTAGGGATTTGGGGATTTTGGGGATCTGTGGATTTTTGGAATTGAGGATTTCACCTTCTGTGTTTTATTTATTTATTTCTCTTTCTTTATTGACATTTGAATTCCCCAATCCTTTGATCTAGACTGTTCATTAGGTCCAAGGCGCATTTCATTGGGTTGCCATGTAAACATCATACCAATCTGAGCCAGATCTTAGCGCTTGTCAAGCAAATTTGAATGTGGACCCCAAATTGGGTTTTTCTTTTCTTTTTTTTTTTATTTGAATGTGGACCCTTATTTCAGGATTTGGAGATTTTAGGGCTTACAGATTTGAATGTGGACCCCAAATTGGGTTTTTTTTTTTTTATTTTACAAATTGGGGATTTTGGGATTTTAGATTTTTGGGGATTTGAGGACTTTTAAAATTAGGGATTTTCTGATTTTACAAATTGGGGTTTTTAGGAATCGTGGATCTGAAGATTTTAGGAATTTTGGATTTTAAGATTAAAGAAAATAAGTTTTTAATCTTGGGTTTGAAGTTTAAGCATTGGCTAATTGATGTGGGTGTTTGACATTTTATATGACTCAAACTAGAACCCAACATTTTGGGTACTGATATGAGTAACAACAATCATGTTTTAGATCGAAATCCTTATTTAAGCATTAATTCGATCTGGTCTAATTTCAGTCATGATTCATATAGAATCTGTTCTAGTTTAGATCTGGATTCAAATAAGCATAATTTTTTAAAGGCTTAATTTTTTGCATTCCATGTGTTGTGGCCTAAGTTTTGGATTGGAATGATTTTTAAGAACTCATGGTGAAAATCTGGGTAGATCATGTACGATTTGATTATGAAACTTCAATTGTATGCAATTACTTGTTGTCTATTATTATCTTCAATTCATTTAAAAGCCATCCATTAGATAGTTCACTGTTTCAATGGGTATTGTAAGGAGGTAAGATTTCTAAGAGGACTGGAAGATTGCATTTTCTCAGTTTAAAATTCCAGTAAGCGACTGAGCCATTGTCAAAGATCATGAGTATCCATAGTATCATTACTTTGAAACAAAGTGAGTCTCATAAAGGAGTATCACTGTCTTCTTGTAATGCCCCCTCCTCAATTTGTAATCTATTCAATGTTGAATCAAATGGCCAAAAGGTGTTGGATAAGAGCTTTTCATCCACTCATCCATCCTTGAATGTACAAACAGAGTCACTTGGTTCATCTAGACCACAACAAGGACCTGAATTCCATCCTAAGATGTTAAGCCCGCACTCTAATCCAAGCAATCCTATTTCTTATAGTTCTCATCCCCAAGACCTCAAACAGCTTTGTTCTCAATCTTCTTCTTTCTGTACCAATCTGTACTTATCATCTTCAACAAGCTTAGAGACCCATCGACAGCTCAGCAACCTACCCTTCCTTCCGCATCCTCTGAAGTGGGACCAGCCTGTATATTCGAAGTCTCCATTGCATTTGGGTGAGGTTCTAGGTGATCAATGGGATGAGGGTGACTGCTCAAAGGATCTGATGAAAGAATTTCTTAATTTCCCTGGGGATGCTTCTAACGACAGCTTTGATGGTGAGACTTACACGACCAAAAGTTTAGCATTTACAGAATAACTGGACTTGCAAATTTTGTCAGAGGAGCTCGACATAGCCATCACAGGCAATGGGGAAAATCCTGGGCTGGATGTGAGTACATTTACCATATGCCTTTTTTTTTCTCCCCTGAATGAGGTGCTAACAGGAACATGTTCTTTCAACATGTCTTTTATTTAATAAGTTTGTGGTAGTGTCTTGCTTTTCACATTATTGCTTACTTTATGCAGGAAATTTATGAAATGCCTCAAGTTCCACCTGTCCCAGTAGTTGGATCTAAAGGCAATGATACCCATCAGCATCTGGTCTCTCCAGCAGTTCAAATCCCTTCAAGCCCCTCAACTTCTGTGGCCGCAGCTCTAAACAAGACATGGTTGAGATGGACGCCTGAGCTCCATGAGCAGTTTGCAAAAGCTGTTAACAAGCTTGATGGGGCCGAGAGTGAGCATATAATTTTATTTTTTTCCTTTTTTCCTTTTTTATCAAGTAAGGTCAGTGGCTGTTGATCCCTCTTATGAGGGTTTAAACACTATCATCTTGCTCGTTGTTGAGGGTATTTGCGAGTGCACAACTTCAAGTAATGCACACACACAAGGCATTTTTTCATCTCACACAGGTCAGTATGAAATGCAGAGGCAACTCCGAAGGGTATATTGAAGGTAATGAATGTTCAGGGTTTGACAATCTATCATGTAAAAAGCCACCTACAGGTATTTTCTATTTTTTTTTCCATGAATTATCGTTATCTTAACAATTCATTCAACTGCTATCACACTCGAGTACTTTATGTATTCAGCTTCTCATGAATTACCTAGATCTTTAGTATTGAATCAGTTTCAATGCCATTTGATACCTAATAGTTTTGTATGTGGTCGTAACTTACAGAAATACCAACTTGCCAAGTATCTTCCGGAGGCAAAAGAAGGTAATATATGATAACACATATGGTCTTGTTCTTATGCTGAGTAATGAAGTGCTTACTAAGTAATCTAGTAACATGATATGTTAACTACCAGTCAGTCATCTTGACTTAAAACTATATATTTGTTAATGGCATGTATAGTGATATCCAATCTATGCTCCTAATTGATTAAGTCAGGAGGAAAGATGACTTCTCCAAATGTTCTGGTAGAATGATGAGCTCATCTTAATTAAGTAGAAATGTCTGCAAATTCTATACATCTCCCTTAGAGGAAAACTTGTAATTGTCACTTTACTTTTGACAGTCTTGTCTTTGGTTATGTATTTTCTCATTTTATTCTTGGGTAATTGTTTGTATTTGGGAGAACACCTCATTTCTTGCTGTTGCAAGAAAGATTTTTCCACCATAACCTTCTCTTAATTGGAAGCATCTATGTTGTGGGCTCTTGGAGCCTTGAAATGGCACCGAAAAAAGAACAAAAAAACAAATATTTGAAGAGAAATTCATAACCCCACAGAAGGGTACTTATCATAGGAAGGTCCTTATGTAGTACTGGAACTTAGATTTCTTTATGATTTTTGGTTTTGACCACGTGCTGTATAGAGAAAAAGTCTCCATCTGAAAACATGAAGGGAGCTTCTGTTGGTATTAAATCCGATCCATGCATCCAAAGGTAAGCCTTCATCTTATCTATTTTTCTTTCTTTCCTTGTTTGTTCTTTTACCCACAAATTTGTCAACTCTTCATTATTTAGTATTCTTTTAATTTTCTTATTATATATTTTTAATTTCCCAGATTCTCAAAACCATATAAGATATAGTGGACACTTAATCCCTGATGCTTCCTTAACCTGCCAAGTTGCCTTTTAGTCAGATTATTTATTTATTTATTTTTAAATCTATAAATTAAAAACAGTGTTGTGAACCACTATCCATCACTGATTTTTGGATTTATTAAATGGGAAGAACTATAAGCACATGCTGCATGAGATGGAAAAGTCCCAAACTGAGTTGTGGGTGAGATTGGTTTCTTAGAAACCCAATGTTAATTCGGGTGAGCTTCAAACACTATCCATTAGTTATACAACAATTTGATCTTCACATGGAAATGGCTCTATCCACTTCTTCAGTTACTGGTAAGTTGAATTAGGGAATGTTTGTAATCTTTTGTGCATAGTAGTGGAAGAAGAATGGGTTGGACCTAATGGATGGTTAAAGTGACATGCTCATGAGGCCAAATGTTAATGGGAAGGTTTCTATACACTTCGCCCACTAAATCATTTCTCTTTAAGAAATTATGAAAGAGGAATACGGCATGTAAAGACCAAGGTATTAAAAAGTAGTTATGTAATGGCTGATACATTGTTACATAAAACCCTTTCTTTTAGATGGTTGCTCTGTTCTCTGTATTAAACTGTTTTGGTTTGTACTTAAAAAGCAAGCTTCTTTTATTCTTGTCATGAATGATTTGTTTGGATGCACACAGTTGTACTATCTTGTTGTACGTTGTTAATCCAAAATCTTAAATCTTTCTATTTGTAGTACATTGCAGATAACAATCCTGAGAACAACCCATGGCATGGATTTGATGAGTGGTCACTCAAGATAAAAACCAATGCGCCTGAATTAAGTTCTGAAAATGTTGTTGGTTTTTCTTCTTCAATTATTCTTGAAAGTTATATTAGTTTCTTTCAAAAGATAAGCAACAAGGCCCTTAGTATTCAAATAAAATCTTATTAGTTGTTGCATGGTTTCTTTCACAAGTTTTGGTATATTGCATCAAGAAGTTGCTACTCCCACACCTACGTGAAGCCTTTCCCATCCACATGCAGGTGCACATGCCAATGTGGCACACATGTACAGGATATGAGATTTCCATTAGGTATATGACATAGTTTAGATATTATGTCCAAAATAAGACCATTTCACTTAGATGAGCAACAATTATCAAAAGAAATGCTTGGCTAAAACAATTTTTTTTTCTAGCCATCCATTTGTTGTGTACACTTTGGCTGACTTGAGTGGAACAACTTCGTTTTGATCTAAACAAGTGCAACCCACCTAATGGATAGCTTGGATCTTACACAAGTGTGCCATATTGGCACATGTTCTTTTATGTGGATGGGCAGCAGTTCACTTGTGTGTGGGTTCAGCAAACCTGTTGTCTCAGTTCTCATTCTCCTTTAGTAGTTAGTCTTATAAAATACCAAATTTCTTCTCATTTTCAGGATGAAGTGAACAAGCTTATCAGTTCAACCCTGAGTGAAAGGAAGAGAGATATAATATGCCTTTTCTATGGCCTGGATAAAGAATCCCATACATGGGAAGACATTAGTAGACAGTAAGTAGCTAAAGTTTTTGTCTCATTTTATTTTTTCATTTTTTAATGAAAAATGACAGAGTGATGCTCATCAAGCCACAAGCTGCTACAACCTCCTTTGCTATGATGTGCAAAATTGTAATAATGGGATTGACACTTCCATTTGGGTTAAGTTGTTGAGTTATTAATGGATGGGTGGAATTTTGGTGTTGGGTTTTTTGAGCATATGAGCTTGGGTTTTGCTATTAAGTTTTTTACGTGTTTGGATGCTCAGTTCAATTGCACATCAATTTATTAGGATTGTTGTGTAATTTGGAGTTAAGTCTTCCAAAGTGAGGGGAAGTTGGGCTAGCCCCAAATTCATTTAGGACTTGTTTGCTTGGATGAGCCTGATGAAAATGGATAGGATAGGCCATCCATTTTGTTTCTAGCTTTGATGAAAGGCAACAGATTGGAAATGGGTGCATTTTTAATGTTTACTTGCTTTCAAACAAAAACCAAACACCTGATTCTTTTAATGATGAGTTCAATCACCACTTCTTTCAATCTAATGTTTATGTATCCTCATCATAGATGTAGAGCTGAAGGCAAGTGGTGACCTCACCAAGGATGTAGAGCTAAGGGCGTGTTCTTAGCCACTGGTTAGAGTGACAGGCTATAGGGGCTATTGATGTCTATTGGTTGAAATTTAAGTTTGTTCAGGTAAGCATGATTTTTGAGCATGGATTTTCTCAGGCTTGTCTATTTCTATAATAAGAGTACTCATCTATACATAAACATGGCAATGCTTATTAGTTGGAATGGGTTTTATATGTGGCCATGGGCATTTGCATAATATAGTTGATGTGGGCATTTCATTAGCATGGTTAAAAAGTGAGCTTTAGATAGGGACTACATTGGATATGTGTATTTGGCATGGTCACTTTTATATGTTGTGTTTTTTTTTTTTTTTCTTTTCACATGTATTTACTGTATGGTTTATGTGTATTTGAATGGTATCCTCATTGTTGCATGTTTGATGTTTGCTCTTGCAGTTGGAATGCTGAAGTTTAAAGCATTAGCAGAGGCTTCTATTATGGTTCTCAGATGTCGAAAAGCATCAAAGCATGTCTGCACTCTCACCAACTAGCCTCATCTTCTGTATTATGGTTGTGATTTGCTGAGGAGATGTTGCAGCTACTTTTAGTCCCAGCTAATGTACGATTTTTCCTAAGACATTCATGTGCATTTGTAGTCTAAAAACATTAAATAGACCATTAATTATTTTATTGGTATTGTGCTGATTATTGTTTGGATGAATGTTAAATGGGTGAAATATGCACGCACATGTTTAATCATTGAGTGATTATGATTGTGTGAATTATTTTTTTAATGATTATCAGGTGTAAGATTTTTTAAAAAAAATACAAACAAATCTGACATTTTTTTTTTAATTCGCAGAATTTTAGTGACGGGCCAAATCCGTCGCTAATTTCGAAACAAGACAATGGATGACGGATTTGAGAGCCGTCACTCTCCTCATATTAGTGACGGACCTTATCCGTCGCTAATACTTTAAATGACAAATAATTTGAGTGGTTTTTCAAAATTTTAGAGATGGATTTTTTATTTTTTGTGACGAATCTTATCCATCAGTAATCTGCGATAGATATTATCCATCATAGATTCAACGATGGATTTTATCCATAAAAAAAAAATGACCCAGTAAACAGTAACCGACCAAGCGACGAATGAAATCCGTCGTTTATTTGGTTTAACGACAAATTTGGTTTGTCGCAAATCCGCAATTTTGGCGTATTGGAAACTACACTAAGTTGTTAACATGTGCTTCTAAACTTTGTGGGGGCCTACCATGATGTGTGAATTCCATCCAACCCATCCATCATATGGACCCATGTTAAGCCTAGATCCCCAAATCCAGCTTGGTTCGTAACTCAAGTAGGCAACACTAAATGGAATAAGAGGACATCCACTGATGTAGGATAAGGCCAAGGAAAATCACCCAGACAGCTAGGAACAGGCGAAATGAAGTTATAAAATTCAATTCAAGAGTTTAATTCAAATTATAGCTTTCCACGATCATAACTTTGTAACCAATTATCAGTTTCACCAATATAATCCATCGATCCTTGAAGAGGACGGGCTCTACATGCTGAGTTATTTGTCACAAACCACTTATAGAATAGCTAGAACAGTCCAATCCCTAGCTTTCGAGAATATAGCCATTTGACATGGCAGCCCATAAGAACATGTAGCAAGTTGAGGAATACATCAATTTTCTTACAAGGATCTACTTATTGGAATCATTACATCATATTATGAGTCATCAATTAATAGAATGTAGCAAAATCTCCTTTTTAAGGAGGGGGAGTTATTTGATACTCTTTACTTTTTATAACACTTGATACACTGATTGGTACTCAGATATTATATGCAAGGCATGCATTATCTCACAGTAAACCGATAATCAATCATGGGATATACTGTTGCTAAGTCACAATCCTAAAATTAGATTGTTTGGACAATCCTAACATTTGGTTTGTAAACAATTGTTTATTAAATAAGACCATTGAATTTGGTTCTAACCCATTGCTCAGTGCTTGACTGACTGCATTTCAACAATGAAGTCATAGGTTTGTGTGCCCATTTAAGGTGTTTGAAAAAATTAAAAATAAACAAAGAAAAAAAGTGTAACGTCCCAAAAAAATCCGTACAAAGACCCGAGTACCACCTCAGGCAGAAATCACTAAGGATCGAATTCTTTAGAAATTAGATAAAATTTTATTAAGTGCTAAACTGAATTAATCAATAGATTAGCATGAACCACTTTCTATACGAACTACAAGACCTAAAACTAGTAGGATCACTAACGTTACAACGCCTAAAAACGTAGGATCAATCTCAAAACCCAGTTGCTCTTAGGAGCGCATTGAAACTCCGTGTCGAACCTGGACCGCACGTCGAAAGTCCGATTATCGTGAAACTATTCGGTTATGACCACCTTACTAGGCTTGACAACCATCTCAGAAATAAAGCCCTAATAGTGTCCAAAGACACATAACTTAAGCCCGGAGCAAAATGTGTGAGAAACGCGAATATCTTTAGGAAATGAACTGAAACTTAAGTGAATTGAGTTATTCGTTTGCAAACCAAATCTAAGGTTTCAGACCATCAGATTCTGACTCAATTACACCCTCAGATCAGAAAAATTGTTTAACACATGACAGTATACTTGTGGCCCTGATTGAGTGTCAATGGCCGTTGAACTGAAACTGGTCCTCCGCGGTCGATCTGAAAATCCGATCAGACTGAAAACTTAACATGACCTAGATCTAATGTCAGATAATTTTTTCTGGATCATATGTAGAAAATGAGACTCCATATATACTCTGTTGGACTGAAACATCCACTCTTTAGCTATAACTTAAGTATACCATGGCCCTGGGGCCATTTGTATCAGTTCTGGGCTTATATAAGGACCTTTACCTACCCCTCTCTTATTCCATAGAAATTTCTAAACCCTAGGAGAGAGAAGAGAAAAAGAGAAGGAAAGAGTGAGGAGGAGAGAGAAAGTGGGAGATAGTTCCTGGGATTCAATCCTTCCGCTCCAAATGTTGAATCACCGCTTCTGTGTTGTTATTCTGGTGATTTCGGTTCCGTTCTTGGATAAAAAATCCTAACCCTAATCTGTTTTAGATATCCAAATAGAGTAAATGGTGAAATAGCTAACCTATTTCATGCTATAAGTTGTCGTTGTGTCGTGGATAAAGACATAGTGTTCAAACTAAGCTCGTTATGAGTCTACCGGTGAAAAGTGTGAACTATAAACATTTAGGTTATGGTTTTTAAGGCTTTTAATGTTAGTTAATGATTTAGGACTAACTTAATTGCTATCACATATGTGTAGATGCGATGTTTCCATGTATTACACATATATATGAACTATGTCAAAATTAATGCATTCCATGTGTTTGTTTAAATGTTTGTATGAATATGAAATTATGATTAGTGCTTGTTATGATTGATGTTTGAGAATACATGATTATAGTACATGTGGTAACTCCTATGTGGAAGGATTTGCTTTAATGTGTTTTAGGTAACTTATTACATATATGCAATATTTGTAGTCTAAGTGTTTGATAAAATACTTGAATGAGAAAATGTTTGGTGTAATGTATTTAATGAGGGTGTTGAAATAGAATTCTCAATTTTCTTATCTATAGTTACAGTTTTCTTTATGTAACCTATCCTACTACTATGTGATTTATGGATGGAAGGCCTATGTATGATAACATGTGTACTACGTGTTTGTTGAAATGATTAAATGAGATTGATACTAAAATTGGTTATCACATGCTGTCTTTGACTATCACATGTGAATGCTATTGTTTGGAGTGTGATTGGGGCTACGATGTAGTCCAGGCAATTGGTAATAGGTTCTAACCAAGTGGCTGACTTAGCTTCGCCAACGGACACGTCCGATGAATCCGAGTCGTACGGTGAATATCGACAGTGGTTAGGCCACACGGAGTGTGTATACACTCTATATCGATAAGATTAGCGTGCACTCGTACCAATCGAGCTTGTCAAGTAACTCGATTGGCCTAAATGTATGTTTACCATGTATGGACGTAACTACTTGAATCTAAGGTACCACTTACCAATGGAAACCCATTTAACCTTGGTACCGCGATCCACTAAGACTCATGAGCCGGGCATGGTGGTATCGGACACCGTGGTCAAGTTGTCGACCTACGCTAGGGTGACGAGCCTCCCCGTAGTGTCCAGTGAGAAACCCAGACTCGTGAGAAGAATACGGTAGTATGGGACACTATATTCGAGCTGTCAGCCTACGATTAGGTGACAAGCCACTCGTAGTGACTTTGAGCATACTCTAGGTCTACACAGAGGTGACAAGCCTTTTCGTAGTAAATTAGAGTATAAACCAAGCCTGCAGTGAGGTGACGAGCCTCTCCGTAGTGACCTGAAACTATCTATCGTATGTGACTAACTAGGATTGACGACCATAGATGGATAATTGTTTGGGTAAGTGATAAAAAGGGAGGTACCTTAGCTTCCCGAATATGTTATTTGAATAAACCTAATTTAGAATTGGGCTAATGCGATCATACATGCATTGCATGTGCTTTGGTGAGGAAGTGTACGTGTCTAGAGTGGTGCATGCAACGATCGTGAGATGATGCCACTGAGGGAGTGTAAGCGAGGGCATACATCATTATCGTATACCATTCCTGCATTAACAAGAGTACTTAGGATATGATTGTTGTACTGCTTGATTGAGTCGATAATATGTTAACTTTTGCCTTATAAAACCACTGAGTTAATCACTCACTCCCACTCTGGGATAATGTTTTAAAACACCAACCAGACCTTACTATAGTTGCAGATGATGACGAGGCTTTTGTGACAAAGCCTAACTTCTATGATGACGAGGAGTTCTCCTATATGCAGCTATTAGGCAGGTCTAGGTAGACCATGTTCTAGTCGACGGGGTTACAGGAATGCTGAGTAGATGTCATTACACTTGTTATTCTGTATTTTAGAATACACATGTATATTCATTTTGTCCATTTTGGGGGTACACATGCATATATTTAACCTGGTAACATGTTTACACTTTGGAGACCTACAACAGTTTATATGTTTTATATATCTATCACAGTCTTTCGTTTGCTTAAATTTAATCGTCTCTGAAGTATGATTTGTTGATTTGGTATAATCTTATTCATGTTTAATGCACTAATACATACAATATTTAATCATCATTATCTATGTTGCATAAGTGATATGTCGAAACTCGGGAGTTGAACTTTGCTCGACCCTCGATTTTTGGGGCGTTACAAAAAGCCTATGATATTTTTATTGTCATCAGTTGAATGTACATCCACCAATTTGAATAGTCAACTAATTGGGTTCCTACTCATGGCTTGATGACTCGGGGATGAACGTGATGAGATTAATCACGTCTTCCTCAAGGATAACTACCCCGAATCCACAAAGCTTCTCTGGACTCCTCATAGAGACTTCTCGAATCCGCGAGGAAAGAAAGTAAGAAAAAATAGAAATAAATTTTATAAAATTCATAATTTGATTGACGAATGAAATAAACAAGTTCACAACCCTTTAAACAGGGATACTAAGTAATGGGAGAAAGTTCATAATCAAACTACAACTAAACTCCTAGAATTCATTACTAACTACAAATAATAGACTTACTATTTATAGATGGTCGTGATGTCTTCTAGTGCGCAAGGTTTTCGGCCAAAAATAGTTTCCTATTTGGCTTCACCATGCTATTCTTCTAATTATTCTAAGCACTTTTCATGTTGAGCACAACTCCTAAAGCCCAACGGATGAAGAGTTATAATCAAACTAATACTTCTATTTATGGTAAAAAAATAGAATTAAAATAGGGAACTGACCATCGATCCGATGGTATTTTGCAAATCCGGCTTCCGTAACCCTACATACTAGTGTTGGATGGCTAAAATAGCTCGTCCTAGCCCAAAATCATATTTTACGTCCAATAACTCATTCCGGATTACAAGATACGCCCGGTTTAAGGTCTGACGGTCCAGATCACTTCTGTCAAGCCTTTTCTAATCCATCTTGGCCATGAAACTATCCACGACCTGCTCTACATCATTTAGTAATAGACTGTAAATTTCAACAATGAAGTCATGGGTTTGAGTGCCCGTTGTGGTGTATGTAGGCGTGAGTGTGTGAAAAAAGAAAGAAAGAAAGAAAGAAAAGTCCGATAATAAAACAAGTCATGGGTTCGAGTGCCCATTGTGATATTTGTTTTTTCCCTTCATCCCGGTCGGTGGCCTTATCATGGATGGCTAATAAACATTACGGTGTGCATTATGGTGACCCATTGCAAACTTTTAATGGTGGTCATCCAATAAGCACTATTTCCAGTGGTATGGTCCACCTTAGATTTCGATTGCTTCATTTTTGCCATAAAATGAGCCAATAAAATAGATCGACGTCATGATTTATGTTACATAAATAAAGGTGAGCCCCACGCTTAAGATGGCACCATCTTCAGTGAGGACGGGGTGACACCTAAACAAGAATAGTTGATGCAGTGGGCCATTAAGAGGATTGCATAAAGTGCTCTGTGAGCCTCACCATGATGTATGTGCTTTATCCACGCCGTCCATCCATTTTTGCAGATCATCTTATGGCATGAGCCAAAAATTGAGTCAGATCCAAATCTTAGGTGGACCACATTATAAGAAACCGTGGTGATTGAATGACCACCGTTAAAGGAATATTCTCATGGATTTTTTCAGATCCATCCTTTTTTTTTCTATTGTTGGTCATGGATTAAAAGAAAAATCTTGAAAAAAAATAGCAATCTCTTCTTTTATCCATGTATCCGCTGCATTATTAAGGATGGTGCCTGCCACCATAAAATCTTCCGTACGGAATGATTTAGGAGATATGTACTTGACTTGTATATTGATTGATTGATTTGATATTTGGTAGAGATTCTTTCGCGTGACATTTTTTTAAAATATGCGCAGACCCACAACTCCTGTCCCGGGTATCGCATTGGTGCGCGAGACACGGCGTTGGAACCGCGGCGACGGCGTGGTCACTAGAGTACAAGTATCGAGTCGAGTCGACTTGGGTTGATAAGGTGCAACTCGATGTCTTACACAAATGCCGCTTACAGATTATAGGTCACCGAAATTCGACAGGGAGGACTGCGGGAGTCTACGGAATGGACAGTTTAGGATACGGGTCTTACAAAATGTGTATTGGTAGGATTCCCTTAATTTAAGGGATTTTTCTTTCTTTTGGTTTTTACCAATTTATTAAACTAAATAAAGTTATTTTTACACCATTTAATTTATGGATTAAGGCTCTTAAGTGAAATTTATTAATACTTCACAATTTTCTAGAAGATGTGATATGACTCTCTCTTCTTATTCTAATGAGAAACACTGATTTTTATGGAAAAGAAGCCATTACCTTTATTAATGCTTAATAATGATAGGTTAAGGTAGCTTGTGACCATATTATTATAGACATCATTAGTTTATGAATTTTAGAGAAAAAATGTAGAATTTGAGCACTATATAAGAGTTTTAAGGATCTTTGTGCACATGAACATTAATCATTCTTCTCAAGATAAATTGGGTTCAGGTGTACACATCGACACACGATGGGTATCATTTAGTTCGTAATGACGGTGCGGTCACACTGATGTAGGGTTTCGGCTTCTCCGGGTTCCATTCTCTCAGGTGCATACTTACATACTCAATTTGGATCCTGCTGGAACTGTTGGATGACCTGTGGAAGGTACTGGAGGTGTACGGTTTATGTTGGCTCAAGTTACAGGTCTTACACTCCTACCATGATCCATAAGTATATAGTTCATACATTCTAAGACTCTGTTCTGTTGTGGAATACAAGAGACCTTATAGTGTATTTCAAAGTCCTACTTACTACAAAAAATTCTTGAATTCTTTGTGGATATACTCTCATCTGTTGTCAATTCTCAGACACTTATTTTCTTTCCCTTCTAGTTTTTATCTAATGTTTCAAACTTAATAAAATAAGTAAAAGAACTACTCTTCCTTATATATATATATATATATATATATATATATATATATATATTGAACCTTTTAAGATTCAACATGAGTCTTCTAAGTGTTTGAATGAATTATACATTTAAAATATCATTACTTTTAGCAGTGGAAGAGAGAAAACGAGTTATATGAAGCTTTTCAAATAAATAATTCTTAAAAAAATCTAAATTAATAGATTTTAAACCAAGAAGTAAGTTTTGATCAAGAAGTACATTTAATCCTTGCTTATGTTCCCCAACCTCTTTATTCTAGATTATAGTAGAGTCTATCACAATATTGACAAAATAACATTGCCTTCCATAGTATCTCCAATTAAATGATATAAATTGTCCATCAACTCTATTCATAACTACCATAACCCATTTACAATTTTCAATTGACGAATTTCACTAAAAAAATTATAAACATCTTTATCAAATTTTCACAATGACAAAAGACTTTTCTGCATGTTGAGTACATATCATACACCAGAAATTCCACATGTGATATAATCAAATACAGTAATTTGAACATCTTTAATTTTTTTAATTTTACACATGCTATCATCACTCATATAAACTATGTTGTCATCTTAACCGATATAAATAAAAATAAACTTTATGTGGAGTTATTGGAATAAAGCGCCCAATAAGTCCATTAATGGTTCAGATTCTCCAGTGAAATTATTGTCAACAACACTTTTCTGTAGTTGGATAAATTGTTTTTCTCAATCAAGCTTTTTTAGGAACCCTTTAAATCCAATGCTTAATCTTACAAATCATGTTTAAAATTTTTGTGATTTGCTTTTCTGAGTTTATAATTTTTGCACATGTGACCATTCTTTCCATAATTCTAGCATTTTTTTCTCTTTCATGCCATTTCAACTTGAATTTCATTTGATCTCTCTCATTAGTATCTTTTCTAGTAGATATTCTTCTGACCATTATAACATCACTAACAAAACCTATATGTGTTTTTTGTGAGACTTTTTTATAAGTAATGTGGACATGGTCGACTCCATATTTAGATATGATTTGTTGCTAAGATTCATAATCAAATAATACCACAAATTTGGCACTAAACAAATCAAATATATTTTTTTTTTCATCATCAATCTTCATATTGATTGCCACTAATTTATTAATCAAGCTATTAAACTCATTTGAATGTTCTTACAAAGAGAACTCTTAATCTTCAAATTATACAACCGCTATTCGAGAAAGATTTAATTTGACATCAATTTTCCTCCATATAAGTTTCATAATTTATCCCACGAATCTTTTTATAGTAGTTTGATCAGACATGTTGAATCATATGTAGCCGAACAAGATAGGAAGGAGAGAGAACCATGCATAGTCATACATATGTATGTGCAGAAGAGAGAGCAAGAGGCATTACTCCACCACCTCAACGTTACGCAAATCATCGCCTTTGGTTAGTGCCCTCTTTTTCAAAAGGTGAAAGCAACCTTCAAGTCCAAAGTCTTTTCATTTTCATGCTTAAAATTTAAAATTTTCCTTTTAAAAATGTATCGACATTTAAAAATACATCTTTACCTTTATAGTACATCCCCTTTATATATATATATATATATATATATATATATATATATATATATATATATATATATATATATATGTTATAAAAGGTGAAAGCAACCTTGAAGTCAAGTCGTCTAATATCTTTTAAACTCCATGCTAAACAAATAAAAGCCAATGTAGCAAAACCTACCCGTGGAGGAGGCGTGCATCCATCCTACCCGTGGAGGAGGCGTGCATCCATCCTTTGGGAGTTCATTTTGCATCTGCTGCGGCCTAGGATCCAGCATATGTTGCCAGGACGTACATACTAAGATCCAATAATTTGAACTTTCTATTTTCCCACTCCAACCATAAATAACTAATTTTCTATCGATCCACCGACGGTCCTCTTTGAATTTTTTTAAGCCATTGAAAATCTTTTTTCATTGTTTCGTTGTTTCGGATTGGTCCACAGATATTGAGATGAAACTCATCCTTATCCATGAAGTCCAAAATATGGAAAGTTCCAATAATTTTAGACCACCCAACATGTGGGCCCAACTGACAGCAACATCTACATTCCTGACAAAAATCGACCAGATTTTGAGAATCTTGTGATACTTTTTCTAAAAAGAAAAAAACCGGAAGCGAGTCAATTGCTTCCGTCTCCTTTCCAATTCCGTGCATCACATATATAAGAGGAAATTAAGGGATGTAAAGCTCATGGTACGTGTATCACCATTTGGTAGGCCCCAAAATTATGGCAACTCCTTCATGGTACGTGTGGGATTTTCTTGCAAACCAATTCAGGCGATCCTATCCGTGGGTACCATTGGGGATGGAGCACATCACCAGAATCCACCGATCGGTTGATCCTGACTGTCCAATGCTTCACAATTCAGGTTTAGATGGTAGTGGTCAGTGGTTTGAATTCTATAGGATGAATGGTTCTGATCATCATGCATGGCCCCGTTTATGATGGAGGTCCCACAAACTAGAGTGTGTGGGGCCTGTTGAGGGCTGCCTACATCTGTCTAAATGGTCCCAATCGTCAGGCATATTGAAAATCGATCATAGGCCAAGAATCAGTTGAAACGGTCTTCAATATCGGATTTTGGGCCATCCAGCATAATATCTCCTTTAATAATAGCGTAAATACAAGCAACGGTGGATGAATGGCAGATGAAATTTGATGGCTAGGATTACAAAGTTAACAGGATTAGTGGCCCATTGGATCTACAGTTCCCAAGACCGTTTCCCCTATAAACCGTTCCAGGACAAGCTTATTTTGCATATAAAGAAGATGGGACCTAAGGGGTGTTTGTGGCATCCAAACCTATCCAGCAGGGTGGCTTACCATGATAGTTGGACGCTCCAAATATCAGGTTGAGCTAACCATGGCAAGGGCCACTGCGTTAGGCTTTTGCATAATTCTCAACGTTTTTTTATATTAGGCTCACTATCTTATTTATATTTCACGCACGCAACCCAAGCATTACATGAGCCACGCTATATATGATAATGTATATCAAATATATATGATCATTAAGTGGGCTCCACCATAGAAAACATGGACAGCCATTAATTTAAAATAATAATAATAAAAACCTTGGAATTGGTGTCGTGGGAATGGCTTGCTTCTTTGGGTGCCCGGCTTTCATAGTGAGGCGACACTCATCAACAGGTTGGAAGCCACACCCTTGTGGGCAAAGCACAGCATTTGTAAAATAAGCTTATTCTACAATGGCTTGTAGAAGAACCAGCTAACAATAGTGATGGAATGGTTTGGGCCAGGCCAGGCTAAGGTTGGGTGATTTTCACAGGGGAACCAGGCTATGCAGTTAATACGTGTTTCCAAGCTGTGTGGGGCCTACTGTGATGTGTGAATGCCATCCAACAAATCCATCATATGGGCCCCATGTTAGGTCTAGATCCCCAAATCCAGCTTGGTCCGTAGCTCAAGTAGGCCACACTAAAGGGAATAAGAGGACATCCACTGACGTAGGATAAGGCTAAGGAAAATCACCAGACCGCTATGAATATGCGAAATGAAGTTATAAAGTTCGGTCCAAGAGTTTAATTCCAATTATAACTTTCAACGGTCATAACTTTGTAACCAGTTATCAGTTTCACCTGTATAATCCATCCTTGAAGAGGACGGGCTCTACATGCTGAGTTATTTGTCACAACCACTTATAAAATAGATAGAACAGTCCAATCCCCAGCTTATGAGAATATGGCCATTTGACATGGCAGTCCACAAGAACAAGTAGCAAGTTGAGAAATATATCAATTTTGCTTTAAGGATCTGCTTATTGGAATGATTACATCATATTATCAGTCATCAACTAACAGAACGTAGCAAAATCTCCTTTTTTTAAGGAGGGAGAGTTATTTGATACTCTTTAACTTTTTATGACACTTGATACACTGGTTGGTACTCGGTTATTACATGCAAGGCATGCATTATATCACAGTAAACCAATAATCGATCATGGGATATACTGTTGCTAAGTCACAATCCTAGAATTAGATTGGTTGCACAATCTTAACCTTTGATTTATAAACAATTGTTTATTAAATGAGACCATTGATATTGGGTTCCAACCCATGGCTCGGTGCTTGACTGACTGCATTTCAACAATGAGATCATAGGTTTGTGTGCCCATGTGGGGCTTTTGAAAAAATAAAAAATAAACAAAGAAAAAAAGCTGCAGATATTTTTATTGTCATTAGTTGAATGTACATCCACCAATTTGAATAGTCAACTAATTGGGTCCCTAGTCGTGGCTTAGTCATGCAGGGATGAACTTGATGAGGTAGATCACGTCTTCCTCAAGGTCTTCCTCAAGGATAACTACTCTGAATCTACGAGGAAAGAAAGCAAGAAAAATATAAATAAATTTTATAAAATTCGTAATTTGATTGATGAATGAAATAAATGAGTTCACAACCCTTTAAATAGGGATACTAAGTAATAAAAGAAATTTCATAATCAAACTACAACTAAAACTCTTAAAATTCACAATTCACTATAAATAATAAACTTACTATTCATAGACGATCGTGATGTCAACTGGTGCGCAAGGTTTTCGTCCAAAAATAAGACGTATTTGGCTTCACTACATTGTTCTCCTAATTATTCTAAGCACTTATCATGCTGGGTGCAACTCCTAAAGCTCAATAGATGAAGAGTTATAATCAAACTAAAACTTACTATTTATAGTAAAAATGGAATTAAGATAGGGAAACGAACATTGATCTGATGGCATTTCACAAATTTGGATTACGTATCTTGGCATAGTAGGATTGGATAGCTAAAACTGCTCGTCCTACTCAAAATCATATATTTTACGTTCGATAACTTATTCCAAATTGAGATATACGCCCGATTTAAAGTCTGACGGTCTGGATCACTTCAGTCGTGCCTTTTTTATCTATCTTAGCCATGAAACTTTCTGCAACCTACTCTATATCACTCAGTAATAGACTGTGAATTTCAACAATGAAGTCATGGGTTCAAGTGCCCATTGTGGTGTACGTAGGTGTGAGTGTGTAAAAAGAAAAAAGAAAGAAAGAAAGAATAGTCAAATAATAAAACAAGTTTTGGTTGACAATACATGTAAACAAGGACCCGTGATTTGGACAGTTTAATTCAAATTATTTATATTCCAACTACACAATTTTAAGTAATATGTTAGTGCCAACTCATCAACCATCTTATTTTCCCAATTTTCTTCCCTGCTAGGATATTTGCGCATCCTTACATTTAGTCAGTGCTCTTCCCTTTATATTATAAAAGGTGAAAGCAACTTTCAATGCCTCTTTCCAACTCATGTATATTATTGAATGAAAGAATTAGCATTAAAAAACAAAACGAAAAGGCAATGTACCAAAACCTACTTCCGCATGAGACATGCATCTCAATTCAAGAGTTCATTAATGTTGCCAATGCACAACTTAGGATCCAGCTCACACATGGGCCCACATGCTAATATAGTCCAATAATTTGAACCATCTATTTTTCCACTACTGCCATAAATAACTAGTGGTCCTGTGATCACACTTTACTGACAATCAGACCTAAATTTTAGAGTTGAATCCAAGCCATCGATCAAAATGGTTTCCAACCAATGGCTCATTGGTTGGCAGAGTGTGTGTCAATACTAAGGTCATGGGTTTGAGCGGTTGTGTCTAGCACATGCGCCAGTAACCTCAAAAAATACATAAAACCATTAAAAATATTCTTCTCGTCATTTCATGAGGTAGCACTTGCATGAAAATCTCCTTCATAGCATTTATCATGCGCTGCTTGTTGTTGTTTTTATTTATTTATTTATTTATTTTTATAATACACTCACGCACTTACATCACAGTGATTTTTCACCACAATGAGTACCTAGAACACATGACCTTATGTTGAAACTCTTATAAGTCTACCATCGAAGCATGAGTAAGAACGCATGATTTAATCTAAAACAATTGTCACAAATATTGTCTAGATCTTAAGAATCTTATGACTTTTATTTTTATTTTTTAAATTTATAAATCAATTAGATGATATCAACGTATTAATATAATAAAAATTCAAAATATTAGAATTTTTTATTGTTTTGCAAATTTGAAATGCAACAATTGTTTAAAATTCTAAATAATTTATTTATATATATATATATATATATATATATATATATATATATATATATATATATATATATATATATAAACTTAGTTAATGAAAGCAGTATGTAAAAATATTTTGATTATAATTTTTTTTACATGTTTATTTTATATATGCATTTGACTCATATTATTATTATTATTATTATTATTATTTTGTAATAACTCTAACCAAACACCTTGAGAAAATAATGATAATCACTTTGAATTACATTATTGAAAATTGAAAAACCAACCACGCTAAGACCATGAAAGCAGCCTGAAAGCCAGTCAAAAAGGTGAAGGTAGAGTGGAAGCAAGTCAAAACATTCCATCTCTTTTCCAATTCATTGTAATACACCTAAGAGATACAAGTATGGTAAAGCTTTATCATCATTTGGTGGGGGGCAAAATTATAAATGGTGAGCATATCATCACCCAAGAAGGTGCGACCCTTATCTTGGGGCCCACCTTGATATATGTATTTTACATTTATGTTGTCCATCCAGTACGCCGGATTATTTTAAGGCATGAACCCAAAAATGAAGCAGGTCCAAATCTCAAGCAGACCAATACTATAGGAAACATTGGTGGTTGACCATTAATTACAAGCTTTCTCTTGGGTCACAAAAGTTTTGGATTAAGCTAATATTTATTTTCTTCCGTTCCATCTAAGTTTATGTGACCTTATCAATAGCTTGGATGTCAAATAAACATTACCAAGATATTATGATGGGCCTCGGGAAGTTTTTAATGGTGGGGCATTCAATCACCACGATTTCCCATAGTATGGTCCATCTTAGATTTGGATCTACTTTATTTATCGCCTCATACCATAAAATGATCTAGCAAAATGGATGGATAGTGTAGATGTAGAATATATATATATATATATATATATATATATATATATATATATATATATATATATATATATATATATATATATATATATATATATATATATATATAAAGGTAGTCCCCCATGGTAAGGGCCGCACTTTCTTAGGTGAGGCTAGGGCCCACCTAATGCAGTCAAGATAGTGTGCCCCTTGCATGGGCCACCTTGATGTATGTATTTATATCGACACCATTCATTCATCTATTGTCATTATAGGGCATAAAACCAAAAATGAAATAAATCCGAATCTCAAGTAGACCATACCATAAGAAAGAGTGGTGAAATACTTATGGGCCATAAAAGTTTTTGTATCAAGCTAAGATTTGTTTTCCCCTTCTTTTAGGTTTGTGTGACCTTATTGGCATAAAGAGGAATGTAATGAGGTCGATCAACATCTTCCTCAGGGAATAATTACTCATTCCTTAGGATAATTACTCTGAATCCATAGAGCTCTCTGGAGTCCTCAAAGCTTCCTTAAGTCTAGAGAGATAAAAGCAAGAATAATTCCTAATAAATTCAAAATAATTTGATTGATGATAAGAAAGGAAATTACACTCTTTAAATAATGAACTCGAACCTAGGACCGAGTTAAAGACGTAGATTTCTCAACTTAAACACCCTACAAACATGACTTACTATAAATAGTAAATTTACTATTTTATAGGTGGCCTATATTCCTACTAGACTTTGTGGTTTTTGGATAAAATTAGTAAGTATCCAATTTTGCCCCACTACATTATTCTCCTAGCTTTTCTAAGCTATTTTCATGTTTGGCACTTCTACAACTCAAATGATCAAACATTATACTTGAATTGAAACTTACTATTTATATTAAAAATAAAATTAAATGTGACTTTTGACCGTCAATCTAATGGAATCTCGCAAATTAATTTGGTTGGCTTAAGTAGGTTCTCTTACCCAAAATCATATATAATATATTGAAAAATCATTCCAATACAACTGATTTAAGGTTCTGACAATTTAGATCATTTCTGCCTCCAATCAGGCACTTCTCTGATACATGTTTGCCATGAAAGTGTTTATGACACGCTCTTCATCACATATGAACAGGTTAGATGACAAATAAACATTACAAGAACATTACAATGGGCCTTATGAAGTTTCCAAATTTGGGCCATTTAATCACCACTGTTTCCTATTGTATTCTCCACTTGAGATTTGGATTTTTTTAATTTTTAGACTCATGCCCTAAAATGATCTAGCAAAAATAAATGAATAGTTTGGATATGGAATACATACATCAAGATGGGCTCTATGTGCAACACTATCTTGTCTCATGAATTTATCGGCCAATTTGATGGTGGTCCATGTCATAAGTTGATAAAATCCCCATGCGTCCTTAAGTTTCCTAATTTGTTTATCAAGTAGGCGCCACACATGTAATAAGAAATAAATATTTTCGTGGAATGCTATCAATATTCAGCATTCAAGGTAAATGGTTGCCCAATTGAGTAGAATAGTATATTTGCAGGATATAACACATGCACATGTAAGGTGGGGTCAAGTAGATCCGGCTAAAATGACTTCAGTCCAAGCTCAACTGAAAATTCATCAAGCCATGCATGCGTTTACAAACCCAGCCCATGGGTCAACCTAGTAGGTCCAAGCCCAGCCAACACTAGGATTGGGCTCTTAGGGTCAGGTCACCCACCCACCCTTAATGAGATTTATGGGACTGTGAGTGGGACCAAACTCATGTTGCATGCTATGGACATTAAAAGCCCCCCCCTTCCCCCCTCCCCCCTCCCCCCTCCCCCCTCGACGACCCTCAGTCAACAATAAAAGCCAATTCTACACTAGGTAACAAGTAGATGATGCATGCACCACGTAGTAGGTGAACGTCATTACCTTCCAAAGAAGATCAGTTCACCCACGTGGGTTGGGACCATAAAAGAGTACAATGATGGGATTGGGACAAGACCAATACAGCATTAAAGCAGTGTTTTCAGGGGGGAATGACGACTATCGCTCCTCGCTTTCAAGCATGTGGAGCCCACCTTGATGTGTGAATGCCATTCAACTAATCCATTAGATGGGCTGATTAGGCTTAGATTTCAAAATCCAGCTTAGTCTATAATTCAAGCGGGCCACACCTAAGTAAATGTGGAAAATCTCATGCACCGCTGAGATGAAGGAAATTAGGTTAGAAAGTTTAACCAAGTGTTTAGCATACACTGTAGCCTCAGTTAGCTATTACTTTGTGATTTATTAATCATTTCGTCGGTATAAAAAACAAGCTATCGATGAACTCTAAGTAATGGCCGATGCTAATAGCTATTGATCCTAAATGGTTTTCCAAACATTTGTTAAGGGTTAATTTAAATTTTAAGTTATAATTTATTATTTTTAGTAAATTCTAAATCTTAAATTTTAGGAATTTAGTAGTTTGGTTGTGGTCCAGAGTCTTTTGTTTTATGATTTTTTTAATTGATAATATATATTAGTTTGAATTTTTTTTACAAAAAAGTACTCCATTAATATGGTATTTACATCCTGGTACTTTCTTAATTAATTTTTCATTATCTTATTAATCAAGTTATTGTAAAAAGGTACATTCCATTAGTTTTCCAACAAAAAATTCCAAATTGCACGAGGACCTAACTACTTGTTGTGCTCGATTGCCCCACCATGATGTAGTGTTTTATTCATGCTGTCCATCCATTTTTCATATTATTTCATAGCATTGACCGAAAAATGAGGCAAATCCAAATCTCAGGTGGACCACACCATAGGAAACAATGGTTATTGGACGCCCACCATTAACTTCTAAGGCCCACCTTAATATCCACCACAATGTTAATTTTCCATCTAATATGTTGATTGGGTCACACAAACTTGAATGAAGGGAAAATGCAAATATAAGCTTCATTCAAAACTTTTGTGCCTCCGATGAGTTTTTAACCGTGGGTATCCAATCACAATTGTTTCTTATGGTGTGGTCTACCTGAGATTTGGATCTACCTCATTTTTTGGTTCATGGCATAAGATAACCTAGAAAAATAGAAGGACGGTGTAGATAAAACACATACATCGATCATAGTGGGCCCACAGAGAACTGTATGTGATTTCCTAGGTTAAAAGGGCTTTGTTGCCACAGGTTAACAGGCTTTACGGTTTATGTGTGGCCCTGACTGTAAAGCCTGCCTTGGTTTGTGTATTGTTTATTCATTTTTCCTACTTATTTTATTTTAGGACATGAGCCAAAAAATTACGTAGATCCAAATCTAAGGTGGACCAGAACGTTAGAAATTGTGTTGATTGAACACCCACCATTAAAAACTTCTCAGGGCCCGCCGCAATGCCCATTGTTGATGACAAAATCTGATTGGCCCCCTCTCCACGTCGCCCTCTAGGGATCGTCACTGAAGCCTGCACCAAGAAAACGGGTAAAGGTGACCCTGGCTAAGCCGGGGGACCCTCCGATGCCTAAGTCAGGATAAGGGAATCTGGGTCAAGTAGAGAGTAGAGGGGAGCTTGATTTCGCATACATGTAGATATGGCGCTGTGTGCTATTTATACTTGCCAATGGGGCGGTTTGAGTCTAATAATCTCGGCACGATCAGAGGAATTCTAAGATCATGGAGATACTGCTCGCAATCTACTGATTGCGCAGTATATCTGGTGGATCGTGCGCATCTGCGAGCGAAGTTACCAGCCACGTTTGGTTGTGGCAGTTTCCATGTTTAGTGAATGGGGTATGTGCCTCTGATCGTCGACTCGGCTCAGCATGTCCGACTATAGTCTCGGCATCCGACCCGACCCGTCAAGTCCGAGCTTATGTGGTCGGCAAGGGTATATCATGGTTGATGAATAATCTGTTATCCGATTGGATGTGACCCCCCTCCGAGCTGAACCTTGATCTAATACTCGTTGTTGTGGTGACGCTGAGATCAGATTAAATGGGTCGTGTCTCAGACGTAATGGCGCTGGGTTGGCTCGGAATAACTGGCTCGGATCTTCCCATAACAGAAGCCCCCTACTCTTCGAGTTTGTTTGCAGACTCGGAGAGTACTTATGTAGAAAATCTTCCACCCTTATCGCAATGATGACGGATCTCGAATTACGCACGCGCTGGTCGCCTTGACTAACGTGTGACGACGGTTACGATCCCGAATCTCCTCCCAGCCTATGAGAGGTTGCCACGCAGGCCTAAGGAGGCGTGTACCTGACGGCTCCGAGTGCCTGGGCGTCGCTTCGCATATCGAGGTACGCTGCCCAATGTCAAAGCCGTATGATCGGTTCAGTATCCCTCCAATGCAACGTTGCCATGTGTACTCGAAGATCGGCTCGTGCCGATTTGGCTGCTGCCATTAAGGCTCGCCATTAATGCAGAATCCCTTCGCTGCCTATATAAGGCGCCCCGAATTTTCATTTGCCACTTTACATTCTGAATTAGAAAAGCACATCGAAGGAGGCGATTTCTGACGAGGCGATTCCTGCTGAATTCGAAGTTCCCGGTAGAAGGCGATTTCCGGCAGTCACCCGGTGAGTCTCATTGATCTTCACCTTTCTTTCTGCCATGTCTTCCGACCTCAAGATGGTCCGCGAATATGCCTATGACTCCGAGTCGAGGAGTACTGAAAGTGGAAGTGAGTCTTTCGAACGCCCTTTTAAGACCACTCTCCCATACCCCCGCCTCGGAGATAAAAAAAGTTGGGTTTTAAGACCAAGCAGCTCAGCAAAAAGACAGCCACCTGAGCCCACCGAGTCGAGACCACTACCACTACCAAAATGCCCGCGAGTTTACGCACCGTAGAGGTAGTCCCAGGAGGTTCTGTCATGTCAGAATCTCAGATGGAGTGGATTCGTTCGGAATTTCAAATCCCTGACTCTGTTTAGATAAGGGCTCTCGGTCCTTTGAACGTTGCTAGCGCTCCTGTCAAGGGAGAAGTAGCCATCTTCCTTTGCACGCTGCAGTGCGGGGTTCGGCTCCCATTACACCCCTTCATCAGGAAGGTTGCGGCCTACCTTAGATTGGCTCCCGGGTAGTTTACTTCGAATGCTTGGAGAGTGATGATTTCCGCCTACATCATCTAGAGACAAGTTGGAAACTCCGAGCTGACTTCAGAGGAACTGCTGAGTCTGTACCTGATCAAGCATGACAAAAACGATCCATGGTACTATTTTGTGACTCGGGGAGCAAGGGGTCGGGATTGGTGATGCACCTGCTGTCCTCTAACAAAGACTGAAAAAAGAAGTGGTTCTGGACGGCAGGTGAATGGGAGGCACCAGCGGCTGAGCTTAGAACCTCAACGGCTCGGGTTCCTACCTATTTTATGAAATCAGGTCGGACTTCATTTTACATCAGGGTTTCTACTTTAGTTTTCACCTGTTTTAGTTGAAGTAAAATTTCTTTTTCCTTTTGCAGCTTTCCAAAAGGGTTTACCGCTCCTCGACTCGGACCAGAAAAATAGTATTGCAAAGGCCAGAGTGCGATCGGAGACACTTCTCTCATGGGCTGATCTGATCACCGCGGCCAACCTCCACTAGTCCGGACTCTACAAATCCCAGCCTTTGCTCACATCCCTCAGTAAGCTGCCCTAATCTCTCCGATGGACTTTCCTTCGGTTATTTAGTAGCTGACACAATCTTCTCTTTCGCAGGCATGGCCGAGGCGTCCGGAGCTCGGAAGAGGAAAGCAGCTCCAACAGCGGCGGAGTTGCTGAAGGAAGCCCCCGGGTGAAGATCACTCATAAGAAGCCAGTTCCCCCTTGCATGGGGGAATCTTCTGTTGCGCCGACCTCAGCAGCCCCAGTTCCAAAACCAGTCGGCTCTTCCGCTGCGGTGCTGACCCCAGCACGCCCCAATGCTGCCGCTGCTCCTTAGACGGTCTTGCGCCCGGTGGTGTCTCCTCCTTCAGGGCTTTTCCAAATGGCTGTGGCCAATATCCCAGTCGTTACGAGCTCTGTTGCTACGCGCGCTCCCACTGTCTCCGTTCCTGCCACCGCGGAGGTACCTGTCGTGGTCCCCGAGGCCCCCATTGTTATCCCCTCTTCCTCCGAACGGGAGGAGGCCATTAGAATGGACGACAATATGCTATCCCCCCTCCCCCCCGAGGTCGGGGGAGATGTCCGCACGAGGCGAGCACGAGCGGTGAGAGGTTCGAGTCGGACTATCACATGGCTTGCTTGGCCCCGTGGGCTGCCAGGCACGCTAAGGAAGAGGATATTTCTTTGAACCTTGAGCGGTCGGAAGGCGGTTTCCTAAACGACTTCGCGTCTATTTGCTACATGGTATATCTCCGAGAGGATTCTCCCTTTCTTCCATATCGTTATATATATTTTTAAGGTTCTGACCTTTGTTTCCTGCTCAGGCTGTCCTGGTGCTTCTCTCAATTCGAGAAAGAGTGCGGGAGCATAGGAGGAGGGAGGTAGAGTCTGAGGCTCTCCAGGCTGAGCTGGCAGCCTTGAAGTCCGAGCAGATCGAGCTACGTCGGCAGCTTTCGAGCGAGAGGGCTAGGGTGAGTCGACTGCAGGGAGTCATCATCGACTTGGAAGCCAGGGAGCTACATTTGCAGGAGAGGATGGATAATTATAAGGGGAGTGGCGATGCAGCGACCGGTGAGCTGACCCGCGTCAGGGCTCACACGTACTCTTTGGCCATGGAGACCACTCGGCTCGGAGATGACCTGAAATGCACTAAGGCCGAGGCGGCTGAAAAATGGATCCGAGCCGTCAATCAGGCCGTGGAGGCTCAGCGGGCCAAGGACGATGCCTCTCTGGCGGCAGTGGTTACCGCCGCGGTTGAAGGTTTCAAGACCTCCAAGGAGAAGGACGCAGAAGCTGCGACGTTTTACAACCGCGGCTTCGATGCTTGTCTCTAGGTGGTTCTGGATTTATACCCAGACCTCGATCTTGACTCTCTTCTGCCCGAGGATTCCGAGGACGCCCCTGCTGAAGTCACCCGCTCGGACCAAGCCCACGACTCCCAAGCTCTTCCTCCAGCATGAAGACATTCTATCATTTTTTATTTTTTATTTTTTTAGAAACTACCAATGTATCTCTATCAATATATTTTTTACCCCTCCGTGGGGATTTAATGAAAAATATTTCTTTGATATTGTGTTCCCTTCATTTTTGTTTAGTCGGTTTTAGGGTTGGTTCTCCGAGCTCCCTCGGCCCAAGTCTTAGTTGGGTCCAATCCCTTAGAATACTCGGCCCGTCGCCTGTCTGGCGAGAACCCTTCATTCTTTCGTATGTCGAGCCGAGCGCTTCAATGAAGGGTCAGGCTATTATTAGGCTTTTTCCCTCGAGGGGATGCCTTGTCGATTTTCGGTTAGATTAGGCTCCGATCCCTTAAAGGATCAGGCTATTCAATTCGTGCTTGTGTTGATAAGATAATCGGGCATGTATCCAAAGTATAATTGATCTTTTATTAAGAGCTTTAAAGGCTAGCCGCTCGGAGGCGTACATTTTATTATGAGCCTTAAAGGCTGGTTCCTCATGGGTAGTAGATCTTCAAGTGCTCGGCGTTTCAAGGGTGAGGAGATGACAACCTTCGAGGTTTTCTAGGTGATACGAGCCTGGTTTGGCAGATCTGACCACACGATATGGGTCTTCCTAATTGGGTCCGAGCGCTCCTGCCCCCGACTCAGCTATGTTTTGGAAGACCCATCGGAGGACTAAGTCTCCTGGTCAGAAGTGTCTGACTTTAACTTTTGAATTGTAGAAGCGCGCTACCTGCTGGTGCCGAGCCGCGGTTCGGAGCTTGGAAACCTTTATGAGTTCTTCGAGCAAATCCAGATTAGCAGCGATCTGCTAGGAGTTCTGATTTTCTTCGAAGCTCCTAACCCGCGCCGTAGGGAGTCCAATTTCTACTGGCACCATTGTCTCCGAGCCATAGGATAACGAAAATGGGGTTTCACCCATCGAAGTCTAGGCTGTGGTCTTGTAAGCCCAGAGGACGAAGGGGAGCTCCTCGGCCCAATTTCTCTTTACTTTTTTCAGCTTTGTCTTAAGATGGTGCTTGATGATCTTGTTAACCGCCTCTACCTGTCCGTTCGACTGTGGATGCCGAGGCAATGAGTAAGCGTTCACAATGTCAAGTCCTTGACACATGCTACGAAACTTGTCATTATCAAATTGGCAGCCGTTATCAGAAACGATGGTTCTTGAGATTCTGAACCGGTAGACGATATTTTTTCACACAAAGTCGATCACTTTTTGTTCAGTGATCTTTGCAACTGGCTCGGCCTCGGCCCACTTAGTGAAGTAGTCGACGGCGACTATAGCGAACTTGACTTGTCCCTTCCCAGTGGGCAAGGGACTGGTGATATCGATCCCCCATTGGGCGAACGGCCACGGCCCACTCATGGGGGTCATTTCTTCTGCCGGTTGTCTCGGCACGGCAGTAAAACGCTGACACTTGTCACACTTTCGAACAAAATTCTTGGAGTCTTGCTTAAGAGTTGGCCAGAAATACCCTTGACGAAGTATTTTCATGGCCAAAGCGCGACTGCCAGAATGGTTCCCGTAGATTCCCTCTTGAATCTCCTGAATCACGTAGTCGACCTCATCCGGTCGAAGGCATCTAAGGTAAGGCTGAGAATACCCCTTCTTGTACAGTACTTCGTTCAATATAGCGTACCGGGCCACTCTAACCCTAAGTTGCCTCGCTTCAAGCTTGTCCGAGGGAGTTTCGCTGGATGACAGATAATTGAAGATCGGGTCCATCCAACTAGGAATGGACTGGACAGGATTGACTTTCTCCGACTGGCTAATACTTGGGTGTTCAACGAACTCGACCGGGACGAAACGCGGGATCTTTCCCTCGGAGGCCGAGGCGAGTTTTGCTAACGCATCGGCCCATGAGTTCTCGGCTCTGGGGATCTGCCGAATGGTGCAACTCCAAAATCTCTCGATCAATTTTCTTATTTTCTCGAGGTAGGCGATCATTCTGACTTCCTTAGTTTTGTACTCCGAAGAGATGTGGTTCACTACTAGCTGCGAGTCGCAGCGGACTTGTAGAGTATGAACGCCTAGTCTTGCTACCAGCCTGAGCCCAGCTAACAACGTTTCGTATTCGGCCTCGTTATTTGAAGTTTTGAACCCGAGCCTGATTGCGTATTAGATTGTCATTGAATCAGGTGCAACCAAGACAACTCCGGCTCCTGATCCTTTAATATTGGAAGACCCATCAACATAAAAGACCCACCCCGGGTCTGATGTTGTCTCTTGGTTGTTCAAAGGGACTGGTGTCATTTCGACTTCCTTACTGACTTGCTCTTCATCCAGGGTTGTGAACTCGGCGATAAAGTCGGCTACAACTTGACCCTTGAGTGTCGTCCTGGGGCGGAATTGAATGTCAAACTCTCCGAGCTCTACAGCCCACTTAGTCATCTGTCCCGACACTTCGGGTCTCTGGAGGACCTGCCTTAGAGGAGAGTCTGTTAGCACAATTATGGAGTGGGCCTGAAAGTATGGCCGCAATCTTCTGGCCGAGACGACGAGGCAGAGCGCCAGTTTTTCCAAGGACTAGTACCTTGTTTCAGCTGGTACCATGGCTTTGCTTACATAATATACGGGGTACTGCTTGCTTCCGACCTCTCTGATCAAAGCCGAACTGACAGCTGAAGCCGAGACTGCGAGGTAGAGGAACAAAAGCTCTCCTTCTTCAGGCTTGGACAATAGGGGCGGTGAACCCAAGTACTGTTTTAATTGCTGGAAGGCATGCTCACACTCTGGCGTCCACTCTGCCTTCTTATGGCCCTTCAGCTGCTAGAAGAAGGGAAGGCATTTATCTGTAGCCCTAGATATGAAGCGTCCGAGGGCAGCAACCCTTCCCATGAGACACTATATCTTCTTAAGAGTCGGAGGCGAGTTCATGTCGAGGAGGGCCTTGATCTTATCTGGATTGACCTCGATACCTCGCTGGCTGACTTGAAATCTAAGAAACTTCTCTGACTTAACCCCAAATGCACACTTATCGGGATTCAATTTCATCTGATACTCTCGGAAGATACTGAATGTTTCTCTGAGGTCAGAAAGGTGGTTGGAGGCTTGGGTACTTTTCACTAACATTTCATCCACGTACACCTCCATGGTGAGCCCAATCTAGCTGGCAAACATCTGATTCACCAGCCTCTGATATGTTGTCCAAATATTTTTCTGGCCAAATGGCATGACCCGATAACAGTAAAGCCCTCTGTCCGTGACAAAGGTACTCTTTTGCCTATCTGGGGGATGCATAGCGATCTGGTTGTACCCGGAATAAGCATCCAGAAATGAGAGTAATGTCCGGCCGTGCTATCCACTAGTTGGTAGATCCGAGGTAACGGGAAGCTGTCTTTGGGACACGCCTTATTCAGATCGGAATAGTCTACACAGACCCGTCACTTCCTGTTAGACTTCCTGACGAGCACAACATTTACTATCCAATCAGGATAATATACTTCTTCTATGAAACCCGCATCGAGCAGGACTGAGACCTCCTCGGCAATGGCTTCATATCGTTTGGCATCGAACGGTCTTCTTTTTTTCTTGACTGGCCGGTGGTTTGAGTCCACGTTCAGCCTGTGGACCAGCACATCGGGTGAGATCCCCGGCATATTTATGTGTGACCATACGAAGATGTCTTAGTGTTGCTTCAAGAAGGCCAATAACTCGTTCCTCCGTTCGAGATTCAGCGATGATCCGAGCTGAACAGTTCTGCTCGGGTCTGATTAATCGAGCGGTACTTTCATTAGATCTTCGACGGAGGAGCTTTCCGTCGGTCCTCGAGGATCTAAGGCGTCCACCACGAGCATTTGTTTGACAGCTCATTTTCTTACGGCTATCGTATAACATCTTCGGGCCTCGCGTTGATCGCCTCGGAGATATCCAATCCTACCTTCAGCTGGAAACTTCATCATCAGATGATAAGTTGAGACGGCCGCTCTCATTGCGTTGAGGGAGTGTCGGCCCAGGATCACATTGTGGACTGATGGAACATTGACAAGTAAAAAGTCCACCAAAAGTGTGACTTGATGTTGCCCTTCTCCCGCTGTTACTGGGAGGGAGATGGCTCCTTCGAAAATGACCTTCTCTCCCGCAAAGCTGTGCAAGAGAGTCTTCACGGGTCGGAGCCTGTACCGTTGAATTCCCATCTTTTCCAACACTTCAGAATACATAACATCAGCTGAACTTTCGGTGTCGACCAAGATGCGATATACTTTATGATTTGCTATGGTCATGGTGACCACTAACGCGCCATCGTGCGGATGATGGATCCCGCGTGTATCATCTTCCGTAAAAGTCAGGCTGCACGGAGTGACTCGGAGTTCCTTGCTGAGACGTTCCGCCAGGTAAACGTGGTGTGCCGGCTCGGAACTCCGGGAATGGACTTTTCGAGCCCTGTTTAAATCCCCTCCCCCAGCTGATCCCCCGAAGATGGTGCGAATTTCGGCGGGTTCCTCTGGGGGGCTGTTTAGCTGTTCTCGCGGCCATTCCTCTCTCCGAGCGGATTTCTCTTTTTTAGTGTAGCGACGTAAATGTCCCTTGCGGATGAGGGACTCAATCTCGTTTTTTAGATCTACGCAATCGTCCGTGTTGTGACTGTTATGGGAAGATCCGAGCCAGTTATTCCGAGACAACCCAACGCCATTATGTCTGAGGTACGACCCATTTAATCTGATCT
Source organism: Magnolia kwangsiensis (assembly GCA_037074715.1). NCBI lineage: Eukaryota > Viridiplantae > Streptophyta > Magnoliopsida > Magnoliales > Magnoliaceae > Magnolia > Magnolia kwangsiensis. The sequence continues at coordinate 14,527,819 of CM073586.1, forward strand.
CAGCGTCAACACAATGATGAGTATTAGAGCAAGGTTCAGCTCGGAGGGGGGTCACATCCGATCGGATAACAGATTATTCACCAACCACGATATACCCTTACCGACCACATAAGCTCGGACTTGACGGGTCGGGTCGGATGCCGAGACTATAGTCGGACAGGCTGAGCCGAGTCGACGATCAGAGACGCATACCCCATTCGCTAAACATGGAAACTGCTACGACCAAATGTGGCCGATAACTTCGTTCGCAGATGCGCATGATCCACCAGATACACTACACAATCAGTAGATTGCGGGCATCATCTCCATGATCCTAAAATTCCTCTGATCGTGCCGAGATTATCTGACTCAGACCGCCCCACAGGCAAGTATAAATAGCACACAACGCCATATCTACAGGTATGCGAAATCAAGCTCCCCTCTACTCTTTACTTGACCCAGATTCCCTTGTCCTGACTTAGGCATCGGAGGGTCCCCCGGCTTAGCCAGAGTCACCTTTGCCCGTTTTCTTGGTGCAGGCTTCAGGGACAATCCGCAGAGGACAATGTGGAGAGGGAGCCGATCAGATTTTGTCATCAACACCCATTATAATGTTTTTTTTTTTTTTTTTTTTTCCATTCAACCTGTCGATAAGGACACACTGACCTAGATGAGTTGGAAAAACAAATATCAGTTTGATCCAAAACATCTGTAGCTCATAAGAAGTTTTTAACGGTGGGCATTTACCATTTTTTCTATCAGTGTGGTCCACCTGAGATTTGAATATACATCATTTTGGCAAATGTCTTATAATGAGCTGTAGAAATGGATGAACGCCATAGATGAAACACATACATTATGGTGGGGCCCAAAGACCATCCACAGTGGCTAAAACGGATGGACTACTTAGTCCGCTGAGAGAAACATGCAGGAAAGTAGACGGTAAACAGACCGAGCCTGGGGAGGTTTCTACCCGGATTTTGAAATGTTTCAAAATAGGCTTATTCAAGTTCTGATTTTGAAGCCCGAACGCGGTCCATTTATACCGTACAAGGAAAAGAAAACAAACATGATTCCCTACCGACCCTACTACTCGCTACTGGTTCGTATTCTTTTAGCCTTACCATGATTTATATTTAATACACACGTTCACCTGCTTCTATAGTTCATTGTTGGGCATGAGACCAAAATTGAGGTAAACCCAAATCTCACGTGAACCACACTGAAAGAAACAGTGGTGATTGAATGCCCACCATTAAAAACATTTTAAGGGTTATAAATGTTTTGGATCAAGCTGATATTTGTTTTTTACCTTCATACAGGTATCCTGGATGGCGAATAAACATGATGGTGTGCATTATGGTGAGCCATTGCAAACTTTTAACGGTGGTTATCGAATAAGCACTATTTCCAATGGTGTGGTCTACCTTAGATTTCGATTGCTTCATTTTTGCCACAAAATGAGCAATAAAATTTATGTTACGTAAATAAAGGTGAACCCCACGCTCGGCAACATCTTCGGCGAGGAGGGGGTGTCACCTAAACAAGGATGGTTGACGCAATGGGGCTATTAAGAGGATTGCATAAAGTGCTATGTGAGCCTCACCATGGTGTATGTGCTTTATCTATGCCATCCATCCATTTTTTTCAGATCATCTTATGGCATGAGCCAAAAATTGAGTCAGATCCAAATCTTATGTCGACCACATTATAAGAAACAGTGGTGATTAACTACCACCGTTAAAGGAATATTCTCATGGATTTTTTTAGGTCCATCCTCTTTTTTATTATTATTCGTCATGGAGTAAAAGAAAATTCTTGAAAAAAAATAAAATAAAGGTCCATCCTCCTTTTAGTATTATTGGTCATGGAGTAAAAGAAAATTTGAAAAAATAAATAAATAATCTCTTCTTTTATCCATGTATCCGCTGCATTATTAAGGAGGGCGCCTGCAACTATAAAATCTTTCACATGGAATAAGAGGTCCAACATGCTGTGTGTATTACATCAAACCCAATCATCAAGTGCGCCCCATCTGGATGAATGGACACACTAGCACTCCCGCCATTCCAAACCCAAGGTGAGCCGCATGTACGACCAGAATATACAAGTTTCAAGCCTGATTGTACATTACTCACTCCTTGTGGCACAGCCAACTTGAGTTTTGGGTCAACATGATTGTCGGTCTTTACAGTAAACACAGGGAGGAAAACCAGATCCACGGTTTAGATTCCACCTAGGCATCAAAGGTGGCTCCACACAGCTCAAACAATGGTGATTAATATATTACTGAAATCTTTGCGATCGTTCCACGTTTCCACGTTGCATCAAACAACTCGAAGACTTCAAGTCTCTTACCTTTCCACGCCCAATGAAATCGGATTGCAGGCTCTTATCGTATTGAGTAAACTCGGTTCGGCTCACTATGAATGCACGTGGTTTATCCACACTATCCATACGTTTTCCCGGATCATTTTAGGGGTTGAGCCCAAAATTGAAACATATACAGAGCTTAAGTTTACCATACCACGTGGAAGTATTGATTTCCACTGTTGTAACCTTTCTGAGGCCTCTGGTGACGTTTATTTGTCATCCAACCTGTTCATAAGATTACACAGATATGAATGAAGGGAAAACAAAAATATCAGCTTGATCTAAAACTTCCTTAGCTCCTAAGAACTTTTCAATGGTAAACATTCAATTCACACTGTTTTTGTTGTGTGGCCCACTCAAGCATTGGATATACTTCATTTTTGGTTTAAAGGTATATAATTATCTGATAAAATGGATGAACGGATTGGATAAAATACACGAATGACAGTAGCCCCACAGAGTTTACTCAGTACGCAATCCGCTTCCCCAACCTATGGTATCCTTTCTGCCACGTGGCACAATCAAGTGACCACACGTGGAGTGATTCAACTGGTTGAAGTCTTTTGACAACCCTCAATCAACAGTCAATCAAAGGCCCACTTAAACTTTGGATACGGTTCATTTTTTAAAACATGTCTTAGAATGAGCTCATAAAACGTACGAATAGAAAGGATATTTCACAGACATCATATTGGGCCTCACCTGAGTTCCCAGCAAAGAAGCTTCCTGCGAAAGGCTCTCACCGGACGCGGATTTCCTGTACAAGCCTTTCACTGGAAGTTACCACGCTAGAAACTCAGGTGGGGCCCACTATGATGTTTGTGAGAAATCCTTCCTATCCATTCGGTTTGTAAGTTCATATTAGGGCACCTTATCAAAAATGAACTGTATCTAAAGCTCAAGTGAGCTAAAAAAGTGATAATTAAATTTCCACAGTTGAGATATTCATGGGGCCACATAAGTTTTGATTTATGCTAATATTTTTGTTTTCAGTTCATCCCAATAGGAATGATGTTATTAACAGTATGGATGGCATCTAAACATAACTGTTGAACCCAGGGAGGTTACATCGGCGGGAATTTTTCTAACCACATTGTCCTTTAGTACGGCTCACTTGGTTTTTCTATACGGTTAATTTTTTACAGCATGTCTTAAAATGAACTCGTAAAACGGATGAATGGAAAGGATATTTCACAAACATTATAGTGGGCCTCACCTAAGTTCCCAGCGAAAGAACTTGCTGGAAAGGCTTCCGCAGGAAATCCGCCTCCCAGTCAACAATAAAAGCCAATTCTACGTTGGGTAACAAGCTGACGATACATGCACGACGTCGTAGGTGAACGTCATTACCTTCCAAAGAAGATCAGTCCACCCTCGTGGCTTGGGCCCACTTGATTTGTTTACTAGAAAGTGGAAAGACGTAGTGGGCCAAATTCCATCAAAGAGCAGAATGATGACCGATTGGGACAAGACCAATACAGCGTTAAAGCAGTGACGACTATCGCTCCTAGCTTTCAAGCATGTGGAGCCCACCGTGATGTGTGAGTGTCATCCAACTTATTCATTAGATGGGCCCATTAGGCCTAGATTCCAAAATCCAGCTTAGTCTACAATCCAAGTGGCCCACACTAAAGGAAATGAGGAGGGACTTATGGTTATGTATAACAAGATCAAGGAAAATCTCATGCACTGCTGAGATGAAGGAAATTAGGTTAGAAAGTTTAAGGGTTTTGCATACACCATAGCTTCTATTAGCTATTACTTTGTGATTTACTAACTATTTGGTAAGTAGAAAAAAGCTACTGACGAACTCTACATAATGGCCAATGCCAATAGCAATTGATCCTAAATGGTTTTCCAAACATTTGTTAAGGGTTAATTTAAAATTTAAGTTATAATTTATTATTTTTAATAAATTCTAAATTTTTGATTTTAGGAATTTACAAGTTTGGTTGTGGTCCATAGTCTTTGTTCTGTGATTTTTTCAATCATAATATTATTTTGAATTTTTTACAAAATAGTACTCCATTAATATGATATTTACATCCTAGTACTTTTTAAATAATTTTTCATTAAACTACCTTGTTAATCAAGTTATTGTAAAAATGTATATTTCATTAGTTTTCCAACAAAAAATTATTAATTGCATAAGTACCTAGCTACTTGTTGTGCTCGGTGGGCCCACCATGATGTAGAGTTTTATTCATGCCGTCTATCCATTTTTCATATTATTTTAGGGCATTAGCTAAAAAAATGGCAAATCCAAATCTCAGGTGTACCACACTATAAGAAACAATGGTGATTGGACGCCCACCATTAAGAACTTTCTAAGGCCCACCTTAATATCTACCACAATGTTTATTTTCCATCTAACCTGTTGATTAGGTCACAAACTTGAATGAAGCAAAAATGTAGATATAAGCTTCATCCAAAGCTTTTGTACCTCTAAGAAGTTTTTAACGGTGGGTGTTCAATCACAATTGTTTCTTATGGTGTGGTCCACCTAAGATTTAGATCTGCTTCATTTTTCGCTCAGGCCATAAGATGATCTAGAAAAATGGATGGACAGTATAGATAAAACACATACATTGTGGGCCGATTTGCCTAGTTTAAAAGGGCTATGCTGCGGCAGGTAAATAGGCTTTACGGTTTAGGAGTGGCCCTGACAGTAAAGCCTGCCTTGGTGTGTATATTGTATATCCCCACCTTCTATACATCTTTCCGGCTTATTTTAGGACATGTGCCCAAAAATAAAGCAGATTCAAAACTCAAGTGTACCGTAACATTAGAAATGGTGTCGATTGAACACCCACTGTTAAAAACTTCCTAAGGCCCACCGCAATGCCCATCATAATGTTTTTTCCATCCAACCTGTTGATAAGGACACACGGACTTGGATGAATTGGAAAAGCAAAGATCAGTTTGATCCAAAACATTTGTAGCCCATAAGAAGTTTTTAATAGTGGGCATTTAATTACCACTTTTTCTGCAGCGTGGTCCACCTGAGATTTGAATATACATCATTTTTTGGCACATGTCTTATAATGAGCTATATAAATAGATGGACGACATAGATTAAATACATATATTATGGTGGGCCCCAAAGACCATCTGCATGTGGCCAAAATGGATGGACTACTTGGTCCAGTAAAAGAAACATGCAGGAAAGTAGGGCGGTAAACGGCCAGGCCTGGGGTGGTTTCAGCCCAAATTTTGAACTGTTTCGGGCTAGGCCTATTCAAATTCTGATTTTGAGGCCTGAGCACTGCCCATTGATACCGTATGAGAAAGAGAACAAATGTAATTGCCTACTAACCCCACTACTCGCTATTGGTTCATGTTCTCTTAGCCCCACCATGATGTACGTTGTTGATGGAAAAATTAGGTCCACCCTCTTTAGACCTTCGAGTACCTACACTTGGGAAAGGTCGGCAGACTATTCCCAGGTTAGGTCGACAGACTACACCCAAGTCAGGTCGGCAAACTACCCTCAGGAAAGGTTGGCACTACTACACCCAGGTCAACTCGGTAGACTACACCCATGTTAGTTTGGCATATTACCCCCAGGTCAGGTCGGTCAAAATCACCCCGGCCTCCTACTGTACATTTCCGCTGATTCCAAATAATAAGATCTTATTTTAAAAAAATTCGCCTGAGATCTTCTCCAAAGATCTCGGAGGATATCTGCAACAGGCTTGGGATCACGAGATCTTCGCAAAGTATCTCGGGAGATTCCTCTACACGTTCATGATTCGAATCTTTTTACAGTATGTCCCTACTAAATAGGGAGATCTCATTTACACCACCACTTTCCCTCAACTATAAATATGAACATCTCTAATGGTGAAAAGTACGCAGAATCTCTCACCCAAAACCTCTCAATACTACAAGACCTAGATTTCTAGCCTGACTTTGGCATTGGAGGGTCCTTTGCTCTAGTCAGGCTCTCCTTTGTCTTCTTCATGTGCAGGTACTCGAAGGTCTAAAGATGATAGACCAGATTTTTGTATCAACATATCTTTTTAACACCCACCGATCATCTGCTCCTTTAGCTCATTGTTGGGCATGAGACCAAAAATGAGATAGACCTAAATCCCAGGTGGACCACACTGCAAGAAAAGGTGGCAATTGAATGCCCCCATTCAAAACATTTTATGAGATAGACTCCAAGATGATATTTGTTTTTTCCCTTCATCCATGTCAGTGGCCTTATCATGGATGGCTAATAAACATTACGGTGTGCATTATGGTGAGCCATTGTAAACTTTTAACGGTGGTCATCCAATAAGCACTATTTCTAGTGTTGTGGTCCACCTTAGATTTTGATTGCTTCATTTTTGCCATAAAATGAGCCAATAAAATAGATTGATGGCGTGATTTATGCTACATAAATAAAGGTGAGCCCCACGCTCAGGGCAGCACCATCTTCGGTGAGGCCGGGGTGGCACCTAAACAAGAATAGTTGACACAGTGGGCCATTAAGAGGATTGCGTAAAGTGCTCTATGAGCCTCACCATAATGTATGTGCTTTATCCACGCTTTCCATCCATTTTTTCAGATCATCTTATGGCATGAGCTAAAAATTGAGTCAGATCCAAATCTTAGGTGGACCACATTATAGGAAACAGTGGTGATTGAACTACCACCATTAAAGGAATATTCTCACGGATTTTTTCAGATCCATCCTCTTTTTACTATTGTTGGTCATGGATTAAAAGAAATAATCTTGAAAAAAATTGCAATCTCTTCTTTTATCCATGTATCCACTGCATTATTAAGGAGGGTGCCTGCAACCATAAAATCTTCCATACGAAATACTGAGGTCCACCATGCTGTGTGTATTTCATCAAACCTAGTCATCACGTGCACCCCATCTTGATGAATGGACACACTAACACTCAGGCCATTCCAAAAATAAGGTGAGCTGCATGCCCCATGAGAATTAGGGGTGCACATTTAACCGGTAGAACCGTGGAATCGGACCGGAACTGACCAAATGGTCCAGTTTGGTCCGGTTCTAGAGTGCATCGGTTCCGGTTCCGGTTCCAAAAATCAAAGAACCGGTCGCATCAGTTCGGTTCTCGGTTTGGGGGTATGTAGAACCGAACCGAACCGTGAACCGATCCGTAGAACCAAACCGTGGATCCGATCTGTGGAACCGAACCGTGGAATTGAACCTGGAACCGAACCAAGAATGCTTTGATTATTTCCATATTTGACTCATGATTTATGGTTTATAATGCATCATTTAATTATTTTCATAAATATATTTTTGCACACCATATACAATATCTAGACCATTCATCAAATGGACCACAACATGGATGGACATGGGCTAGATAATAAAATTAAACATGCAATTGGGCTGGATTATAAAAAGCCCAGAACCGTGGAACCGATCCGGAACCGAACCGGTTTTAACGATTCGGTTCCGGTTCGGTTCTAGGGTGCCAATGGTTCAGTTCCGGTTCCGAATATCATAGAACCGTTAGGAACGGTTCGGTTCCGATTTCACCCCAGAACAGGACCAAACCGAACCGTGTGCACCCCTAATGAGAATATACAAGTTTCAAGCCTGATTATACATCACTCACTCCTTGTGGCACGTCCAACTTGAATTTTAGGTCAACACGATTCTCATTTTTTACAGTAAACATAGAGAGGAAAACCAGATCCACGGTTTAGATTTCATCTAGGCATCAAAGGTGGGCCCCACGCAGCTCAAATAATGGTGATTAACATATTACTGGAATCTTTGCCTTCGTTCCACTTTTCCACATTGGATCAAACAACTCACCATGAGAAGACTTCAAGTCTCTCACCTTTCCACACCCAATGAAATCGGATTGCACACTCTTATCTTACTGAGTAAACTCGGTTGGGCCCACTGTGAATGCATGTGGTTTATCCACGCCGTCCATCCGTTTTTCTAGATCACTTTAGGGGTTGAGCATAAAATTAAAACATATACAAAGCTTAAGTATACCATACCATAGGAAACAGTGGAAGTATTGATTTCCACCATTGAAACCTTTCTAAGGCCCTCCGATGATGTTTATTTGTCATCTAACCTGTTCATAAGAACACATAGTCATGGATGAAGGGAAAATAAAAATATCAACGTGATCTAAAACTTATGTGGCCCCCAAGAACTTTTCAACGGTAGACGTTCAATTCACACTATTTCTAGCAGTGTGGCCCACTCGAGCTTTGGATATGCTTCATTTTTGGTTTAAAGCCCTATAATTATCTGAATAAATGGATGGATGGATTGGATAAAATGCATGAATGACAGTGGGCTCCACAGAGTTTACTCAGTATGCAATTTGCTTCCCCACCCTATGGTATCCCCTTTCTGCCATGTGGCACAATCAAAGGACCACACGTGGAGTGATCCAACTCGTTGAAGTCACTATAAAGACTTTTTTTTCCTTATATTTCAAAATTTTTTGGTTGCTTTATGTAAATTTACTCTTACAATTCCCCATGCAGGAAGGCAGTCTTCACATCCATCTGTTCTAGCTCAAGATTATATTAGACAACCAGCGCCAATACAAATCTATTAAATACTTGCTTCACTATCGATGTAACTATCTCAGTGAAGTCCACACCTTCTCTCTGAGCATATCCCTTCACTACCAACCTTAATTTGTACCTATCATGTTTCTTCTTAAATATCCACTTACACCCGATCACTTTTCGACTAACGAGGAGCTCCACCAACTCCCTTGTCTCGTTCTTGTACAGAGAGTACAACTCATCATGTTACTTTTCACTTTTTGGTATCTGATTCATCAAAAGTCTTATAAAGACTAGATGGATCCCCCTCATCCGTAATAAAGGTAAATGCGACATTTGAGTCATTCATGTATCTTGCTAGTAACCTGAGATCCCACGGTGGATTCTTTCTCACGAATGGTTACTCTACCTACTCTTGTACCTATGTTTGTGTCTCAGTATCAGCCTGTGTCTCATCTCTATCTAACTGACTGTCCATAACCAACTTTTAGCTTCCTTGTACTCATCCTTACGGAACAAGGATCCTTAGTTAAATTTGACGTCGTGACTAAGGATAATTTTTTGTAGTTCGACCCACTTTACACCATTTTCGTAGTTGATAAAGTTGTACTTTTTAGCTCTTTGATCCAGCTTATCTCTCTCAACTGATAATACATAAGAGTAAACATCATACCTAAATATACGCAGTCCCGAGTAATCTACCTCTTGACTGCTCCACATTTTTTCTAAAATTTTACATTCAATGATTTAAGAAGGGGACTGTTTCACCAAGTAACAAGCCGTGTTAATGGCATCTGTCCATAATTTCTTTCCTAACCCAGCATTAATAATCATACATTGGACCCTCTGAAAGTGAGTCTGATTCATTCGCTCAGCCACACTATTTTTCTCTAGTGTGTGACGTAATGTATTGTTCCTTACAATCCCTTCATCTTGACAATACGGATTGAATTTCTCGTAAGTGAATTCCTCATCGTTATCTGTTCTCAATACTTTCACCTTTCACCCTAAATGTTTTTCAACTAGCGCCTTCTACTGCTTGAAGTTGGTGAAAACATTAGATTTATTTTTCTTAAAATAAACCCACAACTTTTTAGAGTAATTGTTAATGAACGTAACAAACCATGACAACCCCTCCACCAAAAACCACGAGCAACGACCTCCATACATCAAAATGCACATAATCCAGAACCCCATTTCAAACATGTTTCCTGAAATTAAAAGACAACCTTGATTGTTTTCCATATATACAATGCTCGCATATACTAATATCAATGCTTTTAAAAACTAGAATTAAATAATGGTTAGAGAGTACCTTCATTCGTCGCTCGCTCATGTGGGTTAAGCATGCATGCCATGTATGTGCAAACATGGAATCCTCTATAGACGTTACAGCTCCACTTGATGAAGTACTCCCAGTTAACTTGTAAATGTTTCCATTCTTCTACGCCTTCATAACTATGAGTGCCACCTTTGAAACTTTTAGGACGTGATCGAACCTAGTAAATTTGAACCCAAGAGCCTTAAGTGCACCCAGAGATATCAGACTCTTCCTTAAATCAGGAATGTGTCTCACTTTGGTCATGATACGCTCCATGCCATCAAACATCTTGATGCGCCTTGATCCAATGTCTACTACTTTACAAGCATTTTCATTGCCCATAAACACTTGGCTACCATCGCACTCACTGTAATTGGTGAACCAACTCCAATGAGGGGTCATGTAGTACGAAGCCCCCATATCAAAAATCCATTCATTATCAAAATAGTTGAATTTTGATGTGATCGGTACGTCACTACTATTTGTTTCCGTACTAAATTTCATAATGTTGGCTTCCCTAGAAGAACTCTCTGAATCTCCTTTCTCAACTTAAGATTCGTGTATTCTTTCTTCATGTGCCCAGTCATGCCACAATTCTCGCACTTCAACTTGCCTTTGCCCTTGCCCTTGCCGTTGGATTTGGAACTCGATCGTGAAGATCCACTATCCTGCTCATAATTTCTCCCCCTCGTATCCAGTGCATCTGTAGAAGCACCCGCATTACTGTTTTTCTTTCTCATCGCCTTCAACTAAAGGGTTGAGATAATGGTATCAACACTAATGGTCATTTTATGGGTGCACAAAGAGACCTTAAATGACTCATATGATGCTGGGAGAGAATTAAGCAATATACATGTCCGATCCTCATCTTTCATTGTCTCTTCCACATCGAACAATTTGCAAATCAACTTATTGAAGTTATTAATGTGGGCCTCAATGTCAGCCCCATCGGTCATCTTCAGATTGAACAATTGTAGCTTCAAGTACAAGTGATTCACAATATATTTCTTTGCACAAATATTCTCTAATTTCTCTCATGTACTTGTTCCAGTTTTCTCTCTCATAACATTATAGAGGACATCATTTGTTAAGCACAATTGGACAGAGGTTTTGGCTTTTTTTATCCATCTTGTTTCATTCTTCTTTTGCCATAAATTCCAGTCACTTTTCAAAGAGTGCTTCATCTAATCCTTGTTGAACTATCATATCATTCATCTTAACTTACCATAGTTCAAAATTATTTTAACCAGAGTATTTTTCTACATCACACTTTGGGTTATATATGCCATTAATACATTGCTTTCAGATTCGATTTGCTTCTCAACGTTAGGTTTAATACCATTTGTTGGGTGTTGAGTGTGAAATATTACATATTTTTACTTATTTATACCTTAGTTTTATAAACATGATAGTGCTTAATCAATTTAATTATGCATGTTTTCATGTGCGAGGTGATTTCGAGAGCTTAAGGTGAAATTGATATCAAAATAAAGATTTATGCTCAAAAGATTACTAAATGAAGATTTAAGATTTGAAAGTCATCAATGAAGAATTCACATGCCAAAGATCCAAGAAAATCAAGTGAGGAATGAAGAGAATCAAAGATTTGAAGTGAAGAAAATGAATCCTAAAATTGTCCTGAAAACAAACATATTCTTAAAATTATCCTGAAAAAGCATATTCTGAAACTCCGAGTCTATTTTAAAAAACTGCACAAAGTGCGTAAATTTAAGGCGGTTTCTAGATTTTTCCAACTCAGTGCGAAAGTTGGAGTTCCACAACTATAAATATGGCTCCCTAAGATACTCTAAAGCATCTTCTAGGGTCTAGAAAGGTTTCAATGAGTATACACAAGGGTGGAGCAACCGTTAAAGAGTTTTTTTTCTTCCCTAATTTATTTTTTATGATTTGTTTAAGAGATTTGGTTTCAATCATGTCTATGGTTGGCTAAACCTCTTACCTAGGGCTAAGAGGTGAAGATTGTAGTGTGTTTGGATGTTTATTTTTCTTTGATTCTTGTTCTTGTTGAACTTCATTGATTTTTAGTTTGATGTTAAGAAAATATTTTCAATTTTCTACGATTTATTGTGACTCAAATTACAATAGATGTTGTGATAGCTTTAGATATCTTCTTTTCCTAATTTGAGATAGTGAGATTGGTAAATGTAGTTGCTCACAATCGTCTCCTGTGTATGGTAGGGTGATGTAATCTCTTTCAATCATCACAATTCTCCTCTATTGAAAATTAGGTCAATGAAAAGTTCAGATTTGATTTAAATTGCTTTATCTTCCAATTGGATAGGATAGGAATCCAATTCTAAATGTGTTCCTTGAATCAAGTAAGGTAGCATCTTGATAGCTATAAGTAGATCCTTGATACCCGAGTTCCTACCTTTAAAATTATAAGTTTTAATCAACATTATTCACCATTGCTCTCAATTATTTAGATTTCAATTTAGATCTTTTTCTAGTTCTAGGTCTAATTATTTTCAGAATATGTACGAGTTTAGTCCCCATGGATTCGACCTTAGTCTTACCGAGTTATTACTATATCGTGACCCTACACTTGAGGTTGTGAACATTGGGGAGTCGGGAAAACACATAGAGTTGAATCAAGTAAAGTAATCGTAATCGCACAATGAAATCCAGCATAGAACAATCCAAATTTACGTGGAAAAACCCTTATGAGAAAAAACCATAGCACAAAGTGAGAATGCACTATGAATAACAAAGATACAAGAGATGAAACCTTATCGATCAAAGTCCTGAGAAGAAAACCCTAGATTTTCCCATTCCAACCCTTAAGCATGTTTTCCTCCTTACCCTAATCCCGTTTACACCCTTCTATTTATGTATAAACAGAAATAGAAATAATTTGTGAAAAATCACGCAAACTGTGTGACACGTCAATCAGTCAGTTCAACCTATTGACCAAAGTTTTTGACTAGTCAAAAACACCAAAAATTGTCCAGAGAGTTTTCCCCAAAAAAAATGATTTAATTAAATATCCTTCGATCGGTCAACTAGACCATCGACCAGTCAAAGGCCCTTGTTTTAGCATATATTTGAGGCATTCGATTTTCAACAGATTCATCGCTAGTGTCGCACCATGAACATGATGAATGTGAGCTCTGTTGATGAAGAAATCTGGTTAACCCTTGTTGGACCTTCGAGTACCTGCACACAAAGAAGACAAAGGAGACCTTGGCTATAACAATGAGACCCTCTGATGCCTAAGTCAGAATGAGGCAATCTAAGTCTAGTAGAACTTAGGGTTTGGGGTGTAATTTGTGCGTGCCTTTTAATGTAGAATGCCCTTCTATTTATAGAGGATATACATGGTGGTGTAGATGGAAATCTCTCTATTTAGTAGGTTCGTATTGGAGAGGGAATCGCATCTCGAGCGTATCGCGGTTATCTTTCAAGACCTTCAGCGAGGTAATCTTTTAAGATCTTCGATTGAGATCTCAGACAGATCTCTTCGATAAGATTTGAGCGGCCAGAATTAGAGAAAACATGTTGTAGGAGGCTTAGGTCGAGCATCTGGGGTGGCCTACATATCCGTACTGAAGAGTAGTTTACTGTAACACCATGTACTTTTCTATACTCAGGTGTTACCATGAGAATCAAGTTTAGTGCAAACACAAATCTGATTCATCTAGATATTTTCTTTTGATCTAACCTAAACTTGACCATTAGTAGGATTCCCATCCTTAGATTAGGTCATCCATCCATCATCTTTAAAGATGGATCATCACATCACGAGAAAGGTTTATTTTTAGGGTTTTAAATCTCCTTGACAGGAAAATCAAGTCTCCTAACATCTTTTCAAAATGGACCTTCACAAGCCTATCTTTAAGAGTTCATTCTCTTTAAATAGATAGGATATAACCTTACACCTTAAACTAGAAGCCGTGACTATGAAGTCCACAATTTATCGGCTATGTACTTGAATGGAGAACAAAACACCAATCGAGAAACGTGGCCCACACGATAATCCATTACTTAATTACACAATTTAACTATTAAATGGAAAATTGTACGGTTATATCTACTTCAAATAGACAATACATTATGCAGGGCCATAGAGGAGTAATTCTGCGAGAATATAACCATCAGATTTTAATATCAATCATTGGATTGATCATGGACATCAACTAAACACAAAATCCCATGTTTAGTGGCCCATAAAACATTAAACATGAACATTGGTCCCAGCAAGGGGTTATTGGACTAATGATCGGTCCCTGAGACACTTTTTAACACTGATGTTCAAATTTGGAACAATCTGACCGTTGGATTGACTAGAATCGATTGGATAACTCGAATTGATCAAGTATGAACCACTTAAGCCTTATATTTATCCCACCCTTGACCAGATGTCCTAATAGGAACCACACAACTTGATGGATGGGGCAGATTCCTCAACAACACCCCAGTGGGCCCCACTTTGAAGTGTGCGTGCACTCATAATGCACTGGATCCGGAAGACACGGTCAACTAGGTCTAACCCGACAGTTTCTGAAAGTGGGAGAGGTCTCTCTCCCTTTCTTCGGTTTTTCCCGCTGCAAGGATTTTAAATGGACCGAGCCATTTTTCATCATGAGATGGCCCACCATCTGGCCTCGATCGCATAATCCGGGCCATCCATCGTGTCTGCAACATGAGCACTTCATGCATCACTACAACTATTAGAAACTGAAAATGCCTTGGATATTATAACTGTAATGTATCTTCCACAGCTACAACTCATTAGAACAACCCTTCAGTTTCCATCCAAGTTATGATCATTGAGAACATGACACATCTAAGAGCCAAAAAGAATAATTACCCTCCTGCATCTTTTTTTGGTTGAAATAAACATTCTCTTAAACAGTCAAGGAAATCAAACAAACAGCTAGATGATAGGAATATCAAAAAGAAGAAAAAAAAAAAAACTTTGCTAATTTTCTGTTTACCTGTAGCATACAGAGAAGTTTTTGTATCCTTCAATCCTCGAAAGACCCCTTGCATGGCCAGAGATAAAAGAACAGCAGGAGCACTGAGCGACCTCAATGTCAAGTATATCGTCGAGCAGGGGATAGCATAGGGGAATCCTATCAAGATAAAAATGTGAGAATTTAAATGCATGTAACAGATATATCCATATGCATCTCTGTATGAATAGATCAAGATATATATTAGAGTTTCTATGATATATTTAAAAATTGCTCAACTTTTTCGGGACTTCAAAAATAAAATTAGATTTGGAATAATTTGTGAATTGTTCAGATGATTTTTCCATACTGAAATAGGCCTTTTAAAGTGTAAGCCCCGTATCTTAGACCGTACTGTTCCGTAGACTTCCGCGATCTTACCGGTCAAATTTCGGCAACCTTCAACCCTTAACCGATATTTGCGCGTGACCTTGAGTCACACGTCGTTAACCTGAGTCGACTCAACCCAAGACCTTTACTATAGCGATCGGGTCGTCGCCGCGGTTTCGATGTCGCGACTCGCGCGTCGAGGCAATACCCTGGTCAGGAGATGTGGGCCAGCGTTCGGTGCGAGGAAAGACGCCGCGCGT
The DNA here is from genome assembly GCA_037074715.1 of Magnolia kwangsiensis. Lineage (NCBI taxonomy): Eukaryota > Viridiplantae > Streptophyta > Magnoliopsida > Magnoliales > Magnoliaceae > Magnolia > Magnolia kwangsiensis. The sequence continues at coordinate 14,543,577 of CM073586.1, forward strand.
TACAAATCCTGAAGAAAAGAATCTCTACCCAACATCACATCAATCACACCAATCAAATCACTCACCCATACCTCTCCCACCAACTAATTAAAGCAACCCATGCTTAGCCTATTCCCCTTATCCCAAAAGTCAAAGAGACCCATACTTCTCATGCCTTATCTCTTACACACCACTCCTCCCTCTCTCCTATCACTCCTCTCCCATCATCTCTCTCATTCTCCCAAGCAACCCCAAGAGATGAATCATTCATGGCTTCCATGGAGAAAACCATGTGTGGCCCAACTTCCTATCACCCAATCCTAACCTCTAAAGTCGATCTCAACCGTCGAATCTTGTTCCCTTGAAGCTCTACAACATGTTGGTGGAAGAATGAATAGAAGATCAAAGGTGGGTGCTTCTTTCTTTCCTTATTTCTCTCTTTTTCTTTTTATTTTGTGGGTGATTTTATTTATTTGATTTGTGAATTAAGGGCCCACATGTGAGACCCATCTTGATGATATGCATTGTCCACACCAACCATCTAACTGGAGTGTGTGGCCCACTTGACGCATGTGCTGTTTATCCATGCCCTTCCATGGACGTGAGCCCCACATGATGCAATGTTTTATCCACGCTGTTTGTCCAACGGGCAGGTTTCACCTGCCTGTGTGTTTGGACAGACCCTGGATGAAAGGAAAACAAAGTATCAACTTGATTTATAAAAATGGTGGCCCACCTTGACGTGGACCCACCTTGACGCTTGATGTAGTCCAACCGTCCATCTGGGCGAAGAGAAAATGTAAATATTATCTTGATGCAGATGGGTGGGCCACGTGTTCATGGACCCACCTGTTGAATTAAAATATTATATAATATTAAATATAATTGGTATAAGGGAGTTAACTGGGGTCTGATGATCCAGACCGTCCATTTATTGAGGACGTGAGACCCAACACCGTCCACTTCCATTTGCCTTATGGGCCATCCCACACGTGTGGCATGTGTGGGATGGGACCCACCTTGTTGTACATGCATTACATCCTAGGCATCCATCCGTTTGAAAACGGTGGACCCTACAGTAAGGTATGTGTTTAATGCACTCCGTCCATTGCTGGACACGTGGGGCCATCCCACACGTGTGGGGTGGGGCCACCTTGATGTATTTGTTCTAAATCCCATCTATTCATCTGAGTGTACAAGCAGTACAGCTGTTGTAGTTGACGCCACCAAGTTATGTGGGCCACACCGTGTTGTATTTGTTCCATCCACACCGTCCAGATGATCTGGACGGTGCTGGAGTGATTGGACAGTGCACAGCTGCACCGTGATGTATGTGGATACTCCTCACCGTCCATGGGCTGAACTGGTGGGAACCACAACGATGTATGTGTTTTATATCCAAGCCATCTATGCCTGGACGGTCCTATGGGACCCATCTGGATGTATCTAATCTATATCCACTTCGTCCAAAAGTCCAGGACGGTGGACCCCCCTCCATTTAATGTATGGGTTTTACAAATACCCTGGACGCTGGACGTCCTTCAACAATAAAATAAAATAAATAAATATACATAGATAATAATAATATTATAATAATATATGATATATTATATATGTGATGGGCCCCACGTGGGACCCACCTGATGAGTGAAGAAGATTGGCCGGTTAACCACACACAGCTATAAGCTGCTGTGGTGACTCCAGTAAGTTCTGTGGGTCCCTCACGATATATGTGCTTCATTTTTACCGTCCAATACAGATGGGACCCACCTGCTGTGATAATGTCAGCAAGCCCGTGGGGTCCCATCTTGAGGTCAACGTTGTATCTGAACCGTCCAACCATTTGGAAAGCTCGTTCCAAACAAAAACTGAGCAAATTCAAATCTCAGGTGGGCCACCACGTGGACACCACCATGAGGTATTTATTTCATCCACACCATGGTGCTGGACAGTGTTTGGATGGTACTGTCTAATGGTTAGACGGTGCTGGTCATCGTTAGTGAGCCTTGTGCCCCGTAAAATGATTGTGTATAGTGACACACATGTTGCGCCTCCAACTATTGAAATGATCTTAGGTGTAATCCAAGCTCTCATATGGGGTCCATTAGTGTAGCCCATTGATGTAGCCCACTTGATGTGTATAAGGTCCATCAGTGCGGCCTATCTATGAGGCCCATCATAACGTATTTTTGGCCCATGTAACAGGCCCCACTTGCCTTGCATTTTAAGGCACATATGATGGGGCCCACCTGCTTGAATTTGAGGCCCATGGGCAAGGCCCATTGTGATGTATTCGAGGTTTATGGGTAAGGCCCATGGTGATGTTTATTAAACCCTTGTATGAGGTTGTGGGCCCACTGTCTGTTCGACCCTATGTGGGCTACTCCTTGGGAGCAATGTTAGTTGAATGTCTACATTGAGGGACAATGATGGTTGAGTGTTCACATTGTGACCTTCCATTAGGCCTGGTTAGAACCATTCCTGTCATTCTCTAGTGGGTTACCCTAAATGATTGGGCCCCATTAATATTGCTTGGTCCATCATCGACTGTCCATTCAGGGATCTCGCCCTGCGTAGAGACTGATTATCGATCTGATTGTCGTGACCGATTTACTGATTTTGATTATCGATCGATCCCGATTATTGTGACCGATTTGTCGACTCTGATTATCGATCGATCTGATTGTCGTGACCGATTTACTGATTTTGATTATCAATCGATCCGGATTATCGTGACCGATTTGTCGACTCTGATTATCGATTAATCTGATTTTCGTGACCGATTTACTGATTTTTGATTATCGATCGATCCCGATTATCGTGACCGATTTACCGACTCTGATTATCGATCGATCTGATTGTCATGATCGATTTGCCGATTCTGATTATCGATCGATCCCGATTATTGTGACCGATTTGTCGACTCTGATTATCGATCGATCTGATTGTCGTGACCGATTTACTGATTTTGATTATCGATCGATCCGGATTATCGTGACCGATTTGCCGACTCTGATTATCGATTAATTTGATTGTCGTGACCGATTTACTGATTTTGATTATCGATCGATCCCGATTATCGTGACCGATTTGCCGACTCTGATTATCGATCAATCTGATTGTCATGATCGATTTGCCGATTTTGATTATCGATCGATCCCGATTGTTGTGACAGATTTGTCGACTTTGATTATCGATCGATCTGATTGTTGTGGCCGATTACCGATTCTGATTTTCGTGATCGATTTGTCGATTCTGATTATCGATCGATCCCGATTATTGTGATCGATTTGTCGACTTTGATTATCGATCGATCTGATTGTCGTGGCCGATTGCAGATTTCGATTGTCGTGACCGATTTGCCGATTCTGATTATAGATCGATCCCGATTGTCGTGACCGATTTGCCGACTCTAATTATCGATCGATCTGATTGTCATGGCCGATTGCCGATTCCGATTGTCGTGACCGATTTTCCGATTCTGATTATGGATCGATCCCGATTATCGTGACCGATTTGCCGACTCTGATTATCGATCGATTTAATTGTCGTGGCCGATTGCCGATTTTGATTGTCGTGACCGATTCGCCAATTCTGCTTATCTATCGATTTTGATTGTCATAGCCGATTGTTGATTCCGATTGACTTGATCGATTTGCCGACTCTGATTATCAATCGAAGCCGATTACTGATTCTGATTGTCATAGTCGATTACCAATTATCGATCGGGGCTGATTACCGATTTTGATTTGTCATGGCCGTTTGTCGATTATCAATTGAGGTCGATTACCGATTCTGATTCGTCGTGGCCGATTGGCCGATTATCGATCGAGGCCAATCATCATGGCCGATTATGGATTCTGAATGTAATGTATATTCTGCTCGTATTTGAGGCCTGTTATGATGTGTATTCTGCCCGTGATTAAGGCCCAATGTGACGTATACAAGGCCTATGTGGTGAGGCCCATTGTGATACATTTAAGGGTCAGGCAATTGAGGCCCATTGTGATGTATGTTAAGCCCATGCGAGAGGCCCATCGTGATGTATATTAAACTCTTGAGTGAGGCCCATGGTGTTGTATATTTGGCCCTTGTGTGAGGTCATGGGTCCACTATATGTTAGGATCCATGAGGGTCATTCCTTAGGGGAAATATTGGTTAAATGTCCACATTATCGAGGTCAATTGTCGATGCTGGTTATTGATACCGATTATGAGTATGTGACAGCATAGCATCATGATACATGCCCATACGCATCATCTGCATGTTAGTTATGAGATGTGATTGACCATTGCATATGTCATTGGGTAGGATGATATGAGACTCCCTAATCTCACATGAGCGCATGATATACATAGGATAGATATATGACTGGATTGTATGACTCATGCATCTTGCATTGTGTGTTGCGATTACTATACGCCCTAGCGACATCAGGGTCGTAGCCTCCACAGACATATCATGGATGACCAGATGGGACACCGAAAATCTGTTCTACATGGGGTGCTATAGATATCCCTGGGTGAAAGTCTCTAAACCCTCTTGGTTCCAGAGGTTGCTCCAACGTCTAGACCGAGTGGGTAGATGAGCGCCGAGTGCCGATTACCAGATGGCTGCGCTTTCCACTGTGTCGTGGTTGGTTGGAAGGGGGTGCGGCCTTACCTGCCCGAGAGGAGGGGGCAATGCTAGGCTGAGTCTGACCAGGTCGAGGAATGGGTCCACTATTGACGAGCCGGACCCGATATTGGCAGGCGGATAGTGAGGTCTCTTCCACTCACCTTGTTGCGCGTGATGGGGCGGCAATCTGGTATGGAGTGTAATAGACCCCAGTGATTTTTCAGAGAGAAACTGTACTGATATGTGGACTTATTGAGTAGGAGTGCATGTTCATTCATTCATTCATTCACTATCCACTCGGGCTGGTGGTGCGCAACTAATTGTTGTGTACCTTCATTATGACAAAGATTTCGGTTGGGCGCGTGACTAACCTGAGATCAGGAGTTTACCACGTTGAGTCTGACTATCTAAATTTAAGTATGAGACTAGTTTGGATAGAAGTCCCTTGTGGTGGACCCCGTAGCCTGCGATACTACGTACTATCATCCCGACTTCACACCCCGGCATGGTCCTTTCATTCGATTTGCATATTGCATTGCATCCTTGGCATCTGATATTTGGCTCTTCATGACTCCTTGTTGCATAGCTGTTCTATATTGCGTATTCTACTATTGATTTACTTATGGACTTATCCGTACTTCTGCTTATTCTGTTATCGTATGATTCATGATCTTATTAGCATTTTTGCTTACTTTGATAATTCATGATCTTATTAGTGTTTTTGCTTATTCAGACATTGTATGGTTTATGGATTACAGGTTCTCCGGTATTATATGATTGTGACATTGTATTGAATACTTGACACTTACCTTGTGCACACACTTACACCACCCTCTAAGCTTTCCATAAGCTTATGCACGATAGATGCGTGCAGGTGATGTTAGGTTGCAGCAGTGTTGAGCTTGGAGCGCGCAGTGGTATTCTAGAGCTTGATTTTCTATTTATGTATTCCCCTTTCAGTGTTGTACTCAAACGATTATATTAGTGGATATGTGATGATGATGTTGCCTTTGTGAATTGGGTAATCTTGTGGTTATGCTTATTACTAGTTAAATGTACAAAAAAAATAAAAAAATCCTCCTTGTAGGATCCCAAGATCGGAATCTAGCAAATGAATGTTGGGAGTCGAGAATGGGGTACTACGGAGGCTATCGGCACCGGATCCGGTGATCGGAATTCCTGTGAATCCGATTTTTCGGGTGTGGGGCGTGACATAAAGTGATTTTTCCTAATTCAGATGATTTGATAAATTTTTAAAAAATTGTTTAAACATATGGAAGCTAACTGCTTAGCCATATGGCCGAACCGTGATATACTTTTTGAAATACTTTTGGTTGAAGGCTTCAGCACCATCGGGGTACTTCTCCTTGACATAGTTCTCCATGCATTTGAGGTAAGAGAAATCCGCTTTAAAACCATTTGTGGAGACAACAAAAAAGCACCTGGTACCTTGGTATTTGTCGTGCTTACCAACCGTGACATAGTCAATTTTTTCACTCATTTTTGTCGCTTTGTCAGGATGGTGCTGAAAAACATCATCGAGTACCTAGGACTGATCTTCATTCGATAGCCAATCACCATCATTGTAGCTGAAATTATGCAGAATGCGTTTTGTCGACAACAAAATTGGTTCAACATCATTAAGAATTTAGCATTCCGACCATCAGGCCCCACAGGTGCAGGTGATTGGGTAGTGTGTGTCACAAAGAACACACACATGAACACACACACACACACACACACACACACAGAGGGAGGGAGGGATGGAGAGAGAGAGCTTTTCTTTTCCAAACAAACACAAACCCATGTAACTTAAGTACCTAATCAAGTAATAAGTAGAAAATATGGGAAAAGAAACTGAAAAGCACCACAAACATATCAAAAGGAATGCTTAAAGCACCACAAACACACACTGCTCAGAAACTGAAAAGCCAATTGCCTTCCATGGTTCTCCTCAATATAAACGAAAAGACGTATGATCTGCAAAATGGAGTGCCACATTCATCCAGAGTTATTAAGCAAGTGTAATCAGCCATGTTTAGAAAACCAATAACTAGGCACTGAAAATGCCCCACAAGTGTTATATGATTTTTAAAATTGTTAGGGAAATGATAATTGGGTCACTTGGCAAGATTTCACTGTTCTCACCTTTTGCACTCCATCCCTAGTCTCAATGTTGAAATAGAGTCCGTATCTGCTTCATTTGAATAGTTAAGGGTGTAAATAGGCCATCCTCTAAAAGTTGGGCTGGGCAAATTAAAATTTTGAATAGTAATGGCCTAACAAGCCAGCCCCAAACAGTTCAAAATCCAGTCCCAAATCCTATATGTGTTGCTTGTGAGGATTAACAAACGAAGTGATCAATAAAGCATTAGATTGAAGCCTGAAGGCAAGAAGAATGAAGCATGTATTGATCTATAAATACTGTTTATTAGTTAAGAAGAAAATGTACAAGTAAAACATACCATTCAAAAGAAATACATCTAGGACCCTTTGTTGTCTTTAAACACCCTTCTTCTCTGGAATGCCTCGAGTGAATCATTAAATTTCATGAATAAGCTATAGATACCCAACATGGGGTTCTTTCCTAGTCAATATAAATAATATGCAAACTATATTTAAAGTAACAAAACCATGATGCTCCGATGGTCGAGAACACAAACTACACAATAGTGCTGTAGTTTTCATGCTAGTGGAAAATTCAGATTATCTGCCCTTGGCTCCCATCATTTTTGGTCCGCTCGGAGAGTGAAGCATTTCATTTTTTGTAGGAATATCAAAATTCATTAAATTGGATTTCATAATAGCACTTGCATGTTTAAGAAAAAGAAGACAATTCAAACTAACACATTTCTTTCAAACACAGCTGGTCAACCTAGAGGTTTAATAACGAAACTCAGGATCCGATTAACAAAATTGCCCAAGTTACTTAGCAACTCGCTATTTAGTTTGGCCTGCAAGTCTGTCCATGTAAACAATGTGTTTAAAAACCTGATTCGGACATAAGCAGTAAGCATTTTCCATCATTCCAACACATACAACAATGTCAGCAAACAAGTAAAAGGAAAACAAAACTGTATAGTTCAGTGATAGAACTTGCCTCCAGCCTATTAGTCAGCAAGTAGTACAGCCATACAATTCTATTGGAATGTTTGTATCTTTTGCATCATTGCCAAAAACTCCCACACCCTTACTCTTGGAGAACTTCCCTGCATATATGATTCACAGCAGGATGCCAGAGAAAAAAAAAAAAAACAACACTCAGGAGTCTAGAAAGTCAACAGACACAACATTCCTTGGTTTTGTAAGACCTATGCAGAAATACAATAGCCGGCCTGTTTTTCTGTTTGCTTTCCTTCATGCTCAAGATCAGCACTGGCTATCGATCCCTAGTGGGGGTGGCTAACATGGAGTGTGTGTACTGAAAAAAAAAAAAAGAAGATCAGCAATGGCATGCGTCCAATAATCAAACTAAATGAGATGGGATCATGAAATACACAATCAAGACTGCTGAAATTTTCCCATGCAATTTGGATCTTACCATTTTCATTGAACCCATCTGTTTAATAGCCACCAATTTGAGGGTAAGGCTCATCTGCTCAGAGTATTTCAGGCCAATTTCCACATCCAGCATGATTTTAATGATCAAGACAAGCATGTATTTATGCCATAATAAGCAAGGATAAGTTGTTCTGATCCAGGAAAGTGATTACAATTTAATTAGAACACAAGGAAAGGGAACAAACTTTAAAGTACTATTACACTTAGTCACACATCACTCCTTAGGATTCATATCCACTCAAACATTCCAATGAATCAAGTATTCATTCCAATCATAATTAAAATCAGGAAATGGCCTTAGATATGATTGATTGGAAAATCACGACATAGCATCCTAAACAAATACAGTACAAATCAGTGAGGTAGTTCCAAGCATCCCAAGCTCAATAGCCCAAACCAACTAGCATACAGTACTATAGGCATACTAATAATCGCGACTAAAAAGACAATTTGATAAACTAGTAAGTAATTGTTGAGCTGATAAAAAAGAACGGATGGATTTTAAATAGATAAGCATTAGCAAGTAACAATGCTCTTAAACTAAAACCACAATAAAACTTGAAGAAAAGAAAAGAAGAACGAGGAAGCTGCCGTATTCCACTAGAACCAACTATTGAATGATGATCCTAGTGTAAATGCACCGAACACAAGTTTGCAGCTATCACAAGGTAAGTAAGGATTTCCATTGGTTGGGCAAAATAAACATTAAAACATCAACAACCAAGTCAAGTTTTGGTAAATAATGTGAAAAATGAAACAATTCAAGAAGTAAAAGAGCGTAGACAATTCAAGAACTAAATAATTGGAAATGAGATCTCACAGTAGCATATATACCTTGTCCATCTGTAGTTAACATCCTTCTCATTATAGGCAATAAAATGGGCTCAATTTGTATAAAAAGATGGGGAATCCGGCTCCCAGATTCAAGAATTGTGCTTATGGAACGCAAACAACCAACGACAGCCAGAGCACCAGGATCCTTTGACTCATCATCAGCTTCAAAGTTATCCATAAACTTCCAAAATGCAAAAGCTTAAAACCAGGATCCTCTAGATAACTGAAGTATGCATCTCACTTGCTTCCGGTCAAGGCATGAGGACACAATAATAACATGATTTCAAGTAACCATGAACTGAAATGAAAGTGCATTGTGTCATCAAATGCACTGTAGGGCATAAGCATAACCAGTCTCACAAATAACCATTAATACCAAGACTTATACAATCACCAAGACTTCATCGGGCACACCAAATTTTCACTTGATGTTATAACAAAGAAATTACCATCACTTTGTCAAGAAAATGCTTTTCTGCTACAACAACCATCTGCTACATGTGCCTGCAGTCCGTACAAAGATACAAATTTACAAGAGTATCTTGTCCTGAAATATTTACAACGAATGAATTTTATGACCAGTTTTGAAGAGCTTGAAAAGAGGATGAAAGGAAGACCTAAAAGGACCGAGGTGATGACGGGGATACCAAAATTTGTTCATTTACTAACGACATGGCTATATTAATGATTGGAGAAAGAAGATTCTAAACCCCAAATAGTTGGGATAAGCTGTTATGATGAAGATGATACACATTGCATGCCACTTGTTAGCTTCCTGTAGTGAGAATACTTCAATGAGCCATGGGTGATAGGAAACCTGGCCCATTAACTAAGAGGAATTAGTATACTGATGCATCCAGATCAGTACATTCATGCTTCACTAGCCAGCTAGAGAAGGTAGGACCGAAGGGAATCGACTAGAGAATAACCGTGTTGCTGGAACAACTGACTTAGAACATGATCTGAACCATGATAACTAAGTAATGGGAATGAGAGAAGTTCAAGAGAGAGAAATGAGCTGAACCATGATCTATCAAGCAGCCTAGCTATATTATCAAAAATCCCCTGTGCATCATCCTGCCACAAATCTCAAAATCCCTCAAAATGAGAATAAACAAATGCCCATTTAAGAAATTCATGTATTTGACAATGTCCAATAAAAAAATCTCTGATTTTAAAAAGTTACCAGCAAGATTGCTTGAAGAACATGTACAAGCTCTTCATCTTGATAGACTATATTGTCATCGAAATTTAGCTTAATGTTGAAGCCCTGGTTTTTGGTACATGGTGGGTTTCTTCGATGAGGGCCCAAAAACTGCAATCGCATTTGGATACAATTTTGAATTCAATTGCAATTACTGGTCTAGTAAATTAGGGAAAAGAAACAAAAAATAAAACCCAAATTGGCATTTTTCTTCAATTAGGACCCAAAAAACACAATGGCGTTACTTATCAAATTAGGCATAAAAGAAACGTAACTGCAATATGAGGGCAACCTCTTTTTTTTATATAATTAATTTCATCTTTGATTAAACTGAAATTTCACATCCAAATAGGGCATGAGCAACTTACAAATTTCAAATTATGTTGATGATATGTTGGTGCAAGTGGGGCTTGCTATGAGCGTACTCAAAAACCCAAAATCTATTAAACAGGTAGCCAATTTTAGGGAGCCAATTACCAGAGGATTGCCAACTCTTTCACATATAGACTGCGGAGCTTGAACATGCGAGCTTCATTTTCAATAAATTTACAGCATTTTCTTGTTAGAATCTGGCAATTGCATAGATATTGTTAAACCCTAGTCAAGATCAAATAGATGAAGTACATTAGAAAAAAAATCAACTGAAGGAGAAAATGAAAATGGCTAACCGTTGTATAAGTGGTGATGGACAACTTCATTGTCCTTGTAGACAAGATTCTTTTTACAAATCACTTTTCAATTACAAAATATGGATGGATTCACATATGGGAACGAAATGTAACTAAACCAACTCAAAATGATGTGCATTTTCAGATGAACCATTCTTCATCCACGTAACCATCTCTGGTACGTGGATTCCATTTTCAAAAAAGGAAAACATATAAAACACTAACCCTAGAAACATAGGAAGGGAAAAAAAACATATAAACCAACTCAAAAATTTACTCAACCTGAACCCAAACAAAATTCAAATCAGGTTGGCATTTTCCAGCTCGAAGAACTTGACAACCTGACCCAAACTCAGGTTGGGTCTTTGGGTTTGGGTCAAGAAAGAGCCTTCATAGCATTGTAATAGTTGGATTTAATTCAAACAATGGCTGCTTAGAAAACACGTGAAACATTACATATGTTCAATGATTAGAGTTGTTAAAGTTAATTTAGTAATTAAATTCAAACCTCAATAACTATACTATGGATTCTGAATCCAGGGTGCCTAACACAACATGAGGATTTCAAATCCAGGATGCCTAACACAATAGGAGGATTTCAAATCCAAGGTGCACATCTCAAGAGCTGAATTTTCTCAATTTATTGAAAAATATGTAAATATGTCATAGCCAGTACCATCACAAAGAAAAATGCCCTGATAGATCAACTCTTATAAGCTAATATAGATAAGAATTGAAAACAACATTAACTGTTAACTGTGTGATGGAATTGATGACGAAGCACTATCATCTGAAAAAGGAGGGCAAAGAAAAATGTTGTAATTAGCATAGAGCTTACCTAGAGTAACATGGAGGCCTTTGCATAGAGAATGCCTTCAGGTGCGCACACATAATAGAAAATAGAAATATATTGATAATAAGAAAAAAATGAAACAACTTTGTTTCTAATAGAATCAAGCTAGGAAACCTAACTGTATAAATAGATGAATAGATCTAGAAACATACATGCTTCAACAACCCAGGTTCGATTCTACAGATAGAGAAAGGATCTAATTGAGTCCAAAAGCATGAAAACCAGATCAGACATCAATCAATCACAAAAAACATGCAAAATTACACAATCTAGGTTATAAAAAAAAAAGAGAGAAGAAAAACCATCCAACATCCAAGATTGAGAGAGACAGGGGTGAGATCCGATACCAATAGTGGGAATGGTGGTGACGATCTCTCCAAGCTTAAGCTTGTAAAGGATGGTTGTTTTACCGGCGGCATCAAGACCGACCATCAAAATCCTCATCTCCTTCTTTGTGAACAAACGGCTGAACAGCTTCGTAATCGTGAGCCCCATTTTCACCTAAAATCCAAAGCTAAAAAAAGTAAAATATAGAGATGATCAAATCAAACAAAAGGAAAGAAAGAGATGGAAGACAGAATATCAGATCTAATTTTTTATTTTGTTTTTTTTGTTTTTTTAGGGCAATCACAATTTGCAAATAAATATATGTATATGGTTTTAAGAAATGATCCACTGCAAATGAACAGAAATGCAAACTCCTGCAATTACTACCTATCTAGCAAAATCGAAACACAACATGGCAAAACATGAATAGTAGTAGATAGAGATCCTCATCGATAAAGGGAAATTTGTAATAGGAGGAAGACTGACAAGAGACTCAAACCCTGAATCCCCTGCTTTTCCTTCTCCCTCTAGCCCTCTCGTATTTCCTTCCCTTCGATCGCACGTAGGGTTTGGTGTGGCTGTGAGGCACGCCAGGAGCTTTTCCAAAGTGCTTCATAGCTTCACGTGAATTCTTCCTACCTCTGAGGAGAACCGTGTACTGCCTAAGCGGAGCCCGGAGGGCAAGCTGATCAAACGTCAGGCACTCTCCCCCGGCTTTCACAATCCTCGCCCTGGCGCTCTTCATAAACGTTAGCGCAGTCACCTTCAGCACCGGAACTTCATGAATCCTGATATCGTCTGTGATTGTCTCGACAATAACGACAATCTTACCTTCCTTGCCCTTCCTGAAATGGATCAGTTTGGAGAGGGAAATCGGGGCCTTGTTGACTTTTCTAATGAAAAGCCTCTTCAGATCTGATTAGATCACTATAAATAAGAAGCAAATGAGAGAGATAGAGAGAGAGATTAGAAAAAGGGGCTCGGGAGATCGAGGGAGAGAGAGGGACGTGAGAGGGAAGCAGGAGATTGAGAAACAGAGAGAGAAAGGGGGCGTGGGAGACCTAGAGAAATGAGAGAGAGGGGGAGAATGGGAGGAAATGAAACATTCCGTGAGAGGGGGAAAAGGAAAAAGCAGTGCGGATTTCGCATTTTTAGCTGCTACGGTCCTGCTACGGTTTTAGACCATAGCTAAAATGCCTCTGGACCGTAGCCATTACACCATCCTTCGTAGCCCCTCCACGTTCGCATGTCTGACGGTCCTGGAAGGACGGTCTTGTCGAGAGCTTTGTGGGGTCCATCGTGATGCATTAGATAAATCCACTCCGTCCGTTAATTTTGTAATTTTTTTTATAGAGAATAACCAAAAAATCTATGCAAATTGAAGGTTCAACTGAACCACACCATTAATCAATGGTAGGTATTAATCTCCACTATTTCCTACCATGTGGTCCACTTGAGCATTCAATTTACTTCATTTTTTGGACTCTTTCCCTAACATTCTCTTTAAAAACGGAAAGACGTATTAGATGGAGCACACACATCTTAATGGGCCTCGTAGAGTTCCTTATGGGGCTATCCCAGGCTAATTGAATGATTAAAAGTGTTACTCTTTAGCTACGGTTTGGGGATCTTTTAGCTACGGTTTTAAGCCGTAACAAATTAGCTACGGTCTATATCCGTAGCCAAAAGCCAGTATAGTCCGTAGCCTTTGGTCATTTTTTTGGTAATGCCATTACCAGAAAAAAATGCTTGCATTAGGTACAAGAGCCGATATAACCAAGGATTTCTTTTTGCTGCAAGTAAAGACAACCAACACTGATCTGCTACAATAGAGAACTATCAATGTCATCACTATTTCTAGAGGAGCAAGAACATGTGGAGTGAAACAATGGAACAACATGAAGCTGAAATTCAGGTAAATGCTAGGAGCAAACCTGGTTAGGCACCAACTTCGATCACATGTAACTTCAATGTAATCTGTCCTGCATTGGTAGTCTTTGATGCAAAGCAAATAAGAGTCAAAGGGTTTTCATTTCTAGCAACCTTTGTACAACATACAATAAATTAGAGGATGACAAGTCAAATAACAACAAAAAATTAAATGGCAACTAACCACTATATAAGAAATGGCAACGCTAAGTTGAGAGTTTTAGTGAGTGTTAGGTTGTTGGTTTCTATATTTCTTGGCTTCAGTAATTTCCTGGTTATTACAAAGAAAACATGTTTGGTTTACACTTTTTTGTTGGTTTTTACATTCCCCAAGAATTCCATTCCCCAGATTGTACTCGAAAACTTGTCCCAACTTTTACCAGATGTTTGAAACCATATATGAGTTGGAAAGCATGCACATGCATCTATGAATGTGTACATCAACTTTTAAACTCGAATAGAAACTATGCGTAAGATAATAGCACATCAAGAAAAAAATGATATCAGCACATGGACCATCAATAAAATGAGACCTATTCAACCCATAAGTACATAGAGCATGTAAACCACACTAGAAAAATGCATCTAAACAAATATATCTAGCAATCGTTTAGTTTCACCAAACAAAAGCACATCTGCCTAAAGGGTGTAGTATATGAAAATGGATGCATTTGGAAGAGAATACCTGAAAACTGTCAAGACTACACGGTTATTTGCCGAGTTGAACTGCCACCTTCAGCAATTTGCTGATGGAAACCTTTATGCATCAGATACTATCAGCTACTGGGGCAATGTGTCCAAGCCATATATAGTAAGGACCCTCAATGCATCTTTTAAATCCAAGTTCCACCTTATATTTACTCTCTGGTTCGTAAATTTGTAAAAGCTTTTCAATTTGCAAGGTTGGCAAACCTAAATGCATGAGAAATGAAAGAATAATCAAAAGATGGAAAGGGGAAAGTAAATAGAGACTTCATTTATTTGTATATTTATTTGTTTTATCTATGAACCAAGGGCCTATTTGGGTGCCATTCAAATACTAGACCGAGTTTCGATTCCTCCTACCCAAAAGTTAACCAATTTTAGATTCAAGATAAGAAAGGGCCTATTTGGGCGCCACTCAAAATAGAGTTCATCTCATTTTAGTATGATCTCTAATCCATAATTACAATTAACTAAAATGAGATAAATTCATTTTTAAGTGGCACCTAAACAGGCTTTAACATTTAAATTGAAGCGTGATCCATACAGAACTTACCCTCTAAGATCTTGTCAAGTTCTCTTGATCCTGAAGTTATCTGAATGGTTTTGAGCCTCTATGCATGGAGTTGGCTAGCACTGGTAAAACCCATAGGAACCAGCTCTGAGGCTGTCGATAGATCAAGTAAATCAGCCCATATATTTTGTTAATAATGAGCAATGTTGGTAAAGAAATTGAAAAGGAAATGAGTTTATGTCAGTTTTATGTGAATTTTAAAGTTTTTAAAGTTTGACAAAGAGCATCATCATTAGCCCCATTTAGCTGGGACAACATGCATAAGTTACCTGTCTTGTTTGTGCATAAGGCTATGGTTATGTAGCAGCATCAACATCCCCAACAAATGGTCGAAGATTATATATGAGGCGTTCGTCAAATGTAGATGCTGAAAAGGAAATTATCATGTTCTGATGTCCCAATCAATGAATAATTACTTACCCTGCGGATATAAGCAAACCAGCCAACTGCCTAGATCCTACATGTTCAAATGTCGTTCCTTATTCGAGGGCCTTCCTGATAGCATCCAACCACCATTGTCCATTAGCACTCCCTCAAGTCCTACCTACAATCAGCAGAACAGTCAATATCTGTAGCTAGTTATGAGTACAAATTACAAGTGAGATAAAGTTATGTTGCTCCTCCAATGCTCCAATACACATTGGGCAACACTTATCATATTAGAAAATATTTTCAAGCTATGCCTAAAGTGAAATGAAATTATGTATTAAAAAAAAAAAAATTTAAAAAGATCAACCAAAGATACAACACCAAGAACTTCCTGATGTAGATGTTTCTCGGTTACAAACATTGTAGCAGAAAGCAAAGATTGGGTCGTCCTATAGACATGGAAATGGTTGGCATAAGATATTTGTCAAGACATTAATTACTTTGCAAACTAAAATGCATAATGTGCCAATGCTTAGCCAAAAGCTTGAAACATCAGTTTCATTCAACTCATTGCCTCTTCTTGTAATGAACTCAATGACAGCCTGAATTGCACCTTCTGCTGACTGCTTCACTTTATCACATATAGTAGCAGTGCATCCATGCATTGTGATTACAAGCTGCACAATCGATAAGAGAGAGAGCTGCTCAAATTGAACTTCATGCAAATCAACGGAAACAAGAATAAAATAAAATAAGATAAAATGAAATAAATCCTTACTACATCTTTGGTTAGCGAAATGCAAATGGAAGAAACAACCCTATTGAAGACCTCCAACTGATCAATGGAAGCATCCTACAAAAGAAATTTTGAAAGATATTTTCATGCATGATAATGTTTCTCTGCAATATTAGCAGAATAAGCTTATTCTACAACTAGCTAGGCAAATTCCTCAATGACATTTGTAGAATAAGCGTATTCTACAATATGTGTGGAGCCCGTCATGATCTGTGCAAGGTTCCACTATCCATCATGTGTGCCCCCTCATTTTCCCTGTGGAGAACAAAAATCAGGCTGACCCAAAACTCGGTATTGGACATGCAAAGAAACATAAAGTGCCCTACCACCTGATGCACATTGGAATAGAACTCAAGTGCCCCACAATCTGATGCACATTGGGATAGAATTCGTCCATCCACCACAAAGCCAAAACACTCAAACATACCAATTCATAATATTTTTCTCAAAATTATACTGCTTAATCATTAAATATCATGAAGTTTCTTGATGATAAAGATTTTGAAAGGTAAAAGATTAACCAAAAAAATGAAGAAATTCTGATTCTTCTTTCCTATTCCCTCCAACTAACAATAGCTGAAAAAAGAGGGAGTGCATATGGGTCCCACATGTAGATGTAAAATAAGCTTATTCTACAATAGTTGTAAAGGAACAAGCTGCAATGAAAAAAAAAAAACTGAATTAATCAAAACACCAACAATATCGCCACATTTGGTACCAGAATGAAATCTAGAAAATTCGGCTTCACCAATGTCTGAGTGCCTATTGTAAGTAAATAAACAAAATCAAAATGCTTCCATAAACAAGCTATGAAATCATAAATTCTACAACAAAAGAATGAAATCTTTTTATTTGGTTGTTTATCTTGATTACAATGAAATCTTCACACACACACACACACACAAAATCCTTTGAAATGAACAAATTTGTAGGACAGGAAATAATGTCTTTCGTAGAAGTTAGGTTGGTGTAATTATGTCTGTGTTGTCTATATTTACTCAACTCCAACCCAGGCGTTTAATTACCTTTGTTTCAACAATAATGCCTTTCTATCTAGAGTGGAAAATAAGTGAAAAGAAAAAGTAAAAGGGAAAAAAAAGAAGAATAAAGAAGTGTCCCTCCCAAAGGATATCACAGTGGTAGATACCTAGCATCAAAAAGAAAACTGTTATCCCAAACTATCCAGTAGAGTTTCTTATCTATGACCATCTGGCCAAAAGGCAACCCTTCAAACCATCAAGTTTATCCAAGAGCTTATGAGATTGAAATTTTCAAAAGCATATAATCACAACATTGCAAGCAAACAACAAATTCTTCCTGTCCTTGTTGACTTGTAAGTCCTAACCATTACATTAAGAGTAAAGAATAATAGGTCCTTTGCCTAGTACAAACTTCATATTGATGAACCCCACCTGTCTTCCTAAGCCTTTATACATGTCATTAATAGTCTGATTATCAAAGCATTGCTGTATTTTGTATTCAACATGTTGAAAATATGTACAGATGATCTAGAGATGATATATTTTGTAAGATATCTGCTGCCAACAGAGAGCTAGGATCATCAGCTACACACAAGTACACAGCAAATGCAGAATTGCAAAGTAAAAACACAGATAAGAAATTCAAACATATAGCTTTAAAAAGAACTTCACACAATCCTAGCTCTCATCATTCTTTCAATAAATTTCTCATCTTTCAAAAAAAAAAAAAAGGAACTTCACACGATCCCTTAAAGCCACGTGTAGACAATGCATTATTACCAGGTAAATTTCAAACCCACACTCTTCACATGTGTAGACAGCAACCTGCATCAAGGGCTTAACATCAAAACAACATGTTATGATGCTGGAAATCTTCATAAGCTGACCAATATAGGAAGTTCCCATGAGGTGGACCTCATAGTACCATTTCCCATATATACATATACATATTCATTTATATAAGCACAATTTTGAAATGCTATCACTGTTGAAATTCATCCATATCCAGTGCAATATACTCTTTCTCCATTTACAGTAAGGATAAATTAAGGTACATTGAAGTGGAAGTTTAATCAGGTATGTACCTTGCAAATAGCATTAATTTCATCAAAAAATAATAAAATGTAGATCACTTTGATCACCTAAAACAAGGAAAGAAAGGAATACAAATTAGACTATCAAACAAAGCATGAATGGCATACCTATCAAAATGAATGGTTAAAAGTAAAACAGTAACAACTAGTACAAATTCCAAGGGAACAATCCATCCATATAACTTACTTTGGTTCTGCTCCATCCAGAATCAGGTCAGTGATTTGAATGCTCTCCATTGCATACAACAATATATACCATGGCTATCATACAGCTTGTTATCTTTGTAATTGAGGATTGGATTAGTAAGGTCTCTAAATCACCTTTACTCCTTTAAACATATTTCAGCCAGGAACATACCTTTACCATGCACATTCTGGAATGTAAAGAGAAGCCGGGCTCTTCAGCTCGATTCAAGTGTCGGTCCCTGATGGGGTCACTGAACCTTTCACATTCGACTATGATTGAAGCATTTTTTATGGATTTGACCTTCAAGCAGCTGAAATTTCTGATTTGCACAAGAAAAGACTAATCGTTGGCATTATATTTCAAAGGTTTCTGCCTAATAGCCTAGTGGAAGAAAAAGCATCACTTTGGATGAAAGGTACCACACTCATAATCATTGAAAAATTACTAGGTTTTTTTACACATTTTTCCAATTACTAAATAAATGTGAATGATAGACCACATTTTGGAATTCCAATTACTCATAATTCAGATAAATTTTTTACACATTTAGATAAATCAGAGATAGTCATTTTAGATCCTATTTATCATCCATGCAAAGCTTAGAAACTGATTTTAAATCAGAGATAATAATTGGAATAATTTAGATAAAAAAATTTTTTACTCATAATCATTCACATGGACTATCTCTGATTTTTTCCAAAATGAGTTTAATCATTGAAACAAATACCTCAATAACTTTATTTCCCTATATGGAGCTATGCCTCTTGTATCAACAAATGTGAAAGCAGTAGACGCAAAGCATGAATGGTTCTGGTAGCCTTCTCTTCCTCCTTACAATTTTTCAGCTCTTACCATTCATCTCTTCTCTTGAAGCATGCCCGGGATCTCGGCAACATGTCTCTGAATGGAAATACCTCTATCATTTCGAATGGGTGGAGCATCAGAGATATCACTTCAACAGTGTATGTACTACTGTTTTGCTGTTGTAGAAGCTTGGGCACTTATATTGTCATGAATATTTTGAAATGAGGTTGATTTTCTTTAAGATATTCATGATGCAAGCATTACGACAACTTTTTTTTTTTTAATCAAGTGTTTCTATTTATTTGCGGTCTTAGTTGTGGAAGATCGAGTAGTTGGTTAATGCTTCTATTATTGAAATCTTGTGGATGCAGACATGATATATGTATTTCTTTTTTTAATATGTATTTAAGCTTATGTATTATGCCCTCCAGGTATGGATTTAAGAGAACTTTTAGGGGAAAATATAACTTCCACCTAGTGTGCAGGTTAATTATGGTGTTGTGACCATTGACCTTGTAAACAAAAACCCTAGTTACAATTTGGTGAGGTTGGACCTGAAACAGTCTTTGTTGTATTTGAGGGTTATTCTCTGATTATGAATGGAATGAGGCTAGCCCTAGTTTGTAACTTCCACTCATTTCTATGAGTTTTTGCGGTTGTGTTCAACTAAATGTTGAAAAACAGATTTTAATCATCCTGTGTGCTAAACGAAAATTGGAAAGGTGGTATCTGAGAGATCTGAGAGATCTTCTCAAGCATATCTAAAATATTTACTACCAAGGAAGCTCCCTCTATTAAAACTAGCTGTACCCAACTAGTCCTGATTTTTCACAGGCTTGTAAAGGCAAGATCTGAACTTGAGACCTGATTTCTTAATGGACCTGTAAATGACGCCCGAATCATGCTGCAGGTATTCACTGTGAACAGCGTGTGACGAAATTTGAACTCCCTCAGGTTAACAGGCTACACGATCTAAGGCTCGTAATAGTTCCAAATCCACGCTCCCAAACGGGCCCATAGGGTCATTTGGCACTGTGGATTCCAATCATGATCATGGGGGTTCCGAATCCAGGGGGTTTCCAATCATGGGGGTTCCGAATGCATCAGGTCAAAACAAAACTCAAAAGTGGGCCACGCCACAGGGGAACAGTAGGAATGAGAACCACCACCATCAATCGATTGAGAGAGAGAGAGAGAGTTACCTCAATGTTCGTGGAGAGATCGACGAGAAGAGAGAGGTGGGAGATATATGTAGGGCTGGCGCTGGGAGAGGGATAGACGAAGAGAAGAGCGTATGAGAGGGAGAGAGAAACAGAGAGGGTTTAGGGTTGGCGAAATGAAATGAAGGGAATGGGGTGGTTGACGTCAGCAAGTTCTGTGAGTCCCATCATGAGGTATGTGTTATATCCAAACCGTCCATCCCACTGCTAAGATCGTCATAAGGCTTGAGACGAAAAATAAGACAGATCTAACTATCAAGTGGACCACACTCAAAAAAGCAGTTGGGAATTGAACGTCTACCATTGAAAGCCTTTTGGGGGTCACAGGAGTTCTAGATCAATATGAAATTTGTTTGTCCTCTTCATCTAGGTCTTTGTGACCTTATGAACAGATTGGATGGAAAATAAACGTTATGGTGGGCCTAGAAAGTTTTCAACGGTGGAAATCATTATCTCCATTGTTTCCAGTGGTATGATCCACTTAATCATTGGATATCTTTCAATTTCGGGATCAACCCCTTAAATTAGATGGAAAAATTGATGGACATCTTGGATAGACTACATACATTCAAGGTGGGCCCAACTGAGTTTATTCAGTACCATAAGAGTGTACCGAGTAACTCAGTACGCAATCCGATTTCGAAACGGATTGGATACTCCCCCTACTACCTGCCACTAGATGATGGTCGGTGCTCTATGGGCCCCACCATGATGTATGTATTTCATCCATTCTGTCCATCTATTTTTCCAGATCATTTTATGGTATGATACCAAAAATGAGGTATATCCCAATATCGAGTGGACCACATTACAGGAAATAGTGTCGAATGAGCATTGACCATTAAAAACCTTTTGGGGGCCATAAAAGTTTTGGATCAAGCTGATCTTTGTTTTTTTCCCTTCATCAGGGCCTGTATGATCTAATCAATAGATTAGATGTCAAATAAACAGTACTGTGGCCCTTAAGAGGATTTTAATGGTGGATATCCAATCAATATTGTTTTCCTATGATGTGGTCCAGCTTAGGTTTATATCCCTATTATTTTTTTGATCAAGCCCCAAAATGATCGATAAAAATGGATGAACATAATGGATGAAATACATACATCATGGTGGGGCCCACATAGCACCGAATACTAGCCAACGGGCGGGTGGCAGGGGAGTAGTCGATCCGTTCCCATACATGCTGGTATTTGTGGTGCGGTCTATTTAATCTTTGGAAATAATTCATTTTTGGAATAATTCTTTGAAATGATCTCGAAAAATGGATGAACGGTGTGGGTTAATCCCAAATTTTCGATAAATCCAAAACTTAAGTGGACCATGCCATATGAAACAATGTGGAATAATGATTTCCACCATTGATACCTTCCTTGGGCCCACAGTAACATTTATTTGCCATCCAACATATTCATAATATCAAATATATATGAATGAAGAGAAAATGTAAACATCAGCTTGATCCAAAACTTCTATGGCCTCTAAGAATTTTTCAATGGTAGAGGTTCAATCACACTATTTCCTGTGGTGTGGTCCACTTGAGCTTTGGATATGCTTCTTTTTTGTTCTTTAGACCTCAAATTATCTATTAACATGGATAAACGAAATAGATAAAATAAATAAAAAACAGTGGACCCCACAAAGTTTATGTCATGCCCTAAACTCGAAAATTGGATTCACAGGAATTCCGATCGTCGAATCCGGTGCCGACAGCCTCCGTAGTACCCCATTCTTGGCTCCTAGCATTCATATGTCAGGTTTCGATCCTGGGATCTTACAATGAGGGATTTTTTTTTTAATGTACATTTAACTTGTAATAAGCATAACCACAAGATTACCCAATTCACAAAGGCAACATCGTCATCACATATCCTATAACATAATCATTTGAGTACAATACTGAAAAGGAAATATATAAATAGAAAATTAAGTTCCAGAAGACCACCGCTCGCACCAAGCTCAACACTGCTGCAACCTAACATCACTTGTACGCATCTATCATGCATAAGCTTATAGAAAGCTTAGAGGGTGGTGTAAGTGTGTGTACGAGGTAAGTGTCAAGTATTCAATATACAATACCGAAAATACTGGTAATTCATAAATTGTACAATGTCTGAATAAGCAGAAATACTGATAAGATCATGAATTATCAGAATAAACAAAAATACTGACAAGATCAGAAATTATCAGAGTAAACAGAAATACTGACAAAGTCATAAATCACACGATAACAGAGTAAGCGGAAATACTGACAAGTGCACGAGTCATACAATATTAGAATATGTAATAGAAATCAACTATGCAAATGAGGAGTCATAGAGAGCCAAATATCAGATGCGGATGATACAACGCAATATACATTCCTGATGAGTAACACAAACAACGTCAGTCATACCATATGCCGCGGATGTAATGCAACATGCAATGCGAATGGAATGACCATGCTGGAGTATGAAGTTGGGGTGATAGTACATAGTATCGTAGACTATGGGGTCCATCACAAGGGACTTTTATCCAAACCAGTCTCATACCTAAATTTGGATAGTTAGACTCGATGTGGTAAACTCCTGATCTCAGGTTAGTCGCGCGCCCCAACCGAAATCCTAGCCATTGCAAAGGTACACGTAACAATTAGTTGTGCACCACCAGCCCGAGTGGATAGTTAATGAATGAATGAATGAGTATGCAACTCCTGCTTAATAAGTCAACATATCAGTACGGTTCATCTTTGAGATCATCACCGGGGTTTAATACACTCCAAAAGGCACTACCACTCTCCCAGCCGCACAGTCCAAGTGAGCGTAAGAAACCTCATTATCCGCCTGGCTAATAGTATACCAATATTTATCTAGCACATCGATAGTGGACCCATTCACGAGCTGGTCAAACTTATCCTAGTATTGCCCCCTACTCTTGGGGGGTAAGGCCACACCCCCTCCCAACAGACCACGACATAGTGGGAGACGCAGCCTCCTGGTATTCGGCACTCGGGCGCTCATGTATCCACTCGGTCTCGACGTTGAGGCGTCTCCTGGCCACAGAGGTTTAGAGATTTTCACCCAGGGACATCTATGGCGCCCGAATGCTAGAACCAAACATTTTCGGTGTCCCATCTGGCCATCCACGATATGCCTGTGGAGGCTACGGCCCTGATACCGCTAGGGCTTACAGTAGTCACAATACACAATGCAAGATGCATGAGTCATATAATCCAGTCATGCATCAATCCTGCGCATACCGCACTCATGTGAGATAAACTCTGCCTATCAGGGAGTCTCATAGCAACATGCTCAATGATATATGCAATGGTCAATCACATCTCATAACAAACATACAGATGATGTGTATGGGCATGTATCATGATGCTATGCTATCACATACTCATAATCGGTATCAATAATTGGCCTCGACAATGTGGACATTTAACCAACATTGCCATTAAGGAATGACCCATATAAAGCCTAACATATATTAGACCTATGGCCTCATACAAGGGTCAAATATACAACACAATGGGCCTCAGTTAAGAGCTTAATACACATCATGATGGGCCTTTCATATGGGCCTAACACACATCACAATGGGCTCCATTGCCTAGCCCTCAAATGCATCACAATAGGCCTCATCGCATAGGCCTCATATACATCACATTGGACCTTAAATATGGACTGAATACACATCACAATGGGCCTCAAATATTGACTGCATATACATCACATTGGGCCCCGACAATCAGAATCAACAATCGGTCACGACAAATCAGAATCGATAATCGGCCTCGTTTGATAATCGATAATCGGTCATGACAAATCAGAATTAGTAATCGGCCTCGATCATTAATCAACCTTGATCGATAATCAACAATTGGTCGCGGTAAATCAAAATCGGTAATCAGCCTCGATCGATAATCGATAATCAGCCACGATAAATTAGAATCGGTAACCAGCATCGATCGATAATTGGTAATCGGCCACGACAAATCAGTATTGGTAATCAACCTCGATTGATAATCAGCCTTGATCGATAATCAGAAATTAGCTGTGACAAATCAGAATCGGTAATCGGCCTCGATCGTTAATCAGCCTCGATCGATAATCGACAATTGGTCGCGACAAATCAGAATTGGTAATCGGCCTCGATCGATAATCGAGAATCAACCACGACAAATCAGAATCGGTAACTAGCCTCGATCGATAATTGGTAATCGACCATGACAAATCAGAATTGGTAATCAGCCTCAATTGATAATTGGCAATTAGCCGCGACAAATCAGAATTGGTAATCGGCCTCGATTGATAATCGACAATCGGCCACGACATCGATGATAATGGCCTAACAAGGCTTAAGGGAAGGTCACAATGAGAACATCTAACCGTCATTACCCATCAATGTGGACATCTAACTAACATTACTCCCAACGAGTGGCCCACATAGGGCTAAATATATAGTGGGCCCATGGCCTCACACAATGGTTTCATAAATCAAGTGGGTCGCATCACATGGGCATAATGCACATCACTATGGGCCACATCATATGGGCCGGAAATATATCTCATTAGGCCTCATCATATGAGCAGGAATATATCATAATGGGCCTCACTAAATGAGTGAAAAATACATCACAATGGGCCACGACGTATGGGCCAAGTATACATCTCAATGGGCCACGACCCATGGCCCTAGTACATCATAATGATCCGCAACCCAAGGGCCTCAAATACAATAAGTGGGCCACATCAATGGGCCTTATACACCTTAGGTGGGCCCTACTTGTGGGCCTCAAATACCAAACATGTGAGCCCTACACATGGGCCTTATATGCATCAAATGGACCATGTATCTAAGCCTTGAACACATCAAATGAGCCACGCGTCATGGGCCCAATACATGTCGCAATGGGCCTTGCATCAAAAGGCCGCACTAATGAGCCTCGTACACATCAAGTGGGTTGCACCAATTGGCCGTACAAATGCACAATAGGTAGGCCTTGTACATCCAACAGATGGGCTCCACTAGATGGTTAGTGTGGATATAGCATGCATACCTCTAATGGGTAACACGTCTCATAGACGGTGTAGATAAAACATACATCGAGGCTGGCACTATATGATCTGGACGGTTAGGGGGGAACATATGAGGAGGGCTCTGCTCACGGGCTCCAAAGACATTTCAATGGGCCTTAACCCATGGGCCTTCAATACGTCTCAATGGGCCTCAACCCATGGGCCTTGATATATATCATAATGGACTGCCTGCCATAGACAACGTGGATAAAAATACATTTTTGGTGCATCCCATCCAAATAGTTGGACAGTATGGATATAAAACTTATATATCATGAGGGATCCATATGTGCAACGGATGCATCAAGGTGGGCCTTACACAGATGGACTGCATGGAATAAAGTACATATGTCACACGACTTCCACATCCCACGTCCAGAGATTGGGCGGTGTGGATAAATAAATACATCATGCTGGCCCATACTGCATATGGATGGTATGCTTGTACAACACATATAATAAACGTATAATAGGGAGGGCCCCACCATCCAGTAGCTGCTGGACAGTGCGAAGACAAAATACATCCAATCAAGGTGGGTCCACACGTCCCATGTACAGACGGCGTGGATCAAAACATATATCAAGGTGGTCCCACTATCCAGACCCACTGGATGGTGCAATTACATCACGTACATCAAGGTGTGACCCAGCAGAACTTGTTGTCGTCAACCACACTAGCTGCCTACTGGTGTGAGTCTTCTTCCATTCAATAGGTGGGTCCCATGTGGGGGCCCATCAGATATTTGTCTATATATATAATATCATTTTATATTTATTTATTTATGTATTATTATTATTATTATTAATTTGAATGAGATGGTTCACCGCCCAGACCCATGTCTAGACAGATGGTGTGGATAAGACAAACACCAGTGGGTCCCACAAGATGAACGGTCCGATCCACGGATGGACGACGTGGGCATAAGATACATACATCATACGGACCCACATGGGTGCTGACGTCAATACAACAACTATATATAGCTGTGTCCAGTACACTACCCAATCCGTTTCCACGTAAGTGGGTCTCACGTGGGGCCCACCATAACGTTGATTTGCAGCCCAAGCTGTTCATAAGGTCACATAGACCCTGACGGAGAGGAAAAATAAATTTTAAATTGATCCAAAACTTCTGTGGAACCCAACGAGTTTCAATGGCAGACATCCAGTCCTCACTGTTTTCGTCGATGTGGGCCACCTGAGTAGTTTATATGGCTGATTTTCGGGGGAACCCTATAAATAAAGGGTACCCATCAAATGGACGGTGTGGATATTCTACAAGCATCACAGTGGGGCCCATAGCTGGCGCCGTGGGTCTCGCCCACCCAGTATCCACGCAGAAGCTGCTACGTCTCTGGTCAGCGGCAGCAGCAGGTGCTGCTACCTCACGTAATATATATATATTTTTTTGAAATTATGTTTTTCAAAGGAATCTCTTAGGTGGGGCCCGCAACAGGCGAATCCAGTTCGTCGGCTGGGTTCCTAAGCTTAAGATAGGTCTAACAAGCCCAATATTGGGTAGGTTTTGGTGAGTAGAAGGATTAGAGTAGATTTTTAATGGTGAAACCCACTGTTTTCTATGCTATGGCCCTCCAGGGGATCGGATTGGCTTCATCTTTCGGCTCAATGCCTAAAATGAGCAGGTGAATGAAATAGACAGCGTGGATTAGCTCCATACGTCAAGGTGGGGCCTGTATGAGTGGCCCTCCCAAAAACCAAAGTATTTGAACTTGAGTACACCTCAATATCCTCTCACTCTTCACAAAATACGTCCAGCGTCCCTGGACGCTGGACAGATGGAATGTTCTTGAATGTGGGTCCCACATGAACGTGGCCCACATGGTTTGAACCAATCTGATATTCATGTTTTCCATCACCAAGGGTAGGGCCCACATGACTTAAACGGTTTTATAAGACACACATCGAGGTAGGGTACATCCGGGTGGGCCACATTGCCACATCATCACCCCAAAATATTGAAAGAGAGGGGAGAGAGAGAAAGAAGCACCCACCTCAAGATCTTTTCTTGCTTCTTCCACCAATGGGTTCTAGAGCTCCAAAGAATCAAGGTTTAACGGTTAAGATGATCTTTGGATGGTGGGGATGGGAGGTAGGAAGTGGGCCACTCTAGCTCCTCCATGGAAGCTTGGACGGTTGCTCTCATGGTGTTTTTGGGAGAAGTGAGAGAGATGAGAGAGAGGGATGTAAGAAGTGATGGGAGAGAGTGATGTAAGAAGTGATGGATGGATGTACTTGGTGGGTGGAGAGAGTTGACTTTTAAGGGTTGCTTTGTACCTGAGGATGAGATAGATTAATGAGTGTACTTTGACAAGTGAAGTAAATGATGTGATGGATTCTCTAGGGATTGCAACGTGTGGTATTTTTTCTCGAACTGGACGCGGGCCTACATCTTCTGGCTCGGGTATCGGATTAGCGCACGAGATGTGGCATTGGAACCGCGGCGACAACGCGATCACAAAGGTACAAGTCTTGGGTCGAACCGACTCTGATGTACGGAACATGACTCAGGATCACGCGTAAACACCAATAACACATCGCGGGTCACCGAAATTCAACTAGGAGGACCCGGAGGCCTATGTAATGGTACGGTCTAGGATACGGGTCTTACAGTTTACTTTGGTAAAGGTAACGACTAACTCATCTAAATGTAGAGGGGTTTCCTTAAAACATTCATAATCATATATTGGGATTGCCTTAATGTGATTCACATATCCAAACCCACTCATTATGTGTGTCCCACTTTGATGAGGGGTCAGACTAAGTTTTAGCCGCATCCAAAACTCATGTGGGCCCCACCAAGTGCTTTTATATTTTTTATGATGTCTTGACATAGTTTTAGATGGTATGGTCCACCTGAGTTTTGTTTACTGATGATTTTTGAGATATCTCATAACCTAAAGGGGACACATTAAATGCACGGTGTTGATGTTCGACACACATCATGATGGGGCCCACAAAACTTATTAACATCAATTCGTAGGTTCTCGCGAGGTCAATAAGTTGGGTCACAATCTTGACAATAATATTTAGCCCATTTTATATGTATAGTCCATTCACTCTATTTTATTGATCAATACCCTCAATTTGACTAGTTACTCGCCCCAATCAAGCTAGCTACATGTGAGAAAGGTATCGGGAATACAAGATTGATCAACAATTGGAGTGAAATTTGATTGAAACATATGAAGTTATTTACTCTTCAATCTGGACTAATTCGATTGTCCTAAAACGGTTAAATGTTCAATTAGTGGATTTGCCTAATAATTTTTTTAAAAATATTTTTTCACAGATAAATATCAATTTCCATTTAAAAATTACTTTTTTTTTTTCAAAGTGTATATTTCATTACTCTTAATTTTTCTTTGAAAACTTTTAACAAAATATCATTTTTATTATAAAATATTTTAAAAAATAAATTAAAATAAAAATTCTAAATTTTTATTTTCAAAATATCTTAAAATTTCACAATTTTTAATTTTTTTCCCAAAAATTCCAAAATGCTAATTTTTTTTCTTCAAAAGCATCATGTTGTTTTCAACTTTTCAATTTTTAAAAAAAATTATATATATTTTTTCAAAATCTTAATGTTTTTATAAATAACTTTTTCTTTTAATTTCGAATTTTGAACATTTTCAATTATTTTTCAAAATCACAAAATTTTTCAACTCATTTATTTTTCGTTTCAAAATGTTCATTTTTTGATAAAGTATCAATTTTTTAATATCGTTTTATTTTGAAAATTTTCAATTCTTTTTCACTTCTCCATTTTTTTAAAAGCATTTTATTTGAACTTGTCAATTTTTATTGAACTTCACAAATTTATTTATTTTTCTTCAAATTTCAAACTCTCATTTTCTTTTTAAAAATATTTTCATTTTTCAACATTGTGAAAATTTTCACTTTTTTTAAAATATTTTTAATTTTCTTTTTCAGGATATTATTTTTTCTCAAAATCAAATGCTTTTTTTTTTCAAATTTATCAACTTTATTAAATATTCTTTTTTTTTTTCAAAAAAATAGATTTTTATTAAATCACGATTTTTATTTTTTCAGAATCTAATTTTTTTTCTCAAACATTGTTAAAATTTTTAAACTTCTCAATATTCTTTTTCATGTGATATTACAAATCATTTAAATATTAGTTTTAAATTTAAAAATAAAAATAAAAATTCCACTCAATTGATTAAAATAAAATAAATTTTCTTTTTTGCATTCAATCAATTGTTAAAAAATAATCTTAGATACAAATATGTACAATTAAACAACTGAAATTCTATTAAAAATAATTATTAGACTACAAAAAAACTTAATTTTCCACCATATTCTAAAAAAAAAATGAAAAAAAAAATGTTAAAGCAAAACTCCTTTTACGACGGACTTAATCCATCGCAAAATCATCTAAAAAGCGCGCCATTCGGTATTTTAGGAGGGACTTTGTGACTTCATTTTCCATCGCCAAATCAAAATTTTTGACGGATTTCGTCTGTCGTAGAGTTACGAAAATCCATCATAAATACGTCGTAAATCAGATTTTAGCGACGAATTTTGGTCCGTCGCTAAATTCCACGACGTTCGCACTACGGATATTCGAGAAAGAAGAGTTTAGCGATTGACTTTTTCGGTTAGTAGCGGATTAAATCTATTGTTAAACCAAGAGATTTTTGCAACGGACTTAATACGTTGTAAATTGGCCCTTTTGGCGTAGTGGAACCTTGGTGTTTGAATTGTATATCTACGCTGCCATCTGTCCAGATGGCATGGCCCCCACTATAAGATATGTGTTTTTCGTCCACACTGTCCACTTGATTAATGGTGCCATGTTGGCCCCTCCATGATGTGTTTTGTATATCCACACCGTCCATTTCTGGATGGTGTAGAGGGGGACCAACCATAGTATATGTATTTTATTTCAAGCTGTCTATCCATAATTTTTGGGATGTGGCCCACCATGATTTGGACAGTGGATCCTATCCAGATGCATGTGTTTATCCATGTTGTCCACTGTCTAGATATGGACAATGGAGCCCATGCGATGTATGTGTAATATTCTAGCCATTTAGCCCTTTTGACGGTGCCCCCCCCCCCCCCCTGAGGTATACGTAATATCCAAACCGCCCAGCCATTTGGGATATCCAGACCATCCATATCATGGGGCCTATCATGATGTATATGTGGCACATTTGGAATGCACAAGGCCCACCTTAATATGATGTATTGGTAAGGCCCAATGTGACAGGTGTATGTATGGCCCATATGTGGGGTCCATTTTAATGTTTACCAAACCCATATAACAAGGCCCAATGAGAAGTATATGTAGCCATCTGTGAGGCCCACCTTAATATATTTATGGCCCATCTATGTGACCCACCTCGATGAATTCATATCCTGTCCATGAGGCCCGACGTGTTGTATATGAGGCCCATGTGGTGTATTAGAGAGCCTATGAGTAGAGCCCACCTGTTATGTATTTGTGGCCTTTGTCAAGGCCCAATATGATATTTTTATGGCCTACCTTGATATATTTGTGGCCCATCCCTCAGGCCCACCTTGATACATTAGTGCGGCCCATTTGATGCAGCCTACTTAACCGTATATGAGGTCCATTGGTGTGGCCCATTTGATGCGGCCCACTTGTTGTATCTTAGGCCCATGGGTCGTAGTCCATTGAGATGTATATGAAATAGCGATGAAGACCGCTTGAGTTGAAGCAGGAATATGCCAATATGTCCTAGAGGGGGGGTGAATAGGATTTTTTTAAAGTTTTTATGAATTATTAAAAATCCTTATCACACTAATCCTATCACAGAGTACAGATTAGGATTACTCAAAATTAACTCTACTAGCTTCCAAGCCTAGTAGAGGATCCAATCACAAACTATTTAAAAGATAAACAATTTATAGATAAGAATGTGATGGATATCACTGTGTGTGTGGATAAGATGTGATTTCAGATGATCAGATATAAAGGCATATAAGAAACTCACATAAATGAAAGACAAACCTAATCTCAAACACAGTCATTTTATAGTGGTTCGACTACTTGTCTACTCCACTACCGGCTTCCACACTCAACCCTTGAGTGACCGAATTTCACTAAGGAGGTTTTCCATGATTCACCTCAAACCTAAGGTTTTAAATCAGGTTCACCTTCAACCTTTACAGAGGTTTCTACTCGGTTCACCTCAAACCCTAGAGTTTTGCTGACGTACTCCTAACCAGATGTTTATGCCCACACAGAGCAAGGGTCCACACAATGCACCCAGAGGTTTCTACTCGGTTCACCTCTAACCCTAGAGTTTTACTGGTTCACTCCTAACCAGATGTTTATGCTCTCCATAGAGCAATGGTCCATACAACGCACCCCGCACGTACACTCCCGTCGGGGGCCTCCTTTGAGGACTTCAAAGGGTGAGAAACACTTAAGACCCAATCCTAGAAAGGAATGATCACAAGTGTCCTCTGGACTCTATATACTTACAAATAAGTTGATGAGTCCCTTTTAGTGCAATGTTGAAGATCTCCTTCTTATTGATGAAGAGTCTTCAGCTCCCTTGATCCGCAACACAGAAGATGTACCAGTACTAGGCTTTAGGTTGGGTCAAGGTTAGGACGAAAATCCACTCTCTTGAAATTTTCTTATAAGGAAGATATAGTGATTTCCGTCATCTATGCATTCAAGGCATCCCAGCTTAATGATTTGCCATTAGGTAGTAGCTGAAGGATCCTTGAATGCGGAAGTTCATTCCCCAATCCACTTTATTGAATATCAATGATGAGGGTGGATTGGAGGATGAACTTCCTGAGAGAAAGGGCTTAAGGTAAATGATAAGAAGGTTGAAACACTTAAAAGCACTCTCTTCTTTCTCTACCAGCAATAAAGGCAACCTTCTCTATAAATAGGCAAAAGGTTCCAACGGATATAAAACGGTCATATTTATGACAGAGTTCGATATCATCGAGAAGGTTTCGATATGATCGAGCATATACTCTCGATTGTATCGATTGTCCTCTCGATGATACAAACTCAAATGTCATTTTCGCTTTTGGAAACTTTTTTCCAACTGGTCGATGGGATCGAGACACACATCGATGTTATCGAATTTTGAACTCCGATTCCATCGACAGATGAATCGATCTATCGACAGGTGAAAGTGAGAGAGACAAGCCTTGAAGATTTTCAGGTTCTAACGATATGATCGGGGAACAGTCGATGTCATCGAAATTTGTATATCGATGATATCGGAGACCGTGTCGATGGGATCGATAAATCGTATATATTTACCTATAAGCTTGCTGGACGGTTTGTGTCCCATTTCGATCTAATCGATCAGGTCTCGATAAGATCGACATATGAATATCGATTTCTCGACTGGCACCCCGATCAATGTTTAAAAACATCCTGAAAATCATGCTGGAGAAAACATGCGCCCTCTATTGATGTGATCGACTGACTTCCGATATGATCGATATTTGAGTTTAGATTGAATCGGATAGTCATCGATATATCGAATCTCACAGTGATTTTCTTTAAAAAAAACAGGGGCGTTGAAAAACTGCCTGTCGATATTATTGATCAACTTTCGATAGGATCGATATTCGAATATCGATGATATCGACTGAATCGTCGATATATCGATAAATCGTCCAGATGAATGTTTGATTACTAGATGCTTTTTTTTCTCACTCGATTGTATCGATTGAGATGCGGAGGACATCGACAGAGCAGGTCGATCATATTGAGATATGAATCGATATAATCGACAGTGTAAGAAAAACTTGAAGATTTTTCTATTTGGTAAAAAGTTTTCTTACACAAAAACCCTAAGATGTTCTGCTTATTTTTAAGAGTTTTAATCACCTGGTGTTTTGAGACATGGGATGTGAGGCTATAATTTATCTATGGCGAGCTTCCACGCATCCAGTTGAGGCAGACACTTAAGTTGATCTTCCTGTTGGGCGCTATTGTCCGACTGACTCAACTTACACCATAATTGACAAACCAGGGCACCAGTAGGTGCACTTTCAGTGTACTCGACTCATATGTTGTGGCCTATTCTGATGTATTTACGGCCCATTTAGTAAAGTCTAATGAGATGCATTTTTCGGCCCATGTATTGCGGCCCATTGTGATGTACATGAAGTCCATTAGTACAGCCTAATGTGATGTTTATGCAGCCCATGAGTGAGGCCTATAGTAATGTGTATTAGGCCCTTGCTTGAGGCTATGGGTCCACTATATGTTTGGCTCCATATAGGTCACTCCTTGGGAGTAATGTTGGTTGAATGTCCACATTAATAGGCAATGATGGTTGAATGTCCACATTGAGACCTTCCCTTAGGCTAATTGTAGATCTCGATTGTTGTAGACCGATTGTCAATTCCGATTGACGTAACCGATTTGTTGACTCTGATTATCGATCGATCCCGATTGTTGTGACTGATTTGACGATTCTGATTATCGATCGATCCGATTGTCGTGACTGATTTCCAATTCTAATTATCAATCGAGGTTGATTACCAATTCTGATTTGTTGTGGCCGATTACTGATTATCAATTGAGGCTGATTACTGATTCTGATTTGCCATGGACGATTGCCGATTATCGATCAAGGCCGATTATCGATTCTGATTTGTCGTGGCCGATTGTCGATTATCAATCAAGGCCGATTACCGATTTTGATTTGTTGTGGTCGATTGCCGATTATCGATCAAGGCCGATTACTGATTTTGATTTGTCATGGCCGATTGCTGATTGTCAATCGAGGCCGATTACCATTTTTAATTTGTCGTGGCTGATTACCGATTCCAATTGTCGGGGCCCAATGTGATGTATATGCGACCCGCATTTGAGGCCTGATGAGATGTGTATTCAGCCCGTGTTTAAGGCCCAATATGATGTATATTGAGGTCTAGGTGATGAGGCCCATTGTGATACATTTGAGGGCCAGGCGAAGGAGCCCATTGTGATGTATGTTAGGCCCACGTGAAAGACTAATCGTGGTGTGTATTAAGCTCTTGAGTGGGACCCATGGTGTTGTATATTTGGCCCTTGTGTGAGGCCATGAGTCCATTATATGTTAAGCTCTATGTGGGTCATCCCTTGGGGCAATGTTAGTTAAATGTCCACATTGTCAAAGCCAATTGTTGAGGTCGATTATTGACACCGATTATGAGTATGTGACAGCATATCATCATGATACATGCTCATACGCATCATCTGCATGTTTGTTATGA
Organism: Magnolia kwangsiensis; assembly: GCA_037074715.1. Taxonomy (NCBI): domain Eukaryota; kingdom Viridiplantae; phylum Streptophyta; class Magnoliopsida; order Magnoliales; family Magnoliaceae; genus Magnolia; species Magnolia kwangsiensis. Next base: position 14,578,593 of record CM073586.1, read on the forward strand.
GATGTGGTTGACCATTGCATATGACATTGTGTAAGTTATGAGACTCCCTGATAGACGAAGGTTATCTCACATGAGCGCACGGTATGTGCATGATTGATGCATGACTGGATTGTATGACTCATGCATCTTGTATTGTGTGTTGTGATTACTGTACGCCCTAACGACATCAGGGTCATAGCCTCCACGGGCATATCGTGAATGGCTAGATGGGACATCGAAAATGTTTGGTTCTAGCATAAGGGTGCCATAGATGTCCCTGGGTGAAATTTTCTAAACCTCTGTGGCTAGGAGACACCCCAACATTGAGACCGAGTGGATACATGAGCGCCCGAGTGCCGAATACCAGGAGGCCGAGTCTCCCACTATGTCGTGGTCTGTTGGGAGGGGGTGTGGCCTTATCCACCTGAGCGTAGGGGACATTACTAGGCTGAGTTTGACGAGCTCGTGAATGGATCCGCTATCGATGTGTCGGATAGGTATTGACAGACTATTGACCAGGCGGATAGTGAGGTTTCTTACGCTCACTTGGACTGTACGGCTAGGAGAGCGACAGTGTCATTTGGAGTGTACTAAATCCCGATGATGATCCTAGAGATGAACCGTACTGATATGTGGACTTATTGAGTAGGAGTTGCATACTCATTCATTCATTCATTCACTATCCACTCGGGTTAGTGGTACGTAACTAATTGTTATGTGTACCTTCGTAGTGGCCAGGATTTCGGTTAGGGCACGCGACTAACCTGAGATCAGGAGTTTACCACATTGAATTTGACTATCCAAATTTAGGTATGGGACTGGTTTGGATAGAAGTCCCTTGTGATGGACCCCATAGCCTGCGATACTACATACCGTCATCCCGACTTCACACTCCAGCATGGTCATTCCATTGCATCCTCTGCATCTGATATTTGGCTCTCTATGACTCCTCATTTGCATAGTTGATTTCTATTGCGTATTCTAATATTGTATGACTCATGCACTTGTCAGCATTTCTACTTACTCTGTTATCGTGTGATTTATGACTTTGTCAGTATTTCTGTTTACTCTGATAATTCCTGTTCTTGTCAGTATTTCTGTTTACTCTAATAATTCATGATCTTATCAGTATTTCTTCTTATTCAGACATTATACGATTTATGGATTACCAGTATTTTCGGTATTGTATGATTATAGCATTGTATTGAATACTTGGCATTTACCTTGTGCACACACTTATACCACCTTCTAAGCTCTCTATAAGCTTATGCACGACAGATGTGTGCAGGTGATGTTAGGTTGCAACAGTGTTGAGCTTGGAGCGAGCGGTGGTCTTCTGGAGCTTGATTTTTTATTTATGTAATTCCCTTTCAGTATTGTACTCAATGATTATATTAGTGGATATATGATGATGATGTTGCCTTTATGAATTGGGTAATCTTGTGGTTATGCTTATTACAAGTTAAATGTACATTGAAAAAAAAATCCTCCTTGTAGGATCCCAGGATAGAAATCTGGCGTATGGACGTTAAGAGCCAATAATGGGGTACTACGGAGGCCGTCAGCACCAGATTCAGTGATCGGGATTCTTGTGAATCCGATTTTCGGGTTTGTGACGTGACAAATTATCCCATCTCTTTTCAATCACATGCATCACATAAGAGTACAGATATGATCAATGTTTTAAGTATTGACAATATTATTCGATTATATCTTATATTTTACCTATGTGATATGAAACGTACATGTAGTGGGATATATCTCATATGTTCAATATAGTAAGTATTTTTTATCTTTTTTAAAATAAAAAAAAATTATAAATTATGTTAAATCAATGTCAAATTATTATAAGTCTATGATTTTTCATGTTTGAGAGCTTCAATTTTGAGATTTGGAGAAGATACCCGACTATAAAAATTTGATAGGAAAAAAAAACTAAAACTTTTCAATTTCTCACAAATCTATTGCAATCTTTATATCCAAACATAAAATCAAACGTGTACATAACATAATCTAGTGATTCTTCTTTTACTTTTGAATGCATTTCTTGTGTTTTCACACATTTTATATTTATAAATTATATGAAGACTTTAAATATACTTGCGTCAATTTAGTTAGACAGCGAATAGATTAAGACTCTATATAAAGAAGACGTATTATGTGCACTTTCTTTTATAATATTTTGATTTATAAGTGTATATTGATGTCCTTTTTAACAATCATTGAAATTTTATTAAAAAATTCGACCAATCTTCGAATACATGTTTCCAACAACAATGATACATTACACGATACAACTGATATATCTTATGCGATAACTGATACATATCCTTAAGTGTCATGCCCCAAACTCAGAAATTGGGCTCACAAAATTTTCGATTGCCGAATCTGGTGCCGACAACCTCCGTAGTATCCCATTTCTGGCTCTTAGCGCCCATACGCCAGGTTCCGATCCTTGAATCCTATAAGGAGGATTTTTCCAATATACATTTGTCTCATAAGAAGCATAACCACAAATATACCCAAATCACAAAAGCAACATCATCATCACCACATATCCACTAATATAAACTTTGAATAAAATACGGAAAGAGAAATACATATATCGAAAATCAAAGCTCTAGAAGACTACCTGGACGCTCCAAGCTCAATGCTCTGCAACCTAACATCACCTGCACGCATCTATCGTGCATAAGCTTATAGAAAGCTTAGAGGGTGGTGTAAGTGTGTGTACAGAATATGCGTGCTCAGAATGTAGTAGCAGAGTAAACAAAAATGCTGGTAAGTCTACGAATTATACAATATTAGAGTAAGTAGAAATACTGACAAATCCATAAAAATATCATCAACCTCATCCAAGATACGCGATGAAGAGACATAATAAGTTAATGTCATATACTGAGAAAGTAATGTAAGTCGGCTATGTAATGTGGAAACATAATGATCCAAATATCAAATACCAAGGATGCAATAAAATATGCAATTTAGAAAAGCTATGAATACCATTAGCCTCATCTGGGTCATATAAATGCAGAAACATAGAAACCCAAAATGTCACATGTCACGGATGTAGTGCAATATATGGTATGTGGTGCGTATGAAATGACCAAGCTGCAGTGTAAAGTCGGGATGATAATACGTGGTATCGCAGGCTATGGGTCTATCACAAAGGACTTCTATCCAAACCAGTCTCACACTTAAATTTGGATAGATAAACACAATGTAGTAGACTCTTAATCTCAGGTTATCACGTGCCCTAATCAAAATCCTGACTATTACGAAGGTACACATGATGACTTGATTATGTACCACCAGCTCGAGTAGATAGTGAATGAATGAATGAGTAAAATGCTAAGTATGCAACTCCTGCTCCACAAATCAGTATTGTACATCTCTGTGATCATTACCAGGGTCTAATACACTCTACATGCAATCGTCGCATACTGACACGTGACTATGTGAGTGGAAGTGACCTTACTATCTGCCTAGCCAGTAGTCAGCCAATATCTACCTAGCACATCGATAGCAAACTCATTCACAAGCTGGTCAAACTCAGCCTAGCTATGCCCACTACCCTCGGGCGAATAAGACCACACCCCCTCCCAACTGACCACGACACAGAAGGAGACACTGCCTCTTGATATTCTGCACTCGGGCACTCATGTATCCACTTGGTATAGACGTTGGGGTATCTCCTGACCTCGGAGGTTTAGGGACTTTCACCTACGAACATCCAAAGTGCCCAGATGTTCAAACCCAAATATTTTTGGTATCCCATCTAGTCATTCATGACATGCCTGTGGAGGTTACATCCCTGATGCCACTAGGGCGTATAGTAATCACAATCACACAATGCAAAATGCATGAGTCATGTAATCCAATCATGCATCAATGCTGCGCATACTGTGCGCTCGTTTGGGATAACTTCACCTATCAAGGAGTCCCATAAACCATCTGTACTATGGCATATGTAATGGTCAATCACATCTCATAATAAATATGCAGATGATGCATATGGGCATGTATCATGATGTTATGCTATCATATACTCATAATCGGTATTAATAACCGGCATCAACAATCGGCCTCAACAATGTGAACATTTAATCAACATTGCCTCCAAGGAATGGCCCACATAGAGCTTAACATATAGTGGACCCATGGCCACTCACAAGGGCCTAATATACAACACCATAGGCCTCGCTCAAGAGCTTAATACACATCACGATGGGCCTCTCCATGGGCCTAATATTCATCACAATGGGCCTTTCCATGGGCCTAATATTCATCATAATGGGCTCCATTGCCTGGCCCGCAAATGCATCATAATGGGCCTCATCACATAGACTTCATATTCATCATATTAAGCCTTAAATACGGGCCAAATACACATCACAATGGGCCTTAAATATGGACCGCATATACATCACATTGAGCCTCAAACACAAGCCAAATACACATCACAATGGGCCTCGACTACAGGCCGCATATACATCACATTGGGCCTCAAACACAGGCTGAATACACATCACAATGGGCCTCAACTACGGGCTGCATAAACATCATATGGGTCTCGGCAATCGACCTCAACAATTGAAATCGGCCTCGGCAGTTGTTCACTCCCCAAGTGCAGGGTTGTGATGTAGTAATAACTCGGTAAGACCGAGGTCGAATCCCAAAGGACTGAAACTTGTACGTATTCTGAAATTCAGTAGAATTAGAACTAGAATAAGGTGAAATTTAAACTGAATGGAATTGAGGGATAATGGTGAAAATATTAATCTAAAATTAAGAAAAATCAGAGGAAAGGAAACTAGGGATTCAGAGGATCCACTTGTAGAGATCAGGGAGATCTTATGCCTACTTCAAGAATCATAGAAATTAACTGAACTGTCATTGATCTAGTTTTTAAGAGATGAAAAGTATATGAATTAGAATGGATCCCATCACCAAACCATGCCCAAGAGACTATAGCAAACAACAGAATTAAACTAATTACCAACCAATCAACATGTCATGAAAGTTAGGAAGGGTACCGACATCCGACCATGCCCAGGAGACTATGGTGAATAATAGGGCTTCCTGACGTCATAAACATGGAAAGAAAAAGGACATGCTCAAAGTCCTTGCAGACCCATTGTAATTTCAGTCACAACAGACCATTAAGAACTAAAAACATTCCCATAATAATCAACTAAAACCAACGTCAATTCATGAATTAAAATTAAATTGAAAACATAAAATAAAATCTCCCATCTCACTACAAGCTTCACCTCTTAACCCTAGCTAAGAGGTTTAGCCAAACATGATTAGGCTAAACATCCTCTAATAAATAAACAGTAGAAAAAAATAAGAATAAAAATAATAGTACTCTACTCTCTCTTTGCTCAATGTTTGCTCCCCGGCCCAAGCTCTCCCTGCACGTCCCCCTCTCTCCCTCTCTTATAGCATGCTAGAGAGGTGGTAGCTGGAGAATGTGCGTGCAAGATACACAGCAAGTAGCGTCCGCAGCGGAGTCTTCTACGCATCTCTTCTTATGCAGCCAAGAAGATGAAACGAACACAGCCCACTTCCCCTTGCTTATTTCTGAAAAATCAACATCCCTTGGTAAATTTTAGGACGAGGCACCCGATAGATGGTTTAGATCATCCGTACGATCACCGGTGATGGGCCACAATCGCTCGAAATTTCCAGATTTCCCGGACACAACCTGCTGCGAAAATCAGCGTGCGCTGATGCTGGGTGGAAACCACGATTGCTGTCGGACAAGAAATCCACTCCGTTCACTGATCGCACCTCAAAATTTTGATCGGGAATGGCATGATTCCATTCTCATTCAATATGGCCCACCTGATCAATTTAGCAGTAAAGATTTGCCGTCCATCAACTTTAAAACCTCTGTCCGGCCTGTTCTAGACCAAGATCACCCAGATCCTGGTTAGGATGCTCTCCCGGTTCAAACGAACGTCTCGGATTGAGCTTGTAGACCTTGATAATGGCCCACTGAAGTCTGCCCGTGGGTCCCTGTTCGTGCGTTCTCAAAACAGAGCATGCATGCACATGCGCTGTGATAATTGGCAAGCCTATGATTGATGTAATTTGCGAAATTCAATCCGTTCATTGGATTTCTGACGGAAAACCGGTCGGGTATGGTCCATTTGGATCGGATTCGGTGTGGCTCATGGAAGATCACTTATACCATCCATTAGACGTTATTGACGATATTTCCATCCGTACATGCGCATGGTCTAGAAGAAAAGCTTGGAAAGGGGCTTGGCCCTCTTCTAAATCACATGGACGGTTGGGATCATCCATTTAGATGATGGGTGGGGTCCACAGCTGAAAAAACGGACGGACAGGGAAGGACGCTGTCCGTTTTTGCATAAAGAGACGGGTCAGCGCTGCTGACCCGACTTCTCCTGGTTCGGTGCATTGCAAGTGCACGTGCACTATTTGCATGCCTAACCCCATGTGGGGTCCACTATGATGTATGTGAGAAATCTGCTCCGTCCATTCATCTTTCCATCTAATTTGAGACGTTGAAACATGAATTGAAGCATATCCAGGTATCAGGTGGGCCCTGAACTAATGATTTATGGGCTGATCTGACCGTTTGGGCACTTCAAGAGGGATATGTACGGTTAATTTACGATCCTCAGGCCATGTCTAATGTTTCGTGATGAACGGATAGTGGAAACCTTCTGATCCTGCATTCTAGACCAATTTCGGGCCTCTTTAACTTCAATTTCCTAATTTTCTCAAATTTTTTCCATGTAGATTTCGTCGATCTTGGTCCCTTGGAGTCTGGCCCTTGCCTTGGTGCATCTTGAGCGCTAAAACCATGTTTTTAACACCCATTTTCAGTTCAAGCTCATAAAGACACCCTGCATCACAAACACGATTAAATCGGGCTATTAGACAGTACAATGTTCGTAAATCCAGATAATAACTAGGGTCTAATATGTAATATTTGACCCTCAACGGCAGTCGACCTCAATAATTGAAATCAGCCACAACAATTGAAATTGGCCTTGATAATTGACCTATACAATTGGCCTCACAATTGGAATTGAACTCGACAATTAGAATCGGCCTAGACAATCGGCCACGATAATCGAAATTGGAATCAACCTTGACCATCGGCCTCGATAATCGGAATTAAAATATGCCTTAATAATCGGTCTCGATAATTAGAATCGGCCTCGACAATCGGAATCGACCTCAACAATCGAAATCGACCTTGACAATCAGAATTGGTAATCAGCCTAACAAAAGGTCTAAGGGAAGGTCACAATGTAGACATTCAACCATCATTGCCCATCAAAGTGGACATTTAACCAACATTGCTCCCAAGAAATGACCCACGTAGAGCCAAACATATGGAAACCTAAACCTATAACCCAAACCTATAACCTAAACTCAATTCCCTAAACCTAAACCTGCTCCTAATCCTAATCTCAACTCCTAAACCTAAACCTAAACTTCAAATCCCAAAACCTATAACCTAAACCTAAACCAAAACCTAAACCTAAAATCTAAATGTAAACCCAATCTCGAACCTGAACCCGATTTTCTAAACCTAAACCTTAACGTATTCTCAAATCCATAAACCTAAACCTACACTTAATCTTAATCTCAACTCCCTAACCTAAACCTAAACCTAAACTTGAAAATCCAAACCTAAATCTAAATCCGAACCCGAACATAATCTCAATTTTCTAAACTTAAACTTATAACCTTAACCTAGACCTATTCTCAAATCTCAAAACCTGTAACCTAAACGTAAACCTAAACTGTAACACTCCGAATTTTTACTAACCTAGAGTTAGACGTTCTTGGGCAATGAGTTGATCATAACACTTATTAACTTCTCGGAACTCAATCCCGAAGTCCCTAAATCCTCTCTTCAACCCATTTCCTTCAAAATCTCACCTTTCACCACCTTATTCTTCAAAATTTTCCAAGTACTTTCATATTAGACACTAATCCTAAGTTTAAATGATGAAAAATAATACTTAAACTAAAACTTATTGTAAATAGTAAATACATAAATAAATGAGTTTTTGACCATTAAACTTATGAAATCTCACAAAATTAATAGGTTATTTAGAAAGATCAACTTCTCCTACCCTAGGACCTTATTCTGTCGTAATTAGGGTGAAATTTAATTACGTACTAAACTAAATTAATTGTGGAATTAGCTCAAACCACTTTAAATACAAACTATAAGACCCAAAATGAGTAGAATCGCTAATGCTGCAGTACCTAAAAACCTAGGATCAATCTCAAAATCAAGTTGTTCTCGGAAGCATTTTGAAACTCTGTATCGGACCTGAACTATCAAAAGTCCGATGACAGTGAAACTATACGGTTATGACCGCCTTGCTAGGCTTGACAATCATCTCGGAAATTAAATCCAGATAGTATCCTAAAATGTACAACTTGAGCCTGGAGCAAAGAGTGTGAGAAACGCGAATATCTTTAAGAAATGAACTAAAACTTAACTGAATTGAGTCGTTCACTTGCAGGACAAATCTAAGGACTCAGACCATCAGAATCTGACTCAATTACACCCTCAGATCAAGGAAAATTTCCAACACATGTGGTGTACTTGTGGCCCTGATAGAGTGTTAGTGACCATTGAACTGAAACAGGTCCCCCACGGCTGATCCATTGATCTGATCGGGTCGAGATCTTAATCTAAACTAGATCCAATGTCAGGGAACTTAATTATGACCGCATGTAAAAAAGGAGCCTCTAGATATGCTCCGTTGGATCGAAACAGTTGACTTTTGGCTATAACATAAGTATATCATGGCCCTGGGGCCATTTCCATTAGGTCTGGGCCTATATAAGGGCCCAAACCCACCCCATTTCTATTCCATACGAATTCCTAACCCTAGGAGAGAGAAGAGTGTGAAAAGAGAAGGAGAAAGTGAGGAGAAGTGAGAGAGAGTGAGAGATAACTGCTAGGATTCGATCCCACCACTCCACGGGCTGAATCACCGCTTCCGTATCTCTATACCAGCGATTCCGATCCTATTTTTGGGTAAGAAATCCTAACCCTAATCTGATATAGATATCCAAATAGAGTGATAGGAAAAAAAACTAATCTATTTCATGATTTAGGTAGCCGTTGTGCCGTAGACAATGACATCGTGTTCAAACTGAGCTCGTTACAAGTCTACCGGTGAAAGGTGCGGACTATAAACGTTTAAGTTATAGTTTTTAAGGCTTTCAATGTCAGTAATGATTTATGACTGACTTAATTGCTGTCACATGTGCTTAGATACGATACTTTCTATATATTACATATAGATATAAACTATGTTGAGTATAATGCATTCTATGTGTTTGTTGAAATGTCTGAATGACTATGAAATTATGATTTGTGCTTTCCATGCTTGTAAATTGAGAATATATGATCGTTGTACGAGTGGCAGCTCCTTTGTGAAAGGATTTGCCCTAATGTTTGTTGAAATTAGTATATTACACGTATGTGCAATATGTAGTCTAAGTGTTTGACAAAATGCTTGTATGAGTAATTGATTTATGCTTTATATTTACAAGGGTTGCTGAGATAGGATTCTTAACTACCTTAACTATATGTATACTTTTCTTCATGTAGCTTTAACTGCAAGTGCATGTTTTGTATAACAACTGCATATGTAGAATATCATGTTATATGTGTTGAATAATATGCTCAAATGATATTTACATTGGAAGTGGTTGTTAAATGCCTTATGACTATCAGGTATGCTTATTTCTTGCATTTGACTGTGATTGGGACTACGATGTAGACTAGGCAAATGGTAATGGTTTATGATCGGTTGTCGAACTGCTTTAGCTACGACGGATACATTCGAGGAATTCGAGTCATACACTGATTATCGATAGTGGCTAGGCCACGAGGAGTGCATATGTACTCCATGTCGATTAATTCAATGTATACTCGTACGAGTCGAGCTTATCAATGAACTCAATTGACCCAATATATGTTCACCATGTATGGACGCTATTGCTTGAACCTAAGGTACCAAACTTATCAGTGAAAAGCTCGTTTAACCTTGGTACCTCGATCCGCTAAGACTCATGAGTCGGGCATGGTGGTATGGGACACCGTGGTCGTGTCGTCGGCTTACGCTAGGGCGAGAGCCTCCTCGTAGTGACCAATGAGCAACTTAAAACTTGTGAGTTGAATAAGGTGGTATGGGACACTATATTCGAGCTGTCGGCTTACACTAGCGCAGCCTGGCTGTGGTCCCCAGTCGGGTTGGTGACGAGCCTTCGAAAATAGACTGCCAGTTGGTAGGGCGCTGGTGGAGTGACCTTGAGTATGCACTAGGTGTAAGACCCGTATCTTAGTCCGTACCATTCCGTAGACTTCCGCGGTCTTACCGATCGAATTTCGATAACCTTCGACCTTTAACCAATATTGGAGCGCGACCCTGATTCGTATGCCGTCAACCCGAGTCGACTCAACCCCAGACCTCTACCATAAAGACCGTGCCGTCGCTCCAGTTCCGATGCCACGACTAGCTCGCCGAGGCGATACCCTAGTCAGGAGATGTGGGCCAACGTTCGGTGCGAGAAAAATGCCACGCGTTGTGAAACCCAAGAGAATCTCTACGACTTGTCACATCAATCCATCAATCCATCAATCTCAACATGTCAAGTACACATCAACTTTTACCCATCCCCAAGCAAGCCTCAAAAGTCAAAAAGATCTTACACTCCCATGCCTTTCTTATACAAATGGCCACAAAAGTCAAGAATTTCTTACACACCCATCACTCACCACATCCATCACCCATCACTCTCTCTCTCTCTCTCTCTCTCTCTCTCTCTCTCTCTCTCTCTCTCTCTCTCTCTCTCTCTCCCTTTACAACTCTCTCTCATTTCTCAAGCTTCATTCCAAGCAACCAAAAATTCCATACGTATAAGCCTCTCCCTTCCTTTCAAAAACTCCAAGTGTGGCCCACCTTCAACCCCTTCATCTCCCATCTCAACCATCCAAACCTTATCTCATCCATTGAAATCGAAGCTAAGGAGCTAAGGAACTCATAGGAGCAAGAAGATCAAGCGGTGGGTGATTTTTGAAATTTTATTTTTATTCATTTGTTTGATTTAAGGGCCACATGTAGTGGGACCCACCTTGATGTACATTTTGTATCAAAGAGGGGCCCATAGTAGCGGGGCCCCTCCATCACCTCTGTTACCTCCGATATCTCTCTCTTTCTCTCTCCCTCTCTTGCACTTTTATATGATGAGATAGCCGTGCAGCCCACCCAGGTGAACCCCACTTGAAGCATGCATCTAATCCATGCCGTTCATTGAGTGGGCCCACCTGACATCCCAGATTGATAGGCCACATGTAGGGAAAACACAAATATCCTATTGATCTAAGTCAGGTGGGCCATGTCCACGTGGGCCCCACCATCCATGAACCCCACACATGGGACCCACGTGTATACCCACACCGTCCAGTGTCTAAGGACGCTGGACATGGGTTGCAGTGAAAGGTGAGCTGACTGCTGGTGTACTCACGGCAGCAGCAGAAAAAAAAAAGAGAAAAGAAAAAGGGAAGGGCTGTCCATATAGCCCCACCTTGATGTATGTATTCAATCCAGACCGTCCATTCTTTTCTTCAAACCATTTCAAGTGTTGAGCCGAAAGATAAGGCCAATCTGATCATCAGGCGGGCCCTTGTGTAGAAAATAGTGGCCTTTACTGTTAAAAATCCACCTAATGATCCTATACACTAAATTTCTTCGGATATTAGAGTCGTTTGGCTTGTCTTGAGCCGTAGGAGTGAGTGGACGGAGTGGATTTTGTTAATACGAGCCCCACTGGTGAAAATCCTCAAAAATAACTCCATTTCAAAATAAAATAAAATAAAATAAAATAAAAGATGCAGCAGGTCGTTGCTGCTGCCAGCGCAGGCAGCGCCTGCAGCGCTGACGCATGGGCGGCGGACGCCAAGGGCCCATGGCTCTGCATGTGGGTCCCACCGTGATGTTTATTCATCATCCAACCTGTTCATGAGGTGGGCCAGCCCAAGTAGTGGGCCCCCTCCAAATTTCAGCCCCATCCATGGCTTGGGTGGCCCACACTATAGGAAATAGTGGGACTGAACCACCTGCCATAGAAACCCTTTTTGGGCCCACAGAAGCTTTGGATCAAGATGAAATCTGTTTTTCCCCTCTATCTAGGTCTGCATGACCTTATGGACGGTCTGGATTGCTTATAAACGTTAAAGTGGGCTCCACATGGAGCCCATAATAATCTATGTGTTCTATTTCCACCGTCCGCCTGGACGGTGGAGCCCACAATGATGTTTGTTTCTCCCCACCGTCCCCTGGACGGTGGGTGTATGCGTGTGCATGCGTGTGGGTGCGTGTATGTACGTGTGGGGTTGTGCATGTGTGTATATATATATATATATTATATTGTATATTTTATATATATATATATATATATATATATATATATATATATATATATATATATATACACACACACACACACATATGTATATATATATATATACACACACACACACATGTATATATATATATATATATATATATATATATATATATATATATATATATATATATATATATATATATATATATATATATATTATTGTATATACTATATACATATATATTATATTATATTATGTAATATGCCTAATGGTGGGCTTTTATGGGCCTCACCATGATGCATGGGTTGCATCCAATCCGTCTAACCATCTTAGAAGCCCATTTTATGGCATGGGTATAAAGAATGAGCCAGATCCATAGTCTAAGTGGACCCCACCTTGGCATGTTTTTGAGGCCCATCTTAAGGTATTGGGGTAGTCCATTAGAGCCCACTTTGATGTGGATCTAAGGCCCATGGAATGGGGCCATTTGATCTATTCTAAGGCCCATGAGATTAGACCCATTTTGATGTATTCTAAGACCCATGATATTAGGCCCATTTGATGCAATCTAAGGCCCACGGGTTATGACCCATTGCAATGCACATAAGGCCCATTGGTGCAGCCCATTTATGTGGTCCATTTGGTGAATAAAAGGCCCATATGATATGGCCCATTTGATGTATTTAAGGCCCAATGAGATGTACTTAAGGTCCATTGCAATGTGTGATCCCAACACGGTTTATGTAACAATGTTTACGAGGATCGTGCCTTGGGAGCAATGTTGGTTTGACATCCACATTGCGAGTGTAATGTTGGTTGGATGTCCACATTACGACTCTCCTTAAGACCCATTGCTAGGCCCGTACTTATTGTGTATAGGCCGTCTTGGCCCATCTGCTTGGTAAGGATAGTGCATTACTTTATAACATGTTTACTATAGTTCCATGACTCATGATCATACGCATCATATGTATGCTCGATATGAGAGGTGACTGATCATAGCACATGCCTTCGGGCAGGTTGTTTATGGGCTCCCGATTAGGCGGTGTTGCTCTACATGAGCATACGATACGTGCAGGATTGCTGCATGATTGGATAGTGTGATTCATGCATTTCGCATTGTATGATATGGTTACTATACGCCGTAGCGACATCAGGGCTGTAGCCTCCACAGATGTATCGTGGTTGGTAGGATTGGATACCGAAAATCTTGTTCTACATGGGGTGCTATAGATATCCCTGGATGAAAGTTCCTAAACCCTTATGGTACCAAGAGGTTACTCCAACGTCTAGACTGAGTGGGTACAGGAGCACCGAGTGCCGATTACCGGATGGTTGCACTTTCCACTATGTCGTGGTCGATTGGAAGGGGGTGCGGCCTTATCCGCCCGAGTGTAGGGGGCAATGCTAGGCTGAGTCTGACCAGCTCGAGGAATGGGTCCGCTATCGACGAGTCAAGCCCGATATTGACAGAAGGATAGTGAGGTCTCTTCCACTTACCTTATTGCGTGCGATGGGGCGGCGATCTGGTTTAGAGTGTATTAGACCCCGGTGATATCTCAGATTTGAGCTGTATTGATATGTGGACTTAGATGAGGACTGTATGCTTGAGTTATATTTCGCATTGCATGGCCTTGGTATGTTGACATCATTCATGCTTTGCACCGCATGGCCTTGGTATGACTAACAATATTCATGGATCCATCAGCATATTCCGTATTACTCTGATATTGCATGATCATATTACTACCTTGCGCACACACTTTCACCACCTTATAAGCTTTTTATGAGCTTATGCATGATCGTTGCATGCAGGTGACGTTGAGGCACAGCAGCGCTGAAGCAGGAGCACTTTGCAGATCATTTTGGAGTTTTTGTTCATCATCATTGTATTTTCCTTTATGCTCATTGTACTTGTAAAGTTTTTGATCATGGTGGAAATGTAATAGAGTTTTTAGTTGTTGTTTGTGGGTTATGCCTTTGATTATGCTTATTACAAATTAAACTGACGTTGAAAATCCTTCTCGTAGCATCCCAGGATCGAAACCTGGCGAATGGGCGTTGGAGGCCGAGAATGGGGTTCTATGGAGGCTGTCGGCGCCAGATTCGGCGATTGAAAATTTTGTGAGCCCGGTTACCGAGTCTGGGGCATTACACTGAGACTACGCTAAGGTGACGAGCCCTCTCATAGCAACTTATGGTATAAACTCACAAACTTGCCTAACATATGTGACTAACTAGGATTGACGACCGTAAATAGATCATTGTTTGGGTAAATGAAATAAAGGGAGGTACCTTAGCTTCCCAATCCTGCTATATAAAAAGGGAGGGCATGCATCATTACAACATATCATTCTTGCATTAACAAGAGTACTTAGGACATGAGTGTTGTACTGCTTTATCATTACTGCTTGACTGAATTGATAACATATTAACATTTGCTTTATAGTTTCACTGAATTAGCTACTCATTCCTACCTGTGGTGGTGTTTTTAAAACACCACCCAGACTCTGTGTATATGCAGGTAATGGCAAGGTCTATACTGCAGTGTTGAATTTCATAGGTGAGGAGGAAGAGTTCTCCTACGTTCATCTATCAAGCGGATCTAAGTAGATCTCATACCGATGCGCAGGGATTACTGGGATACTTCTTTAGTTGAACACATTTACTTTTCCATTTTATATATTTAGAAACAATACATATATATATTTAGCCCGGTTTCATACTCATACTCTGAAATTTGTGAAATGTTTTTATAATTAAATGCATATATTTTAGTCTTTCGCTTGTCAAATTATATTAACTCTAGAGTATGATATGCTGTTTTAGTATAATCTCACTCATGTTTAATGCACTAGTATGGACAACATATAAATATCATTATCTATGTTGCATAAGTGATGTGCTGGAACTCGAGAGTTGAACTTTTGCTCGACCCCCGATTTTCAAGGTGTTACATAAACCTTAACCTATAACCTAAACGTTAACCTATAACCTATAATCAAAACTCAATTCCCTAAAACTTAACCTATAACCTAACCTAAACCTATACTTATAACCTAAACCTATTCTCAAATCCCAAAACCTATAACAAAAACCTAAACCTTAACGTAAACCTAAACCTATAACCTAAACCTAAACCTAAACCTATACTTATAACCTATAATCTAAACTTAAACCTAAAACCCGAACGTAAACCTGATCGCGAACCCGAACCCGATTTTCTAAACCTAAACCTTAATGTATTCTCAAATCTATAAACCTAAACCTACACCTAATCCTAATCTCAACTTCCTAACCTAAACCTAAACATAAACTTAAAAACCCAAACCTAAACTCGAACCCGAACTCGATCCCAATTTTCTAAACCTAAACTTATAACCTTAACCTAAACCTATTCTCAAATCCCAAAACCTATAACCTAAACCTAAACCTAAACCTTAACCTAACCCTAAATCTTAACCTATAACCTATAACCTAAACTCAATTCCCTAAACCTTAACCTATAACCTAACCTAAACCTAAACCTAAACCTATAACCTTAACCTAAACATAAAACCTAAACCTTAACCTATACTTATAACCTAAACCTATTCTTATAACCTAAACCTATTCTCAAATCCCAAAACCTATAACCTAAATCTAAACCTTAACCTAAACCTAAACCTATAACCTTAACCAAAACTTACACTTATAAGCTATAACCTAAACCTAAACCTAAAACCCAAACGTAAACCCGATCTCGAACCTGAACCCAATTTTCTAAACCTAAACCTTAACGTATTCTCAAATCCATAAACATAAACCTACACCTAATCTTAATCTCAACTCCCTGACCTAAACCTAAACCGAAACTTGAAAACTCAAACCTAAACCCGAACCCAAACCCGATCTCGATTTTCTAAACGTAAACTTAAAACCTTAACCTAAACCTATTCTCAAATCTCAAAACCTAAACCTAAACCTAAACCTTAAACTTAAACCTTAACCTAGAACTTATAACCTATAACCTAAACTCAATTTCCTAAATCTTAACCAATAACCTAACATAAACCTAAACCTATAACCTACACTTATAACCTAAACCTAATCCTATAACTTAAACATAAAACCTAAATGTATTCTCAAATCCTTAAACTTAAACCTACACCTAATCCTAATCACAACTCCTTAACCTAAACCTAAACATGAAAACTCAAACCTAAATCCGATCCCGATTTCCTAAACCTAAACCTTAACCTATTCTCAATTCCTTAAAGCTATAGCCTATAACCTAAGCCTAAACCTATAACCTAAACTTAAACTTAAAACCTAAATGTATTCTCAAATCCCTAAATTAACCTAAACCACCAATCCTTATCTCAACTCCTTAAACCTAAACTTGAAAACCCAAACCTAAAAACCCGAATAAACTTTGTGCAATTCTTCATGATTATGAATTATGATATTTTGTTGGTTGAATATTTTTTTATTAGATGAAAGACAAAAAAAAAAAATTGTTACTGATTTTTTCTTCTTTTTTTTTTTTTAAAAAAAAAAATTTAATGCAAGAAAATTTCTAATGGCTTTAGGTCATCCATATTTTTTTAAATATTCAAATTTGAGACAGTCCATAACCATCCTTTTAAGGTTCATCAGAGATTGCTTATAATAGTCATTTTTAAGGACAGTCCATGATAGTCCTTTATAAGGACGGTCCAAGACCGTCCTTTTAAGGTTCATCAAAAGCTGCTTACAACAGTCCTTTTTAAGGACGGTCCATTACCGTCCTTTGTAAGTAAGGACAGTCCATTACCATCCTTTTAAAGTTCATCAGAGATTGTTCCTAGCAGTCCTTTTTAAGGACGGTCATGTACCGTCCTTTTAAGGTTCAATAGCAACCTATAACGTCTATATTTATTAACGGTTCATGACTGTCATTCTTTAGAGACGGTCCATAACCGTCCTTTAAATGTCCATAGAAATGACTGTTCATGACCGTCCTTAGTGGGTACCTCGTAGGACCTCGAACCGCCTACTCGGGTCTTGTATGGATATGCAGGAAGGGGTGCTCCTAGGTGTGTGTAGGGGGTGTGTTTGTTCGCGAGAATGGATTCCTCGGGGGGTGTGGACACACTTGCGCGAATTCGGGTAACGACATTACACTCACTCGACCCAATCCTTTACGAAAGGTTTCGGAACTACTTGTTGGGGATCTGGTTCGTGCCCAAGCCAATGAAAGCTTTGATTCGTAATGAATGTGACTTTCATTGACCCACGAGGTTCGAGTCCAAGAAGCTATGTCGCCAGGAAGCAAGCTTGAACCCATACCAGCGTAAGCTCAGTCGCAAGTGAGGGAAACAAGTAATACGATACCCCAAAATAGGACAGCCCTTGCGACGGTCCAAAATCGTCTTTTATTGTCTTTTGAGACGGTTTTCAACCGTCCTTTTTTCACAGTTTTGGCATAGTAGGATGTGTGCATAAATGAAAAAAATTATTAAAAAACATGGTTAAAAAGTTATCAACGAGTTCTACATGATGGCCAATGCTATTAGCAATTGCACTAAACAGTTTTTTAAAAATAGATCATTTTTAGGGTTAAATTTTAAGATTTAAGTTAAAACTTACTATGTCTAATAAGTTCTAATTTTTTATATAAAGGTTTAATTGGCTGGTTGCCGTCCAAAGTCTCTATTTTAGTCATTAAAGGCCCGTTAATTTGGATACCAAATATTTACAATATTATATAAGTAACTTATTTGAAATAAGTTTAGTTTATGATCAATTACAAGTATCTTTTTTATTTAAAGTTACTTAATCATTTCAATTTAATAAATATAAATTAATATAAGCTCCTTGAGACATAAGTAAATTATCTTAAGTTACCATCCAAACGCACACAAGGGTTGTCCACAACCCGTAAGATGAATATTATTATTATTTGTATTTTTTACTATTTGGAAAATTTTATGGTTTATTTTACTTATACAAGTTCATCAGATAGGTTGTAGCCTGCATTTTTTAAATTTCTTTCTTTTTATAAATAATATCTGAGTTCTTCTCTTATTTGGAGATTTTTCTCTCCCAGTTGATTTAAGGAATATTCTCCAAAAGACGATGGACACATCCTCTTTTATCCATGCACCCTATGCATTATTTGGAAGGGTGCTGATAACCATAAAATCTTCCGCATGGAGTATGAAGTAGTCCACCATACTATGTGTATTCCATCAGACCTCATCATGTGAACACTTGAGGTCTTGGTATCGATCGCCAGCGGGGGTGGCTAACACGGAGCGTGTGTACTGACATGGGTGTGTTCTTTCAAGACCAAAAAAAAAAAAGCCATTCCAAAATAAGGGGAACCGCAATACGGGAATATACAAGTTTTAGGTAAGATTGTTCAGCGTTCACTCCCTGGTGCGTTGAATCTGAGTTTTGAGTCATGATGATTCTTGGTGTGCACGGTTAACATAAGGAGGGAAACCAGATCCAAGGTTTGGATTCCACCTAGACATCAAAGGTGGGCCCCCACACATCTCAAACAATGGTAATTAACATACTATCGAAACCTATGTAATCATTTCACGTGTTTCACATGGGATCAAACATCTGAACATGAGAAGACTTAAAGTCTTTCACCTTTCCCCACCCAATGGTATAGTCTTGATGCCACGTGGCACAATCAAAGGAGTACACGTGGGAAGATCCAACAGCTCGAGTTCACTATAAAAAATCACTCTTGTTTCATCTCTAAGCGTGTGTGTGCCCATTTGAAATACTACAAGCTGCATAAAAGAGTATGGCAGAAATGCTAACTCCTCCGAGTGGACCAGCTCCTAGCAGGGGAGTGTCCCTAAACGGTGATCCTGACCCTAGACAAGATGCCATCCATCTCAATACGGCTTTCAAAGGTTAGAAATCTTAGATTGTTTTCTGAGTTCCATTCATTTTCTTTGATGGTTTCATCGGGTCACAACTAGTAGGACCGTAGCTTCCGTTTTCCCGCCAACATGTGGGACATCAGTGCCATAAAAAAGGTAGGCCCCACCATGGACGTCCACACAATAGTTAGGCCGGTCAGGTCGGAATTGGATTGCGTCCAGAGCCGCTGGACGGAATCGGTCCAAGCAGGGGCTCTGTGGGGCCAACTGTGATGTATGGGCTTTATACCCACCGTTCATCCATTTTTCTAGAGCATTGTAGGAGATGAGTCGAAGAATGAGATAGATCCAAAGCTCAAGTGGACCACACAGTGAGGATTGAACGCTTACCATTAGAAACTTCTTGAGGGCCAGTGAAGTTTTGGATCAAGCTGAAATTTGTGTTTTCCCTTCATCCGGCTTTTTTGACCTTTTCAACAGGTTGGATGGAAAACAAACATGACTTAGGAAGGTTTCAATGGTAGGCGTCATTATCACCGCCGCTTCATGTGGTGTAGTCCACTTGAGCCTTGTATGTGCCTCGATTTTGTACTCATGTATTAAAATGATATATAAAAATAGATGAACGGAGTGGATAAAACCCATATCACGGTTGGCCTCACAAAGCCCCTGTGGACCAATTTCCGTCCAGACGGGCAGGACGCAATCAGCTTCCGGTCAGCTCAGCAAAGCTAGACCGGTCAGCTCACCGACCAGGTCCACTACAATGTAGGAATCAATTCCACAACTGGCCAGTGGTCTTAACCCAAACGTAAAGGTGTGGCTGATCTAGTAAGTGAATCCAACTCCAACCAGCTTGCTGGTGTCTTTGAGCTCACTATGATGTATCTGCTTTATCCACGCCGTTCATCTATTTTTTTTATATCATTTCAGGGCAAGAACTAAAAAATGAGGCAAATCCAAGTCTCAAGTGAACCACACGCAGGAAAATAATATTGAGTGAAAGTCCACAATTAAAAACTTTCTAGAGCCCACTGTAATGTTTATTTTCATGTCACACAACCTTAGAAGGGGAAAATACAAATATCAGCTTTATAAAAAAAATATATGCCCCTTAAAAAGCTTTCATTAGTAAGGATTCAATTTCCACTGTTTTTTTTGTAGTGTAGTTCACCTGAGAATTGAATCACATCATTTTTGGTCTCATATATCCTGATACGATCATTAAATTGAATGGATGACATGGATGAAACGGATACATCATGGTGAGGCTCATAGAGCTTTTACACCTGCTAGGTGTTGGGTTCATTAGCCAAACCGCGTCCGTGCAGAGCCTGCAGCCTTTCTCTTTCTCGAGCTGCATGTAGCTGTACGTGAAATCGGATACCGTACTGAGTTACTAGCGAGCTCTTTTTGTATTGAGTAAACTCTATTGGGCCCACCGTGAATGTATCCGGTCTATCCACGCCGTCCATCCGTTTATCTATCTTATTTCAGAGTTTGAGACCAAAATTTAAGTATACTCAAAGATAAAGTAGATGAAGGTAAAACATAAATACCATAGAAAACTGTTGGAATTATGACTTCCACTGTTGAAACCTTGATGTTTATAAGATCACACAGACATGGGTGAAGATAAAACATAAATACAAGCTTGATCCAAAACTTCCGTGCCTCCCAATAAATTTTCAACGCTAGATGTTCAATTCACACGGTTTCCTATGGTGTTTTTCACTTGAGGATTGGATATACTTCATTCTTAAGCTCAAGCCCTAAAATTATATGATAAAATGGATGGATGGATTGGATAAAATACATAAATCACGGTGGACCCCATAGAGTTTACTCAGTGCGCTTAGCGACTGAGTTTCTCAGTATGCAATCCGCTTCCACTGTCCACCACTACGAGTAGTGAGTGTAGGACTGTTGTGGGCCCACATGGTGGGTGTATTTGTTTTAGAAAAAATGCACTCGGGGAAGGGAAGAATCTTTTAAGAACATTCAATCCAGATCATTTCACATGGTGCTTTTTCCATCTTTCAAATATTAGAATTTAAAAAAGAAAAAATTAAAATTAAAATTCCCTGACTACTCTAAAACACCAAACCTCATCTTAGTTTTATCATGTATCTATGTACCAAGATTTAGAACATAAAACAAAAAATAACTAAGATTGGAAGAAATTAAAAAGGGCTTGAAGAGTTTTTTGAAGAGAAAATGTACAAATTACATAAGAACTACAACCAGGCAAGAAATTATGCCAAAATGATTAGACAACTGAAAAGTAAAATTACTGTATTTATTGAAATAGCTCCTTTTTAAGATAAACTTCTTTAGTTCTTTTTTCTTTTCTTTCTTTTATTTCTACCGCACCGTTTTAAAGTTAGCTTTTTGCTTGTTACTTAATATTTTCAATGTGATTTTTATACAGGAAGAGGGCAAAACATGCCTGAGATTATCAATATTCTTGCACATCGTGATGTAACTCAACGCGCCCAAATTCAAGAAGAATACCAAACCATGTATTCCGAGGATCTCAAGCAACGTCTCTCTCAAGAGCTTGGATTCACTGGGGATGTCAGTGAGAACCTTGGTGTGAACATTAGTGGGGGCCTTAATGGAGAGCTTTTCGGGCCACTTAGTAGCAACATTAAGGTATACATATATTTCATGAGCCCACGAATGGAATTCACAATTCTTTCAAAATAAAATCTAATCATGGTGTCTCCATGGATGACGGAATATATTATCTTAAGTGTTGCATTTTTTCACTCTATAGAATTTTCAGATAAAATTTAGAATAATTTCCTAGTTTTACTATCTTAGAAAATAAATCATAGAAGGAAGAGGTATTATACAATGCTCAACAAAGAATTACTTAAAAGTTGCTTAGGTTTTCGGTTCATGTGGGTGAGGACGACCAAATGTGTGGGCCCATAAGATCTAATTTATTTACATATTTTAGGGACCTTCACACAATGCTAGAGATGGACAACCCATATCCAGTTGTTTGCTTAGCTTCTTTTGGAGTGAAAAGGATCTAATCATTCATCAAATAATATGGTTAAGATGGCCTTTAGACATGATCAACTATTTAAATTGTCTAAAGTTAACGTAATGGATAATAATATTGATCATTTATTCCCCTTCTAATTTTCTCTGTAGAGTTCTTTCGAATGATTGGGAGGAATTCGTATGCAATAAGACTTATCCTTATCACATCTTACTTCAATCTCTCTCTCCCTCTCCCTTATCCCCAATCATTTTCTCTCATTTAAGTTTAAATTCAAATTCGAACTTAGATAATGAAAAGAGAAATATTCACTTATGGGACTCACTCACAATTTACCCTAGGAGTCTATATCCAACACATATTACTTCAATCTCTCTCTCCCTCTCCCTTATCCTCAATCATTTTCTCTTCTTTAAGTTTAAATTCAAATTCGAACTTAGAGAGAAAATGGAATGAGAAATATTCACTTAGAGATATTCTGAAGGAAAAATGTATGAGATTCACCCACAATTAACCCTAAGAGTCTATATCCAACACATCATATTCATTCATATTATAATATGTGCAAAATATAGATCATCTATCTAACTCTTCATATAACAATCAAAATCAAAATATCATTATTAAAAGAAATAGAGGCATAGGAATAATTGAATATTATTATATTCTCATATGTGTTTGAATACTAAGCGAAACTAGCATTCAATAACACAAGCTTTGTTATATCTGTCCTAGTTAGCATAATTACACTGCGTTGAATTAATTCCTAATCTAGAGTATTCTACTAATATATGTACTTATCCAATTTATCAAGTTTATTTAAAAAATTCAATTCTTCATAAACATTACTTTAAAATAATTTTTAGAATAATAGTATACTATATATAAAACTTCATCAAAACTCGAAACTACCATGCAAATAAGTTATAAAGACATATAAGTCTTCAAGTACATACTAATAGTCTTAAAAGTTCGATGTAGTTATCATGGAGTCTTTCCATATATATGTAATTCAAAATCGATCAAGTGGCTTCCTTAACATAACTAAGTCCAACCAATTTAAGGGCATTTGTTATCGTAGACTAAAATAGTGATACTCGATCTCATCCTCCTATACACAAGAGGAGAGTGACTAAGAATACAAAGGCATTCATATAACTAGTTACTTCTATATATAATGCACTAACTAGATCAAATTAAAGCATTATGTACATAATATGTCAACACTATGATAATAATTTGCATAGTAAAGTAGACAACACTAAACATTTGTGAGGTATATAATACTTCAATCATTACACATAAGGTTTAACTCATCTTATATCCTCACAACCTTATTTTTTAATCGGACCATAACATTAATCACATAGAAGATAAATGAAAATATTTTATTAGTTCGACTTTGATTAGTCACATCTTCAATTTCCTAGGACCAAAGATAAATATGATGCATCATCACCTATATCCTTATTATCTATTCTTCACAAAAAAAGAGCAGTTCACACTTCAAATATATGAATACCACTTCAATTTGTATATTTCCTATACATTCACCGTTGGTCTCCCCATTCTATTGAGTGATGGCTACCAACAAATATGAAGATCCTTAAAGATCACAAGGCGAATAAAGATAATATAATTATTCGAATGAGTCAAGCAAGGCTTAATAGAGTAGGCCTATTCAAAATATCATTTACAACTAGCTCATGCTAGGCCCAAGGACATCCCTAGAGGTAAGGCTACATCACGAGTGGTTTAGAAATCACCCAAAGCCATATAACCTATTTGTATTTACATGTGGGTAAGATGAAAATTTCTTTTAGTCTCAACAAAGTCACGGCACTAAGAGATATTTTATTACCATATATGAGGCGTTTTATGATTGTACATGGAAGGTATGGGTATAAGAATTTTATAAGTTGGGCCTTATTGATCAATGATCTAGATCTCCTTAAGGGTTGGATAGTGTGATTCGGCCTTATTGATCAGGCATTCCAGTGGACCCCACTTAGTTATGATTCATCTAAATTTGTGTAAGGGGTGGTGTACTACAAATGTGTCACACGCACAATATTCTAGATGGAATAGGATTGACAAATTCATATAGAGCCTAAAGGGAGAGGAGTTTCGATAGGTAAACTCCCTAGCCCTCTAAATTATATAAATAAGATTGAGTCCTCAAGCCCACACATGTGTGAAGCCTATTCATCCCATCCTGATGCTTCTCTAAAGGTGTAAGGTGCGAAAGATCCCGGCATTCACCTTCAACAATATCTTCCTAATCAAGTACGCCTTTTATTTATTTTATTATATCTATATACTCAATATAAATTTGTCGATCCTTTCAATTCCGCATATAAGATTTTATAGTTGGCATCAGAACCAACTGTGCATCAGCTATGGAAGATCTATTTGAAATTCGATTGAGGATTTTATTACAGTCCAAACCCACCATCCATGGACCTGGATAGGCTCAAATCTGGATCATTCATTAATGGTTTAATTAGGGCCAGAACTGGGCTATAAGCTACGGCATTCCCAAATCTCAAGTACCGTGAAGAATTTGACTTACTTCAATGGTGGGCCTAATCACAAATGGTTGTGTTAGATTTATCTCCATTATATATAATAGGTTTTGAAACCCCAATCAAGTATGGATTCCAACCAAAGTCTGATCTGTACAGATCGATTATAAGGTCATCATAAATCCAATCTTGGCCCCTCATAGAATAGCGACATAATGCGAACTTCTGTCACTGGATTTGATGCAGGGTAGCCATTAACATCAGCCCTTATGCTGACAAAGAGAAATAGAAAAGGGATGAGGGGATGATACATGTTACGGGGTGATGGGTTTTCTTTCCTGACCCTGTAGCCGTGGCTGCTATTAACTTTAGGATCGGATTTGGATGACTGTGGCAGTCATTAAAATTGGCAAAATAAGTAACTACCCATTTGTGTGGTTTAAACCCTTCTTTTGTTGTTGTTGTCAGCCCCTACAGTAATTGGAGGTGATCCTGTAGATTCTGGTCACATTGAGAAAATTTAAGGGCAGAAGCGAAAGCATACATGGTTTTCGACATGATATAATTTATTCAGGGCTGTTGCCTTCTTCGACTG
The DNA here is from genome assembly GCA_037074715.1 of Magnolia kwangsiensis. Lineage (NCBI taxonomy): Eukaryota > Viridiplantae > Streptophyta > Magnoliopsida > Magnoliales > Magnoliaceae > Magnolia > Magnolia kwangsiensis. The sequence continues at coordinate 14,604,001 of CM073586.1, forward strand.
ATGGCCAATGACACCATTGTTCCTGGCGTCATCAGTGGCAACAGCTATCAGCTTCGTCGTGCCAACAATAGTTATCCCATTAGTTGTTGCCCTTTGAGTAAGAGGCAGGTTGCGATGACTACTCTAGGGTTAGAGTTTCACCCTCCCTTTTTTCCCTTCTTTCAGTTCAGACAAGAACCCCTTCAAGGGCTTTTATTTTTCTTCTACAATGGTCCAGAACCCAACTGCTTTCACTTTCTATGAGCCCAGGGTACATATGATTGATTTAAGCTTGCACATCTTTAGTACCCTGATGGGCCCGGTCGATGGACCAACACTCATTCTACATTTTGGGTAAACCATATTAGTGAGTTAGGAGGTCCAGTGAGCCTTGTGTGGGCCATTAGCTTGGGCTCACAACAATTGGCTATTTCCTTAGGCCTAGTAGCTGACCATATGGAGGCTCATGTTTGGGGTCCACACCTACCTTTAGTTAGCCCAATTTTAGGCATATTTGACATCTCTTAAATTTTATTAAATTCTGTGCATATTTAACATATTTAACATTTCTAAAATTTTATTAAATTTTAGACATATTTGACATCTCTTAAATTTTAGACATATTTGACATCTTTTAAAGTTTATTAAGTTTATTTAAAAATTTAGTTTTCACAAACATCAATGTAAAATCATTTTTAGAGTAATAGTATACTATATATAAAACTTTATCAAAACTCAAAACTAACGTGCAAATAAGTTATGAAGACATATAAGTCTTCAAGTACATACTAATAGTTTTAAAATCTCGATGCAGTTATCATGGAGTCTTTACATATATGTGTAATTCAAAATCAATCAAGTGACTTTCTTAACATAACTAGGTCTAACCAATTTAAGGGCATCTGTTATCGTACACTAAAATAGTGATACTCGATCTCATCCCCCTATACATAAGAGGAGAGTGACTAAGAATACATAGGCATCCATATATCTGACTACTTGTATAATGCACTAACAAGATCAAATTAAAGCATTATGTAGATAATATGTTAAGCCTATGATAATAATTTGCACAGTAAAGTAGATAGCACTAGACATTTGTGAGGAATATAATACTTAAATCATTACACATAAGGTATAACTCATCTCATTTCTTCACAACCTCACTTTTTAATCAGATTATAACATTAATCACATAGAAGAAAAATGAAAAAAATGTATTATTTCGACTTTTGATTAGTTACATCTTCAATTTCTTAGGACCAAAAATAAATATGATGTATCATCACTCATATCCTTATTATCTATTCTTCACAATAAAGAGTAGTTCACACCTTAAATATATGAATACCACTTCAATTTGTACATTTCCTATACATTCACGGTTGGTCTCCCCGTGTTAGTGAGTGATGGATACCAATAAATATGGAGATCCTTAAAGATCACAAGGTAAACGATGATAATCTAATCATTTGAGTGAGTCAAGCAAGGCTTAACAAAGCAGGCCTATTCAAAATATCATTTACAACTAGCCCATGCTAGGCCCAATATTAGCCCTAGTGGTGAGGCTACATCACGAGCGGTTTAGAAATCATCCAAAGCCATACAACCTATTTGTATTTACATGTGGGTAAGATGAAAATTTCTTTTGGTCTCAACAAAGTTACACTAAGAGATATTTTATCACTATATATGAAGCGTTTTATGATTGTACATGGAAGGTATGGGTATAAGAATTCTATAAGTTGGGCCTTATTGATCGACGATCTAGATCTTTGTAAGGGTTGGATAGTGTGATTGGGCATTCCAGTGGTCGTGATTCATCTAAATTTGTGTAAGGGGTGGTGCACTACAAGTGTGTAACACGCACAATATTATAGATGGAATAGGATTGACAAATTCGTGTAGTGACCAACGGGAGAGGAGTTTCGATGGGTAAACTCCATAACCCTCTAAATTATATAAATAAGGTTGGGTCCCCAAACCTACACGTGTGAAGCCTATTCATCCCATCCTGGTGCTTCTCTAAAGGTGTAAGGTGTGAAAGATCCCAACATTCACCTTCAAAAATATCTTCCCAATCAAGTACATCTTTTATTCATTTTATTAGATCTACATACTCGATATGCATGTTGGGATTTGTGTTGTGAAATCACACAGATCTAGATTTAGGATAACAATCTAGGAGCACTAAGTAAACATAGGAGAATACAAAGATTTAATTTGAAAAACCCTTTCGAAAAAAAATTATGACACAAAGCAATAAAATTCCACTATGAAAATAGAAATTACAAAGAGAAATGACTTATCCAATTCGAACAACCTCGAATCTTACCCTTTCTACACCCTTTGATAACCCCAGAACCCTTTTAGAAACCCGTAGAGTTACTTAGAAAGGTGTTGGGGACCCTTATTTATAGTTTAGGAAACTCCACTTACGCACCTCTCTAAAAACCCCTCAAATTTATGCAGTCTGAGAAGAATCCTCGCACCATCTGCGTAACCTTCGACTGGTCGAGTCTATCCCTTGACTGGTTAAAGACCTCGTGATTTCAGAAACCTTGTCAATGGACTTTGAGTCAAGCGGGCTTCGACCATTCGAAGGGATACTTGACTAGTCGAGCCAGCCCCTCGATTGATCGAGCAGCGCGGTGAAACTAGATTTCAGACATCTGTTTTACAACGATCTCCACCATGTCTTTAATCTTTAACCGTGTAGCTTCTTGACCTTTTCTCTTATCTCTGCATCACATCATAGCTTCTTGTGCACACTCGGTCCTCCTTTTATGTCATTGTCAAGCACAGAGAGTTGCATAAAACTTGAACTTCTCTACAGAAATGATTTAGGTGAGCTTGTCTATTGTATTTAAATCCACATGCCCAACCACCTTTACTTATGTCTTTCTAAAAATAAAGACTTAGTCTTCTTACCATCTCATTGTTACCCAATATTGCTTATTGGAGTATTTTCTCACAACACCGATAATCTGTGAAATAACCGGTCTAATACAGACCATGACATGCTCTACCAACCAGATTCGAATAAGGCGCATAAGACATATCCTACTTTTCTTCATCTGTTCTAGGACATGTCTTGAGAAAAACTTGAGGAAAGACGTGCAGGGAACGCTCTCTGGCTTTGCCTGGTCCATCACATACTTGATCAATATCTATCCAAGGTATTCTGTTTAAGATAACCAAAGTTTACTCCTCTTTCAGTCTAAATATCGAGAACCATCTTTGCAGCCCCCCGATGCTTCATCCTGAATGTCCCACTTAACTGAGTCTTCAGTACATTGATTTCAGACATATCATAATTTTCGATCTACATGTCATCAACATACAATTCTCAACTCACCATAAAAGAATCAAACCATTGCCTAAACAACATGTCGTACTATGACCTCCTGCAAACTTTTTTTTCCTCACCCTTATAACTTTGAACCGCTTTAATTACTTCATGTAGATCTACTCTTTTAATTTTTCATATAGAAATGCAGACTCCACATCCATCCTTTCAGCTCGAGATCACATTGGCCAACTAGTACTAATCACGGATCTAATAGACACCTATTATACCGTTGGCGCGAATATCTTTAAGAAGCCGATCCCTTCTCTTTGAGCATAACCCTTCGCTACTAATCTCGCTCTGTATCTATGTTGTATCCTCTTAAAGATCCACCTGCATTCAACCGTTATTTGGCCCATTAGAAGCTCCACCATCTCTCATGTGTCGATCTGGTACAACAAGTCCATCATATCGCCCATGGTCACCTTACACTTCTTAACACCAGGCTTACTTAGAGTTATCTGAATAGTAAATGGATCCCTCTCACCTGTAACGAGAGTATATGCGATATAAGAGTTGTCCATGTACCTCGCCGATAACCTGCGATTTATGTAATGTGATTCTTCTCACAGGTGGCTGCTCCACCTGCTCCATATCCCTGTCCACGCGTTATATCCTTCCTGCCCTGCCTGCTCATGTGGCTATGCCCAACATGCCACACACGTGCAGAAGTAGAATCCACTACAGCCACTGTAGCTCTACCTTTTGAAGTATTCTCGATTAACCCGTAAAGATTACTGAGTCGTTGCACTTTCATGATTACCCGTGCCCCCTTAGATACCTTAAGGGCACCATCAATACATGTTTACTTGCAGCCCATTGCCTTAAGTACACCAAGAGAAATTAGGTTCTTTTTCATGTCAGGAACATGCCTCACATCAGTTAGCGTATGCTCTGTCCCATCAAATATTTTAATGCACACTATACTAATAGTCACAACATTGCAAGCAATGTCATTACTCATAAACACCTGTCCACTATCGCACTCCTTATAGCTGGCGAACCAACTCTGATGTGGAGTCATGTGAAAAGATTCCTCTATGTCTAGAATCCACTAGCCTCTACAATCATCGTATGGTCGTCTAATTGTAGATACAGATAAAACATCACCATCACATCCACTCGATTCATCTGACGTGGCAGCATTGGCCTCCCTGTATGAAGCCTTGGAGTCTTCTCTCTTAGATTTAATATTTGTACAATTCTTCTTCATATGTCCTTCCATCCCACAATTCCAGCACTTTACCATTTCTTTGCCCTTGCCCTTTGATTTGGATCTAGAACTTAAAGATCCTGTATCTTGTTCAAAATTTCTGCCCCTCGTAAACAGTGCATCAGAAGATGTCCCCATATCATTGTTTAGCTTTCTCATGGCCTTACCTTAAAAGGCTGAGATAACAGTGTTGACACTTAGGGTTTTATTCTTGATGCTCAATGTGTCCTTGAATAACTCATACGACGCCAGAAGAGATATCAGCAACATACATACTTATTCTTTATCTTTCATCACTTCTTTTATATCCAGCAATTTGTAAACCAATTTATTAAAGTTGCTGATGTGAGCCTCCAGATCTCCACCCTCTGCCATCTTGAAGTTATATCACTGTCACTTCAAGTGTAATCGATTTTCAGAGGATTTTTTCACGTAGATATCCTCTAACTTTATCCATAGACTATCCGTAATTTTCTTCTTCAAAACATTATAGAGAACCTCATCTATGAGACAAACAAATTGAGGATATGGCCTTCTTATCAAGGGTATTCTATTCATCATCAGTTATACTAGACTTTCTCGCCTTAAGGGCAACATCCTTGCCTTGCTTGGTTAAGGAATTGATCATCTTGATCTTCCATAACTCAAAGTTATTTTTCCTTGAGTACTTCTTAATATCATACCTGGTACTTCCTATTATTGTTAATCCTACGGATTCAGATCTGTCCTAACGATTACTCTGATACCACTTGTTGGGATTTGTGCTGTAGAATCACACAGATTTAAATTTAGGATAGTAATCCAAGATCACCAAGCAAATACAAGAGAACACAAAGATTTAATATGGAAAACCCTTTCGGGAAAAAACTACGGCACAAAGCAACAGAATTCCACTATGAAAATAGAAATTATAAAGAGACCCGATTGGAACAACCTCAAATCTCACCCTTGCTACACACTTTGATAACCTTAGGACCCTTTTAGAAACACTTAACGTTACTTAGAAAGCCCTAGGGACCTCTATTTATAGTTTAAGAAACTCCACTTACACACCTCTTTAAAAACCTTTCAAATTTATGCAATCGGCACAGAATCCGCACACCATCTGTGTAACCTTCAACTGGTCGAGCCCGGGCTTCGACTAGTCGAAGACCTTAGGATTTTCAGAAACCTTGTCGCTAGACTTCGAGTTGAGCGGGCTTCGACTGTTTGAAGGGATACTTGACTAGTCGAGCCAACCCCTTAACTGGTCGAGTAGCGCAGTGAAACCAGATTTAAGACATCTATTTTACAACAATGCATATGCCGATCATTTCAATTCTGCATAAAAGATTTTATAGTTGGTATCAGAACCAACTGTGCACTGGCTATGGAAGATCTATTTGGAATCCGATTGAGGATTTTATTACAGTCCAAACCCACCATCCATGGACCTAGATATGCTTAGATTTGGATCATTCATTAATGGTTTAATTAGGGTCAGAACTGGATTATAAGCTACAACATTCCCATATCTCAAGTAACGTGAAGAATTTGGCTTACTTCAATGGTGGGCTTAATTGCAAATGGTTGTGTTAGATTGATCTTCATTGTATATAAGAGGTTTTGAAACCCCAATCAGGTATGGATTCCAACCAAAGTCTGATCCGTCTGGATTGATTATATGGTCATCATAAATCCAATCTTGGCCCCTTATAGAATAGCGGCATAATGCAAACTTCCGTCATTGGTTTGGATGCAAGGTAGCCATTAACGCTAGCCCTTAGGCCGACATAGAGAAACAAAAAAAGGGAAGAGGAGACGATACATATTACGGTGGTGATGGGTTTTCTTTCCCGACCCTAAAGCCATGATCGTCACTGACTTTAGGATCGAATTTGGATGACTGTGGTAGTCATTAAAACTGGCAAAATAAGTAACTACCCATTTGTGTGGTTGAAACTCTTCTTTTGTTACTATCATTAGCCCCTATAGTAATTGGAAGTGATCCTACAGAATCTGGCCACATTTGAGAAAATTTAAGGGCAACAATAAAAGCATACATGGTTTCCGACATGATAAACTTTATCTGGGGTTGTTGCCTTCTTCTATTGATGGCCAATGACACCATTGTTCTCAGTGCCATCCGTAGCAGCACCTATCAGCTTTGTCGTGCCAACAATAGTTATCCCATCAGTTGTTGTCCTTTGAGTAAGAGACAGGTTGCGACAATTGCTCTAGGGTTAGAGTTTCACCCTCCCTTTTCCCCCTCTTTTAGTTCAGGGGATTTTATTTTTCTTCTACAATGGTCTAGAACCCAACTGCTTTTGCTTTCTATGAGCCTAGTGTACATACCATCAATTTAATCTTGCACATCTTTAGTACCCTGATGGGCTCGGTTGATGGACTAACACCCATTCTAGATTTTAAGTAAACCATACATATCAGTGAGTCAGGAGGTCTAGTAGGCCTTGTGTGGGCCATTAGCTTGGGCTCACAATGATGGCCTATTTCCTTAGGCCTAGTAGCTAACCATATGAAGGCTCATGTTTAGGGCCCACACCTACCTTTATTTAGCTTAATTTTAGGCTTATTTGACATCTCTTGAAGTTTATTAAATTGTCTTTACTTTGGTTATGCAACTGCCTATGTTTAAATGGGCTAGTTATGGTTTAGGGTTTTAATTTTTGTTCAGGCTCAGGTCTAGATGCAGTGAATCCAATAAAAAAATTTTTTTATAAACCTATTGATCCTTCAACACATTAATTGTCTTGTTTGGGGATGTTCTGAGCCCTTACATTGATTAATCCAAGCCCAATATTAGGGCATGTTTGATGCACATTATAAGCCCAAACCTTGGCCATTATAAAGTTTTCCCTTAGGCCTCCTCTTTCGAGCCTATTTACAAGCATTGATCTTTTATCTAAACCATTTATTCAGTTTATAAAGAGTGTTTTATCTGGTTCATTCACTAGATGAATAATTCAACATCTAGACCTTCCATCATGTGGACCTTGAGTATTGGATCTGAACTTTCCATTCTATGGATACTAATGTATTGATCCAATTATTCATGTGAATCAAGTTAAACATTTTAATCTAGACTGTCTATCCTCAAAACATTGAGGGTCAGACATGGAAAACTCATTAAGGATATTTAAATCATGTAAAGTCTTAATTCAACTCAGTTGTGAGCTCATTACCCATATTATAGAAGCTAACATGGACCATTGATTTAAAATGAAATGGAAAAGAAACATACCTATCTATTTCCTTTTAAAATCCCATGCATTTCAAACGATCAATGACAGCCACTTTCTAGGCCAAATTGAACTGCTTTTGATAATCCATTGAGGACAGGATTATATTCACAATCTTAAAGTTTAAATTCATAAAATTGGATCCGGTTGTGCTGGCCATCACAGTGACCTCAATTGGTGAAAATTTTACTAATTTTGATTCTTGATATTAAGATATAGTGGTAGGATTACATATAGTTGTGTTTGCATTCAATATAAACAGTGACAAAAATGCAAACAATCATTGTTTGGCAAGTATGTAAGTCGTATGAAGTAAATGGTACCGGTGGTGTAAAGTTAAGAGACCCATTTCACCCACAAGTACTAAGTGTCTCAAATTTACATGATCAACATTGCTTAATTCCATGTTCAAGAGAGTCACATTCATGCTATGACTACCTCTCACTGGATGTGTGATGATGATGTGACCGATTCTCACTAGGATTGACTGGTTGGGTCCATTTTTATCATGGAAAATTCAATTGAAAGTCCCAATCAATTGAATTTATGATAATTTTGCCTAATATTTAGTTTTATTCGTGAATAGTTTAAAGTAAACATATCAACTAATGTAAGTATAATATAATCAAGTTGTCATTCTAATTCAATGCAACTTAGTACTCCATTTAACCAGGTTTAATAATCCCAAAAGGGAAGAGTTCACAATGTTAGTCTTAGGAAGCATGAAAAATGACCTTACCTTAGAAAAGAGAGAAAAAGTTTGCATAAGGTTCAAAGTGCTCATCTAGTAATCTTAGGACATAAACATAATGAAAAAATGAAAAGAAAACATAGTTCTAAAAATGAATATTCAGGTTTTATGGTTAGCAATCAACCTGAAGATCGGTTGAGCAATAAACGGGTTAAGAAGAATAATTACTTCTTCTATAAGAAGTCAAGCTATCAGGAAATAGACACCATTAAGTTTAAGCAGTGACTCATAAAGAATGGTAAAGATCATGTCCATTTATGTTTTGGGTCAAATTTAATCAATATGTTGGAAGTTTCTTGGTGGATAAATTATTCATATTTGTAATTCCATACAGAATATGCTGTAGAGCCGACCACCAACTAATATAGAATGATCAGTATATATGGGCAATGACATTAAAGTGGACGTAGATGCAATTGGAGTCTACATGATTGGGTTAAAGTCAAGTCATATGCTGGATCTAGTAGATACATTTTATGTGCCTTCCAAAAGCACAATGTAGTCTCGATTTCTTGTTTAAACAAATCCGATTATATGTCTAAATTTGATAATAGAAACTTTAGTATCTACTATGATTTGAATATGATTGATACTAGCACTATGGTTAATAACCTGTATCAATTGGACTTGAATGCATCACACGTCTATAATGTGAATGCTTTACATAGAAATAAATTAAGATCTAAGCGAAAACTAGACTATAAAAATTTCTTCATTTTATGGCACAACGATTAGGCTATATTTCTTTTGAGAGATTGGAAAGGCTGGTATAGGAAGAAATTCTTCATTCTCTAGGATTTTCCAACTATAAAGTATGTACAGATTGTATTAAGGATGAACATACTAGTATCAGGAAGAAATGTAGAACTATGAGTGTAGGACTCATAGAAGTGATATATACAGACATTTGTAGTTGATTCCCTACAGTATCTTGAAGTGGAAACAAATATTTTATCATTTTTATAGATAACTACTCTCATTTTAGATACATCTATCTAATAAATGAAAAATCAAATGTCGAAGTAGAAAATCAACTCGATAAGAAGATTAAAGTCATCAGGTCTAACTCGTTCTGGTGAATACCGTGGGAGATATGACGAATCAGGTTGCAATCTAGGACCTTTCGCTAGATACCTATAAGATTTGGCATTGTCGCCTTATACATCACGTTTAGAACCCCATATCATAATAGTGTATCTAAATGGCGCAATTACACCTTTATGGACATTGTGCGTAAAATGATGAGCAATTTAACATTGTTAGAATCTATGGGGTAATGCGATTAAAAGTACAGTTCATATCCTTAATAAGGTCCCCTAACAAGGCTATAAGAGAAACTAATTTTGAGTTATGGAATGGGAGAAAATCAAGTCTTTGATATCTCCACATTTACGGATGTCCTGCTGAGGCCAAAGCATTTAACCTGCATGAGAGAAAGCTTGATCCCAAAACCATAAATATTTTTATAGGATATCGAAAAGGTAAAAAACAATTAATTCTACCGTCCTTCCCACTCCATTAGATTATTGAAACTGAGAATGTCAGATTCATTGAATATACTGAAAATAGTGGGATCATGAACATCAAAAATTTTATATTTGAGGAAGAAAGGACTGTGACTCCCATTACAGTCATTTCAGACCATGTGGGTATAAATCCTGCAGTTGAGCCTATTAACATTGTAGATCACCACTATGAACCTCTTATACAACTCATTGGGGAGGAAAATCTAAATCACACTCAAGAAAGTGAGCCATTAGGAATATCTAAAATGAAGAAGAGGCCTGCTATTCCAGACGATTACACCATAAATATGCAGAAGCATGAGTTTAACATGAGGGTGAAAAATGATTTTAAATCATTTACACAAGCCAATTAAAGTGTTAACCCTTCCCAATAAACTGATGCTATAAAAGATGTATTGAAATTCACGAAGGATAATAAAGTATGAGATCTTATTGAGTTACCCCAAGGAATAAATTTGATTGGTTATAAATGAATATTTAAAACCAAATGGGACTCAAAGGTTAATGTCGAAATATATAAAGTCAGACTTATTCCTAAGGGTTTTAACCAACGCGAATGTATTAATTTTAAGGAGACTTTCTCAACAGTATCTAAGAAAGACTCATTCATGATCATAATGGTTCTTATGGATTATATAAATTTGGAGCTACATCAGATGGATGTAAAGACTGCATTTCTCAATGAAAATGTAGATGAGAATGTATACATATCACAACTCGAAGGTTTTGCAGTCGATGCTTAAAAATATGGTTTGTAGACTCAAGATATTCATCTATGGATTGAAACAGGTGTCAAGATAATGGTATCTAAAATTTCATGAAGTAATTTCCTCATACAGTTTTGTAGAAAATACTACAGATGAGTGTATCTACGTTAAAATCAGTGAGAGCAAGTTTTTCATATTATTTTGTATGTTAATGACATTTTGTTGGCGAATAGTAACATTAGGATGATGAGCGATACTAAGAAATTCATATTTTAAAGGTTTGAGATGAAGGATCTTGGTGATGCCTCTTATGTCATTGGCGTTGAGATACACCATGACAAATCAAGTGAACTGCTTATCCTATCACAGAGGGCATATATTGATAGGGTACTTGAAATGTATGACATAGAAAATTACTCATTATAAATGGTGATAAATTCGGCCAATTTTAATGCCTTAAGAATTATTTGAAAAGGAATTAAATGAAAGATTTTCCATATACATCAATAGAAGGAAACATCATGTATGCTCAAGTCTATACACGACTAAATATTGCCTTTACAGTTGGAATGTTAGGCATTATCTCTCTAATATAGGTATACAACATTAGATAGATATAAATATGGGGTTGCATTACCTGTAAAGGACAAAGGACTTTAAACTCACATACGGAAGGCCTGACCATTTGAAGTTAGTTGGATACTCAGGTGCAGATTTTGCTGACTACATTGATACTAAGAAGTCTGTCTTAAGTTATCTTCATAACGGTGAGTGGGGCTGTTTCTTAAAAAAGGTATAAAATAGTCAACGATAACTTCATCCACCTTAAAAGTTGATTTTATTGCTTGTCATGAAGTATCAAATCAGGTATTATGGTTATATCATTTCTTCTTAGGTTTGCAAGTATTGAAACTTATTTCGAAATCATTAAGAATTGTTTATGTGATACCTCGGCTGTAATTCAATTCTCTAGTAACAACAAGTATTCATCAGGGCCGATGCATATCGACATTAAGTATCTTATTGTGAAAGAAAGAGTATAGAATTATCTATGGTTTCTGGAGTTTATCAACTCTAAGTAAATGATTGTAGATCAACTCACTATAGGGCTTCCCATCATGCTATTTTAGAAGTATGTGACATCTATGAGAGCTATTAATCCTACAAATCTATGCAATTAGTGGGAGTTGAGTATGATCCATTTTCATAGACATGTATAGATAGCTTATTTATAAAGTTTGATGATTCTAATATAAAGTTTATTTCTACTTCTTTTTAAGTATGTACAATATTATTTTGAGTAAGCATAACTAAAGTTGTGTCTCATTGGAGACATGTGAAAGCTCTTGCACCTCTTAAGGATAAGAACATATCATCATACTGCATCTATAATCCTTATACCACAATTCCTAGTTCCTAATCCATATCATTAAGATTAGTAGAATTTGTGACCGTGCTTAGTCTCACTTCATCAAGATTAAATGTTGTGATGGCTACCGCGATCCAATACTACTGATCTTGATGGACCAGATTGCAGAAGTTTGCCCATATTATCCAATAATTGCATTATTTAACCATTTGAATGTTTTCTTTAATATTAGGACATATTTTAAAATGTTTTCAAAATTAATTCTTAACATTGATGAATGTGGCCCAAGTGGGAGAATGTAAAAATTCTATAAGGTAAGCCTTTTTAATCAAAGGTCTGGATCTCCCTAAGGGTTGGATAGTGTGATTGGGCATACCAGTGGACCCCACTCAGATATGATTCATCTAAAATGGTATAAGGGGTGGTGCAATACAACTGTGTCACATTCAAAGTATTCTAGATGGACTAATATTGATAAATGTATGTGGAGGTAAAGGGAGAAGAGTTTCAATGGGTTTCAAACTCCTCAACCATCTAAAATATGTAAACATGGTTGGGTCCCCAAGCCTACACACATGTGAAACCTATTCATCTCATCTCGGTGCTTTTCTAAAGGTGTAAGTTGTGGAATGTCACAACATTCACCTTCAGCAATACCTTTCCCAAACAGGTACACCTTTTATTCATTTTATTAGATATCCATGCATAATATATAGGTCGATCCTTTCAATTCCGCATATAAGATTTTTCAATGGGTCCATATGAAATTATTAAAAATGTAAGAGTATTTTAAAAGGGAGGTTACCATACATTAACAACTTAAAGAAGTGAATTAAAATCATCTCAAAAATGGAATTCAATGACTCTAGGTTGATAATTTAAGTTGTCAAGCTTTTACTCTAGAGCAACTCTAAGACGAGATTACGCCTACATCCTAGTAATCTAAAACATCAGTCTTATGGGCCCTTGCATAGATAGTGGTCCTACAATCTCCCATATTGAAAGATCCTAGCCGTTGAATTTATGGCCCTTTTCTATTGAACATGAATCGGTAACATTTTTTTATTAACCATCTAACTTACAAGGTTTTAGTCGAAGGGTCACCAGGGAAGTTCTAATGGTCTAGATCACTACGTAGTGGGCCACCCGTACAAACTAAAGGATCAGACAAGCTTTTCTCTAAAATGTGTTTAACTTGGTTATTTTGTCTATTTCAGAAAGCAGTTATGCTTTGGATGCTTGATCCAGCAGAGCGTGATGCAACAATAGTGGGCCAGGCTTTAACACTGACGAGCCTTGATTTGACAACTCTGACCGAAGTAATATGTTCTCGCACCCCATCTGAGATACGACTATTTAAGAAAGCCTACTTTCAAAAATATGGTACTCAAATCGACGATGACCTTGACTTCAAAACCTACACCTCTCACAAGAAGGTTCTCTCTCTCTCTCTCTCTATTTGTTTGTCTTATCAATATTATACAGCATTGCATTAGTTGGTCCAGGATGATTAAGTGTCCTAGACCAAGAATCAGGATGCTTCACTGATCTAATGGGCCATAACATTAAAATTCGAGTGGACCACCTTATATGGTCAGGACCACTTAATAGACGACTTGGATCACTCACAAATATGCATTCTATCACATGTCGAGGCATGCATTGTGTGGAGTATACATTTGCCGATTAAAAGACTTACAACAATATGTTTTTATATATTTATAAATCGACTACAATGATAGCTTTAACCCAGTTTCAAGATGGGGTGATTCATTTACCATATATGCTTTATATATATATATATATATGTATATATATATATATGTATATATATATATATGTATATATATATATATGTATATATATATATATATGTATATATATATATATATATGTATATATATATGTATGTATGTATGTATATATATATATATGTATGTATGTATGTATGTACATATCTATATAAGAATATCTAAATCATCCAAATCTTGGGCCCCACTTTGGATGAATCATGTCTTGAAAATAACTAAGAATGACTTTAAAGGCTGAATAGAATGCTCTAGATAATCAATGTAGTTTTGTGCTACCTTCCATCTATATTAGAGCCCAAGATTTGGAGGGTCCAATCTTGTCAATGTCCATCCACCATTGCTTGTGTATTAAGTCAGTAATCATGCAATTAGATGATTGCCTTTCATGTGTCACTTTACATATTGTAGTTGGGGTTGTTAGTCGACTCGGTTCGGGTCGGGCCAAGCTATATCTAAGCTCGACCCATATTATTCAACATAGGTGTGAGCTCACCCAAGAACCATGACAAGATAAAATAGTCCAGGCCGGGTGAGCCCGGCCGAAGTTTTTATGTTGGGCCAGGGCCAAAAAATGAGGGTTGGTACGATTGGAGCAAGTAGAGAGAGAGAGAGAGAGAGAGTGATGGAAGGCATGGGTTAGACAAATAACATTAGTAGACGATGATTTTTATGTATTGCATGTGTTATAAATTTTCCCTTAAAAACTTTAATGGGCCACACTTGGCCAGGGTTGACATGTTCTTGTACAGTCTGAACTCAGCTCGATTGAGAAACGGGCCTTAAGTTTGAACCTGAGCCTGGCCCTTGAGTTTGATACTCCGACCCAACCTCAGTTGCAGCATTTTATTTTAGTTATTTGATAAGCTGGCAGAGTATGACACTTAATATGCAGCAATCAAAAAGTTTACAATGCCATAATTAATAAAATAACAGACGAAATTGTAAAACCCACATTCTATAATTCACAATATTATGATAAAATTGGTTCAACAATTCTAACTTTTGATTAGTGGACACTTCTGTGTTGAAATAGGATAGTTGGATATTTTCATTTTTAACCACCCAATATTAGTCGAATAATCCTATGAGGCGCACTTTATATTCATGATGCATTGAAAGTGGGACCCATAATTGGGATTGTTTAATTTTTCATTATTTATGTTCCATGTATGCAATTTCTTAGCACCAACATCTCCTCCATTACACCGCTGGAGTATCAAAGATTTTCTCCTTCTTTAGTGGGCCATGAATCAAGGAGGGACCTTAATGTGAGGAGATGAACACATGTTAGAAATCTTTATGGTTGGTGTTGCGCAGCACGCCAACAACACTAGTGAACTGAAATCCAATCTCCGGTCCTACCCACAAACGATAAACAAAAAGAAATATAATCTAGAAGTAAAATCAAAGCATTTCAAAAAAACCACAAGACAAGATGTATGTGAAAAAACCCCAACAAGGGTAAAAAAAACTATGGTGAAAAACTTCCACTATGAAGAAAACAAGATTACAATCAATATACTAACCTTTTCCCTTTAGATGTATAGAGAAAACTGTTCACTCCCCAAGTGCAGGGTTGTGATGTAGTAATAAACTTGGTAAGACTGAGGTCGAATCCTAAGGGACTGAAACTTGTATGTAATCTGAAACTAGGTAGAAATAAAACAAGCCTAAGATGAGATCTAAATCAAATATAAATTGATGAGTAATGGTGAGAGATTATCTAAAACTTAAGAGAAATCAGAGATAGGAAACTAAGGATTCAGAGGATCCACTTGTTGAGATCAGAGAGATCTTATGCCAGCTTCAAGAATCATGGAATTTAACTAAATTGCTGTCGATATAGTTTTCAAGAGATGAAAGGTATATGAATTAGAATGGATTCCATCACCAAACCATGCTCAAGAGACAAAGTAAACAATAGAATTAAACTAATTACCAACCAATCACAATGCATGAAGGTTAGGAAAGGTACCGTCATCCGACCATGTCCAGGAGACGATGATGAACAACAGGGCTTCCTGACGTCATAAACATAAAGGAAAGGAACATGCTCAAAGCTATCGAAGACCCATTGTAATTTTAGTCACAACAGACCATTAAAAACTAAAAACATTCTCATTAATAAACTAAAATCCACATCAGTTTAATCTTAATAAAAGTCACAAGCAAAAGGGTCTCCCATCATGCTACAAGCTTCACCTCCTAGCCCTAGCTAAGAGGTTTAGCCCATAAACATGATTAGGCCAATCTCTTAAACAAAAGAAAAAGCAAAAGAAAACAACTCTACTCTCTCTCTCTCTCTCCTCTGTGCTCCACGTCCAAGCTCCAAGCTCTGATGTCTCTCTCTTACGTCCACAACCTCCTTTTATAGTTACTGGAAGGCTGGAGTCAGTGGCAGAATCCCAATAGGACACAAAGTGTAACTTTTCATTTGCTAAGTTTTAGTGCCTTAAAACTCACCACTTTTCTCGCTTAATTTCCAAAGAAACACCATTTCTTAGGACATTTTTGAGTCCTCTACATGATGGACAGTTCAGATCTGCAATATGATCAAAGATGGTGGGCCACAATCGCCTGAAAAACTGAATTTTTGCGGATGTGCGAAACGTTTCACACTCCGCTGCCGTGATCGGTGGGCCCCACAGAAGTATTTTCAAGGAAATTCGCCTCGTCCATTGGATTCAAGATGAAATTTCAGTCAATAATGGATGGTTTTGAACATCCATTGACACAACCCAGAGAAGAAATCACATTAAAATCAATTTTGAACTTTGCAGGGCAGTCCACTTGTGGCCTCTGAACCACACACGTGTGCATGCATGGATGTGAAATGTCAACACGGTTTTGTAGTATTTGAGGCCCTCTACAAGATGAACGGCGTGGATCAGACGTAAAGGGCATGTGTGGGGCCCACAATCGTCTTAAAAATGGACCAGGGCCGTTCGTTTACAGCAGTGGAAAATGGAAATTTCTATTTTTTATAAGTCGGTCGGGGTGGTCGCGGATCAGCGACTGCTAATTGCGTCGGTGGGTCTTGTGCACGGCGGACGTGCATGTACAGGGTCCATTTTGATGATTTTCATAAATCCAATCCGTCCATCTTGTTTCTCATATTATTTAAACTGTTGGGACTAAAATTGAAGCAGTTCTAGATATCAGGTGAGCTCCAAATTGAAGATTCATGGGCTGATATGTCCGTTGGCCCACTTTTCGAGATCTTCAATGGCTGAAATTTAATATGTACGGTTAATTTATAGCCCCCATCAGATGTATGAAGTTTTGAGTCAATCGGATGGAGGGAATCATGTGATTTTTCATTCTGGACCAATTTCGGGCCATCTTTAACGTGAACGACTTGATTTCCTCGGATCCCTAGTGTGTAAATCCATTGATCTCATTCCTCTGAAGTTCGTCCCTTGCTCTGGTGCCTCTAGAGCATCAAATCAATACTTTTAATACTCTTTTTCAGTCAACGCTCCTAATTACACCCTGCAACAAAAACACGATTAAATCGGGCCATTAAACGGTATCATGCTCGTAAATTCAGGCAATAAATGGGGTTTGATATGCAATATTTGACCCTCAACAAAAACCATTTTCCAACACTTTTGAATAACTCCCATTACCCTAGAAAATCCCTAGGGACCCCTATTTATAGTTTAGGCAACTTTTCTTTTTTATCCTTGCGAAACCGACTCAAATTTTGCTGGCTGAGTGGACCCTCAACTGATCGAGCATGGGCCTCGACCGGTCGAGCACCTCGAAACTAAAAAACTGATGCTCGCTAAACTTTGATTCAAGCCAGCTTGAGTGTCGCCCTGTCCGGATGTGACTCCACATCTCAGCAATATCGCACTTGGAGACACATCACCATAAACATTCGTCTTCTACATCCGGAGTACACCACCTCCCCATCTTCAAGCCTGAAGATGAATCAAAGCTGAATAGGGCTTCAGCTTCTCTCGTGTGACTGCCTTGGTTAGCATATCCGCAGGATTCCCACTTATATGAATTTTCTCTAGAGAAATCGATCCATCTTCTAGTAAAGAACGTATGAAGTGATATTTGATGTCAATATGCTTGGTCCTTAAATGAAAGGCTGAATTCTTAGCCAAGAGTATTGCACTCTGACTGTCACTGTGCAGCTTGCAATCTGCTTACTTATTACCCAACTCTTCCATGAAACCTTGTATCCATACTATCTCCTTGTATGCGTGTGTAAATGCAACATATTTTACTTTCATTGTACTGATAGATACTATCTTCTATAACTGAGAGACCCAACTGATTACAGTACTACCTAGTGTAAAGATATAACCTGTAGTGCTTCTTCTGCTGTCGATATCTCCTGCCAAATCTCAATCTATGTAGCCTTATAGATTTCTGATCCTCCATAACACAACCCTACATCCACAGTACCTACCAGGTATATGAGGATCCACTTCACAGCTTCCTAATGTTCCTTCTCAGGGTTGTTCTTGAACTTGCTAACAACTGCTACTTCTTGAGCAATGTCTAGCCTCGTGCTCACCATAGCATACATGAGACTCCTAATAACTGACACGTATGAGACTTTAGCTATGTAGTCTCGTTCCTCCTGCGTCTTCGTACCTTGCTCCTTAGAAAGCTTGAAGTGATTGGCTAATAGAGTGCTAACCAGCTTAGCACCTCCCATATTGAATAGATCAAGTACCTTGGCTATGTACTCTACCTGTGACAAAACTAATTTTTTATTTTCCCTGTCACGCTTTATCCTCATACCTAGGATTTATTTTGCAGCTCCTAAATCCTTCATGGTAAATTCTCTAGACAGTTGTCTTTTAAGATCTGAAATGTCCTTCATGCTTGATCCGACCACAAGCATATCATTAATATACAGAAGAAAGATGATGTACGACGTATCAAACTTCTTCAAATAGTAACAGTGGTCTGCATGACATCTCTTATAACCATTTTCGACATGAAACTGTTGAACTTCTTGTACCACTGCCTCGAGGCCTGCTTTAGGCCATATAGATTTTTTTAAGTTTACACATCTTGTTCTCCTTTCCTGGTGCAATGTATCTTGTCGGCTGATGCATATATATCTCTTCTTCAAGGTCCTCATGAAGAAAAGTTATCTTAACATCTAGCTGCTCTAGATATAAGTCCTTTGTAGCTGCTATACTCAAAACAATGCGAATCATAGACATTTTCACTACCGGTGAAAATATTTTAGTGAAATCGATACCTGCCTTTTGTTGAATCCCTTTCACAACCAATCTAGCCTTATACTGTTTCGAACTATTGTGCTCCTCCTTCAGTCTATGAACCCACTTGTTATAAAAAACTTTCTTACCCTTAGGTAGAGTGACTATCTCACATGTACGATTAGACTTAAGATAATCCATCTCATCATCCATGGCTTGCTTCTACTTAACCCATGTATCTGACTGTAATGCCTCTTTAAAATACTCTAGTTCACCATTATCTGTCAGTAGTAGATAATGTAAGGAGGGTGAGTATCGAACCGTGAGTCTCCTCTCCCGAGTAGACCTCCTCACAACCAATGTTTGTGGCTCTGACTCATAATGCTCCTATACATGATCATCCTGTGGCATTGTAACACCCATGTCCGGTAACTCTTCCAACTCTATAAATTCTTTCTCCTTGGACTTATTTTGCTGCACACTATCCTTATGCATCACTTTTTCATTGAAGACTATGTCTTTACTTTTGATGATTTTTCTGTTTTTTGTATCTCAAAACTTTTAGTCAAAATCATGCTGCCCATAGCCTATAAACGTACACCTCATGGACTTTTTATCTAGCTTGTTTCTATGCTCTACATTAATGTAAACATATGAAGTGTAACTCAATACTCTGAGATGTACAAGGTTTACTTCTTTCTTAGTCCACGTTTCTTCTGGTAGCCCACCATCCAATGGTGCTGAGGGACTTCTATTGATGAGATATGCGGCAATATTCATAGTATCTGTCCAAAAGGTCTTGGGCAGCCCTGCATGTAACCTCATGCTCATGGCGTGCTCAAGGATGGTCTTGTTACTGTGCTCAGCCACACCATTCTGTTGTGGTGTCCCTAGAATTATGTTTTGATGTTTGATTTTATTTGCTGTATAATACTCCTCAAACCTCTTATCACAACACTCTCCCCCATTATCTGATCTGAGATATTTTACTATTTTACTTGTCTCATTTTCTACCATTACTTTCAACTTCTTAAATACATCAAATACATTAGATTTATGCTTTAAGAAATAGACCCACAGTTTTCTACTAGCATTATCAATAAAAGAAACAAAATAACATGAGACACCAAGAAATGATACCTGTGCTGGTCCCCACACGTTAGTATATACAAGCTCCAAAAGATGTGTCTTTGAAGTGCGTCCTATTTTCTTAAAACTTACTCTCTTTCGCTTGCCATATACGCAGTCCTCATAGAATTCTAAGTCAATAGACTTCAGCCTTAGCAGCTTCCCTTTTGACAATAAAACTTTCATCCCCTTCTCACTCATATGTCCAAAGCTCTGATGCCATAACTGCTCATTCATCCAGTTGATGCGACTGTGAGTGAACTACACAATCCTGAAGTCACGTACAAAGTACTTTCCTTCTTACCTCGAAATATCACCAAGGCACCTTTTGTGATCTTTCAGGAATCACTGGTGAAGGTCATTACATATCCAGTAATGGCCAACTATCCCACTGAGATCAAGTTCCGTTTCAAACTCGATACATCTCTGACATCCCTCATTTTCAAAACCATTCCATCTTTTTGATTTATATGAACGTCACCCTTTACAACAATATTGCATGACTCATCATCACCTAGGTAGACTCTCTTGAAGTCACTTGACATATAATCATGCAAAACTTCCTTACATGAAGTGGCATGAAATGAAGCACCTTAGTCTATGACCCAAGACTCATTTCTCGCATCAAGAGACAGCATTAACGCCTCTGTGTCGCTCTCCTTAGATAGATTCACTGAATCCTTCTCGTCTTGAGAGCTTCCTTCTTGTTTCTTAAGCTCCCTGTGATCACATTTCATATGTCATTTTTTTCCGCAATGCTAACACCTATCTTTGTCTTTCAGTCCCTTGGACTTCTTCCTTGACTTAAAATGTCCGTATTTATTGCCTTCTTTGTTCAACGATCTTCCTCTTCCTTTAACATTTAGAGCATTTCCTGAATCCCTTGAAACTCCTGATGTCTTTCATCTAGATTCTTTACTGAGAATTAGACCAGCTACATCATCAAATTTCAGTTTTGTAAACCCCAAAGAATTGTTCACAGCAATCACCAAACCATCCCAACTGTCTGCCAAACTGGACAAGATCAATAACACCTTGACCTAATCCTCAAAAACAATGTCAACGGATTCCAACTTTCTTGTGACTGTATTGAACTCATTTTGATGTTCAGCCACGCTCCCACCATCTGACATCTTCATATTGAATAGCCGTTTCATAAGATGAACCTTATTAGATGCTGAAGATTTTTCATACATCGTAGTTAGGGCTTCTATTAATTCTTTTGTGTTTTTCACCTTGGATATATTAAAGGCGATGCTCTTAGACAAAGAGAGTCAGATCACTCTTAAAGCCTTCCAATCCAATAAAAACTATTCATCATCTGTCATCTTTTATGGTTTCTTCTCTTTTCTTATTAGAAGAATATAGAGGTCCTTTTAATACAGATAATCCTCCATCTGCATCTTCTAGAAGGCAAAGTTTGAACCATCAAACTTTTTAATTCTAGTCTTCCCTTCTTCCGTCATCGCTTCCACTTAAACTAAACCAATAGCTCTAATACCAGTTGTTACGCAGCACGCCAACAAAGTTAGTGAATCAAGAACCAATCTCCGGTCTCAAAGACAAACGATAAACAGAAAGAAATATAATCTAGAAGTAGAATTAAAGCATCCCAAACAAACCATAAGACAAGATATATGCGAAAAAATCCCAACGAGAGTAAAAAAATCACGGTACAAAACTTCCATTATGAAGAAAACAAGATTACAAGAAATATACTAACTTTTTTCCTTTAGATGTATAGAGAAAACCCTTTGCCCACACTTTTGAATAACTCCCATCACCCTAGAAAAGCCTTAGGCACCTCTATTTATAGTTTAGGCAACTTCCCTTTCGCATCCTTGTGAAACTGACTCAAATTTCTGTAGTCCGTATCAAATCCGCAAAATGAATCTGCATAATCTCGACTGGTCGAGCAGGCTGCTCGACTGTTCGAGTGGACCCTTGACTAGTCGAGCATGGGCCTCAACCGGTCGAGCATCTCGGAATAAAAAAAATTATGCTCGGTGGACTTTGAGTCAAACCAACCCTCAATTGGTCGAGTAGGCCACTCGACCGATTGAGCGGCCCTATCTGGATGTGGCTCCACATCCTAACAGTCGGAGCACGTGTCATAGATCTATGTTATTCATTAGGTAAGATAACATTATGAACACACATGGACTAAAAAAAAAAAATAGCATTCGTCCAACAATTTGGTTGGTCAAACTGGGAGCAAATTAGGTGTTACCCAAGTAACACCTTAGAAGAGTGTTAACCTTAGCATGTAGGGCCCACCTTGATGAAGGTGTTGTATATCCACGCCGTCCATCTAGTTTTTTCAGCTTATTTTACTACGTTATCCCAAAACTTAAGCATATTCAAATCTCTAGTGGATCACACCAGTGAAAAAAGTGGTGAATGACCATTAAAAGCTTTTTGTAGGCCACGAAGTTTTGGATCAAGCTCATCTTTGTATTTTCCATTCATCCAGCCTGGTTGACCTTATCAATGGTTGGATGGAAAATAAACATTACGAATTTTCTTACAGTGGCCCTAGGAAGTTTTTAATGGTGGGCACTTAATCTCCACTATTTCCTGTGGTGTGGTACACCATAGATTTGGATCTGCTTAATTTTTGGGACACGTCCTAGAATGGGATGAAAAATGGATAGACGGTATGGATATACAATACACCATTAAGGTGGGCCCCACGGTAAGGGTAGTAACACCTAATTGGCTCCCCTTGATGAGTAGTCTTACTTGATTTTGATGATATTCACAGTGCATAATAACTTATCAATAGCCTTGATTTTGACACATGTGCCATCTAGCTTGGAACCAGAGATGCATGGGAGCTATCACAAGGCCCCACGTTCTATCAAAACCAATACTTTTAATCATTTAATGAAGTAGGAGATAATTTCATGACTTTTTTAAAAATTAATATAATAAAATTTATTTTATCATGAAGTTGTTAATTGCATGTTTAAATGCCGAACGTGACGAGGGAACGCTGGTCAATCAATCATTGGTGGAAGAGGATGCTAAGAAGCTATATAAGGAAGGAGAAGGAAAATGGGGAACAGATGAGAAGACTTTTATCCGCATTTTCACCCAAAGGAACAGAGCCCATTTAGCTGCAGTCGCTTCTGTTTATCAGCGTTTGTTTGGGAACTCACTTGCAAAGGTACCTTTCTCTACCATTTTTTTTTTTTAAAGTTTATTAATCAGCATTATTTAGTGTTTTATTAAATGATGGGAATGATGGAAATATAAAATTAACTATATTTTTTTTTTTGTAATTCCTTAATGTAAAACTATATTGTTGTAGAAATATATTGTTTTACAAAATTTAATCATTAGAATTTTTTCCTCTTTCCCTTAACTTATGTTTTTAGTGTTGGAAAAAGTAAAAGACGTGTTGATAAAGGATACTTTGCGTATGAGGAAAAATACGCATTTTGTTACCTTTATTGGTAGTATGGTTGTATTACTTAGTATTATAGTATTACGATTAAAACACAAACATTATTAATAAAATATTTTCATGATTAATCTCTTTTGTGTGATTGCTCATTTGCAACAAATGTTCCCCCCATAATATGTTTAGAATTTAAAAGATATAAAATTAGTCGGATTTATTTTTTTATTTTTAAAAGTACATAGAGTATAATTTTAATAACAATAAGAGTAGAAATAAGGAAGTAATTAAGATTATTGACCAAAAAGTTTCTTAAACTAAACACTCTCGATATCTTAAATTAATTGCACATGAGAGTGGAGGGATTGTGAAGGGTGTTGGCCATATTATTCAAGCTGGGTGGAAGAAATGGAGAAGTGCCTCTAGCATTTTATGCGGTTGTCATGTACCAATCAAAAGAAAGGAAAATTTTTATAGGATAACCATAAGAATAGCTACACTTTATGAGGCAGAATGTTGGGTAATTAAGAAACAACATGTTCATAGGATGAGCATAAATTAAATGTCGACGTTGAGATGGATGAGTGCAAAAGTGAGAAATGATAGATTTATAAATGAATGCATTTGAAAGAACTTAAGAGTAGCACCAATAGATAATAAAATGAGAGAAAATGGATTGTTATGGTTGTCATGTGTAATGAAGACTTAGAGCTACGTCAATTAGGAGTGAGTTAGTTCAAGTTGGATCTTCGAAAAGGGTAGGAGGAAGGCCCAAAAGGGAATGGGCGGAGATAGTAATAAAGACTTGATGACCTACGGTTTAGCTGAAGTTATGACCCTTTACAGAATGGAATGTTAAAAGATACATGTAGCCAGCCCCAATTAGTTGGGCACTAAGGCTTAAATGATGACAATAACAATGATAACTAGTAAAAAGCTCCTAAAATTTTTAGAAATTTTCTTTTAAAAGACTTTTGGTTCAATAAATGAATTTTTAAGGTTTACTCTTAAAAGATTTTTCATTCAATAAATGAATTTTACTATAAAAGTATAATTTGTGGAGATAAATGCAATTCCTAATTACTTAAAAGTATAATAATTTAGTGTTTGCCCTCATGTTTTGGGTGCCTTCTTTCCGTTTCGTTTTCTTCTTCTTTTCTTCTTTTTTACCCTCAAACTTCGGGTGTGTGCTTATTTTCTTTTCTTTTTCTTTTTCCCCCTCAAATTTGGGGTATGTGCTCATTTTCTTCTCTTTTTTTTTTTTTTTCTTTTCTTCTTAAGGGTTCTTGGCCCTTTTTTTTTTTCTTTTTTTTTTTTTTTGTATCTCTTTCGGGTTCTACTCTGGGTAAATAATAAGAGAGTTACTTCTTGCTTGCGTTTTCTAAAATAATAATAATAATCGAACAAGTAGGACATTCAGCTGTGCACATGCTGGGAGATGCTTCTTTTCAAAAATCACCCTTAAATCCACAAGAAGAGAGAAATCTCTATAATTAAAAAAATTAATATTATTGATAAAAGTCTATTTATAAAGTCATTTCATATGACTTATATAAGCCGCATATCCTAAATTTATAACTTTTTTGAAATAATATTTTCCCTAAAATAATAAATCACTTCTAAACTGGCTCAATCCCTTTCCATTGACTAAAAGGAATTTGGCCACAAACTAATAGCCCACGAGCCCCTTCAATGATTGCGGATAATTTGTTACCACAAGTATGTTTGCAACCATAGCCTCAGTCAATAAAATAATCATCGTTTTTATCTATTGCATTGATTATAAAAAAATCTTGTTGAAAGGCTTTGCACTTTGCCTAAAATAATACTTAATTCTTCATAACACCTCTTGTAGGATTGTTGATACCGGATCAATTATTAGATGTCATTACCCAAGAAAAAACATCACTCTAATAAAGAAAAAACCTTGCTGTGCGAGCGCTTAGATAAAAGAGAAAAGATCACCACATTCTTTGTAAAAATAGCTTTAATTCCACAAAGAGGCGAGAATCTCTAAAATTTGATAAATAAGAGTGCTATTATTAAAGAAATTAAGAATGTTTCCAAAGTACTTTTATAATACTTATATAAGCCTTAAATCCTAAATTCATAATTTTCTTGAAATAATAAATTTTTCCATGAATAGTAAATTTATTAAAAATAGTAATTAACTTATAAATTGAATTAACTTTTTTTTACATAACTCCAATAAGAACTTTAAGATATTCCAAGAATCTTCAAACCCTAAAATAGTAAAAACTAAAATTGACTAAAAATAGTAACATGTTACTAAAAACTTAAAATTAACCCTTCAATTTTCTTATTTTGACAAACACGTTTGGTAGTCAAATGTCCCATGGCATTGGCCAGCACTTGAAGAGTTCATTGATATCTTTTAAATGACATATCATATGCACGGAACGTATAACCAGTCACAAAGTTGTGGTCATCGTAAGTTATAATGCATACTAGACCCTTGGATCGAACTTTCAAGTAACATTCCTTTCAATCCTAGCCATACACGTGATTGTCCTTAACTTCATCCTACATCAACATGCATACATGTGTATGTACACACATGCATATTTACATATGTATATGTCTGTGACCACACGCACTCACACGTGTTAAAGAGATCTCACGTCCAACCAGTTGGACTACTAACTATCCAACACATGGGTAACTTGCATCCTATCAAGTGTATGCAACAATCAACCCGTCCAAAAGGTTGGCCCCACGATGAGGTTCACCTTCCTTAAAAATCAGTCAATTTTTTCATTACACCTGCAGTTATCAGATTTGGCAACCTGAAGTATGTTAATTAAGGACTTGATGGATAGTTCAGATTGATTGATTGGACCATCTAACTAAACCTGGGCAACTAGGAGCACTATAACTTATAGTACTACTACTTGTGAAACAACATGAATACTATTCTACGGAAATACAAGCCTTTTTTTTCTTCATTTTCTGATAATGCTCAAGTAAATTCCTTCCTTTGCAGGCCGTGGAGAACGAAACGTCTGGAAATTTCAAGTTTGGACTTCTTACACTCTTAAGATGTGCTGAGAATCCTGCCAAGTACTTTGCCGAGGTATCACACCATACATGTTTTAGTAGATATGTGTGCATTTACTCTGCAATTAGACACAAGCCCGGTCCATGACTGGGTCCAAAAACAAGATGTGGCAGCCCAAACTATTGTCCTATGTATATCCACCACCCTAAATAATTCAATCTCATCTAAAAATTTCTCAGGTGTTGTACAAGGCCATGAAAGGCTTGGGGACAAGCGACACGACACTGATAAGGGTAATGGTGACAAGGGCTGAGATCGACATGAACTATATAAAAGATGAATATGCAAAGATACATGGGAAGTCGCTGCGGGATGCAATACAATCTGAAACATCAGGCGACTATCGGACGTTCCTCATTTACCTTTCCGGCCCAAACGATGCTCCATAATTAAATGGAATTGTGCAGGAAAAATCGTACTTTGTGTGTTGACGTCAAGGTGTTTTGTTTCCATGCTCTTCTTTTCTCTCTTTTCTTCAGTTTTCAACTATGAGGGTCATTTAGGGTTTACACATAAGAGTGTTTGGAATGCTCCAAAAGTAGTTTGTTAGTGTTTGGCATTGTTGTTTTTGTGTGCTATGGGATTGTGTATTTGACTATTAAAAGCTAGTGCACGCTTTTATTGGTTGTGTTGTTTTAAAAATGAAGAATGATAAATGATCTCGATCTACCAAACTTCCTGGCTTCCCACACATAGGAACATGGTATAAAAGATCCAAGCGAGTAATTAGAAAGGTCAAACATTAGCCTAATGAAATCACTAGATGAGACCTGTGTGCTATATAAACTAGATGATCAGAAAGAAATTCACAGACGGCTTAAACTCGATCTACCGTCAGCTTGCTCCAAATCCCAGAGATCGATGAGGTTAAGAGAGCTGTCTTTGCGATGCCCAGAGATGGGGCGCCAGGGCCTGATGGTTTCTCCGCGGCCTTCTTCGCCGGTTGTTGGAATATCATTAGTAAGGATCTACATGCAGCAGTTGCGGCCTTTTTCCAAGGGGAAGCTTTACCCAAGGCTTTCACGTCCACTCTGGTTTGTTTTGTACCTAAGTCTGCTACAACAAAGTCCTTTGCCGACTTCAAACCGATCAGTCTATGCAATGTAGTGTATAAGATCTTTTCTAAGATCTTAGCAGACCGCTTAGCTGGGGTCCTTCCCAATCTGATCTCCCTGGAGCAAGGTGCCTTTGTTAGAGGGCGCCTCATAGCGGAAAATGCTGCTCTTGGCCAAGAACTCTTCCGAGACATCGACAGGAAAGTTTGGGGAGCTCGATATGGAAAAGGCTTATGATCGCCTTGAATGGGCGTTCCTGAAATAGGTTCTTCAAAGATTTGGTTTTGATCTAGATTGGATAAAGTTGGTGGAGTCCTGCTAGGTCAACAATTGGTTCTCAGCCCTTATTAATGGGGTTAGTTGTGGATTTTTCAAATCCACCAAGGGTTTGAGACAGGGGGACCCGCTCTCCCCTAGTCTGTTCATCCTCGCCTCTGAAGTGTTCAGTCGAGGTATCTCCTCGCTTGTCTCCTCTGGGCGGTTTTCCCCGTTCAAGCTAAAGCAGGGTTGTAGATAGATATCGCACTTGTTATACGCCGATGATACGATGCTCTTTACAAACAGCACATGCGGGTCTCTTCGCGCTCTAAAAAATTTTATAATTAAATATCAGGCAGTCTTAGGTCAAAGAGTTAATATGAGGAAAAGCTCCTTCTATTGTTCATCCAAGTTACCAGTGGCTAGAATCAGGAGAATTGAGAGCTTGTTGGGGATCAAAAGAGCGGTTCATAATCTGGTGTATCTCGGGGTGCCCATTATAAAAGGGAGAGTTAAAAGCAATGCGTTCATTCACTTGATTGACAAGATGGCCTCCAGGATTCACGGATGGTCGGCTAAGATCCTATCTTAGGCGGGAAGGATTGCTCTTATTTCTTATGTTCTTCGCAGGGTCCCTATCCACACAATTGCGGCTACGGTAGTTCCGAAGTCAGTGCTGAAGGCAATGGAGAGCTTATTTTTGAAGTTCTTCTGGGGTTGGAGTGAGGGGAGGCCTAAAATCCCGTAGAGGAAGTGGAGCTCTCTAGCAAAACCAAAGGACGAGGGGGGTATAGGTGTGAGGAGGCTATCAGATGTCATGCAAGTTCTGCGTTTAAAAATGGCTTGGGAGGTCAAATTCGGCCAGGGGGGCAGCCTTTGGAGGTGCTTTATGAGGTCTAAATATCCAATCAGAGAGTGGGGTAACGTGGAGATCAGAACTCCTGCTTCTGCCTCCCCGTTGTGGAAGGTGTTGCTGGGCCTTTTCCCCTTATTGGAGAGGAATGTTCAATGGAAGTTGAGTGCTGGGGGCTGCAGTATGTGGGACTACAACTAGGCGGGGCTGGGCCCTCTCTCCTCTCTGTCAGGTATTCATAATCCCCCATCCTTGCTAGAACAATGCGTGGCAGATTTTCTCGACGAGGAAGGGCTCAAACCACATGGTGTGGCTTCGCTTCCTAGCTGGCTAGTGGATTTTATAGAAGAAAGAGGTTTCTGCACGTCTGAAGCAGAAGATAGTCGGTTTTGGCCGCATGACACCTCGGGCAAACTAACAACGAAATCAGCTTGGCATCTTATTAGGGAGACTGGTACTAAAGTTGATTGGGCCAGTAGAATATGGCATCCTCAGATCCCTCCAAAGATCTCTATATTTGTTTGGAGATTGATGCATAAGGCCGTACCAGTCGATACAAGCATCCAAAGGAAAGGCGTTTGCTTGCCTTCTAAATGTAACTGTTGCGGCCTCTCTACAGATTGTATGCACCACTGTGAACCGCTACAACATCTATTTTTGGAAGGCGAGCTAGCAAATACCATTTGGGCTAAGGTCGCCAAATTTTTTGGCTTGATGTTGTTCAGTCATGGTTCTTTGAATGACAGGTTACACTGGTGGTGGAATAGGTCAATTCAGGCTTCGACATGTTAGTTGGCCTTCCGTCTAGTTCCAGCTTTTACTTTGTGGGAAATTTGGAAAGCAAGGAACGCAGCTAGATACGACGGCAATGTAATTGCCCCCCTTGGCATTTTCCTGAAGATTAAACTCTGGTAATTTAGGCTTAGCCCTCACCTCAAACACTCGGACCACAATTAGGTGCAGTGTTCCTCCCTCCAGCGATCAATGGCTCGCTCCAGGATGCTTATACCATGCGGGAGCTGCATAGTCGTTCACTGGAGAAAGCCCGAGCTGGGCTGGTGGAAGTTGAACATGGACGGATCCTCCATTGCAAACCCAGAAGCTGCGGGTGGGGGAGGTATTTGCAGGGACTCCCGAGGGAACATGATTTTTGCTTTCGTTAATGGTTATGGAGAGGCGTCCAATAACATGGCGGAGTTGCGGGCTATCTATGAAGGGATGAAACTCTGTTTCACCTATGGTTTATCAAAGGTGATTATCAAATCCGACTCGAGTTGGGCCGTCGAATTACTTCAAGAAAAAGGCTGTAGTTCCTGGAAGTGGACATATTGGTTACACAGAATTTTCTCACTAAGCTCTAGGGGCTCTATCCGATTTTCTCATGTGTTTAGAGAGGCCATTGGTCTAGCGGATTCGCTCACCAAAATAGGGAGTCAGTCACAAGGAAATATCATTTTTCACAGCATCTCGTCTCTCCCAGCGTGGATTAAGGGACAAGTCCTCCTCGATAAAACAGGGTTTGGGGAAATTCGGCAGTTGGGGAAGCCTCCCACTTCCTAGTCTTGGCATGTTTCTCAGTTCCTGGGAGCAGGGGTATCAGATTTTGGCCAACCTCCTTGATTCTGCATTTCTACTTGTGCAGTTTTTGGGCTGCCCATTCGCTTCTGTGTTTCTATTTGGCGGTTTTCTTTTTCCTTTCTGTCTTATAGGGTGGGTTTACGATAGGAGGGTCCCATTTGTATGTTGTTGGGGCCCTCCCGAATTAATGTATTTACTCCTCAACTGGAATATACATCTCTCTTTTTCCTAAATAAAAAATAAAAATAAAATAAAAAAATTCATATGTACACAATACAAATCATATTCGGGTCGTAAAAGTCAGAAAGAAATCGACAGACAGCTTAATTTCATATGTACACAATACAAATGATCATATTCGGGTCGTAAAAACAAGACCGGGCATAGGACTCAGGACAATGGAAGACCAAACCCGATTAGAATCGTCCAGGAACTGTCTTGGGACGACCACAGCCATACCTACAAATGAAGCTTGGATCGGGCCAAATACTCAACAAAACTTTGGAGGTTAACTTTAACCTACAATGCCATGTGTGGGGCCCACCATGATGTTTTCAAGACATCCAATCCATCCATCATGTGCGATTCCTCGATTTCCTGTCTTTCGAAGATTAGATTGATCCAAAGCTTAAGTGACCCCCCGCCATATGGATTGATTGGATTGGGACACCCACCATTAAAATCCTTCCAGACTGGGTGGGCCTCAATGTTTATCATATGATTTTAGAAGTTTTAGGCATGAATTTACACGGTGTGGCCCACAGAATTTTTTTATCAGCCACATAATTTGTATCCTGGAGAACAGGAGTGGGTGCACATGATGCACGGATTCCATGCCATGCACACATCACATTGGACACACAAATTCGTTGTAGGTAAAGCTCAACCTACAGAGGTTCTCAATGGCCAATGAAAATACTCTCTCTCTCTCTCTCTCAATATTTCAAACACATGCAATGCAATCTATGAAAAAAGAAGTGCAAAATACATTCTCAATTAGCTTCTTTCCATTGGGGCTTAAGTGTGCTTTCTTACTCTCATCTAACTATAAGCTATTAATGATTCTCTCCTTGGAAGAATTGGAGGACATGAACTTCTTGAGCAGCTCGATCATGGACCACACAATCTGGACTGTGGGGTTGACATTCGTGGCCTCCATGAACTTGGCATGGAGCCGCAACGCCGTTTTGATGCCTAGTCCGATCCGGACCTACTTGTCCTTGATCGCCTCCTTGCACAGGCTGCACACCCATGTGCCACCGAACGGCTCCTTGACCCACCCAATGTAGCCTATGGCGCACTCCTCCCACGAGCCACGACACCCACATTCAACCCTTGTTACTACCTCATTGTTGCCCATTGCTTCTTCTCTCAAATGCTCCAACTACTAACACTGGCAGTGGGATGAACCTGCTACTACTGCCAGTAACAGTTCCACTAATATAGGTTGTTGTTGTGGGACCTACTGCTAGAGGACCCACTTTTCTGTGGGCCCACTTCCCTACTAATGCCACTGCTCCCTCTCGTTCTCTTCCTTTTGGCCTGTATCCTTTGTCCTGTATAAATAAAGCATCATGCAATGCTTGTTGGAAAATTGGTTGAATTAAATAGACTATTATTAAAATCGGAAACCAAAAAAAAAAAAATTTGAGATAGAAAAACTTATTGAATTGAGTCGAGGCGTGACTGAGTCACTTGGCTTGAAATCGAATATGCTCCCCTTGGACAGCGTCCCAAGTGCAACAGGTTTCCAGAGCAATCGACCTCCAGGATACAACGACTATAACCCGGTCCCAGCGGTGCACTCACTGTATACGGACTTGAACCACTTGCAGTTTAATCTGAAAGTGCTGAGTTGACTCAGCGATGAACTCAGTAACAATGTTAAAAACCATATCAGAGAGAGTTTTATAAGAGAAAGTATTTTATTTTTTTTTGAAACTGGAATCGAAAGTCTTTATATAGACTCTGAAGTGGTGCATAAGCACCCTTTACAAAAGGTTAGGTCCGTTGGGTTTAAACCCAACAGGGGCGACCAACCGGAAGGGATGCATCTCTCTAGTTTAAAACGAAAAGGTGCAAGTGCGAGTACACTCTCGCACATAAAGTCCTACGAGTACCCATACACACACACCCATGTGAGTACACTTACACCGCACCCGCACCCGCGCCCACGCCCAGCCCAGCCCGTCCCGTCGCGTCCCGCACGTGCACACGCATACGGACTCGGACTCGGACTCAGCTCGGCTCGGCAAGGCACGGCACGGCTCGGCTTGGCTCGGCGCGCGCATGCATTTGTGGTCAATGGTATAGATTAAAGCTATTGACATAGCCCCCGACAGGACCAAATTCACATGCCCCCTAAAAGGGGCTCAAGCCCTAGGCAAAAAGACTATCTTATATACAAGATAGTTTACTTTGTCAAATTTGATGTGGGATAAAATTCACAACTCAAAAGTATCACAACTTTTCAAATGTGGAGGGAAAACACCAAAAATTTGAAAATTTAAATATTAATATATTTTAAAACAAAATATAACAATCCCCCACATGTTTCAAAATAAAACTCTTTCGGATTAATTCGTAATAGTTGTGCAATGGTACCGGTGTCACTATAGACTTGAACCGATATTAGAGTAAGCATGACAGGTCTACAGGAATCAAGTGACACCATAGTTTTGAACCTGAATCCTTTTAATGTAGATCGGAAGTATATGCCACTCACACAACTCTTCATCTGCAAGTGATTATGCGGTTCGGTGCGTTTCAGCCATACACCATTACCTGAATTTCATGAATGCTCTAGAGAATTCGCCTAGATTCTCATAAGAAGCGGCCTCCACCTCCACACCCATATAGGTGAATTTCATCAAGTGTATGCAGCAATTGTATACACCACCAAATATATGGCTATGAATCTATTAAGAGTTTTAAAAACTCATCCTTCTACGTTACTGCTCGCACTGTACACCATAGAAGGGGCTCACACAACTCAGTGCAATCGTCTACCTCGTGTCTTGTTGTTTACCCATTGAACCTATCTCATGGGATCTCCACTTATATAGGCTGGGTTGCTGACACTGACAGGTCATATATTAGGCTCAGCCTCATTCCCTTCGATGTATCATTGACTAACCTTTTAGATAGTCCTTTGGTCAGAGGATCTACTAAATTCTTTTCTGACTTCACAAAGTCAATAGATATGACTCCATCACGCAACATATGTTTCACAATGTTGTGTCTGAGTCTAATATGCCTGCTTTTTCCATTATATATTTTACTTTTTACTTTCGCTATAGCTGCTTGACATTCACAATGAATAGATACGGCCGATACAGGCTTTGACCACAATAATATATCAGCTATGAGATTTCTAAGCCAATCGGCTTTTGATCCAGCCTTTTCTAAAGCAATAAACTCAGATTCCATAGTCAACCGAGTGATACATGTCTGCTTGGTAGACTTTCAAGAGACTGCTCCTCCACTCAAAGTGAAGACATATCCACTA
The DNA here is from genome assembly GCA_037074715.1 of Magnolia kwangsiensis. Taxonomy (NCBI): domain Eukaryota; kingdom Viridiplantae; phylum Streptophyta; class Magnoliopsida; order Magnoliales; family Magnoliaceae; genus Magnolia; species Magnolia kwangsiensis. Next base: position 14,637,999 of record CM073586.1, read on the forward strand.
GTGGATTTTGTCTCATCTGAATCACTGATCCAGTTAGCATCATTATATCCTTCTAATATAGTAGGATAACCATTATAATATAAACCATAGGCCATACTGCCTTTTAGGTATCTAAAAATCCTAGACAAGGCATTCCAATGCTCTTTTCCAAGGTTATGTGTGTATCTACTTAGTCTTCCTACTATAAAAGTTATATCAGGTCTAGTGCAGTTTGTTAGATACATGAGGCTACCAATTATTCTGGAATATTCTAATTGAGACACACTATTTTCTGTATTCTTCATGAGAGTCACACTATAATCATAAGGAGTACTGACAGGTAAACAGTCAAAATGGTTAAACTTTCTTAATATAATGAAATTGTGATAATATAATAACACCATTTTTTCTGGTTACTTAAATACCTAAGATTACACTAGCCTTTCCTAAGTCTTTCATGTTAAACTTAGATGACAAGAATTTCTTAGTTTCATTAACTAATTTAATATTAGTTCTAAAAATAAGTATGTCATCAACATAAAGTCATTTAATAACATAATCATTTCTACAAATTTTACTATATACACATCTATATACATCATTTATATGATAACCATTTGATTCTAAAACACCATCAAATTTTTCATGCCATTGTTTAGGAGCCTGTTTTAAACCATATAGTGATTTAATTAGTCAACATACTTTATTTTCTTTACCTGATATCTTATAACCCTCAGGTTGCTCCATATATATTTCTTCTTCTAAGTCTCCATTTAAGAAAGCCGTCTTAACATCCATCTGGTGTACCACTAGTTTATATATGGAGGTTATCGCTATTAAGACTCTAATAGTTATAATTCTAGTTAAAGAGGAATATGTATCAAAGTAATTTATTCATTCCTTTTGTTTTAAGCCTTTCGCTACCAACCTAGCCTTAAACTTATCAATAGTTCCATCTGGTTTTAGTTTCTTTTTAAACACCCATTTATAGCCTATTGGTTTGTAACCAGGTGGTAAGTGTACAAGTTTCCAAGTATTATTAGATATAATAGATTATAACTCATCATTTATTATTTTCTTCCAAAAGGTTGTATCTAGAGAGTTAATAGCTTCTATATAAGTTTTAGGATCATCTTCTACTAAGAATGTGGAAAAAAAAACCATCTCGTAGGTTAGTTTCTCTTCTAACCCTAATACTTTTTCTTGGTTATATCTCTTCTACTACTTTCTCGTAGGCATTTTGACTACTAGACGTAATATCTGATTCATTAACTTCTTCTATTCTTATAGATCTAGATTTCATAAGGAATACGTTCTCAAAGAATTCTACATCCCTAGCTTCTATAATTGTATTAGGATCTAGAATATTATCCTTAGTTTTAAAAACTAAAAACCTATAGGCCGCACTGTTTTGTACATACCCTATAAATACATAGTCGGTCGTTTTAGGACCTAACTTTCTTTTCTTAGTTTCAGGTAATCCTACTTTAGTAAGACATCCCCACACTTTAATGTATTTATAACTAGGAACATAATTCTTCCAAACTTCATATGGTGTTTGTTCAGGAGATTTAGAACGAATCCTATTTGGGATATAACAAGCAGACAGAATTACTTCTCCCCACATATTTGAAGGTAAGCCTGAACTATTTAACATGGCATTTATCATCTCTTTTAGAGTTTTATTCTTACGTTCTGCTATTCCATTTTATTCTGGTGTATAAGGAGATGTAGTTTCATGAACTATTCCATTCCGTTCACATAATTCTCTAAATTGAGAAGATTCATATTCACCTCCTCTATCTGTTCTAAGTCTTTTAATTTTTATATTTAACTGATTTTCAACTTTAATTTTATATTTAGAAAAAGCATCTAAAGCTTCATCTTTGTTCTTTAACAAATATACTCTGGTGAACCTAAAGTAGTCATTTACAAAAGTTATATAATATCTTTTTCCACCTCTAGACATGTGATTTCTAAAATCACCTAAGTCACTGTATATCAACTCTAATAGAACAGATGATCTTTTTATTTGTTTAAAGGATTTTTTTAATGAATTTTGATTCTACACATATTTCACAATTTTCAAACTCTTTATTAGATATATTAGGTAATAAACCTAATCTTTTCATTTTTTTTAAAGATGCCACATTCACATGATCTAATCTACTATGCCATAGATAAAAAGGTTCAACGATATAAACAAAACTAGATGTTTTCTTATTATCATTGGATACATTTACAATGAATAAACCATCGCTACACTACCTCTTACCAACAAAGGTTCCATTTTTAGTCATTACAAGCTTATCTGAATCAAAAACTAACTTGACACCAGCCTTATTGAGGAACGAACCAGAGACCGAGTTTCTTCTAATGTCAGGCACATGTAGGACATCATTTAACATTAGAGTCTTTTCAGAAATGAGTTTCAGAAGTACTTTCCCTTTTCCTACAACCGGAGACGTTCTAGTATTACCATGAACACTTGTTCATCATCTCCTGATACTTGGTAGGAGATAAATATGCTATGATCTTTGCACACGTGCCTAGTTACACCAGTGTTTAGCACCCAATCCAAGTTGTTTACAAGGAAGACTTCTGACACCACAACTACTACCATGTCAGACTCATTTCCTTTTTGTATAAGATTAGCCTGCGGCTTATCTTTGTTTTTCTTAAGCCTGCATGTTTTAACATGATGCCTAAGCTTTCCACACTTGTAGCAGTTTTCCTTTTTCATAAATTGATTGTTTGCATTCTTCTTTTTGAGCCTACATTCATTTGCGTAATGTCCAGGTTTCCACAGTTATGACAGTTGCCATTTTTCTTATTATTTGTCCGACTTGATTACACAAGATTCGCCTTTGAATCTATCTCATTTTTATTTTCTTTTTAGTCTCTGATTCTATTGGCCTCCTCTATTCGTATGTGTACGATAGTGGTTTCCAAAGAAACACCATTTTTTTTATGTTTCATTCTATTCTTATATTCTTTCCAGGAGGGCGGTAACTTTTCTATTAGCGCTCCTGACAGAAACACTTCATCCAACTTAATTCCTTTTGTCAATAGTTCGTGAATTAGACCTTGAAAATCGTGAATCTGATTTGTGACAGATTTATCGTCTATCATTTCATAATGAAGAAAATTAGCAATTGCATGTTTCTTAACGTCTGTATCTTTCAATATGTATTTCTTTTCTAAAGCAGTCCATATGTCTTTAGCAAACACGTAAGAAGCATACCCATCATATAGTTCGTTGGATAAAGAGTTTAGAATATAATTTTTACAATTATTTTCATCTGTTACTTCATTTTGATTTGTTGGATCTATAGTAAATGATTCAGATAAAATGAATGAAACTTTCATGGTGGTCAGAGCGAACATCAATTTCTGTTTCCACCGTTTAAAGGATTGTCCAGCAAACGGTTCGATTTTGGTTAACTCATTAGAAGCATTTACTGTTACTGTAGCCATAGTTTATGTAATTCAACAATTTTGATTTCAAGATTGTTGAAAAATTGGTTGAATTAAATACACTATTAAAATCGAAAACTAAAAAAAAAAAAAATTTGAGATAAAAAAACTTATTGAATTGAGTCGAGGCGTGACTGAGTCACTCGGCTTGAAATCGAATTTGTTCCCCTTGGACAGTGTCCCAAGTGCAACAGGTTTCCAAAGCAATCGACCTCCATAATACAACAAATATAACCCGATCCCAATGGTGCACTCACTGTACACGGGCTCGAACCACTTACAATTTAATCCAAAAGTGCTGAGTTGACTCAATGATGAACTCAGTAACAATGTTAAAAACTATATGAGAGAGAGTTTTATAAGAGAGAGTATTTTATTTTATTTTTGAAACTGGAATCGGAAGTCTTTATATAGACTCAGAAGTGGTGCATAAGCATCTTTTACAAAAGGTTAGGTCCGTTGGGTTTAAACCCAACAGGGGCGACCAACCGGAAGTGTAACACCCTGGAAAAATCCGTACTTGGACTCGAGTACCAACTCGACCAGAAATCGCGTAGGATTAATTCCTTTGAAAAATAAGTGTAAGTTAGCTAGCGCAACGCTAGAGTAGCTGGGAAATAGTCCCTGATCACTTTAAATACGTTCTACAAGACCCAAAGTGAGTAGAACCAATGACGCTATAATACTCTAAAACCTCGGATCAAACTCTAAACCGGTTTGTTCTCAGGACCTCTTTGAAACTTTGTATTGGATCTAGACCGCGCGTCGAAAGTCCGATACCTACAATCTTAGACCGTTATAACCGCCTAGCTGGACTTGACAATTATTTCGAAAATCAAGTCCAACCGACATTCAGAGGCTATTTCATTGAGCTTGGAGTGAAGAGAGTGAGAATATGGTAGATTTGGAATTTTGAAATTCAAATCTGGCACATGACTTGGCGTGTTATTATTAAGCGTTCTGACGTCAGAATTAAGCCAAATTACACCCTCGGATGAGGAAAAATTTCTCTTTCATATCATGAGACTTGTAGACCTGATCTACGTGTGATGACCGCTGAACTGAAACTGGACCGCCACGTGCGATCTACGAATACTACTGGTCTGAAAATGGGATGTGAGCGACATCCGACGTGCATGAGCTTAAGTCCGATCGCGTTCGGACAGGGGACCTCCCGAAATATTTTTTTGGACCGAAACAGTCCCGATTTAGTTAGGCATCAAGTAAACATTGTTCTCAAGCCTGTTTTGGGCATGTTTTAGGTTATAAAAGGGGCTTAAACCCTCACTTCTCTCACCCATCCGAATTTGCTAGAAACCCTAGCTGGTGTGAGAGAAAAGGTGAGAGATTGTGAGAGAGAGTGGGAGAGAACTTCCTGCTGCTTGCACTACCTGTTGCACGTGCTTAAGCAACGCACCTCAATCACTTTCCCGGTGATTTCGCCGCATTTCTAGGTAAGAAAAGACCCTAAACACTTGCTGATTTAAGGTTCCGTCGGTTCCTTAGCATGGTAGCTTATACATCTTGTGAAATAGGTTGCCTGTTCGCCGTAGACGAAGCGTACACGCTCCGTTCGAATCAATACACTTTTAGGATAAAAGGTGTGGATTCTAGACGCTTTGATTGACTGTTTTTAATGCTTTCAATGTCGTTTAATAGTAGATTATTGACGGTAACGCCGTTTGACATGTACAACATGCTGTCCGTTTCCTGTTTCGTAAGCAGACGAAAAATATGAGATTTAGGGTATTTTAGTCATTTGTAGGAAATACTGTTTTCATCCATATTTTGCTGATATGATTGACATGGCTTCTTGTCGCATTAGGATATTAGGAATGCATGCATAATCAGTTTGGCGAAAAGATTCGCCCAAATGAGCACTTTGAGTCGACATACTATATGTAGACTTAAGTGTGTAGACTAAGTGTTTGTATAAATGTTTGTATTAGTATGTATTGAATTAAATGGTGTTATGAATTAGTTTGAGATTGAATTCTCAAATAATATGTTGATGTAAATGATTTCCTACATGTTGGCTATATGCATGATTTCATTATATGTATGAAATGCATGTGTTAGATGATTTACTTAAGTTGTATGTTATAACATGTGTTAACATGCTCACATTGTTGTATTTCATTTCTATTACTCTTATATGATTGCTGATGTGAATTCATAAATATTTGGGACTATACCTAGTCCAGGCAGTCGGCAACCGAGTAAATTCGTGGTTGGCTTATCTTTGCCACGAACGACGCGTCGATGAACGCGAGTCATGTTTTGGAGTTGGCGGCAATGGTTAGGCCACACGAGATATTTTATGCACTTCATGTCGTTCGACTTGAGATGCGCTCGTGCTAGTCGAGCCCGTCAAGTAACCCGACTGGCCATTGTATGTTCACCTTGTATGAGTCATAACTGCTTGAACCTAGGGTACTGAACTTAACATTGTAAACCCTATTAAACATGGTACCTTGATCCATAAAGACTCATGAGCCAGGCATGGTGGTATGGGACACCGTGGTCGAGCTGTCGGCCTACGTTGGGGCCACAAACCTCCCCGTAGTGACCAGTGAGCACGTATGACTCGTGAGCAGATTATGGTAGTATGAGACACTATATTCTTGCTGTCGGCCTACACTGATCAGGCGACGAGCCCTTTGTAGTGACCGCGAGCGTATTCTGAGTCTACGGGAGGCGACGACCCTTCTGTAGCAATGAGAGTACAGTAGGCCTGTATTGATAAGGTGATGGGGGAGCGGTGCAATGAGTGCTAGCAACAGCCCTGACAACCCTTGCAGCGACCTACAAAATATACATCGTATGAGATTACTAGGAGTGACGACCCTAGACAGGATCTGTGTTGGGATTGATACAAGGGAAGTACCTTAGTTTTCCAATCTTGCTGTATGAATGGACTAATAATAACTCGGTAATCATATCACCATTACATTGCATGTGCCTGGAAGATGTAGAGCACTGTGGGAAGAAAGCATGCCGCGGGCGTAAGATGGTGCCGTATGAGGGAGATCATCGGTGAGGGCATCCATCATGTCACGTCATATTGCATTAACAACAGTATTAGGAATGTTTGATTTACTGCTTTACTATTATCGCATGATTGATTTGAGAACATGCTAATCTTTGATCTATTATTCCACTGAGTTAGCTACTCACTCCCACGTTACGGGAAGGTGTTTGCAACACCCACCAGACCCTATCTTAGATGCAGGTGAGGCAGCGATTCAGGAGGCAGAGCCGGATTATGATGAGGACCAGGATGAGTTCTCATATATGCAGTACCACGACGGCTTTGCTTAGGTGGCCTGGATTGGCGGGACTTCTCAGTGGGACTATTTTTGACATTTTTCTTCTGTTTATTTACATGTATATAAGACTCAGAGATGTATTCATACTTTGGAGACAGTTGAGATCTATTTTATTTTCCATACAGTGATATGTATATCCTTTAGTCTTCTGATTGCTTTTATCACTGAATCTGGAGTATGAATTGCAGTTTTGGTATACTTTTACTCATGTGAATGCTTTAACTCAGACAACATTGAATCATAATCATTTTTGTTGCATAAGTGATGGTCTGGAACTCGGGAGTCGGGTTTATAAACGACTCCCGATTTTTAGGGTGTTACACGAAGGGATGCATCTCTCTGGTTTAAAACGAAAAGGTGCAAGTGCGAGTACACTCTAGCACATAAAGTCCTGCGAGTATCCATACACACACACACACTCACGCGAGTACACTTACACCGCACCCGCACCCGCACTCGCGCCCACGCCCACACCCAGCCTGTCCCGTCGCGCACGCGCACATGCACATGCACACGGACTTGGACTCGGATTCGGTTCGGCGCACGCGCGCGCGCGTATATTCAGTGACATATATTAGAGCTATTGGCATAGCCCCCCGACAGGACCAAATTCACATGCCCCCTAAAAGGGGCTCAAGCCCTAGGCAAAAAGACTATCTTATATACAAGATAGTTTACTTTGTTAAATTCGATGTGGTATAAAACCTACAACTCAAAAGTACCACAACTTTTCAAATGTGGAGGGAAAATATCGAAAATTTAAAAATTCAAATTTTAATATACTTTAAAAAAATATATAACAATGCTAGGGTTGAGAATTGCACGGCACACTTGTGTTTACGGTTTTTACTAGTGGGGCCCATTTTTCGGTGATGGGGAACGTTGATATGGTGGGACTCATTGTGGAGAATATATTGGTGGGACGACTGCATCTTAGATGATCTGAACCGTTCATGTTGGTTTTACTGCCTTACAAAAGCTATGATGTTAAAATCATGCTTCATTCATGATCCTGACCTTGGACTCTTGGATTTGAATATGGGCCATTGAAAATTTGCAATCTTTTAAATGCATGATGCATAAATCTTTCTTGGGATGGCTTTATAGTATAAAATCCAGAACAGGTGAAAAACATGATAAGGTGGGCACCTTTCCTGTCAAATTCCACCGCTGATTGGACGATTTAGCGGTCAAATATTGGGAATTTTATTTTAAAAAACACTTAATTAATATAGAATTTTCATTCGGTTTCTTTTTTTATAAAGCTTTTCAAAAAGCTACCTCTACAACCCGTATGATTATTATTCCACTGCCGTTATATTTCTTTAATATAATAGCCGATTGGGTGGGCATGTCATCGAATAGTTTGGCTGCTTGGGTGGGCCCCACTATGATTTTACTCGATGTTAGTATAAGTACCCTAAAATTAGCTTCATCTATGATCCATGTGGAACACATAATTGGAAATAATTCATGTGTAGGGTAACTCTATCCCCCAAACTGCTTCCATTAGTCTGGCCCACTTGAATCACGGGTGGATATCCATGTGCGGAAGCTAAAGATTAGTGTGAATTTCATATAATTACTACGGTGCACCTTGTAAAAATCAAAAGCATATGTGTTTCTCCTAATTGTTTTTTTCGTTGTGGCCACCAAAATCACATGTCAGCTTAATTTTATCTTTGAGCCTAATATGAGATTAAATAACTAATAGTTGGAGTGGATCTTACATAAACATCACAATATGCCCTCTCGTGTTAAATTCAACGTTCTAAACGAAAGGATGCTACTACTTGATTTTTGGCTGGGTACACAGTGACACGTATGCAAAATCCACTCGTGCATAATCCATGTTTAGAACTAGGCAATCAAGTTGACTTGTTATTCAAGTAGCCCATTAGATGCCACTTTAGAATTTAGGCCTGGAAAATCAGGCCATTAGTAATTCAGGTGGGTCATACCAAAGGAAACAGTTTGGAAGATGATCACTGTCCTGTACACTGTTTATAATCAGGTGGTCCATCCAAATCTCGGATGGGGCAATATTTAGTACTTTGATCAAACATGAGGTGACACATCTTATGATCGGAGTGGATTTTGTAAATACATTTTGCTAAGGCCCAGCAAGCAGCTGGCGCATTTGCTTACACACCCACCTGGTTAAAAAATGTATCAGACGGCAGTGGAATTATAATTATATGATTGGATGTTATCCTTCCAGGACGCATTGGAAAACCATACACCTACCAGGGAGTGGATTGGGTGTTATCCTTACCGTGGGGCTCACCTTAATGATGTGTTGTATATCCACGTCGTCCATCCATTTCTCAGGTGGACCCCACCACAGGAAACAGCAGTATTTGAGTGCTTCATCGTTAAAAATTCAAAAGGGCCTATAGTAAGGTTTTCGTAATATTTATTTGCCATCCAATCCGTTGATTATGTCAAGAATACCTGTATGAAGGGCAAATACAAATATCAGCTTACACCCCCATCCATAAGTCAACTGGCAGACTAAGTGGAGTTACCTCGTTTCAACACTTGAGGTCTTGGTATTGATCCCTGGCGGGGGTGGCTAACATGGAGCGTGTGTACTGGTATGGGTGTGTGCTAACCAGAAAAATAATTAAGAAAATAAAAATAAATTGCCATCCTAAAATGAGATAGAAATATAGATGGACGGAATGGAAATACAACAAATACATAAAGGTAGCCTACACGGTTAAGGTAACACCCACTAATGTGATCCCAAAAATTAAACAGATCCAATTCTCAGGTGGACCCACTACAGGAAAAATCGGTATTTGAGTGCTCACCATTAAAAACTCCAATGGACCCGTACATCACGGTGGCCACTCAAAGCCCTGGACGTTACCAGTAGGAGACGGGCGGGGGTAGGACGCAATCCGCGTCCTTATTAGTAGAGCTGTCAACGGGCAGGCCTTGGCTTAGTCTCGACCACACTTGTTAAAGATCAGGGTCGTTCATCAGGTAGAATACACTGTGAACATGCTCTACAGAAGAAGAAAAATGTTAGTCCTTGCACCAGAAAATGAACTTGCGTACTACAATGTTCAAAACTCAACCACATCCCTTCTTCGGTGGGAAATAATTCTATTTTATTATTTATGCGGCCATACATTTGTTTTATTTTGTGTGGTCCACTCGAAGAGAATATTTAGCTAAATTTTTTATACGGTGGTCCTCATGGTAAACGGATTGGATGTGGGGCGAGTAGAACATGTAAAGAGTTATGCCACTAACTGCTGCAAGGCCAGTCAAATGAAGAACTTATACTGAGTAAATTCTGTGGGGCCCACTGTGATGTATGTGCCTTATTCACATTTGTCCATCCATCTTACCAGCTCAGTTTATGGCATGTACCCAAAATTGAAGCATAATCAAAGCTAAAGTTGACCACACCACGGTAAAAAGTGGTAATTGAATGCCCACCGTGGAAAACTTCCCGAGGCCATATAAGTTTTAGACTAAGCTGATATTTTTGTTTTCCCTTCATCCACGTTTTTGTGACCTTATGAACATGTTAGGGTGACAAATAAACATCACTATAGGCCCTAAAAAGGTTTCAACGGTGAATGTCATTATAAGCACTATTTCTTATGATGTGGCCCACTTGAGCTTTGGATATTCTTTAATTTTGGATCGATACCCTAAAATTAGCTTTTAAAACCGATTAATGGTATGGATAAGCCACATACATTAGGTTGGACCCCCACATAGTTTACTCGGCAGTCAATCGGCTTCCAACAACAAACAAACAAGGAGAGTCGTATATAAAAGGGCAAAAAGGAAAAACTGATAAGATCAGTTGGATATAAAATGTCAAAAATTAAAAAATAAATAATAAATAATAAATAATAAATAATGGAGAAGAAACGAGAACATGAAGCTAGGCTTTGAAGTAGCAGTTTTGTGTGATGATTGGTGGACACATGTGATTGTACGGTAGGGATTCATGTGCTTTGAGGAAACAAAATAATAGACTATGGATGGAGAGGAGCTCGAGGCCGTTGATCTACGTGGCCTGTCAATGGATTTTCTCCTCTTTATCATTATATTCTATATAGAGAGGAGTAACATGACGTGATAATCTATGAGACTATCTACCGGAAGCGGATTCGCTGGGAGAAATTTACGACTATGGACCCCACCTTTTATCCAGTGGTTTTTTGGAAGCAATACAAATTTAGAATACGCACTTGGACCTCCTCATAGGGATTTAGAATTTTAGGACGAAAATACTCCTCCTTTCATGGCTGTGGCTTTTCCTCTCCCATTTCCACTACTTGCTTTTCCTCTCTCATTTCCATTACTTGCTTTTACTGCCATTACTTTCACCCCCTTTTCTCACTGCATTTCCAGTAGAAAGACCCAAAAAATCCTTTTTATGGACCCCCCTCATCAGCATTTTTTCTTCTGAAAATGGTCAGTCTAGTAAAGAAAGCACTCAGCACAGGTATATTTTAAACTCAGTTAGGCCCACATTGAATGTATGTACTTTCATTTTTATTTTTGTACTAGAGGAAAAGGTTCTATACGGTCGAGCTCATGGGAGCTCCCCATGAGGTCGAGCTGTGTGGGCCCCACCATGATGTATGTCGAACATCAACACCGTGAACTTGATGGGTCCTCTTTAAATTATGGGATAGCAGAAAAATCAGCCGTATACGGAACTCATGTGGGCCATACCATCTAAAATCATGTGAAGACATGCCTAAAACACATAAATTACTTGGTGGGGTCCACCTGAAATTTGGATGTGTCTGAAACTTGGTCTGACCCCTCATCCAAGTGGGACACACATTATGGAAGGGCCGGAATTGTGAAACACTTCTCGGTGGGCCCAAAAAATAAATATGAATGTTTTAATGGAAGGCAAACTCTCTCAAGATTTGTACGTGGTGTGGCCTACAAAAGTCACGGATTAACTTGATTTTTAAGCTATAGGCCCACCATGGAATGGTGCATCTGACTAATGCGGTAGATGCTTGACATACTTCATGATAATGCCCATACAGCTCGACCTCATGGGTAGTTCACATAAGCTCGACCATATAAAACCTTTTCCCACACACACATATATATACACACGACACATGTGCATGCATATGCGCGCGCGCATGTGTGTGTGTGTGTGTGTATGTGTGTGTGTGTATAAATATATATATATATATATATATATATATATATATATATATATATATATATATATATATATATATATATAAGGGGTTGAGCCCCAAATTGAAGCATATCAAAAGATCAAGTGGACCATATCACAGGAAACAGTGGGCATAATAATTTTTTAGTTTGCCTCACTAAATTTCTAGTTTGTCCCGTTGATTATCTAGTTTGCCCCACTCAATTTCATGCTTGCCGGCTGAATTTCTAGTTTGCCCCATTGACTGTCTAGCTTGGCCTGCTCAATTTCATGTTTGCCCCGCCAATTGTCTAGTTTGCCTCGCTGAACTTCATGTTTGCCCCGCTGATTTTTTAGTTTGCCCCGTTGATTTTTCAGTACGCTCCCATTGTACTAAGTGAACTCGGTTGGGCCCACATTGAATGTATGTAGTATATCTACGCAGTCCATCCTTTTTTTCATTTATTTTAAGGAGTTTAGCCCCCAAATTGAAGCATATCAAAAGATCAAGTGAATCATACCACGGGAAACAGTGGGCATAATGATTTCTACTGCTAAAACCATAGTCGGCCCAACAGTGATGTTTGTTTGTTATCAAACCTATTCATAAGATCATACAGATATGGATTAATAGAAAACATAATTATAACCGTCATCCAAAACTTCTATGGCCCCTAAGAAATGATCAACATTAGAAGTTCAATTCAATATTTAATGTGGTGTGTTCCATTTGAACATTGGATGTATTTATATTTTTCGGCTCAAGCCACGAAATTATTTGTTAAGTATGCCCCGCTAATTTTCTAGTTTGCCCCGTTGATTTTTTGGTTTGCCCTGATGATTTTCTAGTTTCCTCCACTAATTTTTCAGTTTGCCCCACTGATTTTATAGTTTTCCCCACTAATTTTTCAGTTTCTCCACTGATTTTTCAGTTTTCCCCCTGATTTTTAATTTACCACGTTGATTTCCTAGTTTGCCATGCTGATTTCCTAGTTTGCCCTACTGATCTTCTAGTTTTCCCCGCTGATTTTTCAGTTTAGCCCACTGAATTTAATGATTTGCCCTGCTGAATCTCATGTTTCCCCCACTGAATATCAAGTTTACCCTAATCAATTTCATATTTTTCCCACTGAATTTCATGTTCTCCCCGCTGAATTTCATGTTTGTCCCATTCAATTCATGTTTGTCCCGCTGAATGTATAGGTTCCCTCCCTCAATATCTAGGTTTTCTTCCACATATGGGGTTTTGGTGTATACATATTGAGATGAAAATGGAGGGTATTTGATAATCCGATGAACATGATATATTACAAATAAAACATCATTGTAGGGCGTAGTAAGCGTAATTGGATTGTGTACTGAGTTAGTCAGTACGCTCCCATTGTACTAAGTAAATTCAGTTGGGCCCATATTGAATGAATGTAGTATATCCATGCCGTCCATCCGTTTTCCATTTATTTTAAGGGGTTTAGCCCCCAAATTGATGCATATCAAAAGATCAAGTGGATCATACCACAGGAAACAGTGGGCATAATGATTTCCACTGCTGAAACCATAGTGGGCCCAACAGTGATGTTTGTTTGTTATCAAACATATTCATAAGATCGTACAGACATGGATTAATAGAAAACACAATTATAAGCTTGATCCAAAACTTCTGTGGCCCTTAAAAATGATTAACATTAAAAGTTCAATTCAAATTTTCATGTGGTGTGGTCCATTTGAACATTGGATATGTTTAGATTTTTCGGCTCAAGCCACGAAATTATTTGTTAAGATTGCCCCGCTCATTTTCATGTTTGTCCCGCTCATTTTTTAGTTTTCCCTGTTGATTTTTCAGTTTGCTCCGCTGATTTTTGAGTTTTCCATGCTAATTTTCTAGTTTTCCTCGCTGATTTTCCAATTTTCCCCCTGATTTTTTAGTTTGCCCCACTGATTTTCAGTTTGCCCCGCTGATTTTCAGTTTGTCCCGCTGATTTTCTAATTTTTCCCTCTGATATTCTAGTTTCCTCCACTGATTTTTCAGTTTGCCCCGTTGAATTTAATGATTTGCCCGATTGAATCTCATGTTTTCCCCGCTGAATATCAAGTTTACCCCGATCAATTTCATGTATTTTCCACTGAATTTCTTGTTTTTCCCGCTGAATTTAATGTCTCCCTCACTGAATTTCTAGTTTGCCCTGTTCAATTTCATGTTTGTCCCGCTGAATGTCTAGGTTCCCTCCCTCAATGTATAGGTTCCCTTCCGCATATTGGGTTTTGGTGTATACATATTGCGATGAAAACGGAGGGGTATTATACAATCCGATGAACATGATGTATTACAAATAAAACATCATTGTAGGGCGTAGTAAGCGTAATCGGATTACGTACTAAGTTAGTCAATACACTCTCATTGTACTAAGTAAATTCAGTTGGGCTCACATTGAATGTATGTAGTATATCCACGCCGTCCATCCGTTTTTCCATTTATTTTAAGGGATTTAGCCTTCAAATTGAAACATATCAAAAGATCAAGTGAATCATATCGCAGGAAACAGTGGGCATAATGATTTCCACCGCTGAAACCATAGTCGGCCCAACATTGATGTTTGTTTGTTATCAAACCTATTCATAAGATCATACAGATATAGATTAATAGAAAACACAATTATAAGCTTGATCCAAAACTTCTGTGGCTCTTAAAAAATGATCAACATTAGAAGTTCAATTCAAAAATTCATGTGGTGTGGTCCATTTAAACATTGGATATGTTTATATTTTTCAGCTCAAGCCACGAAATTATTTTCTAAGTTTGCCACACTCATTTTCATGTTTGCCCCGCTGATTTTCTAGTTTTCCCTATTGATTTTTCAGTTTGTCTCGCTGATTTTTTAGTTTCCCACGCTGATTTTCTTGTTTTCCCCCTTGATTTTTTAGTTTCCCACGCTGATTTTCTTGTTTTCCCCCTTGATTTTTTAGTTTCCCCCGTTGATTTCCCAGTTTGCCCCACTGATTTACAGTTTGCCCCGTTGATTATCTAGTTTGCCTCACTGATCTTCTAGTTTGCCCAGCTGATCTTCTAGTTTCCCCCACTGATTTTCTAGTTTGCCCCACTGAATTTAATGATTTGACCTGTTGAATCTCATGTTTCCCTCGCTAAATGTCAAGTTTATCCGAATCAATTTCATGTTTTGCCCACTGAATTTCTTGTTTTCCTCGCTCAATTTCTAGTTTGCCCTGTTCAATTTCATGTTTGTCCCGCTAAATGTCTAGGTTCCCTTCCACATATGGGGTTTTGGTGTATACATATTGCAATGAAAACGGAGTGGTATTACATAATCTGATGAACATGATGTATTACAAATAAAACATCATTGTGGGGCGTAGCAAGCGTAATTGGATTGCGTACTGAGTTAGTCAGTATGCTCCCATTGTACTAAGTAAATTCAGTTGGGCCCGCATTGAATGTATGTAGTATATCCACGCCGTCCATCCGTTTTCCCATTTCTCTTAAGGGGTTTAACCCCTAAATTGAAGCATATTAAAAGATCAAGTGGATCATACCACGGGAAACAGTGGGCATAATGATTTCCATCGCTGAAACTATAGTCGGTCCAACAGTAATGTTTATTTGTTATCAAACCTATTC
This sequence comes from Magnolia kwangsiensis, assembly GCA_037074715.1. Classification (NCBI taxonomy): domain Eukaryota; kingdom Viridiplantae; phylum Streptophyta; class Magnoliopsida; order Magnoliales; family Magnoliaceae; genus Magnolia; species Magnolia kwangsiensis. Next base: position 14,653,576 of record CM073586.1, read on the forward strand.
ATAAGATCATAGAGATATGGATTAATAGAAAACACAATTCTATGCTTGATCCAAAACTTCTGTGGCCCCTACGAAATGATCAACATTTGAAGTTCAATTCAAAATTTCATGTGGTGTGGTCCATTTGAACATTAGATATGTTTAGATTTATCAGCTCAAGCCACGAAATTATTTGTTAAGTTTACCGCACTTATTTTCATATTTACCCCGCTTATTTTCTAGTTTCCCACGCTGATTTTTCAGTTTGCCCGGCTGATTTTCTAGTTTCCCCCGGTGATTTTCTAATTTGTCCTGCTGATTATCTAGTTTGCCCCGCTGATTTTTCAGTTTCCCTGCTGATTTTTCGGTTTGCCCCGCTGATTTTCATTTCACTCCGCTGATTTTCTAGTTTGCCCCGCTGATTTCCTAGTTTGCCAGCTGATCTTTTAGTTTCCCCCACTGATTTTTCAGTTTGCCCCATTGAATTTAATGATTTGCCCTGCTGAATCTCATGTTTCCCCCGCTGAATATCAAGTTTACCCCGATCAATTTCATGTTTTTCCCACTGAATTTCATGTTTTCCCCGCTGAATTTAATCTCTCCCCCGCTGAATTTCATGTTTGTCCCGTTCAATTTCATGTTTGTTATCACGACCCAAACCCGGAAATCGGATTCACAGGAATCCCGATCACCGAATCCGGTGCCGACAGCCTCCATAGTACCCCATTCTCGGCTCCCAGCATTCATATGCCATATTCCGATCCTGGGATCCTACAAGGAGGATTTTTTTTTTTGTACATTTAACTAGTAATAAGCATAACCACAAGATTACCCAATTCACAAAGGCAACATCATCATCACATATCTACTAATATAATCATTTGAGTACAACAATGAAAGGGAAATACATAAATAGAAAATCAAGCTCCAGAAGACCACTGCACGCTCCAAGCTTAACATTACTGCAACCTAACATCACTTGTACGCATCTATCGTGCATAAGCTTATAAAAAGCATAGAGGGTGGTGTAAGTGTATGCACAAGGTAAGTGTCAAGTATTCAATACAATGTCATAATCATATAATACCAAAAAAAAAAAACTGTGATCCATAAGCCATACAATGTCTGAATAAGAAAAAACACTAATAAGATCATGAATTATCAGAGTAAGCAGAAGTATGGACAAGTCCATAAATCAATCAATATCAAAATACGCAATATAAAACAGTTATACAATAAGGAGTTATAAAGAGCCAAATATCAGATGTCAAAGATGCAATGCAATATACAAATCCTGCTAAGTCTGTCTAGGCCATATAAGTGCGGAAACATAGTAACCCAAAATGTCATATACCTGCGGATGTAATGCAATATGCGATGCGAATGAAATGATCATGCTGGAGTGTGAAGTGTAGTATCGTAGGCTACAGGGTTAACCACAAAGGGACTTCTATCCAAACCAGTCTCATACCTAAATTTGGATAGTCAGACTCAACGTGGTAAACTCCTGGTCTTAGGTTAGTCATGCACCTAACCAAAATTCTTGCCATAACGAAGGTACACAACGATTAGTTGCGCACCACCAGCCCGAGTGGATAGTGAATGAATGAATGAGTATACAACTCCTACGCAATAAGTCCACATATCAGTATGGATTCTCTCTGGAAAATCACTAGAGTCTATTACACTCCAAACCAGATTGTCGCCTGTCAATATCGGGCCCGGCTTGTCAATAGCGGACCCATTCCTCGAGCTGGTCAGACTCAGCCTAGCATTGCCCCCTCTTCTCGGACAGGTAAGGCCACACCCCCTTCCAACTGACCACGACACAGTGGGAGACGCGCCCTAATGGTAAACGACCTTCATGCGCTCATGCATCCACTCGGTCTAGACGTTGGAGCAACCTCTGGAACCAAGAGGGTTTAGGGACTTTCACCCAGAGATATCTATAACACCCCATGCAGAACAGATTTTCGGTGTCCCATCTGTCCATCCACGATATACCTGTGGAGGCTATAGCCCAGATGTCGCTAGGGCATACAGTAATCGTAGCACACAATGCAAGATGCATGAGTCATACAATCCAGTTATACCTCAATCCTGCGCACACCGTGCGCTTATGTGAGACAATATCCGCCTATCAGGGAGTCTCATAATAACCGACACTGACATATGCAATGGTCAATCATATCTCATAACAGACATGCAGATGATGCGTATGGGTATATATCATGATGCTATACAGTCACATGCTCATAATCGGTATCAATAACCCACATCAACAATCGGCCTCGACAATGTGGACATCTAACCAACATCGTCCCAAGGAATGACCCTCACAGGGCTAAACACATAATGGGCCGACAACCTCACACAAAGGCTCAATATACAACACAGTGGGCCTTACCCAAGGACCACAGATACATCACAATGGGCCTCAACTACGGGTCGCATATACATCATATAGGTCTTGGTAATCGAAATCGGCGATCAGCCATGACAATCGGAATCGACAATCGGTCACGATAATTGGCCTCGATCGATAATCGACCTCGATAATCAGAATTGGTCAATCGGCCATGACAAGTAGAATCAGCAATCGGCCACGTCAATCGACAATTGACCACGATCGGTAATCGATCACGATAATCGGCCTCGATCAATAATCGGCCACGACAAGCAGAATCGGCAATTGGCCATGTCAATCGATAATCGGCCACGATCAGTAATCGGTCATGATAATCGGCCTCGACAATCGGTAATCGGTCAATCAGCCACAACAACCAGAATCGGTAATCGGCCACGTCAATCGACAATCGACTACGATAATCGAAATTGATCGATAATAAGAATCAGCAAATCGGTCACATCAATCGCACCGATAATCAGCAGATAGAGAAAATGGGGTCCATAGATGATCAACCGATCAACTATAGTATAAAGATCAACACTCGCCCGTGGTTATATCAAATCCGATAACACGGAGCCATCTGTCTACGAAAAATGGGACCCACTTATTTGGGTTAACCCACTGAGGGAATAATGAGAATGGGCCTAACATGGCCTAAGGGAAGGTCACAATGTGGACATCCAACCTTCATTGCCCATCAATGTGGACATTCAACCAACATTGCTCCCAAGGAGTGGCCTACATATAGAGCCAAGACATATAATGAGCTTGTGGCCTCATATAAAGGGGTAGTATACATCGCAATGGGCCTCACTCAAAGGCCACATATACACCACATTGGGCCTTGACACATGGGCCAAATATATATCACTTTGGGCCGCTCACATGGGCCTAAAACACATCACTACGGCCACTCTCATGGGCCTAACACACATCACTATGGGCCGCTCGAATGGGCCTAATACACGTCACTAAGGGTCGCATCACCTGGGCCTAATACACATCACTACAGGCCGCATCACATGGGCCATAAATACATCAAGTCAGGCCTCATTTATGACTTTATAAACATCACCATGTGGGGTCCACGGACTGGACAATGCTAATGAAACACATACATCACGCCGGGGCCACAAGGAAGGATGGCGTTGCGCGTCATAAGGTGGGCGCCTCCCATCCAGTGAACGGGCGGCATAGATATATATCATCTGGGTGGTCCCCCACCGTCCAGACCACTAGACGGTGTGGATGGATATAAAACACATGAATCAAGGCGGGCCACACCATCCCTTGTTTGGACGATGTGGCTATATAACATATCAAGGTCGGACCCACCGTCCATGAGTTGGACGGTGGATACAACACACAATACATATATATGGTGGGCCCTATGCCCCATGTAACACACATTGAACGCAGGGACCCACGAAGCTACAGACGTCAATATAGCAGCAGCTGTAGCTGCTGGGGTCCATATGGATGGATGGTGTTTGATAAAAACACATGCATCTAGGTGCGTCCCACCTGGACAGCCTGCACGTTACAAAAATAGATAGACGGAATGTACATAACACATACATTACGATAGGGTCCACCGTTTTCAAAAGGATGGATGACAAGAATAATACACATACGTCATGGTTGGCCCATGGACGGTGGATGCAATCGCATCATCAAGGTGGTGCCACGTGGTGGCCTACTGATATATGTGTTTTCTCTTCATCCAGATGGACGGGCAATATAAAATACATACATCAAGGGCGACCCTGCACGTTGCAGTTGCAGGTGGGCCCCGTCCAGATGGACGGACGGTGTGAATAAAGTACACACATCATGTGGGGTCCATACAAATGGACGGTGTGGATCAAACCCACAAAACTTGCTGACGCAAGTGTAGCAGCAGAGCTACTACAGTCCCCATCACATCGATTGCACGTGTGGGGCCAGCAGCGTAGATAAAACACTTAGATCACGGTGGGTCCCACATCCTTAGATGGACGGTGTGGTATAACACGTACCTCATGATGGATGACATGGTGAATAGATACATCTCGGTGCGTCCCACCATCACCGTCCAGATATGGATGGTGTGGATCAAACAGATACATCACGTGAGGGCCCACTGTCCCATCTTGGACGGTGCGGATAAAACACATACAACATGGTGAAATCCACTGTCCAGATGGACGGTGAATTAAAACATATACATCACGGTGGGACGCAACCCGTACATCAGTGGACCCCACGTGATGGAGGTGGGCCACCCCACATCTCACATTATATATATAAATATTATATTATATTATGTTTATATATATATATATATATATATATATATATATATATATATATATATATATATATATATATATATATATATATATATATATATATTGTTTAAAAAGGGTCCAGCGTCCAGACCTTTTGGACGCTGGATGGACGGTTTAGATGTAGGACGATACATCAAGGTGGGGTCCACTTCCTGGATGCACACGTCTACAAGGTGAGCCCCACATCCAATGGGCCACACGTGTTGTTGTGCAGCTTGGAAGAAATACATATATCATGATGTGGCCTATCAGACCGATGGCGTGGATGTAATGGATGGACGGTGTGGGACAGAATACATACATCATGTGGGCCACGTCCACTGATCTTGCTGACGTCATGCAGTGGGACCCACACCCAGAAGATGGACGGTTGGCGTGCATATAGCACATGCATGAGATGGGGTCCATCGTCCAGGAAAGATGGACGGTGGAGATATATTTATCAAGGTGGACTCCACCGTACAGGGTCTGCAGAGTGGATGTTGTCAATGAAACACGTACTCCATAGGTGGGTCCACACGTGTAGGACCCACAAGCCTTTTGGAAAAAAGATGATATTTGTGCTTTTACAGCGTACAGGGGCGCTGCACATCCAAGGAATGGACGGCCCTGGATGGGGTACGTCACTCGATGTGGGGTTCGTTTCAGTGTGGACGGCATGAATAAAATGCATACATCATGGTGGGGTCCATCCGGGTGGGCCACGCAGCCCCATCATCACTAAAAGAAATGAAAGAGAGGGGGAGAGAGAGAGATATTGGTGAGAGGGGGAGGGACCCCGCCACTATCGGGCCTCCCTATACAATACATACATCAAGATGAGTCCCACCATAAGTGGGCCCTCAAATCACAAAATCAAAACATAAAATCACCCACCTTAGGATCTTCTTCTTCATTCTTCCACCAACACGTTGTAGAGCTTCAAGAGAACAAGATTCAACGGTTGAGATTGACTTTAAAGGTTAGGATTGGGTGATAGGAAGGTGGGCCACACATGATTTTCTCCATGGAAGCCATGGACGATTCATCTCTTGGGATTGCTTGGGAGAATGAGAGAGATGATGGGAGAGGAGTGATGGGAGAGAGGGAGGAGTGGTGTGTAAGAGATAAGGCATGGGAAGTATGGGTCTCTTTGACTTTTGGAATAAGAGGAATGGGCTAAGCATGGGTTGCTTTAATTAGTTGGTGGGAGAGGTATGGGTGAGTGATTTGATTGATGTGATTGATGTGATGTTGAGTAGAGATTATTTTCTCGGGATTTGCAACGCACGGCGTCTTTCCTCGAACTGAATGCAGGCCCACATCTCCTGGCCAGGGTATCGCCTCGGTGTGCAAGACGCGGCATCGGAACCGCAGCAACGGCGAGGTCACTAGGGTACAAGTCTCGAGTTGAGTCGATTCTGGTTAACGGCATGGGTCTCAGGGTCGCGCGCAAATGTCAGACAAAGGTCGAAGGTTGTCGAAATTCGACCAGGAAGACCGCGAAAGCCTACAGAATGGTACGGTCTATGATACGGGTCTTACATTTGTCCCACTGAATGTCTAAGTTTCCTCCCTCAATGTCTAGGTTCCCTTCCATATATGGCGTTTTGGTGTATACATATTGCAATAAAAACGGAGGGATATTACATAATCCGATGAACATGATGTATTATAAATAAAACATCATTGTGGGGTGTAGCAAGCGTAATCGGATTGCGTATTGAGTTAGTAAGTACGCTTCCATTGTACTAAGTAAATTCAGTTGGGCCCACATTGAATGTATGTAGTATATCCACACTGTCCATCTATTTTTCCATTTATTATAAGGGGTTTAGCCCCCAAATTGAAGCATATCAAAAGATCAAGTGGATCATACTACAGGAAACAGTGGGCATAATGATTTCCACCGCTGAAACCATAGTCGGCCCAACAGTGATATTTGTTTGTTATCAAACCTATTCATAAGATCATACATATATGGATTAATAGAAAACACAATTATAAGCTTGATTCAAAACTTCTGTGGCCCCTAAGAAATGATCAACATTAGAAGTTCAATTCAAAATTTCATGTGATGTGGTTTATTTGAACATTGGATATGTTTAGATTTTTCAGCTCAAGCCACGAAATTATTTGTTAAGTTTGCCCCACTGATTTTCTAGTTTTCCTCGCTGATTTTTCAGTTTTTCCCGCTGATTTTCCAGTTTGCCCCGCTGATTTTCAGTTTACCTTGCTAATTTCCTAGTTTGCCCTGCTGATTTTCTAGTTTTCCCCGCTGATTTTCTAGTTTGTCCCGCTGAATTTAATCATTTGCTCTGCTGAATCTCATGTTTCCCCCACTGAATATCAAGTTTACCCTGATCAATTTCATGTTTTGTCCGCTGAATTTAATGTCTCTTCTGCTGAATTTCATGTTTGTCATGTTCAATTTCATATTTGTCTCGCTGAATGTCTAGGTTCCCTCCCTAAATGTCTAGGTTCCCTTCCACATATGGGGTTGAAATTTGTCTTTACTCTTTATCCAGGTCTTTGTTACGTTATGAAAATATTGGATGGAAAATAAACGTCATGGTGGACCCTACGAAATTTTTAACTGTGAAAATCATTATCCTAACTGCTATTTGTGGTGTGGTCCAAATTATCTTTGGACATGATTCATTTTTTGAATAGAACTCTAAAATGATCTCGAAAAATGGATGAACGGTGTGGATATAATAAATATATCATCGTGGGGCCATGTAACTTTTATCTCCTTTTAACCGTTGTACAACTTGGAGATCGAGGAGCGTCAGCGCTCGTCTTCCCCCGACACGTACCTACGTTAGCCATATTGCTTAGGAAAGATTGCGTAGTGAGTTTTTTTTTTTAAAGAGACGCTTCTTTTTTTCTTTTTCTTTTTTAATCAAAAGGAGGGCCATCGCCCTGAATCTTTTTAATATGTATGAAACAGATGATGTACAGCCTTCAGGTGAGCGCCACAAAAAACGCAGGCCTCACCTATCATATAAGCTAATTTGTAGCAAAATAAAACAGCGCGAAAACTGCCTCAAAAAAACAGGCCAGCACCCGAACCACGGAGCCAAACCAGAATCCCCAGATGGGCAGAACCACTTCTCCTGTCAGGACAGAACCTCCAAAGCCAACCTGATACATAGCCTGCCCTCACTTCTGGAAGCCCATTGAAACTCGAAAATTCAGCTCTAGCTAAGCCCCTCTCCCGACTGTCCTGCTAAACTAAATAAACTCCATCAAACGATGTAATTGCTTCTCTTAACGCTCCCAGGCCCACCTTGTCAATAAATAAATTGCCTCTAACTTTGGCCGGCAGGTCTAGAAGACTAGACACACATATGGAGGAATTAATCTCACTTCCCAGCCGTGCCATCGCATCTGCCGCTGCGTTACCTTCCCTGTAGATATGATTGAACTGAAACTGTCCTCTACTTTAAAGCCTAGCAATCCTGGGAGTCCAGTAATCCCACTTCGAGCCGGGAGATACTGACCCCAGCAGGATCCTAACCGCGAGTTGGGAATCGGACTCAACCACCACCTTAAGGAATCCCCTGATCAAACAAAATTCCATCCCATCCTGAATGGCCCTCAGTTCTGCATTTACATTAGTTCCTATCCCAAATCGCGACGAGAAGGCAAACAAGAAATCGCCTCTATCATCCCTGCAAATTCCACCTCTGCCTGACTGCCCCGGATTGCGTACTGAGTTACTTGGTTCGCTCTTATCCCCACTGTGAATTTATGTGGTTTATCCACACCGTCCATCCGTTTTTCCGGATCATTTTAGGGGTTGAGCCCAAAATTGAAACATATACAAGGCTTAAGTGTACAATACCAAAGGAAACAGTGGAAGTATTGATTTCCACCGTTGAAACCTAGCTAAGGCCCCCTGGTGATGTTTATTTGTCATCCAACCTGTTCATAAGATCACACAGACATGGATGAAGGGAAAACAAAATATCAGCTTGATCTAAAACTTCTGTAGCCCCAAAAAACTTTTCAACGGTAAATGTTCAATTCACACTGTTTCCGGTGGTGTGGCCCAATCAAGCTTTGGATATGCTTCATTTTTGGTTTAAAGCTCTATAATTATATGATAAAATGGATGGACGGATTGGATAAAATACACGAATGACAGTGGACCCCACAGAGTTTACTCAGTACGCAATCTGCTTCCCCACTATGGTATCCTTTCTGCCACGTGGCACAATCAAAGAACCGCACGTGGAGTGATCCAACTGGTTGAAGTCTTCGATGACCCTCAGTCAACAATAAAATCCAATTCTATGTCGGGTAACAAGCTGACGATACATGCACCACGTAGTAGGTGAACGCCATTACCTTCCAAGGAAGATCAGTCCACCCACGTGGCTGGGGCCTACTTGATTTGTTTACTAGAAAGTGGAAAGACGTGGTGGGCCAACTTCCATCAAAGAGCACGATGATGGCCGATTGGCACAAGACCAATACAGCGTTAAAGCAGTGTTTTCAGGGGGAATGACGACTATGGCTCCTAGCTTTCAAGCATGTGGAGCCTACCGTGATGTGTGTGCGCCATCCAACTTATCTATTAGAAGGGCCCATTAGGCTTATAGATTCCAAAATCCAGCTTAGTCTATAATTCAAATGGGCCACACCAAAAGAAATGAGGAGTGACTTTTGGTGATGTATAACAGGATCAAGGAAAATCTCATGCAACGCTGAGATAAAGGAAATTGGGTTAGAAAGTTTAACTCAAGGGTTTAGCATACGCTATTGCTTCTATTAGCTATTAATTTGTGATTTATTAACTATTTCATAAGTAGAAAAAAAGTTACTGATGAACTCTACATAATGGCCAATGCTAATATCAATTGATCCTAAATGGTTTTCCAAACATTTGTTAAGGGTTGATTTAAATTTTAAGTTATAATTTATTATTTTTAATAAATTTTAAAATTTAAGCTACAATCAATGAATTTTTTAATTGATAATATTAGTTTGAATTTTTTACAAAATAATACTTCATTAATATGGTATTTACATCCTAGTACTTTTTTAATTAATTTTTCATTAAGCTACCTTATTAATAAAGTTATTGCAACAAGGTATATTTCATTAGTTTTCCAACAAAAAATTCTTTGATTACGTGAGCACCTAGCCACTTGTTGTGCTCGACAGGCCCCCACCATGATGTAGTGTTTCGTTCATGTCATCCATCCATTTTTCATATTATTTTAGGGCAATAGCCAAAAAAAAAAAAAAAATCTCAGGTGGACCACACTATAGGAAACACTAGTGATTGAACGCCCACCATTAAGAACTTTCTAAGGACCACTTTAATATCCACCACATTGTTTATTTTCCATAGGTCACACAAACTTGAATGAAGTGAAAACGTAGATATAAGCTTCATCCAAAACTTTTGTGCCTCTAAGAAGTTTTTAACGGTGGGTGTTCAATCACAATTGTTTCTTATGGTGTAATCCACTTGAGATTTAGATCTGCTTCATTTTTTGGCTCGGGCCATAAGATGTGAGACCCGACCCAAGTCCACATGTGTGCATGTATGTGCGAGTGTGCATCTCGTTTATTTTGGTCCCACGGTCCTATTGGTCAAATTCCGGTGACTCACGACACTTGGATAGTGTTTGCGGTCATTCTTAAGTTCGGTCACATAGACTCGACTCGGATTGACCTAAAACCTATGTCATTGCGACCGCATTGTCGCCGTGGTTCCAACACCGCATCTCATGCGTAAATCCGACATGTCCATCAAAAGTTGTAGGCCGCACATTATTTAGCCGGTTGATTGCTTTTTGGTGGGACCCACCTGGCTTGCACATTTCCCCATGTGCACTATACCCCATGCAAGTCACCCCTAGCCTAACAATGATAGTTTCTCTCTTCAAGAGAACATCATGAGATTTGTCTTCTCTAGGTAATCATACTTCACCCTATCCCATGAGTAATGAGTAAGTTTTCTTATTAAAACTTATCTTTTCCTAGAAACTAATCATAGCACTCCTACAAACCTTCCATATCTGTTTCTCTTCCTTCATTTTCTCTTCTTATCATTACAAGAACACCCAAACTTCTCACCTTGCTAGAATTTTCAGCAACTTCCCTCCCATCTCCCTCATCATCTAATCCTCCACTTTCAATCTTGACCCTTCATCCATGGCCCTTGGAACTTAAGAATTCCAATGCATCAAGAATCTTGAAGATCTAAGAAAGGTGGGTACTCTTAGACTCTCTTGTGGCCGGATTTTATTTTTTTCATTATTTTATTATTGATTCCTGATGTGTGTGGCCCACTTACTAGCCGTGGAATATCCAGACCATCCAAGAAAGGTGGGCACCCCTTGTTGTCCATTCTATAGACGTTGGCATCCCACTTACCCCATTTTGGATACATGCAATGAGTTTTATGAAGGGGGTAGGGCCTGGATGTTTGTGGGGACCACTAAGGTGGACCATAACACAAATTGTTGGGGATTTTGACCTGCGGAATCACACAGATCTAGATCTATGATAGCAATTCAATGGCACCAAGCACACAAGAGAACACAAAGAACACCCAGATTTAACGTGGAAAACCCTTACGGGGAAAAAACCACGGCACAAAGCGACAAACTCCACTATGAAAATAGAAATTACAAAGAGAGAGGACTTACCCGATTCGAACAACCTCGAATCTCACCCTTGCTACACCCTTTAATTTCCCTAGAACCCCTTTAGAAAGCTTTAGAATTATTTTTCATACCATAAAAAAAGCCCTAGGAACACCTATTTATAGTTTAGGAAACTTTCCTTTCGCATCCCAATTGCAAAAGGATGCAAAAGGACGCGAAAGGACCCTTTTGCATCCCAGTTGCGAAAGGACCCTTTCGCATCTCGGTTGCGAAAGAACTTAGATTTAAGACATCTTGCAACAATCTCCATCATGTCTTCAATCTTCAACCATGTAGCTTCTTAACCTCTTCTCTTATTTCTACATCACATCATAGCTTCTCTTGCACACTCCGTCTTCCTTTTATGCCATCGTCAAGCCCAGAGAAGTTACACAGAACTTGAACTTCTCTGCAGGAACATTCTTGTTGATCATGTCTGCCGGATCTAAATCCACATGCTAGCCACCTTTGCTCCTGTCTTCCCAAAAGAAAAGACGTAGTCTTCTTACTATCTCACCGCTACCTAATATTACTTATTAGGGTACTTGTTCACAACACTGATAGCCTGTGAAATAATCGGTCTAATCCAAACCATGGCATACATTTCCAACCGCATTTGAATAAGGCTCATGAGATATCCTGCATTTCCTCATTTGTTTTGGGACAAATACTGAGGAAAACTCGAGGAGAGATACGTAGGGAACGTTCTCCAGATTTACCTGGCCCATCACATCTTGGATCAATACCTACACATAAGGTATTCCTCTTATGATTACCAAAGCCTACTCCTCCTTCAGTCTTAATGCCGAGAACTATCTTTGCAGCCCCCGATCCTTCATCCATGAAGGAATCAAACCACTGCCTAGGTGACAGGTCGAACCACGACCTCCTACAAAGTATTTTCTCAGCCCCTTTAACTTCGAACTGCTCTGGTTGCTTCATGTAGATCTGCTCTTCACTTTCCCTTACAGAAGTGCAGACTCCACATCCTTCCTTCCAGCTCAAGATCACATTTGCTAACCAGCGACAATCACTGATCTAATAGATACCTGTTATACCGTCGGCGTGAATATCTCTGAGAAGCCGATCCCTTCTCCCTGAGCATAATCTATCACCACCAACCTCGCTCTATATATATGTTGTATCCTTCTGAAGATCCACTTACATCTAACTGCTTTCGGGCCCACTGAAAGCTCCACCCGCTCCCATATGTCGGTCTGGTACAACGAATCCATCACATCGCCCATAGTCACCTTTCACTTCTCAGCACCAGGCTCACTTAAAGCCATCTGAATAGAAGATGAATACTCCGGCGATATTGGAGTCGTCCATGTACCTCGTCGATATCCCGCGATCATGTCGTGTGTTTCTTCTCACAGGTGACTGCTCCACCTTCTGTATCTCTGCCACACATGTGCAGAGGTGAAATCTGCTACATCCACTGTAGCTCCACCTTTTGAAGTACTCCCGATCAACTTGTACAAGTTACCGAGTCGTTGCGCTTTCATGATTATTCGTGTCCCCTTGGATACTTTAAGAGCACCATCAATACCTGTGTACTTGCATCCTTTTTCCTCAAGCACACCAAGAGAAATTAGATTCTGCTTCAAATCAGGAATGTGCCTCACATCTTTCAAGGTACGCTCCACCCCATCAAAAATCTTGATGCGCATAGAACCAACAACCATAACATTACAGGCAATGTCATTGACCATAAATACCTGTCCACCATCGCACTCCTTGTAGCTGGTGAACCAACTCCGATGAGGAGTCATGTGAAAAGATGCCCCTGTGTCTAGCATCCACTCATCCTTACGATCATCGTATGACCGTCTGAGCGAAAACACAGATAAAACATCACCATCACATTCACTCGATCCATCTGACGTGGCAACATTAGTCTACATGCATGAAGCCTCAGAATCTTCCCTCTTCGATTTAGAATTTTCACAATCCCTCTTCACATGTTCTTCTTTCATACAATTTCAACACTTTACCTTTCCTTTGCCCTTGCCCCTAGATTTAGATCTAGAACCAGAAGAACCTGTACCTTGTCCAGAATTTCTACCCACTGTAAACAGTGCATCAGAAGATGTCCTCATGTCACTGTTCAGTTGTCTTATTGCCTTCCCTTGAAGGGTTGAGATAACTGTGTCGACACACAGAGTTTTATTCATGCTACACATAGTGTCCTTGAATGCCTCATAGGACGCCGGGAGAGAATTCAGCAACATACATGCTTGTTCTTCATTTTTCATTACTTCCTCCATATCTAGTAATTTGCAAACCAATTTATTAAAGTTGCTGATGTGAGCCTCCAGATCTTCACCCTCTACCATCTTGAAATTATACCACTGCCGCTTCAAGTGTAAGCAATTTTTCAAGAATTTCTTCGCATACAATCCTCTAACTTCGCCCATAACTTAGTCGCAGTTTTCTCCCTCATGACATTGTAGAGAACCTCATCCGTAAGACATAAACGGATCAATGATAAAGCTTTCTTATCAAGTGCATTCCAATCAGCATCATTCATAGTAGACTTTCGCTCCTCAAGAGCCCCATCCTCACCTTGCTTGGTAAACAGGATAATCATCTTAACCTTCCATAACTCAAAATTATTTTTTCCCGAGTACTTCTCAAACTCATACCTAGCACTCGCCATTATTACTAATCCCTCAGATTCAGATCTGTGCCCTAACTTCGCTCTGATACCACTTGTTGGAGATTTTGACCTGCGAAATCACATAGATCTAGATCTAGGATAGCAATTCAATAGCACCAATCACACAAGAGAACACAGGGAACACCCAGATTTAATGTGGAAAACCCTTGCGAGAAAAAAATCATGGCACAAAGGGACAGATCTCCACTATGAAAATAGAAATTACAAAGAGAGAGGACTTACCTGATTTGAACAACCTCGAATCTCACCCTTGCTACACCCTTTAATTTTCCTAGAACCCCTTTAGAAAGCCTTAGAATTATTTCCCATACCATAGAAAAAGCCATAGGAACACCTATTTATAGTTTAGAAAACTTCCCTTTCGCATCCCAGTTGCGAAAGGACCCTTTCGCATCCCAGTTGCAAAAGGATACGAAAGGACCCATTCGTATCTCGGTTGTGAAAGGACTCAGATTTAAGACATCTCGCAACACAAATTTTGTGGGGTATTTTCCCCTTTACTCAGTAGTTATGTTTAGTTATTTTCAGACATACCTTGCTGTCCAGAAAAATTCTAGACTGTTTTTAGGTTGCTTTTGACAGGGATTATGGACTGATTTGAAGGGTGTTTTACCCCCACTATTAGGTTATTTCTAGAGGCTTGGACCCCACCAAGAAGTATGATGAATTTCGCCTTCATCTGTCCCTGTTTGATCACCTAAAAGAGTGGGCTAAGGAGGGTGGATAGTTTAGATTTTCTAGACTGTCCAGCCACCCTACTTACTGTATAAACATAATTATCAGTTTATTTCTAAAATTTTGGGTCACTTTTGTAGACCCCACCTTATAGTACACTTATACAAGGATGTTAGCCTTGTATTTTTCTAAATTTTGGCAGACTTGGGCCCACTCTAATTGGGTACACAAGTCAGGGACAGCAGCTTTGTTTCAGTAGGAATTATTTCTGAACATCGTTGTCCATAAATTGTAAGAGTTAAATAAAATACCTTTACTATCATAAAAATTCTAAAATTTTGTAGAGAGGTGTCCCACCCATGGTAGGATCTACCTGCACAATTTCGAGGCCAATGGATCCCATTTGGGCATCAAAAAAGGGTGGGCCAACATAGTGGACTGCTAGAAATTTCTGTTGTACAGTCCAGCAGCATAGTCCCCTAAAAAAATGTTAAATATTTTCTCAAAAGGTGGACCATATTTTTTGGTCCCACTTTGTTGTAGGCTTGATGAGGGACATTGGGTCCAAATTTTAGAAATTTTGGAGGCCCAGAACCCACCCATTTGGATGGCCCAAATTCAGGACAATTATATTTCCAGCAATATTTCACCCTAGACAGATTGTAATTCCAAAATTTATTAAAATACTTTTGAGTATCCAAAAATTATGAAAATTTATAAGAATGTGGCTCACTTAATCTATGTTGAGAGCTACATATAAAATTTTGGGGCCAATGGACCCCTGTGCAAACTGTAGCAAGGGCCGGACTGGCACACCACGTTGGGACGTATAGGTCAGTCCAATTTTTCTAGACAGACTATTTTATATAAATTAATTAAAATATTTATAGGTGTCCAAAAATTTTAAAATTTTGTGGAGGTGTGACCCACCTATGAAATTATCACATAACAAAATTTTAGACCCAATGAACATTTGAGCCGACCGTGGTGCGGCCGGGAGTGGCCCACTAGGCAGGGATGCCCAGGTTGGGGCGTCTAGCCTAGGTTGGCCGTCTAGTCTGCTTCGTGGGCCCACCTTGATGTGTTGTATTCACTCCGTTCATCTAGTGGGGCTCACTGTGATATGTGTGTGTTACCATGGGTTAGTAACCCATTTAGATTAAATAAATTTCTGGACTCCAGCAGGCCCAGGAAATGAGTAGGCTGGAATTCCAGCAAGGGGCATACAATTGTTGCATGGTTGGTTATTTTCGATCGGTTGTGGCCCACAAGATTTAAGGGAGTGTTGCACACACTCTTTCCTTCCTTCCTTGAGAATTTTTGTGCTTAATTAACACCCCCTTAAGGCCCACCTTTATGGTGATATTGTGGGCTAGCCTTAACTAGATTTTTAGGTAGTTTATAGGCCCAATGGGCTGGGAACCTCTTCCTTGAGCCCAAGATTTGTACAAGGGCTGACCTTATTGATTTATAGGCCTAACGGACTGTCTATAAGCTGATCATGTGAATTATGGGCCTTGATGCCCTCATGAAGTGCTTAATTGTGGGGTGACTTGCAAGGCCCACATTGATGTATATCGTGGAGGGCCTTTCTAAGTCCTTGGGCTATTGTGGCAAGGCCCACATTATCGGTTTATGCCTTGCCCATGTGCATTCTTGGGTTTATGCGCTGCCTTCTAGTCCACCATTAAACATGAATTGGAAGGCTTCTATTTTTGGGATGCTTCCTTAGGGCCCATTATGTGATATTATATATGGCTGCCCTTTTTATGTTAGTAATTAGGCCTTATGGACTAAGTCCTTTTGGATAGGCTCCCATTTATTGTGATGGGCTTAGGGGCAATAATATGCAAGGAGTTGGGCCCTCGGCCACTTACTAAATTTGACCCTATACTTGGGCTAAAAAGTAAGGCCCAACTCACTTATGTTAAATGTAAAAATTTCCCCTATAGTAAACTACTAGGCTGCCCATGAAGCCTACCGAAACATATGGGTTTGTGACCCTTATGGTTGGGCCCAAACCTCACTTGAAGGCTCACTATATGGCATATGAGTTGGGTTTGGAGTATGGCCCATTAGGTCATACATTGCTTAGGCTTTAAACCTTGCATTATATGCATACCAGGCTACCTTTTTGGGACCCAATTGAGGTTGGATGTCCTCCTTAGTGGCCGTAAGGTAGGCCCATAGAGGCCCTTATAGGTGGTTGAAGGCCCACCATGGGCCTGGCTAGGACCGTTCCTCTTTATAATTATGACTTTCTTAGCTTGTGGGTCATCCCAAAGTATCGGGCCCCCACTATAGGATTCTTCTTCTCATTAGAACTCCTGTCTATGTGCCTAGACCTAAAACCTCTTTAGGACGGAGGATTCCATATTCCACAGGAAGCACACTTACATTTTTTGACACATATTGTAACGGCCTGGAAATCGAGGGTCGTGCATACACTCGACTCCCAAGTTTCCAAGGTCACTTATAACTGGTTTTCATTAATATGCGCTTAAATCAAGTTTAAATGCGCAGTCTGAAATTTTTGGTAACATGAAGCACAAACACATAAGTCTACTGAAATAAAAGAGATCAAGTATATATACAAGTCTAAAAGAATGTATAATGGGTCGCACAAGCATTACCCAACAAAATCACCAAAAAAATAGTATGCCCAAAAGAATAAAGCTAAGTCCACTACTCAACGGTCCAACGCCCCATCTACTGAGCCGGTGAAGACCTGCTCATCAACTAGAAGTAGGAGAACTCATCCTCCTCCTCACGGCGCGCAGCGCCAAGCTCCTCGAAATCTACATCTCCTGCATCTACAGAAGAGTCTGTTTGGTGTTTTAAAATACCGTCCTAGAGTGGGAGTGAGCGATCAACTTAGTGGGTGTTATTAGTCTCAAGTTATCACAAGCATCAATTATATTATGAATTTAATGAAAAGTAATCATTCATAAATCCTAACTAATCTTATTAATGCACATGTATGACGGATGATATGATGCATGCCCTCGCCACAACACTCCCTCGAGGGACTCCATCTAACGATCGCGTATGATCACACTCCCTCAGAGCGACCTCAACTACCGAGTTGTCACCCTAGTTAGTGCGATGAAATGCGATAGTGTTAGCTGAGTTCTTAGTTAAGTCCATTCATCCAGTAGGTTGGGGAATCTGTTACACCCCACATATCAATACCCTGAGCTGGTTGCGAGGCCAAGGCCCCCCAACGTGTGAGGCCGAGACCCCACGGTCCTTGATCCCGTCGGGTCTCCCATCTCAAACTTCAAGCACACGGGGAGTGCCGAGAGAAAAGGATCGCTTGCGGTCACTAGGGGGAGGCTAGTCGCCCCAGCATAGGCCGACAGCTTGGACACAGTGTCCCATTCCACCATACCTAGCTCACAAGGCAGTGTATCAACTTCAAGTGGTTACGATGGGCTTTAACAGTTGTAGGGTGTTCCTGCAGGTTTCATACATATGTAAGCAAACAGGGTTAACAAACGGGGTTGGTCAATAAGTAGGCTAGACCGCGCAAGTCAGGAGAGCACGCGACGGACGGTATAGAGCTCTAAATGCTCATGTAGTCGAACTACTGCCGCTCACGCGCACCCGCCCAAATCCATGGGTTTAGCCTCGGGTGGCCCTACCATTGGGACTACCATCTCTCCTCATGTTTCCTGACCAACCCAAGGGTTTGAGAACTATTCATAACATGCCAACCATCAAGGCTATCAACTAGAATAACGGTATCATGTTCGCATACATCTCAACATAAGATTTAAATACTCCTACATGCAAACTACAACATCATAAACAAGGTGCCTATGAGTGGTGTGGTTTAGGGAGGAAGTTAAGCACTTCCTACACCTCAAGGAATCAAATACACAAGGGTAAGGAATCATTGTTCACTCCCCAAGTGTAGGGTTGTGATGTAGTAATAAACTCGGTAAGACAGAGGTCGAATCCCAAGGGACTGAAACCTGTACATTATCTGAAATTAAGTAGAATTAAAACTAGCCTAAAATGTAAACTAAATCGAATAGAATTTAGGGAATAATTATAAAATATTAATCTAAAACTTAGAAGAAATCAGAGGTAAGAAACTAGGGATTCAGAGGATCCACTTATAGAGATCAAGGAGATCTTATGCCAGCTTCAAGAATCATGGAATTTAACTGAACTGTCATTAATATAGTTTTCAAGAGACGAAAGGTATATAAATTAGAATGGATTCCATCACCAAACCATGCCCAGGAGACAAAGTAAACAACAGAATTAAACTAATTACCAACTAATCACATATATGAAGGTTAGGAAGGGTACCGACATCCAACTATGCCTAGGAGACGATGGTGAACAACAGGGCTTCTTGATGTCATAAACATAAAAGGAAAAGGAACACGTTCAAAGCCATCGCAGACCCATTGTAATTTTAGTCACAACAGACCATTAAAAACTAAAAACATTTCCATTAATCAAACTATAATCCAGGTAATTCATAAATTAAAATCAAATCAACAGCACAAAATAAGGTCTCCCATCATGCTACAAGCTTCACCTCTTTAGCCCTAGTTAAGAGGTTTAGCCCAGCATGATGGGATTAAATCTCTCAAAAATAATCATAAACAGAACAATAGTAATTAAACAAATAGGAAATTCAAACAATCTCTCTCTCTAACGTCCAAGGCTTCTTCCGTCTCCTCCGACCTTGAATCCGATGACCCTTCTCTGTCTTTCTCTCTTCCTTTTATACAACAACAAGTCGGTCGCTAAAGCCCGGGGCAGTGCTGTTTTTCGCAAGGCAAAATGGGTGCGGAACCTTTACGCACTCCCTGCGTAACAGGCTTGCGCTGAACTGAAAGTGGGGCCCATTATCGGGTTTTGCTGTGAAATCCAATCCGCTCATTGGAACGCCCTTGAAAATTCAGTAAAACTTGCCCATTTTTGGACCAAAATTGGTGCATCCCACCCATACTTTCTATGGCACCGTCAGTCCTCTATTTGGATGAATGGAAACTAATCTCCACTGATTTCTAAGATTCGGTCACTTCGGCTCTGATGAAGGGGACCATAGGTTCATGATGAATGGTCTAGATCAGGCTTTTGGAATGCGGTGATGGCCCACAAGCTTGGTCCGTAACCTCTGTTGCAGAACAAAGACTCCGCAGGTCACCCCTACTACATGCACTGGCCCATTGATGGAGGCCAATTGGAGAATCCACTTCATCCATTGGTTCTAGGGCGAAAAGCCATCTGGGAGGATGTATTTTTGGAGTGAAATCGGTGCGGCCCACTTGATCTTTTATTCCGCCGTCCATCCTGCTTTCAACGGTCAGGATCTTCCAATAGCTTACATGGGGTAAAACTGACGCCTAGGTGAGGGTAATACCCACCTCCTAAGACCATTGAATGGTTCGGATCATCGAGTCAGAGAATGTGTGGGGCCCACAACTTAAAAATGGTCAGATGCTGTCTGTCCACTGGCGTGATTGCGCAGAGGAGAGAGAGAGTCGGGTGTGAGTCGGTCAGCACGCGCTGACTGACTAAGTGGCGTGCGGTGCACGTCCAATGCATGTGTACTGTGCACACACACCTTGTCAAGTGGGTCCCATATTGATGTATATGAAGAATCCGCTCCGTCCATTCCTTTCCTCATCCCATTTAGCACGTTGAGACCAAAGATAAGGCATATCCAGAGATCATGTGGGCCTCGGATTGACGATCTGTGGGCTGATTTGTCCATTGGGTCACTTCCACAGGGCGCCAATGGCTGATATTCGACGTGAACAGTTAATTTGTGGTCCCTTGGCCCTATATGACGTTTTGAGTCAGTCAGAGGCCGAAAACCCCGTGATCTTGCATTCTAGACCAATTTTGAACCACTTAAGCTTCAGTTTCTCAATTTTCTTGGATCTCTGGTATGCAAATCCATCGATCATGGTTCCCTGGGGTCCGTCCCTTGCCTTTAGTGTCGTCAGAGTGTTAAATCCATGCTTTTAGCACCTTATTTCGATCCAAGCTCGTAAATACACCCTGCATCGATATCACAAGAATGATAAAACGAGCCATTAAATAGTATCATGCTCGTAAATCCAGGTGGTAACTGGGGTCTAATATGTAATATTTGACCCTCAACACACCCCCAACCAGCATCTTTCTAGTCACAAGCAAAACATGCGAAAAATAAGTTGAGAATTATAGGACAATTTATATGAACTCGAATGATTTTTAAAAAACAAACCAGATGCTGGAATTTTAAGATTCATGAATGTTGGGCATTACTCTCTCCTAAACTCAAGCACACGGTAAACTTACATAGTCAAGTACAAAGTATTAATCTATCAATTAGAAAAAATCTAAATATTGAGTTCCATAGGTGTATAGTCTAATATCGGCTTATCATCCTTAAAATTCATTTCTCTATTTCAGGCTATCATTGGTAACCAACAAGAGAATTCATGATAACCAAAACTTGCATCACAGATCATCTTTTTAATCCTTCAACTTTTAATTTTTTCATTAAAAGCAATGCCAAGAAGGGGAATCAAATCCTCACCTACAGGGAACAAACCTATGGCAAAGACCGTACACCCAACCTTTTTCACATATTATCTATGAGGAATTAAATCTACACCTATAGGGAGAAAACCTATGGTGAAGATTATTCGTCCAACCCTTTTCGAAGGTATGTAATTTTTTTAATATTTTTTTCAATTGATCATGACGGGCAAATTTTTCAGGCTGGTTCCTTACATGCTTAGTGATTGCCAAGTTAATCTTTCAATATCAAACCGAAGCCTCAAAGTGAAAGCAAGATGTGGCATGTGAAATCATGACTCAATCAATGTTTAAAACTTCTAATCATGGATTACCAGTTCGAACTTAACTGTGAAATCTAACGAATAACTGAATCCAAGAGTCATAAATTACTAACATCACTTATCTTGTAATTCTAAATCCAACATAGCCGTCAAAATCACTTCGAATTCATAAGAAATTCCAGAAAAATTTAAAAATTTTCACAATTTTTGCTCATGACAAAAAAAACACTGATTAGGTAACCTAATCTCCCACCCCCAACCTAAAATCTACATTGTCCTCAATGTAAGAAATATAAACATGTAATGCACATGAGACAATGAAAGTAAAGGAAAAGTGATGGGAAGATAGTACCTGGATAACGACTGAGAGAGAGATTTTCCAAGAGATCGCAGCATGGAAGCTGTTCAACACAAGAGAGAAAAAAATAAAAATAACAAAAATAAAATCCTACCTATATCACTTTCGTAGGTGCTCTCGATTGCATTTAACATATGCAATAAGCCTTTAAACCCCTAGGTTGCCCCTAGTGGACGAGTTGTAATCTCGTGAGGGTTTGCAGCAATGTTACCCACAAAAATTGAACTAACTAATTAGGAAAATGAAATGGAATGAAAAGCTGGGTTGCCTCCCAGGAGCGCTAAGTTTACCGTCTTCATCCAGACAAATAAAGTAAATTACCCTAGTCCTATGAAAGCGATAACTTACCTATACCTCCATCAGATTAGGAGATCAATCCTGGTAAACAGGAGTAGTCGAGGCGTGGACATGTCCTCTGAATCAAATTTCTTGACAAATGATTTTAATTGATGTTCATTTACTTTAAACTCCTTGCCATTATCGGGGTCTCTTATCTCGATGGCCCCATGAGGATAAGTAGTAACAACAATATAAGGGCCGGTCCAACGAGATCAAAGCTTACCTGAAAAGAGATGTCACTACCAAAAAATTGAGCAAAGGCTACGGATAAAACCCGTAGCCATAGACCTATGGCTACGGTTTTTATCCGTAGCATGGTCGTTGCCGTAGGTGCCATAACAATAGGTCCAAAACCTATGGCTACGGAGTTATTCCGTAGCTATAGAGTACAATAGCAACAGTTAAAATCCGTAGCAATATTATCTGTAGCGAAAACTTCAAACTGCTATGGATATTGTTTGTAGCTAAAAGCCTGTTGCAATGTGCCTAAATTGAAAAGGCTACACCTGTCAGATTCATGGCTATGGATATTATCCGTAGCTAAAGTTCATAGCAGGCTACACCTGTCAGAATAATGGCTACGGATATTATTTGTGACTGAAAGTCCGTAGCAATATGCCTAAATTGAAAAGGCTACACCTGTCAAATTAATGGCTATGGATATTATTTGTAACTGAAAGTCCGTAGCAATATGCCTAAATGAAAAAGGCTACACCTGTCAGATTAATGGCTATGGTTAATAACCGTAGCTATTTTGTACCTTACAAAATTATATATAATCATTTGTTCATTCAATTACCACCTGTACAACCATTCAATTACAATCACTTATTCATTCATTCAATTACAATACTTCATTCAATTAATTACAATCAATTACACTCCAATTCATTCAATCAATTACAATTACAATTACAATAATGCTGAAAATACAAATCTTTAGCTTCATTCGAGAAATGTGCTCGACTCCACCATAAAATTTCAACAGCTTCGTATATTCCATCATCCTACAAACAGTCATGTCATACATAAATTAGAATACCCATTGGGAAAAAGAAAGACAAAGTGAAAGAAGTGCATCATGTATAACAACTTTTTTTTTTACTTATTGAATTAAAAAAAAAAACTCGAAGAAGAATGAAATTGACACAAAGGAAATGATCTCACCATATGATTATAGGTTTTGGTTTTGGTTTAGGTTATAGGTTTTGGGAAAAGTTAGGTTTAGGTTATAGGTTTTGAGATTTGGGAATAGTTTTAGGTTATAAGTATAGGTTTAGGTTAGGCTATAGGTTAAGGTTTAGGGATAGGTTATAGATTTTGGTATTCGAGAATGGGTTCGGGTTTAGGTTATAGGTTTTGGTTATAGATTTTAGTTTAGGTTATAGGTTATATATTTAGGATAAGGTATAGGTTTAGGTTAAGGTTATAAGTTTTGGGATTTGAGAATGGGTTCGGGTTTAGGTTATAGGTTATAGGTTTTGGTTTTGGTTTTAGCTTGGGTTATAGGTTTTGGGATTTGGTTTAGGTTATAGGTTTTGGTTTTGGTTTAGGTTATAGGTTTTGCTTTAGGTTATAGGTCATAAGTTTAGGATAAGGTTTAGGTTTAGGTTTTAGGTTTTAGGATTTGAGAATGGGTTCGGGTTTAGGTTAAAGGTTTAGGTTTAGGTTATAGGTTTTGGGATTTGAGAATGGATTTGGCTTTAGGTCATAGGTTTTAGGATTTGAGAATGGGTTCGGGTTTAGTTCATAGGTTTTGGGATTTGAGAATGGGTACGGGTTTAGGTCATAGGTTTCGGTTTTGGTTTAGGTTATAGGTTTTGGTTTAGGTTATATGTTATAGGTTTAGGATAAGGTTTAAGTTTAGGTTATAGGTTTTGGGATTTGAGAATGGGTTCGGGTTTAGGTTATAGGTTTTGGTTTAGGTTATAAGTTTTAAGATTTGAGAATCGGTTCGGGTTTAGGTTATAGGTTTTGGTTTTGGTTATGGTTTAGGCTTGGGATTTGAAAATGGGTTCGGGTTTAGGTTATAGGTTTTGGTTTTGGTTTAGCTTAGAGGTTTTGGGATGGGAGAATGGGTTCGGGTTTAGGTCTTAGGTTTTGGTTTTGGTTTTGGTTTTAGTTTTGGTTTAGGTTATAGGTTTTGGTTCAGGTTATAGGTTATAGGTTTAGGATAAGGTTTAGGTTTAGGCTATAGGTTTTTGGATTGAAGAATGGGTTCGGGTTTAGGTTATAGGTTATTATAGGTTTTTGGATTGAAGAATGGGTTCGGGTTTAGGTTTAGGTTATAGGTTTTGGTTTAGGTTAAAGGTTATAGGTTTAGGATAAGGTTTAGGTTTAGGTTTAGGTTATAGGTTTTGTGATTTGAGAATGGGTTCGGGTTTAGGTCATAGGTTTTGGGATTTGAAAATGGGTTTGGGTTTAGGTCACAGGTTATGGTTTTGGTTTGGTTTTGTTTTAGGTTTAGGTCATAGGTTTTGGTTTAGGTTATAGGTTATAGGGTTAGGATAAGGATTAGGTTTAGGCTATAGATTTTTGGATTTGAGAATGGGTTCGGGTTTTGGTCATAGGTTATAGGTTTAGGTTATAGGTTTTTGGATTTAAGAATGGGTTCGGGTTTAGGTCATAAGTTTTGGTTTAGGTTATAAGTTTTAGGATTTGAGAATCGGTTCGGGTTTAGGTTATAGGTTTTGGTTTTGGTTTAGGCTATGGGATTTGAGAATGGGTTCAGGTTTAGGTTATAGGTTTTTGGATTTGAGAATGGGTTCGGGTTTAGGTCATAGGTTTTGGTTTAGGTTATAGGTTTTAGGATTTGAGAATGGGTTCGGGTTTAGGTTATAGGTTTTGGTTTTGGCTTGGTTTTGGTTATAGGTTTTGGGATAGGGTTTACGGTTCGGGTTTAGGTCATAGGTTTTGGTTTTGGTTTGGTTTTGTTTTAGGTTTAGGTCATAGGTTTTGGTTCAGGTTATAGGTTATAGGGTTAGGATAAGGATTAGATTTAGGTTATAGGTTTTTGGATTTGAGAATGGTTCGGGTTTAGGTCATAGGTTATAGTTTTAGGTTTAGGATAAGGTTTAAGTTTAGGTTATAGGTTTTTGGATTTGAGAATGGGTTCGGGTTTAGGTCAAAGGTTTTGGTTTAGGTTATAAGTTTTAGGATTTGAGAATCGGTTCGGGTTTAGGTTATAGGTTTTGGTTTTAATTTTTCTTTAGGCTATGGGATTTGAGAATGGGTTCGGGTTTAGGTCATAGGTTTTGGGATTTGAGAATGGGTGCGGGTTTAGGTTTAGGTTTTGGTTTAGGTTATAGGTTTTAGGATTTGAGAATCGGTTCGGGTTTAGGTTATAGGTTTTGGTTTTGGCTTTGGTTTAGGTTATAGGTTTTGGGATAGGGTTTACGGTTCGGGTTTAGGTCATAGGTTTTGGTTTTGGTTTGATTTAGTTTTAGGTTTAGGTCATAGGTTTTGGTTTAGGTTATAGGTTATAGGGTTTGGATAAGGATTAGATTTAGGTTATAAGTTTTTGGATTTGAGAATGGGTTCGGGTTTAGTTCATAGGTTTTGGTTTAGGTTATAAGTTTTAGGATTTGAGAATCGGTTCGGGTTTAGGTTATAGGTTTTGGTTTTGGCTTTGGTTTAGGTTATAGGTTTTGGGATAGGGTTTACGGTTCGGGTTTAGGTCATAGGTTTTGGTTTTGGTTTGGTTTAGTTTTAGGTTTAGGTCATAGGTTTTGGTTTAGGTTATAGGTTATAGGGTTTGGATAAGGATTAGATTTAGGTTATAAGTTTTTGGATTTGAGAATGGGTTCGGGTTTAGTTCATAGGTTTTGGTTTAGGTTATAAGTTTTAGGATTTGAGAATCGGTTCGGGTTTAGGTTATAGGTTTTGGTTTTGGTTTAGGCTATGGGATTTGAGAATGGGTTCAGGTTTAGGTTATAGGTTTTTGGATTTGAGAATGGGTTCGAGTTTAGGTCATAGGTTTTGGTTTAGGTTATAGGTTTTAGGATTTGAGAATGGGTTCGGGTTTAGGTTATAGGTTTGGGGTTTGGCTTGGTTTTGGTTATAGGTTTTGGGATAGGGTTTACGGTTCGGGTTTAGGTCATAGGTTTTGGTTTTGGTTTGGTTTTGTTTTAGGTTTAGGTCATAGGTTTTGGTTCAGGTTATAGGTTATAGGGTTAGGATAAGGATTAGATTTAGGTTATAGGTTTTTGGATTTGAGAATGGTTCGGGTTTAGGTCATAAGTTATAGTTTTAGGTTTAGGATAAGGTTTAAGTTTAGGTTATAGGTT
The DNA here is from genome assembly GCA_037074715.1 of Magnolia kwangsiensis. Taxonomy (NCBI): domain Eukaryota; kingdom Viridiplantae; phylum Streptophyta; class Magnoliopsida; order Magnoliales; family Magnoliaceae; genus Magnolia; species Magnolia kwangsiensis. The sequence continues at coordinate 14,680,101 of CM073586.1, forward strand.
TTTGGATTTGAGAATGGGTTCGGGTTTAGGTCAAAGGTTTTGGTTTAGGTTATAAGTTTTAGGATTTGAGAATCGGTTCGGGTTTAGGTTATAGGTTTTGGTTTTAATTTTTCTTTAGGCTATGGGATTTGAGAATGGGTTCGGGTTTAGGTCATAGGTTTTGGGATTTGAGAATGGGTGCGGGTTTAGGTTTAGGTTTTGGTTTAGGTTATAGGTTTTAGGATTTGAGAATCGGTTCGGGTTTAGGTTATAGGTTTTGGTTTTGGCTTTGGTTTAGGTTATAGGTTTTGGGATAGGGTTTACGGTTCGGGTTTAGGTCATAGGTTTTGGTTTTGGTTTGGTTTAGTTTTAGGTTTAGGTCATAGGTTTTGGTTTAGGTTATAGGTTATAGGGTTTGGATAAGGATTAGATTTAGGTTATAAGTTTTTGGATTTGAGAATGGGTTCGGGTTTAGTTCATAGGTTTTGGTTTAGGTTATAGGTTTTAGGATTTAAGAATGGGTTCGGGTTTAGGTTATAGGTTGTGGTTTTAGCTTTGGTTTAGGTTATAGGTTTTGGGATAGGGTTTACGGTTCGGGTTTAGGTCATAGGTTTTGGTTTTGGTTATAGGTTATAGGGTTAGGATAAGGATTAGATTTAGGTTATAGGTTTTTGGATTTGAGAATGGGTTCAGGTTTTGGTCATAGGTTATAGGTTTAGGTTTAGGATAAGGTTTAGGTTTAGTTTATAGGTTTTTGCATTTGAGAATAGGTTCGGGTTTAGGTCATAGGTTTTGGTTTTGGTTATATGTTATAGGGTTACGATAAGGATTAAATTTAGGTTATAGGTTTTTAGATTTGAGAATGGGTTCAGGTTTTGGACATAGGTTATAGGTTTAGGTTTAGGATAAGGTTTAAGTTTAGGTTATAGGTTTTTGGATTTGAGAATCGATTCGGGTTTAGGTTATAGGTTTTGGTTTTGATTTTGGTTTAGGCTATGGGATTTGAGAATGGGTTCGGGTTTAGGTCATAGGTTTTGGGATTTGAGAATGGGTGCGGGTTTAGGTTTAGGTTATAGGTTTTAGGATTTGAGAATCGGTTCGGGTTTAGGTTATAGGTTTAGGTTTTGGCTTTGGTTTAGGTTATAGGTTTTGGGATATGGTTTACGGTTCGGGTTTAGGTCATATGTTTTGGTTTTGGTTTGGTTTTGTTTTAGGTTTAGGTCATAGGTTTTGGTTTAGGTTATAGGTTATAGGGTTAGGATAAGGATTAGATTTAGGTTATAGGTTTTTGGATTTGAGAATGGGTTCGGGTTTAGGTCATAGGTTTTTGTTTAGGTTATAGGTTTTAAGATTTAAGAATGGGTTCGGGTTTAGGTTATAGGTTTTGGTTTTGGCTTTGGTTTAGGTTATAGGTTTTGGGATAGGTTTACGGTTTGGATTTAGGTCATAGGTTTTAGTTTTGGTTATAGGTTATAGGGTTAGGATAAAGATTGGATTTAGTTTATAGGTTTTTGGATTTGAGAATGGGTTCGAGTTTTGGTCATAGGTTATAAGTTTAGTTTTAGGATAAGGTTTCGGTTTAGGTTATAGGTTTTTGGATTTGAGAATCGGTTCGGGTTTAGGTCATAGGTTTTGGTTTAGGTTATACGTTTTAAGATTTGAGAATCGGTTCGGGTTTAGGTTATAGGTTTTGGTTTTGGTTTTGGTTTAGGCTATGGGATTTGAGAATGGGTTCGGGTTTAGGTCCTAGGTTTTGGGATTTGAGAATGGGTGCGGGTTTAGGTCTAGGTTTTGGTTTAGGTTATAGGTTTTAGGATTTGAGAATCAGTTCGGGTTTAGGTTATAGGTTTTGGTTTTGGCTTTTGTTTATGTTATAGGTTTTGGGATATGGTTTACAGTTCGGGTTTAGGTCATAGGTTTTGGTTTTGGTTTGGTTTTATTTTAGGTTTAGGTCATAGATTTTGGTTCAGGTTATAGGTTTTAGGGTTAGGATAAGGATTAGATTTAGGTTATAGGTTTTTGGATTTGAGAATGGGTTCGGGTTTAGGTCATAGGTTTTTGTTTAGGTTATAGGTTTTAAGATTTAAGAATGGGTTCGGGTTTAGGTTATAGGTTTTGGTTTTGGCTTTGGTTTAGGTTATAGGTTTTGGGATAGGTTTACGGTTTGGATTTAGGTCATAGGTTTTAGTTTTGGTTATAGGTTATAGGGTTAGGATAAAGATTGGATTTAGTTTATAGGTTTTTGGATTTGAGAATGGGTTCGAGTTTTGGTCATAGGTTATAAGTTTAGTTTTAGGATAAGGTTTCGGTTTAGGTTATAGGTTTTTGGATTTGAGAATCGGTTCGGGTTTAGGTCATAGGTTTTGGTTTAGGTTATACGTTTTAAGATTTGAGAATCGGTTCGGGTTTAGGTTATAGGTTTTGGTTTTGATTTTGGTTTAGGCTATGGGATTTGAGAATGGGTTCGGGTTTAGGTCCTAGGTTTTGGGATTTGAGAATGGGTGCGGGTTTAGGTCTAGGTTTTGGTTTAGGTTATAGGTTTTAGGATTTGAGAATCAGTTCGGGTTTAGGTTATAGGTTTTGGTTTTGGCTTTTGTTTATGTTATAGGTTTTGGGATATGGTTTACAGTTCGGGTTTAGGTCATAGGTTTTGGTTTTGGTTTGGTTTTATTTTAGGTTTAGGTCATAGATTTTGGTTCAGGTTATAGGTTTTAGGGTTAGGATAAGGATTAGATTTAGGTTATAGGTTTTTGGATTTGAGAATGGGTTCGTGATTAGGTCTTAGGTTTTGGTTTAGGTTATAAGTTTTAGGATTTGAGAATCGGTTCGGGTTTAAGTTATAGGTTTTGGTTTTGATTTTGGTTTAGGCTATGGGATTTGAGAATGGGTTCGGGTTTAGGTCATAGGTTTTGGGATTTGAGAATGGGTGCAGGTTTAGGTTTAGGTTTTGGTTTAAGTTATAGGTTTTAGGATTTGAGAATCGGTTTTAGGTTATAGGTGTTGGTTTTGGCTTTGGTTTAGGTTATTGGTTTTGGGATTGGGTTTACGGTTCGGGTTTAGGTCATAAGTTTTGGTTTTGGTTTGGTTTTCTTTCAGGTTTAGGTCAAAGGTTTTGGTTTAGGTTATAGGTTATAGGGTTAGGATAAGGATTAGATTTAGGTTATAGGTTTTTGGATTTGAGAATGCGTTCGAGTTTAGGTCATAGGTTTTGGTTTAGGTTATAAGTTTTAGGATTTGAGAATCGGTTCGGGTTTAGGTTATAGGTTTTGGTTTTGATTTTGGTTTAGGCTATGTGATTTGAGAATGGGTTCGAGTTTAGGTCATAGGTTTTGGGATTTGAGAATGGGTGCGGGTTTAGGTTTCGGTTTTGGTTTAGGTTATAGGTTTTAGGATTTGAGAATCGGTTCGGGTTTAGGTTATAGGTTTTGGTTTTGGCTTTGGTTTAGGTTATAGGTTTTGGGATAGGGTTTACGGTTCGGGTTTAGGTCATAGGTTTTGGTTTTGGTTTGGTTTTGTTTTAGGTTTAGGTCATAGGTTTTGGTTTTGGTTATAGGTTATAGGGTTAGGATAAGGATTATATTTAGGATATAGGTTTTTGGATTTGAGAATGGGTTCGGGTTTAAGTCATAGGTTTTGGTTTAGGTTATAAGTTTTAGGATTTGAGAATCGGTTCCGATTTTGGTTATAGGTTTTGGTTTTGATTTTGGTTTAGGATATGGGATTTGAGAATGGGTTCGGGTTTAGGTCATAGGTTTTGGGATTTGAGAATGGGTGCGGGTTTAGGTTTAGGTTTTGGTTTAGGTTATAGGTTTTAGGATTTGAGAATCGGTTCGGATTTAGGTTATAGGTTTTGGTTTTGGCTTTGGTTTAGGTTATAGGTTTTGGGATAGGGTTTACGGTTCGGGTTTAGGTCATAGGTTTTGGTTTTGGTTTGGTTTTCTTTTAGGTTTAGGTCATAGGTTTTGGTTTAGGTTATAGGTTATATGGTTAGGATAAGGATTAGATTTAGGTTATAGGTTTTTGGATTTGAGAATGGGTTCGGGTTTAGGTCATAGGTTTTGGTTTAGGTTATAGGTTTTAGGATTTAAGAATGGGTTCAGGTTTAGGTTATAGGTTTTGGTTTTGGCTTTGGTTTAGGTTATAGGTTTTGGGATAGGGTTTACGGTTCGGGTTTAGGTCATATGTTTTGGTCTTGGTTATAGGTTATAGGATTAGGATAAGGATTAGATTTAGGTTATAGGTTTTTGGATTTGAGAATGGGTTCGGGTTTTGGTCTTAGGTTATAGGTTTAGGTTTAGGATAAGGTTTAGGTTTAGGTTATGGGTTTTTGGATTTGAGAATGGGTTCGGGTTTAGGTCATAGGTTTTGGTTTAGGTTATAAGTTTTAGGATTTTAGAATCGGTTCGGGTTTAGGTTATAGGTTTTGGTTTTGATTTTTGTTTAGGCTATGGGATTTGAGAATGGGTTCGGGTTTAGGTCATAGGTTTTGGGATTTGATAATGGGTGCGGGTTAAGGTTTAGGTTTTGGTTTAGGTTATAGGTTATGGGGTTAGTATAAGGATTAGATATAGGTTCAAGGTTTTTGGATTTGAGAATGGGTTCGGGTTTAGGTCATGGGTTTTGGTTTAGGTTATAAGTTTTAGCATTCGAGAATCGGTTCGGGTTTAGGTTATAGGTTTTGGTTTTGATTTTGGTTTAGGCTTTGGGATTTGAGAATGGGTTCGGGTTTAGGTCATAGGTTTTGGGATTTGAGAATGGGTGTGGGTATAGGTTTAGGTTTTGGTTTAGGTTATAGGTTTTAGGATTTGAGAATGGGTTCGGGTTTAGGTTGTAGGTTTTGGTTTTGGGTATTGTTTAGGTTATAAGTTTTGGGATTTTGTTTTCGGTTCGGGTTTAGGTCATAGGTTTTGGTTTTCCTTTGGTTTTGTTTTAGGTTTAGGTCATAGGTTTTGCTTTAGGTTATAGGTTATAGAGTTAGGTTTTGCTTTAGATTTAGGTTATAGGTTTTTGGATTTGAGAATGGGTTCGGGTTTAGGTCATAGGTTTTGGTTTAGGTTATAGGTTTTAGGATTTGAGAATGGGTTCGGGTTTAGGTTATAGGTTTTGGTTTTAGCTTTGGTTTAGGTTATAGGTTTTAGGATTTGAGAATCGGTTCGGGTTTAGGTTATAGGTTTTGGTTTTGGCTTTGGTTTAGGTTATAGGTTTTGGGATATGGTTTACGGTTCGGGTTTAGGTCATAGGTTTTGGTTTTGGTTTGGTTTTGTTTTAGGTTTAGGTCATAGGTTTTGGTTTTGGTTAGAGGTTATAGGGTTAGGATAAGGATTAGATTTAGGTTATAGGTTTTTAGATTTGAGAATGGGTTCGGGTTTAGGTCATAGGTTTTGGTTTAGGTTATAGGTTTTAGGATTTGAGAATGGGTTCGGGTTTAGGTTATAGGTTTTGGTTTTGGCTTTGGTTTAGGTTATAGGTTTTGGGATAGGGTTTACGGTTCGGGTTTAGGTCATATGTTTTGGTTTTGGTTATAGGTTATAGGGTTAGGATAAGGATTAGATTTAGGTTATAGGTTTTTAGATTTGAGAATGGGTTCGGGTTTTGGTCATTGGTTATAGGTTTAGGTTTAGGATAAGGTTTAGGTTTTGGTTATAGGTTTATGGATTTGAGAATGGGTTCGGGTTTAGGTCATAGGTTTTGGTTTAGGTTATAAGTTTTAGGATTTTAGAATCGGTTCGGGTTTAGGTTATAGGTTTTGGTTTTGATTTTTGTTTAGGCTATGGAATTTGAGAATGGGTTCGGGTTTAGGTCATAGGTTTTGGGATTTGATAATGGGTGCGGGTTTAGGTTTAGGTTTTGGTTTAGGTTATAGGTTTAAGGATTTGAGAATCGGTTCGGGTTTAGGTTATAGGTTTTGGTTTTGGCTTTGTTTTAGGTTATAGGTTTTGGGATAGGGTTTACGATTCGGGTTTAGGTCATAGGTTTTGGTTTTGGTTTGGTTTTGTTTAAGGTTTAGGTCATAGGTTTTGGTTTAGGTTATAGGTTATAGGGTTAGGATAAGGATTAGATTTAGGTTATTGGTTTTTGGATTTGAGAATGGGTTCGGGTTTAGGTCATAGGTTTTGGTTTTGGTTATAGGTTTTAGGATTTGAGAATGGGTTCGGGTTTAGGTTATAGGTTTTGGTTTTCGCTTTGGTTTAGGTTATAGGTTTTGGGATAGGGTTTACGGTTCGGGTTTAGGTCATATGTTTTGGTTTTGGTTATTGGTTATAGGGTTAGGATAAGGATTAGATTTAGGTTATAGGTTTTTGGATTTGAGAATGGGTTCGGGTTTTGGTCATAGGTTATAGGTTTAGGTTTAGGATAAGGTTTAGGTTTAGGTTATAGGTTTTTGGATTTGAGAATGGGTTCGGGTTTAGGTCATAGGTTTTAGTTTAGGTTATAGGTTTTAGGATTTGAGAATGGGTTTGGGTTTAGGTTATAGGTTTTCGTTTTGGCTTTGATTTAGGTTATAGGTTTTGGGATAGGGTTTACGGTTCGGGTTTAGGTCATCGGTTTTTGTTTTGGTTATAGGTTATAGGGTTAGGATAAGGATTAGATTTAGGTTATAGGTTTTTGGATTTGAGAATGGGTTCGGGTTTTGGTCATAGGTTATAGGTTTAGATTTAGAATAAGGTTTGGGTTTAGGTTAAAGGTTTTTGGATTTGAGAATGGGTTCGGGTTTAGGTCATAAGTTTTGGTTTAGGTTATAAGTTTTAGGATTCGAGAATCGGTTCGGGTTTAGGTTATAGGTTTTGGTTTTGATTTTGGTTTAGGCTATGGGATTTGAGAATGGGTTCGGGTTTAGGTCGTAGGTTTTGGGATTTGAGAATGGGTGCGGGTATAGGTTTAGGTTTTGGTTTAGGTTATAGGTTTTAGTTTTAGCTTTGGTTTAGGTTATAAGTTTTGGGATATGGTTTTCGGTTCGGGTTTAGGTCATAGGTTTTGGTTTTGCTTTGATTTTGTTTTAGGTTTAGGTCATAGGTTTTGCTTTAGGTTATAGGTTATACGGTTATGATATCGATTAGATTTAGGTTATAGGTTTTTGGATTTGAGAATGAGTTCGGGTTTAGGTCATAGGTTTTGGTTTAGGTTATAAGTTTTAGGATTTCAGAACGGTTCGGGTTTAGGTTATAGGTTTTGGTTTTGATTTTGGTTTATGCTATGGGATTTGAGAATGGGTTCGGGTTTAGGGCATAGGTTTGGGGATTTGAGAATGGGTGCGGGTTTAGGTTTAGGTTTTGGTTTAGGTTATAGGTTTTAAGATTTGAGAATCGGTTCGGGTTTAGGTTATAGGTTTTGGTTTTGGCTTTGGTTTAGGTTATAGGTTTTGGGATAGGGTTTATGGTTCGGGTTTAGGTCATAAGTTTTTGTTTTGGTATGGTTTTGTTTTAGGTTTAGGTCATAGGTTTTGCTTTAGGTTATAGGTTATTGGGTTAGGATATGGATTAGATTTAGGTTATAGGTTTTTGGATTTGAGAATGGGTTCGGGTTTAGGTCATAGGTTTTGGTTTAGGTTATAGGTTTTAGGATTTGAGAATGGGTTCGGGTTTAGGTTATAGGTTTTGGTTTTAGCTTTGGTTTAGGTTATAGGTTTTAGGATTTGAGAATCGGTTCGGGTTTAGGTTATAGGTTTTGGTTTTGGCTTTGGTTTAGTTTATAGGTTTTGGGATATGGTTTACGGTTCGGGTTTAGGTCATAGGTTTTGGTTTTGTTTTGGTTTTGTTTTAGGTTTAGGTCATAGGTTTTGGTTTAGGTTATCGGTTATAGGGTTAGGATAAGGATTAGATTTAGGTTATAGGTTTTTGGATTTGAGAATGGGTTCGGGTTTAGGTCATAGGTTTTGGTTTAGGTTATAGGTTTTAGGATTTAAGAATGGGTTCGGGTTTAGGTTATAGGTTTTGGGATAGGGTTTACGGTTCGGGTTAAGGTCATAGGTTTTGCTTTTGGTTATAGGTTATAGGGTTAGGATAAGGATTAGATTTAGTTTATAGGTTTTTGAATTTGAGAATGGGTTCGAGTTTTGGTCATAGGTTATAGGTTTAGGTTTAGGATAAGGTTTCGGTTTAGGTTATAGGTTTTTGGATTTGAGAATGGGTTCGGGTTTAGGTCATAGGTTTTAGTTTTGGTTATAAGTATTAAGATTTGGGAATCGGTTCGGGTTTAGGTTATAGGTTTTGGTTTTGATTTTGGTTTAGGCTATGGGATTTGAGAATGGGTTCGGGTTTAGGTCATAGGTTTTGGGATTTGAGAATGGGTGCGGGTTTAGGTCTAGGTTTTGGTTTAGGTTATAGGTTTTAGGATTTGAGAATCGGTTCGGGTTTAGGTTATAGGTTTTGGTTTTGGCTTTGGTTTACGTTATAGGTTTTGGGATATGGTTTACGGTTCGGGTTCAGGTCATGGTTTTGGTTTTGGTTTGGTTTTGTTTTAGGTTTAGGTCATAGGTTTTGCTTTAGGTTATAGGTTATATGGTTAGGATAAGGATTAGATTTAGGTTATAGGTTTTTGGATTTGAGAATGGGTTCGTGATTAGGTCTTAGGTTTTGGTTTAGGTTATAAGTTTTAGGATTTGAGAATCGGTTCGGGTTTAGGTTATAGGTTTTGGTTTTGATTTTGGTTTAGGCTATGGGATTTGAGAATGGGTTCGGGTTTAGGTCATAGGTTTTGGGATTTGAGAATGGGTGCGGGTTTAGGTTTAGGTTTTGGTTTAAGTTATAGGTTTTAGGATTTGAGAATTGGTTCGAGTTTAGGTTATAGGTTTTGGTTTTGGCTTTGGTTAAGGTTATTGGTTTTGGGATTGGGTTTACGGTTCAGGTTTAGGTCGTAGGTTTTGGTTTTGGTTTGATTTTGTTTCAGGTTTGGGTCAAAGGTTTTGGTTTAGGTAATAGGTTATAGGGTTAGGATAAGGATTAGATTTAGGTTATAGGTTTTTGGATTTGAGAATGCGTTCGGGTTTAGGTCATAGGTTTTGGTTTAGGTTATAAGTTTTAGGATTTGAGAATCGGTTCGGGTTTAGGTTATAGGTTTTGGTTTTGATTTTGGTTTAGGCTATGTGATTTGAGAATGGGTTCGAGTTTAGGTCATAGGTTTGGGGATTTGAGAATGGGTGCGGGTTTGGGTTTAGGTTTAGGTTTTGGTTTAGGTTATAGGTTTTAGGATTTGGGAATCGGTTCGGGTTTAGGTTATAGGTTTTGGTTTTGGCTTTGGTTTAGGTTATAGGTTTTGGGATAGGGTTTACGGTTCGGGTTTTGGTCATAGGTTTTGGTTTGGTTTGGTTTTGTTTTAGGTTTAGGTTATAGGTTTTGGTTTAGGTTATAGGTTATAGGGATAGGATATGGATTATATTTAGGCTATAGGTTTTTAGATTTGAGAATTGGTTCGGGTTTAGGTCATAGGTTTTGGTTTAGGTTATAAGTTTTACGATTTGAGAATCGGTACGGATTTAGGTTATAGGTTTTGGTTTTGATTTTGGTTTAGGATATGGGATTTGAGAATGGGTTCGGGTTTAGGTCATAGGTTTTGGGATTTGAGAATGGGTGCGGGTTTAGGTTTAGGTTTTGGTTTAGGTTATAGGTTTTAGGATTTGAGATTCGGTTTGGGTTTAGGTTCTAGGTTTTGGTTTTGGCTTTGGTTTCGGTTATAGGTTTTGGGATTGGGTTTACGGTTCGGGTTTAGGTCATAGGTTTTGGTTTTGATTTGGTTTTCTTTTAGGTTTAGGTCATAGGTTTTGGTTTAGGTTATAGGTTATATGGTTAGGATAAGGATTAGATTTAGGTTATAGGTTTTTGGATTTGAGAATGGGTTCGGGTTTAGGTCATAGGTTTTGGTTTAGGTTATAGGTTTTAGGATTTGAGAATGGGTTTGGGTTAAGGTTATAGGTTTTTGTTTTGGCTTTGGTTTAGGTTATAGGTTTTGGGATAGGGTTTACAGTTCGGGTTTTGGTCATATGTTTTAGTTTTGGTTATAGGTTATAGGGTTAGGATAAGGATTAGATTTAGGTTATAGGTTTTTGGATTTGAGAATGGGTTCGGGTTTTGGTCATTGGTTATAGGTTTAGGTTTAGGTTTAGGTTATAGATTTTTGGATTTGAGAATGGGTTCGGGTTTAGGTCATAGGTTTTGGTTTAGGTTATAAGTTTTAGGATTTTAGAATCGGTTCGGGTTTAGGTTATACGTTTTGGTTTTGATTTTTGTTTAGGCTATGGGATTTGAGAATGGGTTCGGGTTTAGGTCATAGGTTTTGGGATTTGATAATGGGTGCGGGTTTAGGTTTAGGTTTTGGTTTAGGTTATAGGTTTTTGGATTTGAGAATCGGTTCGGGTTTAGGTTATAGGTTTTGGTTTTGGCTTTGTTTTAGGTTACAGGTTTTGGGATAGGGTTTATGGTTCGGGTTTAGGTCATAGGTTTTGGTTTTGGTTTGGTTTTCTTTTAGGTTTAGGTCATAGGTTTTGGTTTAGGTTATAGGTTATAGGGTTAGGATAAGGATTAGATTTAGGTTATTGGTTTTTGGATTTGAGAATGGGTTCGGGTTTAGGTCATAGGTTTTGGTTTAGGTTATAGGTTTTAGGATTTGAGAATGGGTTCGGGTTTAGGTTATAGGTTTTGGTTTTGTCTTTGGTTTAGGTTATAGGTTTTGGGAGAGGGTTTACGGTTCGGGTTTAGGTCATATGTTTTGGTTTTGGTTATTGGTTATAGGGTTAGGATAAGGATTAGATTTAGGTTATAGGTTTTTGGATTTGAGAATGGGTTTGGGTTTTGGTCATAGGTTATAGGTTTAGGTTTAGGATAAGGTTTAGGTTTAGGTTATAGGTTTTTGGATTTGAGAATGGGTTCGGGTTTAGGTCATAGGTTTTAGTTTAGGTTTTAGGTTTTAGTTTAGGTTTTAGGTTTAGGTTTAGGTTATAGCTTTTCGTTTTAGCTTTGGTTTAGGTTATAGGTTTTAGGATAGGGTTTACGGTTCGGGTTTAGGTCATAGGTTTTTGTTTTGGTTAAAGATTATAGGGTTAGGATAAGGATTAGATTTAGGTTATAGGTTTTTGGATTTGAGAATGGGTTCGGGTTTTAGTCATAGGGTATAGGTTTAGGTTTAGGATAAGGTTTAGGTTTAGGTTATAGGTTTTTGGATTTGAGAATGGGTTCGGGTTTAGGTCATAGGTGTTGGTTTAGGTTATAGGTTATAGGGTTTGGATAAGGATTAGATTTAGGTTATAGGTTTTTGGATTTGAGAATGGGTTCGGGTTTTGGTCATAGGTTATAGGTTTAGGTTTTGGATAAGGTTTAGGTTTAAGATATAGGTTTTTGGATTTGAGAATGGGTTTGGGTTTAGGTCATAGGTTTTGGTTTAGGTTATAAGTTTTAGGATTTGAGAATCGGTTCGGGTTTAGGTTATAGTTTTTGGTTTTGATTTTGATTTAGGCTATGGGATTTGATAATGGGTTCGGGTTTAGGTCATAGGTTTTGGGATTTGAGAATGGGTGCAGGTTTAGGTTTAGGTTTTGGTTTAGGTTATAGGTTTTACGATTTGAGAATCGGTTCGGGTTTAGGTTATAGGTTTTGGTTTTGGCTTTGGTTTTGGTTATAGGTTTTGGGATAGGGTTTACGATTCGGGTTTAGGTCGTAGGTTTTGCTTTTGGTTTGGTTTTCTTTTAGGTTTAGGTGATCGGTTTTGGTTTAGGTTATAGGTTATAGGGTTAGGATAAGGATTAGATTTAGGTTATAGGTTTTTGGATTTGAGAATGGGTTCGGGTTTCGGTCATAGGTTTTGGTTTAGGTTATAGGTTTTAGGATTTGAGAATGGGTTCGGGTTTAGGTTATAGGTTTTGGTTTTGGTTTTGGCTTTGGTTTAGGTTATAGGTTTTGGGATAGGGTTTACGGTTCGGGTTTATGTCATAGGTTTTGGTTTAGGTTATAGGTTATAGGGTTAGGATAAGGATTAGATTTAGGTTATAGGTTTTGGGATTTGAGAATGGGTTCGGGTTTTAGTCATAGGTTATAGGTTTAGGTTTAGGATAAGGTTTAGGTTTAGGTGGTAGGTTTTTGGATTTGAGAATGGGTTCGGCTTTAGGTCAGAGGTTTTAGTTTAGGTTATAGGTTATAGGGTTAGGGTAAGGATTAGATTTAGGTTATAGGTTTTTAGATTTGAGAATGGGTTCGGGTTTTGGTCATAGGTTATAGGTTTAGGTTTAGGATAAGGTTTAGGTTTAGGTTATAGGTTTTTGGATTTGAGAATGGGTTCGGGTTTAGGTCATAGGTTTTGGTTTAGGTTATAAGTTTTAGGATTTGAGAATCGGTTCGGGTTTAGGTTATAGGTTTTGGTTTTGTTTTGGTTTAGGCTATGGGATTTGAGAATGGGTTCGGGTTTAGGTCATAGGTTTTGGGATTTGAGAATGGGTGCGGGTTTAGGTTTAGGTTATAGGTTTTAGGATTTGAGAATCGGTTCGGGTTTAGGTTATAGGTTTTGGTGTTGGCTTTGGTTTAGGTTATAGGTTTTGGGATATGGTTTACGGTTTGGGTTTAGGTCATTGGTTTTGGTTTTGGTTTGGTTTTGTTTTAGGTTTAGGTCATAGGTTTTGGTTTAGGTTATAGGTTATAGGGTTAGGATAAGGATTAGATTTAGGTTATAGGTTTTTGGATTTGATAATGGGTTCGGGTTTGGGTCATAAGTTTTAGTTTAGGTTATTAGTTTTAGGATTTGAGAATCGATTCGGGTTTAGGTTATAGGTTTTGGTTTTGATTTTGGTTTAGGCTATGGGATTTGAGAAATGGTTCGGGTTTAGGTCATAGGTTTTGGGATTTGAGAATGGGTGCGGGTTTAGGCTTAGGTTTTGGTTTAGTTTATAGGTTTTAGGATTTTGGAATCGGTTCGGGTTTAGGTTATAGGTTTTAGTTTTGGATTTGGTTTAGGTTATAGGTTTTGGGATCGGGTTTACGGTTCGGGTTTAGGTCATAGGTTTTGGTTTTGGTTTGGTTTTATTTCTGTTTAGGTCATTGGTTTTGGTTTAGGATAAGGTTTGGGTTTAGGTTGTAGGTTTTTGGATTTGAGAATGGGTTCGGGTTTAGGTCAAAGTTTTGGTTTAGGTTATAAGTTTTAGGATTCGAGAATCGGTTCGGGTTTAGGTTATAGGTTTTGGTTTTGATTTTGGTTTAGGCTATGGGATTTGAGAATGGGTTCGGGTTTAGGTCATAGGTTTTGGGATTTGAGAATGGGTCCGGGTATAGGTTTAGGTTTTGGTTTAGGTTATAGGTTTTAGGATTTGAGAATGGGTTCGGGTTTAGGTTATAGGTTTTGGTTTTGGCTTTGGTTTAGGTTATAAGTTTTGGGATATGGTTTTCGATTCGGGTTTAGGTCATAGGTTTTGGTTTTGCTTTGATTTTATTTTAGGTTTAGGTCATAGGTTTTGCTTTAGGTTATAGGTTATAGGGTTAGGATATGGATTAGATTTAGGTTATAGGTTTTTGGATTTGAGAATGAGTTCGGGTTTAGGTCATAGGTTTTGGTTTAGGTTATAAGTTTTAGGATTTCAGAAACGGTTCGGGTTTAGGTTATAGGTTTTGGTTTTGATTTTGGTTTGCGCTATGGGATTTGAGAATGGGTTCGGGTTTAGGGCATAGGTTTTGGGATTTGAGAATGGGTGCGGGTTTAGGTTTAGGTTATAGGTTTTAAGATTTGAGAATGGGTTCGGGTTTAGGTTATAGGTTTTGGTTTTGGCTTTGGTTTAGGTTATAGGTTTTGGGATAGGGTTTACGGTTCGGGTTTAGGTCATAAGTTTTTGTTTTGGTTTGGTTTTGTTTTAGGTTAAGGTCATAGGTTTTGGTTTAGGTTATAGGTTATAGGGTTAGGATACGGATTAGATTTAGGTTATAGGTTTTTGTATTTGAGAATGGGTTCGGGTTTAGGACATAGGTTTTGGTTTAGGTTATAAGTTTTAGGATTTGAGAATCGGTTCAGGTTTAGGTTATAGGTTTTGGTTTTGATTTTGGTTTAGGCTATGGGATTTGAGAATGGGTTCGGGTTTAGGTCATAGGTTTTGGGATTTGAGAATGGGTGCGGGTTTAGGCTTAGGTTTTGGTTTAGGTTATAGGTTTTAGGATTTGAGAATCGGTTCGGGTTTAGATTATTGGTTTTGGTTTTGGCTTTGGTTTAGGTTATAGGTTTTGGGATAGGGTTTACGGTTCCAGTTTAGGTCATAGGTTTTGGTTTTGGTTAGGTTTTGTTTTAGGTTTAGGTCATAGGTTTTGGTTTAGGTTATAGGTTATAGGGTTAGGATAAGGATTTGATTTAGGTTATTGGTTTCTGGATTTGAGAATGGGTTCGGGTTTAGGTCATAGGTTTTGGTTTAGGTTATAAGTTTTAAGATTTGAGAATCGGTTCAGGTTTAGGTTATAGGTTTTGGTTTTGATTTTGGTTTAGGCTATGGGATTTGAGAATGGGTTCGGGTTTAGGTCATAGGTTTTGAGATTTGAGAATGGGTGCGGGTTTAGGTTTAGGTTTTGGTTTAGGTTATAGGTTTTAGGATTTTAGAATCGGTACGGGTTTAGGTTATAGGTTTTGGTTTTGGCTTTGGTTTAGGTTATAGGTTTTGGGATATGATTTACGGTTCGGGTTTAGGTCATAGGTTTTGGTTTTGGTTTGGTTTTGTTTTAGGTTTAGGTCAAAGGTTTTGGTTTAAGTATAGGTTTTGGGGTTAGGATAAGGATTAGATTTAGGTTATAGGTTTTTGGATTTGAGAATGGGTTCAAGTTTAGGTCATAGGTTTTGGTTTAGGTTATAGGTTTTAGGATTTGTGAATGGGTTCGGGTTTAGGTTATTGGTTTTGGTTTTGTCTTTGGTTTAGGTTATAGGTTTTGGGATAGGGTTTACGGTTCGGGTTTAGGTCATAGGTTTTGGTTTTGGTTATAGGTTATAGGGTGAGGATAAGGATTAGATTTAGGTTATGGGTTTTTTGATTTGAGAATGGGTTCGGGTTTTGGTCATAGGTTATAGGTTTAGGTTTAGGATAAGGTTTAGGTTTAGGTTTTAGGTTTTTGGATTTGAGAATGGGTTCGGGTTTGGGTCATAGGTTTTGGTTTAGGTTGTAGGTTATAGGATTAGGGTAAGGATTAGATTTAGGTTATAGGTTTTTGGATTTGAGAATGGGTTCGGGTTTAGGTCATAGGTTTTGGTTTAGGTTATAAGTTTTAGGATTTGAGAATCGGTTCGGGTTTAGGTTATACGTTTTGGTTTTGATTTTGGTTTAGGCTATGGGATTTGAGAATGGGTTTGGGTTTAGGACATAGGTTTTGGGATTTGAGAATGCGTGCGGGTTTAGGTTTAGGTTTTTGTTTAGGTTCTAGGTTTTAAGATTTGAGAATCGGTTCGGGTTTAGGTTATACGTTTTGGTTTTGGCTTTGGTTTAGGTTATAGGTTTTAGGATATGGTTTACGGTTCGGGTTTAGGTCATAGGTTTTGGTTTTGGTTTGGTTTTATTTTAGGTTTAGGTCATAGGTTTTCGTTTAGGTTATAGGTTATAGGGTTAGGATAAGGATTAGATTTAGGTTATAGGTTTTTGGATTTGAGAATGGGTTCGGGTTTAGGTCATAGGTTTTGGTTTACGTTATAGGTTTTAGGATTTGAGAATGGGTTTGGGTTTAGGTTATAAGTTTTGGTTTTGGCTTTGGTTTAGGTTATAGGTTTTGGGATAGGGTTTACGGTTCGGGTTTAGGTCATAGGTTTTGGTTTTGGTTATAGGTTATAGGGTTAGGATAAGGATTAGATTTAGGCTATAGGTTTTTGGATTTGAGAATGGGTTCGGGTTTAGGTCATAAGTTTTGGTTTAGGTTATTAGTTTTAGGATTTGAGAATCGATTCGGGTTTAGGTTATAGGTTTTGGTTTTGATTTTGGTTTAGGCTATGGGATTTGAGAATGGGTTCAGGTTTAGGTCATAGGTTTTGGGATTTGAGAATGGGTGCGGGTTTCGATTTTGGTTTTGGTTTAGTTTATAGGTTTTAGGATTTGAGAATCGGATCGGGTTTAGGTTATAGGTTTTGGTTTTGGCTTTGGTTTAGGTTATAGGTTTTGGGATCGGGTTTACGGTTCGGGTTTAGGTCATAGGTTTTGGTTTTGGTTTGGTTTTGTTTTAGGTTTAGGTCATAGGTTTTGATTTAGGTTATAGGTTATAGGGTTAGGATAAGGATTAGATTTAGGTTTTTGGTTTTTGGATTTGAGAATGGGTTTGGGTTTAGGTCATAGGTTTTGGTTTTGGTTATAGGTTTTAGGATTTGAGAATGGGTTCGGGTTTAGGTTATAGGTTTTGGTTTTGGCTTTGGTTTAGGTTATAGGTTTTGGGATAGGGTTTACGGTTCGGGTTTAGGTCATAGGTTTTGGTTTTGGTTATAGGTTATAGGGTTAGGATAAAGATTAGATTTTGGTTATAGGTTTTTGGATTTGAGAATGGGTTCGGGTTTTGGTCATAGGTTATATGTTTAGGTTTAGGATAAGGTTTATGTTTAGGTTATAGGTTTTTGGATTTGAGAATGGGTTCGGGTTTAGGTCATAAGTTTTAGTTTAGGTTATAGGTTATAGGAGTAGGAAAAGGATTAGATTTAGGTTATAGGTTTTTGGATTTGAGAATGGGTTCAGGTTTTGGTCATAGGTTAGAGGTTTAGGTTTAGGATAAGGTTTAGGTTTAGGTTATAGGTTTTTGGATTTGAGAATGGGTTCGGGTTTAGGTCATAGGTTTTGGTTTAGGTTATAAGTTTTAGGCTTTGAGAATCGGTTCGGGTTTAGGTTATAGGTTTTGGTTTTGATTTTGGTTTAGGCTATGGGATTTGAGAATGGGTTTGGGTTTAGGACATAGGTTTTAGGATTTGAGAATGGGTGCGGGTTTAGGTTTTGGTTTTGGTTTTGGTTATAGGTTTTAGGATTTGAGAATCAGTTTGGGTTTAGGTTATAGGTTTTGGTTTTGATTTTGGTTTAGGCTATGGGATTTGAGAATGGGTTCGGGTTTAGGACGTAGGTTTTGGGAACTGAGAATGGGTGCGGGTTTAGGTTTTGGTTTTAGTTTTGGTTATAGGTTTTAGGATTTAAGAATCGGTTCGGGTTTAGGTTAGAGGTTTTGGTTTTGGCTTTGGTTTAGGTTATAGGTTTTGGGATATGGTTTACGGTTAGGGTTTAGGTCGTAGGTTTTGGTTTTGGTTTGGTTTTCTTTTAAGTTTAGGTCATAGGTTTTGGTTTAGGTTATAGGTTATAGGGTTAGGATAAGGATTAGATTTAGGTTATAGGTTTTTGGATTTGAGAATGGGTTCGGGTTTAGGTCATAGGTTTTGGTTTAAGTTATAGGTTTTAGGATTTAAGAATGGGTTCGGGTTTAGGTTATAGGTTTTGGTTTTGGCTTTGGTTTAGGTTATAGGTTTTGGGATAGGGTTTACGGTTCGGGTTTAGGTCATAGGTTTTGGTTTTGGTTATAGGTTATAGGGTTAGGATAAAGATTAGATTTTGGTTATAGGTTTTTTAATTGGAGAATGGGTTCGGGTTTTGGTCATTGGTTATAGGTTTAGGTTTAGGATAAGGTTTATGTTTAGGTTATAGGTTTTTGGATTTGAGAATGGGTTCAAGTTTAGGTCATAAGTTTTGGTTTAGGTTATAGGTTATAGGATTAGGATAAGGATTAGATTTAGGTTATAGGTTTTTGGATTTGAGAATGGGTTCGGGTTTTGGTCATAGGTTAGAGGTTTAGGTTTAGGATAAGGTTTAGGTTTAGGTTATAGGTTTTTGGATTTGAGAATGGGTTCGGGTTTAGGTCATAAGTTTTGGTTTAGGTTATAAGTTTTAGGATTTGAGAATCGGTTCGAGTTTAGGTTATAGGTTTTGATTTTGATTTTGGTTTAGGCTATGGGATTTGAGAATGGGTTTGGGTTTAAGACATAGGTTTTGGGATTTGAGAATGGGTGCGGGTTTAGGTTTTGGTTTTGGTTTTGGTTATAGGTTTTTGGATTTGAGAATCGGTTCGGGTTTAGGTTATAGGTTTTGGTTTTGATTTTGGTTTAGGCTATGGGATTTGAGAATGGGTTTGGGTTTAGGACGTAGGTTTTGGGATTTGAGAATGGGTGCGGGTTTAGGTTTAGGTTTTGGTTTTGGTTATAGGTTTTAGGATTTTAGAATCGGTTCGGGTTTAGGTTATAGGTTTTGGCTTTGGCTTTGGTTTTGGTTATAGGTTTTGGAATATGGTTTACGGTTAGGGTTTAGGTCGTAGGTTTTGGTTTTGGTTTGGTTTTCTTTTAGGTTTAGGTCATAGGTTTTGGTTTAGGTTATAGGTTATAGGGTTAGGATCAGGATTAGATTTAGGTTATAGGTTTTTGGATTTGAGAATGGGTTCGGGTTTAGGTCATAGGTTTTGGTTTAAGTTATAGGTTTTAGGATTTGAGAATGGGTTCGGGTTTAGGTTATAGGTTTTGGGTCTGGCTTTGGTTTAGGTTATAGGTTTTGGGATAGGGTTTACGGTTCGGGTTTAGGTCATAGGTTTTGGTTTTGGTTATAGGTTATAGGGTTAGGATAAGGATTAGATTTAGGTTATAGGTTTTTGGATTTGAGAATGGGTTCGGGTTTTAGTCATAGGTTATAGGTTTAGGTTTAGGATAAGGTTTAGGTTTAGGTTATAGGTTTTTGGATTTGAGAATGGGTTCGGGTTTAGGCCATAGGTGTTGGTTTAGGTTATAGGTTATAGGGTTAGGATAAGGATTAGATTTAGGTTATAGGTTTTTGGATTTGTGAATGGGTTCGGGTTTTGGTCATGGATTATAGGTTGAGGTTTTGGATAAGGTTTAGGTTTAGGTTATAGGTTTTTGGATTTGCGAATGGGTTCGGGTTTAGGTCATAGGTTTTGGTTTAGGTTATAAGTTTTAGGATTCGAGAATCGGTTCGTGTTTAGGTTATAGTTTTTGGTTTTAATTTTGATTTAGGCTATGGGATTTGATAATGGGTTCGGGTTTAGGTCATAGGTTTTGAGATTTCAGAATGGGTGCAGGTTTAGGTTTAGGTTTTGGTTTAGGTTATAGGTTTTACGATTTGAGAATCGGTTCGTGTTTAGGTTATAGGTTTTGGTTTTGGCTTTGGTTTAGGTTATAGGTTTTAGGATAGGGTTTACGGTTCGGGTTTAGGTCGTAGGTTTTGGTTTTGGTTTGGTTTTCTTTTAGATTTATGTAACGCCCGTGAAAAATCCGTACTTGGGTCCGAGCAATAATTCGACCCGAAATCGCGTAGAATTAAATTTCATGGAAATTAAGCGTAAGTTAGCTAGCGCAACGCTAGAGTAGCTGAGAAATAGTCCCTGATCACTTTTAATATGTTCTACAAGACCCAAATCGAGTAGAACAAACAACTCTACAATACTCTATAACCTTGGATCAAACTCTAAGCGGGTTTGTTCTCTGGACCACTTTGAATTTTTGTATTGGATTTAGACCGCGCATCGAAGGTCCGATAGTTCCTATCTTAGACCGTTAGAACCGCCCAGCTGGACTTGACCATCATCTCGAAAATCAAGTCAAACCGATAATCACAGACTATTTCGTTGAACCCGGACTGAAGAGACCGCGAATAGGGACAGAATTGGAATTTCAAATTCAAATCTGGCACACGACTTGACGTGTCAATATTGAGCGTACTGACCGTCAGAATTCATCCATATTACACCCTCGGATCAGGAAAAATTTCTATTTATTATCATGAGACTTTCAGCCCTGATCTACGTGCGGTGACCGCTGAACTGAAACTGGTCCGCCACGTGCGATCTGCGAACCCTGCCAGACTGAAAACTTAATGCATGCTACATCTGGTACGCATGAGCTTAAGTCCAATCGCAATCGACCAGGGGACCACCAGAAAGTAACTTTTGGACCGAAACAGCCCCGAAATGGATAGGCACCAAGTAAACTTCGTTCCGGAGCCTGTTTTCGGCATTTTTAAGCTTATAAAAGGGGTTGAAACCCTCATTTCTCTCTCCCATCCAAAAATTACAAACCCTAGAGAAAAGGAGAGAGAGTTTGAGAGAGAGAGTGGAAGGGATTTTTCCCGCTTCCGAGCCACCGATTGCTGCTGCTTCAGCAACTCTTCCCAATCACCTGGCTGGTGATTTCTCCATTCTTTCAGGTACAAAACAACCCTAGAACTTGCTGATTTAGGGTTTATCCAGATTTAAGGCATGTTAGCTAACGTACTTCATAAATCAGGTCCTCCTACTGCCGTAGACGAAGCGTACACGCTCCGTTCAAAATCCCGCATCCGTAAGAGACTAGGTGAGGATTTTAGACGCTTTGATTGACAGTTTACAACACTTTCAATGTCGTTTAATAGTAGATTATCGACGGCACCGCCGTTTGACATGTACAACATGCTCTCCGTTTTCTGTTTCGTAAATTAACGAAGAATATGAGATTTAGGGCATTTTAGTCATTTGTAGGAAGTGCGGTCTACATTCATATTTTTCTGACGTGATTGACATAGTTTGTTGTCGCATTAGGGAGTTAGGAATGCTTGCATAATTAGTTTGGCGAAGAGATTCGCCTAGTTGCGCACTTTGGGTCAACATGCTATATGTAGACTTAAGGGCGTAGTGTATGTGTTTGTATAAATATTTGTATTAGTATGTATTGAATTAAATGATGTTATGTAGTAGTTTGAGATTGATTTCTTAGTTAATATACTGACCTAAATGATTTCCTACATGTTGACCTTATGCATGATTCCATTACATGCATGGAAAGTATGTCTTGAAGATTTGCTTAAGTTGAATGTTGTAACATGTGTTAACATGCTCATATGATTATATTTCAATTCCAATACCTTTACATATATTGCTTATGTGATTCCATAAATGTTTGGGACTAGACTTAGTCCAGGAAGTCGGTAACCGAGCAAATTCGTGGCTGACTGGTCATAGCCACGAACGACGCGTCGATGAATGTGATTCGTGTTTAGAGTTGGCGGCAGTGGTTAGGCCACGCGAAGTGTTTTACGCACTTCATGTCGTTCGACTTGAGATGCGATCGCGCTAGTCGAGCCCGTCAATTAACCCGACTGGCCGATGTATGTTCACCTTGTATGAGTCATAACTGCTTGAACCTAAGGTACTGAACTTACCATTGTAAACCCTGTTAACCATGGTACCTTGATCCACGAAGACTCATGAGCCGGGCATGGTGGTATGGGACACCGTGGTCGAGCTGTCGGCCTACAAACCTCCCCGTAGTGACCAGTGAGCACCTAGACTCGTGACCAGATTATGGTGGTATGGGACACTATATTCTAGCTGTCGGCCTACACTGATCAGGCGATGAGCCCTTTGTAGTGACCGCGAGCGTATTCTAAGTCCACGGGAGGCGACGACCCTTCCGTTGCAGTAGAGTACGGTAGGCCTGTATTGATAAGGTGATGGGGAAACGGTGCAACGAGTGCGAGCAACAGCCCTGGCAGCCCTTGCAGTGACCTACGAAATATACATCGTATGAGATTTCTAGGAGTGACGACCCTAGACAGGATCTGTGTTGGGATTGATACAAGGGAAGTACCTTAGTTTCCCAATCCTGCTGTTTGAATGGACTAATAACAACTTGAAAATCATATCACCATAGCATTGCATGTGCCTGGAAGATGTGGAGCACTCTAGGCAGTGTGGCATGCCGCGGTAGTAAGATGTTGCCGTATGAGGGAGATCGTCGGTGAGGGCATACATCACATCATGTCATCTTGCATTAACAACAGTATTAGGACTGTCTGATTTACTGCTTTACTATTATCGCATGATTGAATTGTGAACATGTTAATCCTTGCTCTATGATTCCACTGAGTTGATCACTCACTCCCACGTTACGGGATGGTGTTTGCAACACCCACCAGACCCTGTTATAGATGCAGGAGAGGCGGAGATCCAGGAGGTGGAGCCAGACATTGACGAGGACCAGGACGAGTTCTCGTATATGCAGTATCACGACGGCTTCCCGTAGGCGACCTGGATCGATGGGGTTTCAGTGGGACTATTCTGAACATTTTATTTTTGTTCATGTGTATGTATATGAGGCTCAGAGATGTAGTCATACTTTGGAGACAGATGAGATTTACTTTGTTTTTCCATACAGTGATATATATATTGTTTAGTCTTCCGCTTGCTTTTATCACTGGATCTGAAGTATGAATTACAGTTTTGGTATACTTTTACTCATGTGAATGCTTTAAATCAGACAACATTGAATCATAATCATTTTTGTTGCATAAGTGACGGTCTGGAACTCGGGAGTTGAGTTTATACACGACCCCCGATTTTCAGGGTGTTACAGTTTAGGTCATCGGTTTTGGTTTAGGTTATAGGTTATAGGGTTAGGATAAGGATTAGATTTAGGTTATAGGTTTTTGGATTTGAGAATGGGTTCGGGTTTAGGTCATAGGTTTTGGTTTAGGTTATAGGTTTTAGGATTTGAGAATGGGTTCGGGTTTAGGTTATAGGTTTTGGTTTTGGCTTTGGTTTAGGTTATAGGTTTTGGGATAGGGTTTACGGTTCAGGTTTAGGTCATAGGTTTTGGTTTAGGTTATTGGTTATAGGGTTAGGATAAGGATTAGATTTAGGTTATAGGTTTTTAGATTTGAGAATGGGTTCGGGTTTTGGTCATAGGTTATAGGTTTAGGTTTAGGATAAGGTTTCGGTTTAGGTTATAGGTTTTTGGATTTGAGAATGGGTTCGGATTTAGGTCATAGGTTTTGGTTTAGGTTATAGGTTATAGGGTTAGGATAAGGATTAGATTTAGGTTATAGGTTTTTAGATTTGAGAATGGGTTCGGGTTTTGGTCATAGGTTATAGGTTTAGGTTTAGGATAAGGTTTAGGTTTAGGTTATAGGTTTTTGGATTTGAGAATGGGTTCGGATTTAGGTCAGAGGTTTTGGTTTAGGTTATAGGTTATAGGGTTAGGATAAGGATTAGATTTAGGTTATAGGTTTTTGGATTTGAGAATGGGTTCGGGTTTTGGTCATAGGTTATAGGTTTAGGTTTAGGATAACGTTTAGGTTTAGGTTATAGGTTTTTGGATTTGAGAATGGGTTCGGGTTTAGGTCATAGGTTTTGGTTTAGGTTATAAGTTTTAGGATTTGAGAATCGGTTCGGGTTTAGGTTATAGGTTTTGGTTTTGATTTTGGTTTAGGCTATGGGATTTGAGAATGGGTTCGGGTTTAGGTCATAGGTTTTGGGATTTGAGAATGGGTGCGGGTTTAGGTTTAGGTTTTGGTTTAGGTTATAGGTTTTAGGATTTGAGAATCGGTTCGGGTTTAGGTTATAGGTTTTGGTTTTGGCTTTGGTTTAGGTTATAGGTTTTGGGATATGGTTTACGGTTTGGGTTTAGGTCATAGGTTTTGGTTTTGGTTTGGTTTTGTTTTAGGTTTAGGTCATAGGTTTTCGTTTAGGTTATAGGTTATAGGGTTAGGATAAGGATTAGATTTAGGTTATAGGTTTTTGGATTTGAGAATGGGTTCGGGTTTAGGTCATAGGTTTTGGTTTAGGTTATAAGTTTTAGGATTTGAGAATGGGTTCGGGTTTAGTTTATAGGTTTTGGTTTTGGCTTTGGTTTAGGTTAGAGGTTTTGGGATAGGGTTTACGGTTCGGGTTTAGGTCATAGGTTTTGGTTTTGGTTATAGGTTATAGGGTTAGGATAAGGATTAGATTTAGGTTATAGGTTTTTGGATTTGAGAATGGGTTCGGGTTTTGGTCATAGGTTATAGGTTTAGGTTTAGGATAAGGTTTAGGTTTAGGTTATAGGTTTTTGGATTTGAGAATGGGTTCGGGTTTAGGTCATAGGTTTTGGTTTACGTTATAGGTTATAGGGTTAGGATAAGGATTAGATTTAGGTTATAGGTTTTTGGATTTGAGAATGGGTTCGGGTTTTGGTCATAGGTTATAGGTTTAGGTTTTGGATAAGGTTTAGGTTTAGGTTATAGGTTTTTGGATTTGACAATGGGTTCGGGTTTAGGTCATAGGTTTTAGTTTAGGTTATAATTTTTAGGATTCGAGACTCGGTTCGGGTTTAGGTTATAGTTTTTGGTTTTGATTTTGATTTAGGCTATGGGATTTGATAATGGGTTCGGGTTTAGGTCATAGGTTTTGGGATTTGAGAATGGGTGCAGGTTTCGGTTTATGTTTTGGTTTAGGTTATAGGTTTTACGATTTGAGAATCGGTTCGGGTTTAGGTTATAGGTTTTGGTTTTGGCTTTGGTTTTGGTTATAGGTTTTGGGATAGGGTTTACGGTTCGGGTTTAGGTCATAGGTTTTGGTTTTGGTTTGGTTTCTTTTAGGTTTAGGTCATAGGTTTTGGTTTAGGTTATAGGTTATAGGGTTAGGATAAGGATTAGATTTAGGTTATAGGTTTTTGGATTTGAGAATGGGTTCGGGTTTAGGTCATAGGTTTTGGTTTAGGTTATCGGTTTTAGGATTTGAGAATGGGTTCGGGTTTAGGTTATAGGTTTTGGTTTTGGTTTTGGCTTTGGTTTAGGTTATAGGTTTTGGGATAGGGTTTATGGTTCGGGTTTAGGTCATAGGTTTTGGTTTAGGTTATAGGTTATAGGGTTAGGATAAGGATTATATTTAGGTTATAGGTTTTTGGATTTGAGAATGGGTTCGGGTTTTGGTCATAGGTTATAGGTTTAGGTTTAGGTTATAGGTTTTTGGATTTGAGAATGGGTTCGGGTTTAGGTCAGAGGTTTTAGTTTAGGTTATAGGTTATAGGGTTAGGGTAAGGATTAGATTTAGGTTATAGGTTTTTAGATTTTTGAATGGGTTCGGGTTTTGGTCATAGGTTATAGGTTTAGGTTTAGGATAAGGTTTAGGTTTAGGTTATAGGTTTTTGGATTTGAGAATGGGTTCGGGTTTAGGTCATTGGTTTTAGTTTAGGTTATAAGTTTTAGGATTTGAGAATCGGTTCGGGTTTAGGTTATAGGTTTTGGTTTTGTTTTGGTTTAGGCTATGGGATTTGAGAATGGGTTTGGGTTTAGGTCATAGGTTTTGGGATTTGAGAATGGGTGCGGGTTTAGGTTTAGGTTATAGGTTTTAGGATTTGAGAATCGGTTTGGGTTTAGGTTATAGGTTTTGGTTTTGGCTTTGGTTTAGGTTATAGGTTTTGGGATATGGTTTACGGTTTGGGTTTAGGTCATAGGTTTTGGTTTTGGTTTGGTTTTGTTTTAGGTTTAGGTCATAGGTTTTGGTTTAGGTTATAGGTTATAGGGTTAGGATAAGGATTAGATTTAGGTTATAGGTTTTTGGATTTGAGAATGCGTTCGGGTTTAGGTCATAAGTTTTGGTTTAGGTTATTAGTTTTAGGATTTGAGAATCGATTCGGGTTTAGGTTATAGGTTTTGGTTTTGATTTTGGTTTAGGCTGTGGGATTTGAGAATGGGTTCGGGTTTAGGTCATAGGTTTTGGGATTTGAGAGTGGGTGCGGGTTTAGGTTTAGGTTTTGGTTTAGTTTATAGGTTTTAGGATTTGAGAATCGGTTCGGGTTTAGGTTATAGGATTTGGTTTTGGCTTTGGTTTAGGTTATAGGTTTTGGGATCGGGTTTACGGTTCGGGTTTAGGTCATAGGTTTTGGTTTTGGTTTGGTTTTATTTTAGGTTTAGGTCATTGGTTTTGGTTTAGGTTATAGGTTATAGGGTTAGGATAAGGATTAGATTTAGGTTATAGATTTTTGGATTTGAGAATGGGTTTTGGTTTTGGTCATAGTTTATAAGTTTAGGTTTAGGATAAGGTTTAGGTTTAGGTTATAGGTTTTTTGATTTGAGAATGGGTTCGGGTTTAGGTCATAGGTTTTGGTTTAGGTTATAAGTTTTAGGATTTGAGAATTGGTTTGGGTTTAGGTTATAGGTTTTGGTTTTGATTTTGGTTTAGGCTATGGGATTTGAGAATGGGTTCGGGTTTAGGTCATAGGTTTTGGGATTTAAGAATGGGTGCGGGTTTAGGTTATAGGTTTTGGTTTAGGTTATAGGTTTTAGGGTTTGAGAATTGGTTCGAGTTTAGGTTATAGGTTTTGGTTTTGATTTTGGTTTAGGCTATGGGATTTGAGAATGGGTTCGGGTTTAGGTCATAGGTTTTGGGGTTTCAGTATGGGTGCGGGTTTTGGTTATAGGTTTTGGTTTAGGTTATAGGTTTGAGAATTTGAGAATCGGTTCGGGTTTAGGTTATAGGTTTTGGTTTTGGCTTTGGTTTAGGTTATAGGTTTTGGGATAGGGTTTACGGTTCGGGTTTAGGTCATAGGTTTTGGTTTTGGTTTGGTTTCGTTTTTGGTTTAGGTCATAGGTTTTGGTTTTGGTTATAGGTTATAGGGTTAGGATAAGGATTAGATTTAGGTTTTAGGTTTTTGGATTTGAGAATGGGTTCAGGTTTAGGTCATAGGTTTTGGTTTAGGTTATAGGTTTTAGGATTTGAGAATCGGTTCGGGTTTAGGTTATAGGTTATAGGTTTAGGTTTAGGTTATAGGTTTTGAATTTGGTTTTAGTTTAGGTTATAGGTTTTTGGGTTTGAGTATCAGTTCGGGTTTAGGTTAAGGGTATGGTACCTGCAAATATAAATATAAACATGGCCTGTCCGAATTTCCAGGCCCTTCCAAAATACGGCCTGTCCAAAATGCCAGGCCCTCCCAATGCTGTACATAGGAAATGGACAGCTTCATCATGGTCATAACAGCGGTACCCACCTTTCAGGGACCCCCGTTCATCCGGATAGCTCCGACGCACATCCGGGTATGCTCCATTAATTTTGAGCTAATACAAAATACGGCCTGTCCAAATGGGCAGGCCCTCCCAATGCTGTCCATAGGAAATGGACAGCTTCATCATGGTCATAACAGCGGTTCCCACCTTCCAGAGACCCCCGCTCTTCCGGATAGCTCCGACGCACATCCGGGTTTGCTCCATCAATTTCGAGCAAATACATAAACACAGTCTGTCCAAATGGCCAGACCACTCCAACCATGTGCATTCTTGAGTCAAGAGACGTACCAGATGCTTGAATCTGAAATATGCATTTAAATATAAAATGACATTGGGAATTGCTTCTCAAAACTGCAGACTGTTTTCTTCTGAAACTCATTCATCTCACCTGAAAACCTGTTACATAATGAATAACTATAACCATAATGATAACTACACATGTGTATTCTTGACAAGAGATGTACCAGATGCTTGAATCTGAAATATGCAGCTCCAATCCTCCCACATGCAACATCCACCTGAAAGAATGCATATAACCGTCATGCTTGAGTAATCAATACAGAAATGTACAAGTAAAACCATAAAACCAGAGATACTGCATTTTCAGGATCTCATCCATACTTAACGATCTCGTTCTAAAGCCCTTCTCCCTCCTCCTTTACCCGAGCTTAGGATTGGCAATGCAAGGAGTTGCATTGGCGGAGTTAAAAAAGGGCTTAGGCTCCATTTAGTTTTAAAAAAAAATGTTTTCATAAATACTAATGTGATGACCAAATGGAGCCTAAGACTATAAATACGTTCAAATATAGAGTACAAAATTCATTCAATATTTAATAATAATAATAAAAAAGTGCCAAATTAGTTCATAATTAGTTCAAAATGCACACTACACGATCAAAATTAATTCAAAATGCACACACTACATATGTTTAATTATAGAGTACCAACATTGTTCAAATTATAGGATTCTCAAAGCCTCTTTCCCCCATTGCACAAATGATCCTAGACCAGCCTCTCCAAGTGTAGATGCGAACCCATCTTTTTTCCACAAAGGAGCGTGAGGTTGTATAACCTCAGTCAGAATAACAACAAAAGCTCTATCCTCCAATGGTTGGCAATGGACAGTTGCATTTAGATTAACTTCGTGTACTTCACCACGAGCAACTACACCACGTTTTTCAAAACCAAGCAAGTCGCATCTCTTGACGATATATATAATATCCGGCTACATTTACATATAAAATGACATTGATATTGTTAGCATTTATAATATAATTGTAAGCTCAATATAGTAAAAAATTTATACTTGCATACCGACGATGCCTGAGTAGATTTAACGACTATTGGTGATGAGAGATTTAGAGTACAGTGCCCCTCTTTCTCTATATTGCCCAATGTTTTCTTCATCTCAACTATATCTTGACTCATATCATCCATTTTTTTCTTCACCTGAAATAACTCTTGAGTTATGCTCTCTTTTTCTTTTGTCACATGCTCTACCTTTGAACGAGCAGGGGCTGACTTCTTCAGTCCTAGTTTGGTTATTGAGCAACTTAAACCCCGTATTCGCCCTCTATTGTCAGAACCAACCAACTGTAAAATATTATAAATCAAGTTATTTGGATATTCATAATTACCATAAAACTTAAGTAATTTATCAAATTTTATTAGTACCTCTGTAAGGGCATCATCCATGCCGGTCATCCTAGAAGGAAGATTGCTACTATAGAGCTCATTTACTTTTTCCTATGTAAAAATACAAATGAATGCAATATAATTGAAAGTTATACATAGGCTTTTCATAAGGGTACTAGTTAGTGGTAATAGGGATGCACTTACAGCAAGGTCAGGATACTGGACAACTTTGTCCTTTCGGGTATGGGCTCTTAAGAAGACTTCACATCTACTTATCTCGGCATCAGAGGTAAGATTCTTCTCCATCGCCTTTGCCACATTACATATCATTCAAATACACATTATTAATAGATTTAGATGAATGATAATTCAAATTTAAATTCAATTTTAAACTATAATATCTATTTTTAAATACATACCATCGTATGGCGAGTAACAGCCATGCTGTGCCTCCCAAGACACGAGAGTCCTTTTAGCTTGGCTCGATTGACTTTATTCCTTGCGCTTACCCTTTTGAATTCCTCAGTGCTACGTTGATCCACGAAGACCCTCCAATCCTCCATAGGGACACCTGGGGGGCAGGACCATCTCCCATAACAATAGGATCCTTGTTGTTAATATATTTTACAGTCAATCTTCTCTTCATTGATGCATTTTATAACGTAATCAAGACTTATATCCTAACTTTGACCCTCAAACTCATAAAGCTATGACAATCTTTTTATGATCATAAGAATTTGTTCATGAGGCACTTGGCGAAAGTCCGAGTATATGATCGGAATATGAGAACGGGTGAGGACACCGACATGAGATGCAAAGTCTCTATGATCGGAACAGTCCTCATTTGGTTGCCCGAATTCATTCGTCTTTAAGACTTTTTTCCTATCAGGTTGCACAAGTAAAGAGACCCCCCTAGTAATGCCTCTCTTTTTGGATGAAGAAAAAACTGACACAATTACATAAAAAGAATAACAATTATATATACACATCATTGATTACTGTCAATATATAAGAAAAAAGAAACTTACATATATAATTAAGGAGAAATATCTTATTACCTTTGGTGTTGCTTGAATCTGTACTCTCAAGCACCTGCGCACCTAATACCTCTGGTTGTGAATCCATGTGCCTATTTCTTCCCTAATATGAAAAGAATAGGAAAAAAATAGCTAATGGTTAAGAAATTATTTAGATCACAGATAAAATACAAAAAATTCACTATATTATCCAAACCTTGATTAGATTTCCTCCAATAAATATCATTTTGTTAGTTACATGCTTAGAAATAAAAACAAATCAGTAGATTCTCTTTGATCGTTTTCTTTTCTTTGTTTTCTCGACCACAACACTAACATCTTCAGATTCATTGAATATAAACTCCTCAACCATTGCTAATGAGGTGAGATCAGGTCCTGCATCGGCATTACTTACAGCCTTTAATCGTTCTGATAGAATGCACGTCTCTTCTTCGACAAAAATTTTTTTTGGAACCTCCAAGACCACATGCCAGTCAAGATTTTTTGGATCACTGGAGTAGAAAACTTGCGTGGCATGCTCTGCAAGAATGAAGGGCTCGTCACCGACTTTGTCTGAACTGTAAAGACTAGACAAATTTACTAATCTCAAATTCGCTTCGACATCAAAAGAAACACCATGATGTGTCACTTTCACCCAATCACACTTAAATAGGACGGGCTTGTACCCTGTTCGGTACTCCAATTGGATAATTCTACGAAGGACTCCGTAGTAAGGTTGATTTTCATCCACTGTATTTATATCCTTAGCACTTGATCGGAAGGTTGTCATGCCCTCTGTCCTAACCCCACTGTTTTGGTTCGTTTTATTCTCCTCATAGTCCTTAGTGACAAAGAGGAAACCATTAATACAATATTTATTGTATTGCATAGAAAAAGCTAGAGGTCCTCTCACTACATCTTTAAATTCATTATCGTCAGATTCAATGAATTCTGGTTGCCTCTTCAACCAAGATATGAATTCGTCCTCACTAGGCACCCTGTTGGTCCTCTTATAGCATCGCTGCAAGAAATCTTTGTGTTTCCTGCGCGATATTTGATAACATTGTTATATAGAAATCGCATAAAATAAGGAAGATATATATATATATATATATATATATATATATATATATATATATATATATATATATATATATATATATATATATTAGCTTATTGTACATACCCTTCCCACTCTTCGTAGCTAGGATGACTCTTCAGTACCCATGTACGAGCTTGTTTGTATTCGATACCCGCTAGGATAACACTTTGACCCGAACCTACTGGACCAACATCGTCATCATTAAGGTCATCATCAACGATATCTTCCAACTTACGTAGTCCTGGAATGACTCCATTAAACCGTTTTTCCAGCTTTTCCAGTAGGCTTGTTTTCTGTTTTCCTTTATATTGGTTGCAGAATATAACTGTCTCCTCTTGGATATACTGCTCTGCAATAAAACCCTCAGGTCGTGTCTTGTTACGGACATAGGCCTTGAATGTCTTCATGAACCTGACAAAGTTAATGATACATTATATATACATGCAAATGTAGATGTTAAGCTGATTTATTCTTATTAAGCTCACAGCGTATCGTTCGAATGGATACATCCATCGATAGTATACAGGACCACATATGCGAGCCTCGTAAGCCAAATGGATCGACAAATGCATCATAATGACAAATATCGATGGCGGGCATATAGTTTCAAGCTGACATAACATCCTCGCCATGCCCCTCTCGAGAGTAAGGAGTGTTTGAAGGTCTACGGTTGTCGAGCACAAGGCATTAAAGAATGTGCAAAAGCTTGTAATTATAGGACGAATGACCTTCCTATCCCTGAATGCATGCTGGATGAGAACTGGGAGCAGATGTTGCATCAACACATGGTAAGAATGAGACTTCATTCCCTTTAAATCCATGCAATCTTCCTTTACAATGGTCTTCCAATTCGCAGTAAAACCGATCGGAACACGCAGCTCATGCAAAGTCTGGATGAAAAGTTTTTTCTCTTCTTTTCTTAGAGAAAAAGGACCTTGTTTCTGAATCACCTTGCCATTATTCTTTTTCAGCCATAGACGCTTCTTAAAACCCAATTGTTTCAGGTCCCTGCGTGCATTAGCATCATCCTTAGTTTTGCCAGGCGTGTTCAACATCAAGGCAAGAAGAATTTCACATATATTTTTCTCAATATGCATGACATCAAGGTTGTGACACACGGGAATATCTTTCCAATACTCCAGATCAAATAATATAGACCGTTTGAAGAACCACGGTGATTCAACATCATCCGCTAGCTCTTGTCGGCCTCCATCAATACCCCTTATATTATTCTTCCCAGTCTTCCCCCACTGCATATTCAAGTTTGCAGTTTGTCTTTTGACCTCAATCCCATCCAGACGAATCGGTTGATGTCGTATCTCCACCTTCTTGTTGAATGTGTCAGCACTTGTGTCCTTTCTAGCCTGTTCTGACATTGGAAACCATCGTCTATGACCCATATAAACATGTTTCTTTCCATATTTGAGTCACAAAGAATCTGTGTTGGGACCACATACAGGACAACCATACTTACCCTTTGTCCTACAACCAGAAACATTACCATATGTTGAAAAGTCATGGATTGTCCAAAGCAGAACAACACACATGTTGAATTTATTTTCATGGTATGCATCGAACGTCGTGACCCCTTCTTGCCATAACTTTTGTAATTCATCAATCAATGGCTGAAAATAAACATCAATATCCTTTCCTGGTTGTCACGGTCCCTCAATGAGCAATGTCAACATAGTAAACTGAGGTTTCATGCAAAGCTTTGGTGGAAGGTTGTACGTCACACACATAACGGGCCATGAACTATGCGACATACTGAAAGCGCCGAATGGGTTAAACCCATCTGTAGCCAAACCCAATCGAACATTGCGAGGCTCAGATGAAAAATTTGTATACTTGTCATCAATATTCTTTCATGCAATAGAATTGGCCGGATGCTCCATCTTTTCATGTTGAAATTTCCTTGTTGAGTGCCAAGACATTTCTTTGGCCAACCATGGCACACTGAACATTCTTTGTAGCCTCGGTTTTAATGGAAAATACCTTAACACCTTCTTAGGTATTTGAGATCGTTTTTTTTCAGAATCCATTTCAGTCTTGTACCTAGGAGTTTTACAATTTGGACAAATGGTTTTCATCTTGTTCTCTCTCCAGTATAAGATGCAGTCATTTGGACAAGCATGGATTTTCACATAATCAAGACCCAACTTTGTAATGATCTTCTTCGCTTGGTAGGTATTAGTTGGGGCCTTGTTATCGGAAGGTAACACCTTCTTTAGTAGTTGAATGAGCTCTGTAAAGCTTTTTTCACTCCATCCATGATTCACCTTTAATTTGAAAAGCTGTACAATGAAAGTCAGCACGGTAAAATCTTGGGCCCCAGGGTATAGCTCAGTCATTGCGTCTCGTAGATTTTCTTCAAAATCATTAGTTTCATTTTCTCCAAAGACACCTTCTACTACAGGAATCACATTCGGCTCATCCTGTATAACTTCATCTAGGTTATTACCACTAAGTTCTTGAACGATCATGTTGTGAACCTCATTTAAGTTTGGGACACTATGGTATTATTGCGAACTTGATTCACGTACGGTACACTTAGGTGATACATGCTCCCCATGCATGTTCCAAATCGTATAGCTTGGGTCGAATCCATTTTTCATTAGATGTATTTCCATATCATCATAAGAAATCAGAAAACGTGCACATCTGCAAGTGGTGCATGGACAAGGAACGGATTCTCTACCAGGAAGGTTTTCTTGTGCAAACTTTGAGAAACTTCTTATTCCAAAAATAAAACGTGGGTCTGAAAAACTTAGTGTCATCCACTCTCTATTCATTACAGTCGAATCTTGATTAACCAAGGGGTCCATTTTCAACCTGCACCTTACCAAAAATTAAAGTTGAAAATTAGCCTAATGCACCATCCAATTCAAAGTTGGAAATGAAGGAAGTACTATCAGATGATTGGACCCATACAGATATTATCTACCAAATACAATGTATTAAGGAGTTTGCAATCATTGTATTTTTATAATAAATTAATAATGTAATTTATAAGTAAAATATTAAACCACTTGCATAGATGAAAAGTCTCGCATGCATTTCTAATATATCAAGCTAAACGATGGATTGTACCAGTTAAAGACTTCACCATACAAGGGACAGATTGTACCAGCTTCCTTTCACTTTTTCTAATGTGTGTATCCCACACTGACTTTTCCACTTCTCATTGTAACCCACGTGAAGCATCTCATTAAAGAGACCATGCAGGAAAGGCTCTATGGGTCCACTGTGATGGATGTGACGTTAATTTTCTCCATACATCTATTGTGTGACCTTTTCTTTCTCTATTCCTTGGTCCATGTGCATTGCACATGCCATACCCTTGGTTTCACATCATGCAACCTTTTAGTAGTAGCTTTCATGGATGAGACTCATGCAATAAACCTTGAACATTTTGAAGTACAATGACTAAGTGCTTGTTTGTCTCCCTTACTTGCACAGAAGATACATATGCCTGGCAAAGGTCCACTAGTCCACTCTTTCTCATCCCCATGTGGCACATGTGCCATCCTAGCTATTTCATGGGTCCCACCACGAAGATGAAAGTGCACCCATCAAAATTAGTGTATGCAGCTTTATGTGTACTTATACTAGATATGTAGATATCTATCAGGGAACACCCATATGCATATTCTACTATGTGTATCACAGTTATTTACATATGTAATACCTATATATAGATACAGTTGCATACATGATGCACCTAACAACATGAAAATTAGGTTGATCCATTCATCAAGTTGGCCACCCCAAGAATAGAACGGACAAATTTGGAATGATTTTCCAGAGGAAGTCATTGCTTTGCTGAGGGAAGATTTCAGAACAAAGAAGGCAATTGCTGAACTGACGTTGCAGGGTTGTCGCTTATTGTTTGATTTCTTGCACATGGTTCATATCAATTTTGAAACAGCTTTGCAGCTGCCTATAGCTTGGATTGATGAATATAACGCCTGCTTCTTTCCAGAATTATACTATGATATTAATGAGTTGCATGGTTACCATGGATCTTATGGTGGAAGGGAACAACCAAATGCAAATCCGGAACTAAATGGGACATGCGAAATCAAGGTGCAACTTGAGATTGCAATAAGTGCCACTGATAGTTCAAAGTCAGAGGAATGTGATGTTCCTCGTGTTAAGTGGCTTAAAATAGAAGAAAAACCAAAACCCTCTAGCAACTTTTATGAGATGGAACAGGATTACACTTCTGGTGATAAACCAGATGCAGAAATTAAGGATGTCATTGGAGAAAATGAACCATTTACATTTCCTGCTCTGCAAAATCCCGGTTTTAAATATTTTCATGGTAACTTAGTCAAACTGGTTAGTGGTGGAAGAGACTATGATGCCGTGAAGAGCAGGCTCCTTGTAGGTTTAAGCCAATTCATTGATGCGGACAGCATTGTCGGAATTTACCGTGCTTCACTAAGCAATTCGGGGTAAACTCGGTTGCAGCTTTTTCAGAAGCAGGTTGAGATCACCAAAAATTTTCATGGAAATGCAAATGTTCACTACGCTTGGCTTGATGCTTCAAAAGAAGCTTTAACAGGGATCATGCTTAATGGGTTTGGGCACAATGTAAAGCCAAAATTCAAGCCCGTCTATGGCACTAGCATTCATCTTACCCCGGTGAACTGCTCCAATGCCAGGTATTCTGATGTTGACAAAAATGGTATCGTACATATGGTATTGTGTCGTGTTATAATGGGGAACATGGAACTTGTTCATCCTGGATCTGAACAATTTCAGCCCAGCAGTGAAAACTTTGATAGCGGCGTAGATAATCTTCAAAACCCAAAGCATTACAGATTTATTCCATAGCTAAATGCTTTCAAATTCCATAGCCTTTGCTCAATTTTTTGGTAGTGATTTCTGCTTATTCAAACACTACTGCAATAAAAATCTGCTGTAGGAACAGATTGGTACTGCCCCTGCCAATGCCGACATTCCGGTGACTTTATGTTATGGGTTTTGATTGGGCAACCTTGCATCAGGAGGCTCAATCAAATCGTGCTTACATCAAGTCACCAGGAATGTTGGTGGTGACAGGGGAGTACCCAATCCGCATCCTGGGAGAACGTGCACCAGAAACAGCTCTTCATTCTCTAAAATAATTATTATATTAATATGTGAGACAATCTCTAACATCTTGGATGACGGCAGCTTTGGATATTTTTGCCTGTGCCTCTAGGCTTCACAAAATTCACTAAGAGGGTAAATTTATCATAAATTTGTAGATGGTTGGTAAGCAATGGTTAAGAGTTTTCGACAAAATGGACATCTTAGATTACCCTTCCCTTAATGTGGGGAGCCGGGCACGAGTACTGCATGTATGCACATGAAGAGGAGATGGGGCTGCACTCTCTAAGGTCCACCATGTTGCACAAATAAAAGTCCATTTCGTCCTTCAGGTTAGAATTCTTATTTAATTAAATTGTAAATACAGATATTAGCCTATAAAAAGTTACATAAATGACATCAATTGGAATAATGAGAATTTTCTCCCAAAGCCACTAAGTTCATAAGGTGTGGCCTACCTGAGTTTTTTTTATCAAGCTGATATTTGTATCTTCTATTCATCCCCCAGATTGATGGGTTTGATGAGAGATACACCACATGGTGGCCACAAGCAAAGCTATGGTCTACATTCCATTCCGCAAGCAAGGATGGAATGCAAGTAGGAAGAAGCTACCTAAAGTCTAGGCCATCAATGACAACTCATTCACATTGAGACTGACAGTTTCAATCAACAGATTGGATTAACTTACATGTGCACATGTATGCAATATATATGGTGAAACCATTGGGTAGGTGTTGAAGAAAGTGCCCATAAAGTGCTTTTCTTTTTCTTAAAGTGATTTTTAATCTCTATTTCTACAATACATGATACCAGAAGGTTTGGATATTTTTTTCGAGTACAATAGCTTCACAACATACCTTAAAAGAAGATAAATTCATCATAAAAATATAATGGTTGGCAGGAAATAGTAGAGATTTTACCGCACAATAGATGGCTTTAGATTCAACCCGATTCTTTCGCTTAATGCAGGGAGTGAGCACCTCCACTAGTAGTTTGCATGAAGAGGAAACAGAGGATGATAACATATCATATGCGTACAGTGGTGGGACCCCACAAGCGAGAAACAATGTTGATGACTGGGCTAATGAAATCTATGGCTGTGGAGGGGGAAGAGAAGTAGAAATGATCTCTCAGAAATGTTATTGAGTAAGGAGTTCAGTGTCAATATTTCATTTGGAATTAAGAACCCCCTTATATTAGCTATATTTCTCAGGTATATTAATGGTCTCATATTTCTCTCAGAATGATTCCATCTTCTATGACCCTAAATTTCGGCCATAATGGCAGGTTTATTCATTTAAAATCAGGAGGTAGTTCCACCCAAAACCAACGAATTTAATAATGAGAGATGCTCAAGTGTTCTCAGAGTACTATAAGCCTTAGGTCTCCTATTTGCATTAAGCATTGATTGATGTATACTGTCCATTAGGTTCAACAAAAATTTCATGAGGTATCATGCAAATATCACACCAATACAATACAACAGTGGTGAAATCCCACGGCGTGCGTGTGTAGGGTGTGTGCGCGTGTGGCGTGCGTGTGTGGGGGTGTGTGTGCGTGTGCAAATCAAAAAAAAAAGTCACCACAGATTTCAGAAACAGAGAGAGAGAGAGAGAGAGAGAGAGAGAGAGAGAGATAGAGAAACTTACCTTCGTTCTTCTCCTTCTCCTTCTCCTTCTCCTTCTTCTTCCCCTTCTTGCGGTGAAAGGGGGTTTTGACAACAGAGATGGGGGAATGCGGCCAATAGACAGGGAGAGAGGGTGAGGAAGAGTGGGAGATCGAGAGAGGGCAAGGGAAAGAGAGCGGCTGACTGCGAGAGAGAGATTGAGAGAGAGATCGAGAGAGAGATTGAGAGAGAGATGGGTTTCGAGCGCAGGAGAAAATGGCGGACGCTCGGTTTGGGGGAGGGAGTTTTGAAGGGTTCCATACGTACTAACTCAATACAGTTAGTGTACTGACTAAACTCTGTGGGTCCCACAATATTTTTTTAATTTTATCCACTCCATCCATACATTTTAGAAGATAATTTTAAATCTTTATCTTAAAAATGAAGCATATTTAAAGCCTAAATGTACTACACCACCTGAAACAGTGTGAATTCAACGTCTACCATTGAAAATTTCGTGGTGGGCCATAGAAGTTTTAGATCAATATGATATTTTTGTTTTCACTTCTTCCATGTCTTTGTGATATTATGAACAGGTTGGATGATAAATAAACATCATGAGGGCCATAGAAATGTTTCAACGGTAGAAATCATTATTCCCACGGTTTCCTATGGTATTTAATCAATTGAGTTTTATATATATCTCAATTTTGGTATCAATGGCTAAAATGATCTACAAAAATGGATGGACGGAGTGGATTAGACAATTACATTCACAGTGGGCCTAATTGAGTTTAATATGTACTATAGGAGTGTACTACACCGTGGGGACTTTCCAAAAACCCAATTTAGCATGGGGCGCTGACGGACGGCTCCCATGGCTTGAATTTTAGGACCGTGGGGCCCACTGGATATGTATTTTACATATACACTCCGTTCATTAATTTTAAATTATTATTTTAAATGTTGGTACAAAAAATGAGTCAGATTGAATTTGTAAGAAAACCACACAATATATTAACAGTAGATATTTAATTTTTATTATTTCTTATGGTGTGGTCCACTTAAACATTTAATTTATATAATTTTTGAGCTCATCTACTAAAATTATATATCAAAACTAATGGATGGCTTAGATGATCCCATGGAGCCTCATAAGCATCATCTATGTTTAATATGGTATAGGTGAGGAGTTATGATTTAGCTATGGATCAACTAGGATTTCGCTATAGAAAAAATCTGTAGTAAATTTGCTACAGATTTATTCCATAGCTAAATGCTTTCAACTTCTATAGCCTTTGCTCAATTTTTTGGTAGTGTGTAGTCGAGAGTCATATAAAAGGACTTTTTGACCTGACATGAATGATTTTCGTAAAATATATTGATCATGAAACACATTTATTCTGTCCTTGTAAATTCTCGAGTTCTCGTATGCATCGTTCTAAATTTCTTCAAGTTCATTCAATTGAAGTTTGCGTAGCGAGCCAACATTGTCCAAATTGAAATTTAGATTTTTGATCACGCAGTATGCTTTATGTTCCAACTCCACAGGCAAGTGACAAGCCTTCCCATAGACAAGTCTAAAGGGAGATGTTCCAATAGGAGTTTTAAAAGTAATACAGTATGCCCATAAAGCATCGGTCAATCGAGTTGACCAATCTTTACGATCAGGGTTAACCATTTTCTTTAGGATATGTTTAATCTCCCTATTGAAAATCTCAGCTTATCCACTTGTTTGTGGATGGTATGGGGTGCTCACCTTATGAGAGATACCATATTTCTTCATTAGGCTCTCGAATGGTCTATTACAAAAGTGTGAACCCCCATCACTAATGATGGCTCGAGGCATTTGGAACCACGAAAGGATGTTCTCCTTTAAAAATTTAATGACCGTGCGATGGTCATTGTTTCAGCACGGAATTGCTTCAACCCATTTAGTGACATAATCTACGACGAGTAAACTATATAAATTTTTAAAGGATTGGGGGAATGGTCCCATGAAATCGATGCCCCAACAATCAAATGCTTCAATGATAAGGATGAAATTCAAAGGCATCATATTTCGACGGGACAATACTCCCAATTTCTGACAATGCTCACAGGCCTTACAAAACTCATGTGTGTCCCTGAACATAGTGGGCCAATAAAAGCTACACTGCAGAATCTTGGCCGTGGTCTTTTTAATAGAAAAGTGACCACCACAGGCCTATGAGTGACAGAAGGAGATGACACTCTGATGCTCATCATTTGGCACACATCTCCTTAAGATCTGGTCTAGACAATATTTAAATAAATATGGATCATCCCAAAAAAAATTGTGCACTTTGGTAAAGAATTTCTTCTTATCTTGTGCAGTCCAATGTGTCGGTATGGAACCTGTGGTAAGATAATTGACAATATCAGCGAACCAAGGTGAATGGGAGACTCTGAACAGTTGTTCATTAGGGAACATGTCATTGATATGAGTCGCCTCGAGGGAATCAGAGGTATTAGGGCAAGAAAGGTGATCAGCCACTACGTTCTCTACTCCCTT
The DNA here is from genome assembly GCA_037074715.1 of Magnolia kwangsiensis. Lineage (NCBI taxonomy): Eukaryota > Viridiplantae > Streptophyta > Magnoliopsida > Magnoliales > Magnoliaceae > Magnolia > Magnolia kwangsiensis. The sequence continues at coordinate 14,719,813 of CM073586.1, forward strand.
TTTATCTTTAATTTCTAAATCAAATTCTTAGAGTAGAAGGATCCATTGTATCAAGCGAGGCTTAGAATCATTCTTAGAAAAAAGATACTTGAGCGTTGCATGATCTGTGTAGATAATGATCTTAGATCCGATCAGGTAGGACCTGAATTTGTCCAAATCGAACACCATGGTTAAGAGTTCCTTTTCCGTAGTCAAGTAGTTCACTTGTGTAGGATTTAAAATTTTACTTGCATAATGAATGATGTAGGGCCTCTTATCTTTTCTCTAGCCTAGAACCGCTTTAAGAGAATAATCAGAAGCGTTGCACATAAGCTCAAAAGGCAAGCTCTAATTGGGTGGCTGCATGATAGGTGCAGTGGTTAACATGCCCTTAAGCTTGGTGAAAGCTTCCTGGCATAGCTCAGTCCACTCATATGGTGCAACCTTTTACAGAAGATTACATAAAGGACGAGAGAGGAGACTAAAGTCCTTTATGAATCGCCTGTAAAATCTTGCGTGTCCTAAGAAGGATCGCACATCTCTGATGTTCTTAGGCGGAGGTAGGTTAGAGATAAGATCGATTTTTTTCTTATCTACCTCGATTCCCTTGGATGAGATGATATGTCTAAAGATAATTCTCTTTTGAACCATAAAATGGCACTTCTCCCAATTAAGTACCGAATTTTTATCTTCACATCTTTTTAGCACACATTTAAGACTCTCTAAACACTCGCTGAAAGATGAACCGAAAACAGAGAAATCGTCCATGAAGACTTCTAGATATTTCCCCACCATGTCAGAAAAAATACTCATCATACATCGCTGAAAGGTGGCAGGGGCATTACATAACCCGAATGACATCCTTCTGTAGGCAAAAGTGCTGTAGGGACATGTAAATGTGGTCTTTTCTTGGTCCTCAGGGGCGATTTCAATCTGATTATACCCCGAATACCCGTTAAGAAAATAATAATAAGAATGACCAGCTAGCCTTTCCAATATTTGATCAATGAAGGGTAAAGGAAAGTGGTCCTTCCTCGTGACGGTATTTAGCTTCCTGTAGTTAATACACATTCTCCAACCAGTAGTAACTCTGGTCGACACGAGTTCATTATTGGCATTGGGTACGATGGTGATCCCAGACTTCTTAGGAACCACCTGAGTTAGACTCACCCATTGACTATCGGATATGGGGTATATGATACCTACATCCAATAGTTTAAGAACCACAGTCTTAATCACTTTCTTCATGTTTAGATTTAGTCTACGTTGTGATTTCTGAACGGTTTTCGCATTATCCTCAAGATTTATGCGGTGAGTACAAATTGAGGGATCGATTCCCTTGAGGTCCGCTATCGTCCATCCAAGGGCTCCTTTATGCTCAATGAGAGTACTTATGAGCATACTCTCCTGTTCTTTCTCCAGGTGGGCAGAGATCACCACCGGGTATGTCTTATCTTGAACTAAATAAACATATTTCAAATCAGAGGATAAAGGTTTTAAGTCAAGCTTCGACGGCTTGAGGTTAGACGGTAGAGGCACTACATCAGTTTGCGATAGTTCTTCAAATTGTGACCTCCACCGGTTAACTTCAAGTACCGGTGTAGTATCAAGCATGGTACACGTCTCCCTAATCATCTCATCATCAAAATTATGGGAGTGGGCCAGGCACGTCTCTAGAGGATCATAGGATAGGGTAAGAGGCGTTCTATCTTCCACGAAAGAATTAATCATGTTAATGTCGTGGAAATTGTCATCATCCTTTGAGTTGCTGCCGTTATTGAAAAAGATGTTTGACTCCAATGTTAAATTTTCAAAAGACATAGTCATGACACCATTCCTGCAATTGATAATTGCATTTGAAGTAGTAAGGAATGGGCGACCAAGAATGACGAGAATCTGAGTGCTCATGTTATTGATGGGTTCGATATCCAGGATGATAAAATCTACTGGGTAGTAAAATCTATCGACTTGGACCAACACATCCTCGATTATCCCTCTTGGTCACGAATAGTGTGATCAACAAGTTGTAGTATGGTTCGGGTGGGTTTTAATTCACCCAAACCTAACTGTTTGTATATTGAGTAAGGAATCAGATTGACGCTCGCTCCTAAGTCAAGAAGTGCGTGATCAATTCGATAGTTCACGATTACACATGATATGGTTGGGCTACCAGGATCTTTGAATTTCTGTGGCATATCTTATTTTAGGATGGCACTCACTTTCTCAGTCAAGAAAATCTTCTTTTGAACATTTTGTCGTATTTTAGTTGTGCATAGGTCTTTCAGGAATTTGGCATATGAAGGTATCTTTTTTACGACATCAAGTAGAGGAATGTTGACTTTTACTTGTTTCAACACCTCTAGAATATCCTGAGAGTTAGAGAGACGTTTTGGTGCAACCAACCGTTGGGGGAACGGAGCAACTGGCTTTTCTAGAAGTTTCGGTTCTAATTTTTGTGGGGCATCACTAAATCCATCATTGTTGTCCTCTTCTAGTTCTTGAGGCTTTTTGGGCTTAACCGGAAGGATTTTATCAATAACCTTTCCACTCCTAAGAGTGGTGATGGATTTAACGTGCCTCATTTGATTTGAAGAGCTGGGATCACTTATCTCGTACTGCGGTTTATGATTAGGGAGTGGTTGTGCAGGAAGCACCCCTTTTCTATAACCTTCATACGTGAATCAATTTTTTACATAAAATCTGTAACCCCTTGCATTGCCTGAGCCAGCTCTTGTATGAAATTTTGAACCGATTCTTCTTGAGGTTTCCCCTGATTTGAATTTTGATTGAAGAAATCTTGCAGGGTAGCAGTTTGTCCATTCCTCTAACTAAAATTAGGATGATTTTTCCAACCAGGATTATATGTGTTAGAGGTCAGTCCATTGAAAGGTCTTTGATAGTTAGTTTCGGCATTGGATTATTCATTCAATACTTCTCGAAAGGCAGGTATTGTACTATAATTTTCAGTTATATGGATGTTACAATCACAGATGTCACAAACACTTTCATTAACCTTATCCTTCATTCCTTCCATGACCTCAAATTTTCTTATGAGCATAGACACTTTATACTTGAGATCATCCTCTTCTTTTAAGAGATATAATCCACCTTTCTCCTTAGATTGAGTCGGCTTAGACGTAGTGTTCAAACTTGGGTAATAGTCCCATGATTGAGTTCTTTCAGCAAGTCTATCGAGGTAATCTCACATCTCGTTAACATTTTTATTAATGAATTCTCCATTATACATTGTCTCGATATTTGGCACATGGAAGATGTCAGTCCATCGTAGAAAAAATTTATAATGCGCCACGTTTTAAAGCCGTGTTGTGGGCATGATCTGACCGAATCTTTGAACCTTTCCCAACATTGGAAGAATGTTTCATCTTCCTTTTGGGCAAAGTTCATGATTGCTTTTCTAAGGGTAATCGTTTTATAATTTGAGAAAAATTTCTTTATGAATTCTCTTTGCATATCATTCCATGTGCCAATGGATCTAGGACACAGTGAATGTAACCACATCTTGGCCTTCTCTTTCAAGGAAAATGGGAAGAGTTTAAGCCTAATTGTATCCTCAGATACATTAGGAAAGTATAAGGTGGATATAATCTCGTCAAACTCTTTTAGATGTAGATATGGTTCTTCAGACTCAAGCTCATAGAACTTAGGAAGGAGTTGGATAACCCCTGGCTTGATGTCCATCTGTCCTGTATTTTTAGAAAAAATCATGCATGAGGGCGTACTCACCCCTGTCGGCTGTAAATAGTCTCATAAAGTACGAGGCGGGGGTGCTTGTTGCACCTCGTTCTTATCATGTACTTCCTCAACCCTAGGTTGGGGTAGTGCTTGAGGTTGATTCGTAGCCATAACCTCAATTAACTCAGGGGAATTCAAACGGTGTCTAGTCCTGCGATGAACAGTTAACCCCTCAACTAATCCTCCTTTAGTCAAAAGATGTCATGTTGTCACGGGCCCACTTGGGCATGAAACACTCATAGCCCTAGATTTTAAACCTAATCCTACGGAAGGAAATAAAGCTCTAAAAAGAAGAGGGGGTTGGAGAGAAGTTACCAAATTGGGGTCCCTAAGTTAAAAACTTACAAAACAAACAAAACAAGTTAGTTTCCAGAAATAGAAAGTCTAAGAATAGAAAATTCCTAAAAAGAAGATAGAAGTGCTAATTTCTAAAGAAGGAATTCCTAAAAAAAAGGAAGGTAAAAATTTTTTTAAATGGATTAGGAAAGTCTTAAACTAGGAAACAAGTTAATAAAAAAGGGATATGAAAAATAGAAAGTAGAAATTAGAAAGAGCTTACTGAATTAGGGGTTTCTATCTTAAAAACCTACAAAACAAATAGGTTAGTTCCTAAACAAACAGTCTATATAAAAAATTCTAAAAATAGAATAAGAAACAAAGTTAGGATTCTTAAAAGAATTTGAATTAGAAACTTACTAAAAAGGAAATAAACCAAATCTAGAAATAGAAAGGAAAAAGTTAAGAAAGAAGTTACCAATTCAGAAACTATCTCAGAAGCCTACAAAACAGAAAAGTTGGGTTAGTTCTAAAAATCAAATAGAAAGAAAAATCCAAAACTAAAGAAAAATAGAAATTTTCTAAAATTAGGAGTTTTTTTTTAAAAAAAAGAAATAACTAACTTAGTTTCTAAACCTAGAATTAGAAAGTTCTAAAATGGAAAACCTAATCTTAAACTAATCCTAAAACTAATTAATTTCAGAAAATTGTAGCCGTCAGTCCCCGGTAATGGCGCCAAGAACTTGTTCAATCCCCAAGTGCAGGGTTGTGATGTAGTAATAAACTCGGTAAGAGCGAGGTTGAATCTCAAGGGACTGAAACCTGTACATTATCTGAAATTAAGTAGAATTAAAACTAGCCTAAGATGTAAACTAAATCGAATGGAATTTAGGAAATAATTGTGAAATATTAATCTAAAACTTAGAAGAAATCAGAGGTAAGAAACTAGGGATTCAGAGGATCTACTTGTAGAGATCAGGGAGATCTTATGCCAGCTTCAAGAATCATGGAATTTAACTGAATTGCCGTTAATATAGTTTTCAAGAGATGAAAGGTATATGAATTAGAATGGATTCCATCACCAAACTATGCCCAGGAGACAAAGCAAACAACAGAATTAAACTAATTACTAACCAATTACATGTTTAAAGGTTAGGAAGGGTACCGACATCCAACCATGCCCAGGAGAAGATGGTAAACAACAGGGCTTCCTGATGTCATAAACATAAAAGGAAAAAGAACATGTTCAAAGCCATCGCAGACCCATTGTAATTTCAGTCACAACAAACCATTAAAAACTAAAAACATTCTCATTAATCAAACTATAATCCAGGTAATTCATAAATTAAAATCAAATCAACAGCACAAAATAAGGTCTCCCATCATGCTACAAGCTTCACCTCTTAGCCCTAGTTAAGAGGTTTAGCCCAGCATGATGGGATTAAATCTCTCAAAAATAATCATAAACAGAAAAATAATAATTAAACAAATAGGAAATTCAAACAATCTCTCTCTCTAACGTCCAAGGCTGCTTCCGTCTCCTCCGACCTTGCATCTGATGTCCCTTCTCTGACTTTCTCTCTTCCTTTTATACAACAACAAGTCGGTCGCTAAAGCCTGGGGCGGTGCTGTTTTCCACAAGGTATAACGGGTGTGGAACCTTTACGCACTCCCTGTGTAACAGGCTTGCGCTGAACTGAAAGTGGGGCCCATTATCGGGTTTTACTGTGAAATCCAATCCCCTCATTGGAACACCCTTGAAAATTTAGTAAAACTAGGCTATTTTTGGACCGAAATTGGTGTATCCCACCCATATTTTCCATAGCACCGTCAGTCCTCTATTTAGATGAATGGAAACTGATCTTCACTAATTTCTAAGATTCGGTCACCTCGGCTCTGATGAAGGGGACCGTAGGTTAATGATGAGCGATCTAGATTAGGCTTTTAGAATGTGGTGCTGGCCCACAAGCTTGGTCCGTAAGCTCTGTTGCAAAACAAAGACTCCGCAGGTCACCCCTGCTACATGCACTAGCCCACTTATGGAGGCCAATTGGAGAATCCACTTCATCCATTGGTTCTAGGGCGAAAAGCCATCTGGGAGGATGTATTTTTTGAGTGAAATCGGTGCGGCCCACTTAATCTTTTATTTCGTCGTCCATCCTGCTTTCAACGGATAGGATCTTCCAATAGCTTGCATGGGGTAAAACAGACGCCTAGGTGAGGGTAATACCCACCTCTTGAGACCATTGAACGGTTCGGATCATCGAGCCAGAGAATGTGTGGGGCCCACAACTTAAAAATGGTTGGACGCTGTCCGTCCGCTAGCGTGATTGCGTAGACGAGATAGAGAGTCTGGTGTGAGTCGGTCAGCACGCGCTAACCGACTAAGTGGCGTGCGGTGCATGTCCAATGCATGTGTGTTGTGCACACACACCTTGTCAAGTGGGTCCCATACTGATGTATATAAAGAATCCGCTTTGTCCATTCCTTTCCTCATCCCATTTAGCATGTTGAGATCAAAGATAAGGCATATCCAGAGATCATGTGGGCCTTAGATTGACGATTTGTGAGCTGATTTATCCATTGGGTCACTTCCACAGGGCGTCAATGGCTGAAATTTGACGTAAATGGTTAATTTGTGGTCCCTTGGCCCTGTATGATGTTTTGAGTCAATCAGAGGGCGAGAACCCTGTGATCTTACATTCTGGACCAATTTTCGGCCACTTAAGCTTCAGTTTCTCGATTTTCTTGGATCTCTGGCGTACAAATCCATCAATCATGGTTCCCTGGGGTCTGTCCCTTGCCTTTAGTGTCGTAAGAGCGTTAAATCCATGTTTTTAGCACCTTATTTCGATTCAAGCTCGTAAATACACCTTGCATCAGAAGAATGATAAAACGGGCCATTAAACAATATCATGCTCGTAAATTCAAGTGGTAACTGGGGTCTAATATGTAATATTTGACCCTCAACAATCATACACAATATGGAGCAACACATATGAGAAGAAATTAAACAAACATGAGCATGTAATCATCCATCTGCTAAATCATGTGGGAGACATGATCAACATCAACTAAGAACTAAACATGCAAATCCATGCAATTCTAAAAAGCATACCATTCCTAGGTTTCTTCTAAATTCTTCAATACAACATCCCAACCAAATAAAATCATTAAACTCCTACTACAATTGGTGCTAGGCCACCTAAGAATAATAGTCCGCACTTATGGATCGTTAGAGACTTGAAAAATGACCTACAAATGAGGGCTTTGAGTTGATCGGCCGGAATCCCTAAAACAAGCTCTTACATGTTAGAATCCCAAGAAAATCCCTTCTCAACACATGGTTTTCAAGAGAATGGATAAAGGATCTTACCTAGACGATCAACGGACGATTGTTGAAGTCATGGAGGAGAGTTTTCTTCTTAGAGGAGAGGTAGGGGAACACAAGATTTAATTTTCTTAGGCCCTACCTCGATATAGGGTCCACCTTAGCTCTCCTTCACCCTCTCTTTCTCCTCTCTTTACTCCCTTACTCTCTCTTTACTCCCTTAGTAATGATAGTTATGGTGAGAGTTGTGAGATAAAGAGCTAGGGCTTTATTCCCTAGAGTTGGGCTAAGTGGCCTTGAGTTTTAATGAATTCCCACAATGGCCCTCTAGGACTCCCTATTGGCTTTGGGGTGGACCTAACACCCCCTACTCCACCAAATTTTGTGTGTAGGTGTCTCATGGACCGATGATGGGTCATGCAAAGTTTGAGAATAAACGGATTAACGAATGTGGGGTTTGATCATACGGTTCCGATCTTCAAATGGCCTTGTGAAGTCTATTCCGGTTGTTAGGGTAGTTCTAGTGGTCCCTTGGCCATGAAACTTATAGGATAGGTGCTTCATGGCCCGATGAAGGGCCATGCAAATTTTGAGAACGACCGGATAAGGGGTTTGGTCGTACGGGTTTGAATTACAATCAACGGTTACCATGCTACGATCGGGTCTCAAATTTTATGGACGAGCGTAGGACAATACATTAGACCTTCATCGTAAATTTAGAAGAAATTCGATGGCTGAAAAGCCTGAAATCTCAGTTTCATTTGCAAGTGCCAGATTTCAATTCTAGTCTTGGTGGTTGCACTTGACAAGTGCTGCTGGAACGACCTGGATAATTAACTTTTGCGCATCCACTGAGTCCGTGGTCCACATGGAGCACAAGCCTAGTGAGATCTATGTTTTTTCAAAATTTTAAATTTTTCTGACCTTCCTCGGCTACTACACGATTTGCACAAGCTGTCATCGAGTACAAACCGATCATCTGACTTGATGGCCTGCACACGATCTGATCATGACTAGACTGGACCACTCGTGTATAAACTAACATTGAGTGCTAATGGTCAGTAAGTGATAATATAAGTTAATTAAAAAAAATTTAAGAATTTTTGAAAATCCAAAATAGTGAAAATCTAGGATGTTACAATCTACCCCCCTTAAAAAAAATTTCGTCCCCAAAATTGTCTAAGGGTAATAAATAAAGATATTATCAGTTCGTTTGCTTAAGTTTTATTGGTTTCGGGTTTATATACATTTTAGGGCATATAATAAATACGTTACCCCAGCTCATTGTGATCTACCCCCCTTAAAACTTTTTCACCCTGATAGTTTACTAAAATTTATTTATATACCTATTTATTTTTAAAGATTTAGATTCATGGCAATGACTTTCCTCAATTTAAAGTGAAATATTTATTTTCAATATTAGACCAATACAGAGAGATGGTTATAGTGGGCTTGAACCTGATACATCGATCATCAACCTGACCAGGGTTGAAGGCTCATCGTATCTCTTCTTCGTCCTGGTAGATTACGGTCTTCTGCTCGGTCAAAGCAGTGAGTCCATTGGTAGTCGCCCAGGATTGAGAATTAGGTTAGGCCGTGAATACTTCGCAAATGTATGATTCCGTAATTTCGTAGTCCGATTATTCTTAATATGAAGATATCAAAATTTATTTAAAAGTTCAAGTTTCTCATTTAAAATATTTTAGTGGGTGGTGAGTCTCTCATAGTGCCTATGATCAAATGACTATCATAGAAAGGTTTCCAGGAACTTAAGGTTCCTCTCGACATTACCATTTTGATCCTATAGTTAGTAAGTTATGGGCAAATCACGCTTTGGTTTCATAAATTTTAACAGGGAAGGAAGAATCGAAAGTTTTAAAGTATTCTTATGGTTTAGAGTGCTAATAACGCTAATATGGACGCAGTAAGACAATTATTCATGGAAGCATTCATAAGACAACAAGAAAATTTCAAAACAATCCATACATTCATATTGAATTCAAAATGCCATAAGTATGGCCAATTATATCCTACTGTATAGATTGACATGTATTACTAGATACTCTAAACATAAAGAAAAAAGCAGACAAATCAAGCAGGAGTTTTAACTATCTTCAATACATGGTAGTAGTCCTAACTAACTCAAAATAACTACTAATTTTCATAAAGTTAAACTATTTTTCTTCTGAGTCGGACAAGGGCGGGGGTGCCTCCTCCCCTTTGCTGTAGTAATTCAAGGCTCAGGAAGTGATGAGGGTGATTTGGAGAGAGTTAATGGAGTCATTCAAGACTCAACTTCTGCTATAGCTCCAATAGGACAACAAAGGCAACTTATCGGATAGAATACCTAGCCCAAGCTATTGAAGGATCAGATCACACCATCGAGGTCAATGTTTTGGATCCTAAAGGTAACTTAAATCCCATTGATTATGTGAACTACATAGAATCCCTAGCGGCTTTCTTTATTTGGAAAGCTTTAAAGAATTGAAGGAAATTAAGGTCTGTGGCCGCAAAACTCAAAGGGTGTGCTCGTTTGGTGACAACAATACCAATTGACCTATGAAAGGAAGGGAATAAAAAAGATTAATAATTGGGCTAAAACGAAGTTGAAAATGGATAGTAAATTGTTGCCTCTTAATTATTATTAAACCTTATATAAAAATTTTCAATTGCAACCATCTAATGATCAATTTATGCTAAAGTATATAAAATCAATTTTTATAAATCGTTGGGTTTTGTGAATAAGCTTATGGGAGCAAATGAGTGGATAGTTTTGAATGGATTTTGTTGAAGGGGAAGGTGATGAGAATGGGTTTGAGATGGTGTTGAGAATGGATTTGGTGATGGATTTGTGAAGGAGGAGAAGATAGGTTTGTAGATGTCAAGTGAGGTGAATTTGGAGATGAGTTTAAGAAAATATATTTGAGGGATGGAAGTTGAAAAGTGATTAGGAATGAGTTGAAGAAATGATATTGAGAAAAGTTTGGAAAGGGTTTGAGAGAATGAGGATTAAGATGGGTTAGAGTGAAGAAGAAGATGGTAGGTTTGAGGATTGAGTTTTGGGATTGGAAGAGAGAGAGTTTTCTCTAGGGTTTAGAAGGGATGGTGGAGGGTAATGAGAGTAGTAGAGATAGGTTTTTATGGACTCTAAATAGTCCTAAATAGTAAGGGAAATGGGCCCCACTCGTGTGTACATTGAAAGGGAAGAGGGGACCCATCTTATAACGTTTCTTATACTTTTAGTAATTGGATTATTTTTAAAAATTTTATGATAATTTACCATCAAGTTATAAGTCATACCACCAAATTTCATATCATTTGAGTTGTAAATAAATTATAAAAATTCTAGAAGTAACCACCGTATAAAACTAATAACTTTTGGATAGTTGTCAATTCATTCTAAATATAACCATATTAAAATTTTTATTTTATTTTTATATGAAAATAGACTTGTTAAGATTCAATATGGCTTTAAATCACCTAAATCAGAGTTATAACGAAAGAGATATGAATTTTTGAAGTCAACCCAAAATTGTTGAAAATTTCAGTGGGGGCCACACGAACTAGTGGGGGCTGTGGCGGGGGCTGCGACGGTCCCTTGTACTATCGTCGATGGCACCTTGCGATGGGCATATCTGGAAAACTGGAATGAGTTATTCGACGTTTCATATATTAATTTGGGGTAGGTGAAGTCGACCTATGCAATGAGCCTAGTGGTTTTACAAGATTCCCCTCAGTTAGCAGTTAAAATCCGATTCTTCTACAGTTTCACTAATTTTGGTAAATTTTCGTTCACCTCTAAGTCTTTATCCCCAAATGGGTTGGAACTATCAAATTTGGCCCGGTATTAGCTCATTAGGACTTGGACGATGGCCTTGCTCGTACAATCATTCATTTCTTGACTCGCTTCTATCCATGTCCTGGGAAAATTAAAGGACAGAGTGAAGGTAGGTGAAGATTTTTTTAAGGGGATAAGTTGGGGAGATGGATTTGGGCTTAGACCAGTTTGGCCAGTGATATTAAGCGGTATTAAATGAGATTACAATGCCAATCCCAACTCAAGATTAGGAATGACATGTCTGGAATGAGTGTGTGATGGGACTCAAACTTAATTCACAGGCTTGCTAAATGAGCCTTAAGTTGGATGGTGTAATGTGAGATTTCCAAACCCCAGGATAATGAATTTCTAAGTATCATTAGGAAGGAAGACCCGGGATTTACCCTTAATTGATTACATTCCAACAGGGCATTATGGAACATGGGATGCACTCTTTCCAGGGACAATACCTTACACCCGCATTTATAGTTACTCAAAAATTTCTTTCACTCTAATCCCACTTATTTCAATTGGCCCAACGGGCCTTAGGAATTTGGTGGGCTAAACTAGCTAAATTTTTATAGTCCACTACTTTTGCTGTAAAAAATTTTCAGTTGGCCCAATTGAGTCTTGCCGTCAAGTTCCTAATCTCTTGTTCGGGAATGGGCCGAGGCATTGTAAGACTCTCGAATCTCCTTCTCTACCATTACCACTTACTCTCACTACCCAACCATAACACTCAGGGAGTCTTACCTTCCGTCTAGGAGCATCAGTTCAGGGACTGGGGTAGTTCCTAGCATTTTCATGTTTTCTATTGTGTTTCCTCTCAAGTCAACGGACGCAATAGTGAGTTCATGACCGATGGCCCAATTGATTCTAAACTATTATTCTGATACCATCTTGTAACGCCCTGGGAATCGGGGGTCATGCAAACACTCGACTCCCAAGTTCCCGGGGTCACTTATAACCAGTTTTCATTAATATGCGCTTAAATCAAGTTTAAATGTGTAGCCTAGAATTTCCTGGAACATGAAGCACAAACACACAAGTCTACTGAAATAAAAGAAATCAAGTATATATACAAGTCCAAAAGAATGTATAATGGGTCGCACAAGCGTTACCCAACAAAATCACCAAAAAAAATAATATGCCCAAAAGAATAAAGCTGAGTCCACTACTCGGCGGTCCAACGCCCTTTCTATTGAGCCGGTGAAAACCCGCTCATCAACTAGAAGTAGGAGAACTCGTCCTCCTCCTCATGGCGTACATCGCCAGGCTCCTCGAAATCTGCATCTCTTGCATCTATGGAAGAGTCTGGTTAGTGTTTTAAAACACCATCCCAGAGTGGGAGTGAGTGATCAACTCAGTGGGTGCTATTAGTCTCAAGTTATTACAGACATCAATTATATTATGAATTTAATGAAAAATAATCATTCAAAAACTTTAACTAATCTTATTAATGCACATGCATGACAGATGATATGATGCATGCCTTCGCCACAACATTCCCTCGAGCGACTCCATCTAACAATCACGTATGACCACACTCCCTCAGAGCGACCTCAACTACCAAGTCACCACCCTAGCTAGTGCGATGCAATGCGATAGTTTTAGCCGAGTTCTTAGTTAAGTCCATTCATCCAGCAAGTTGGGGAATCTGTTACACCCCACGTATCAATGTCCTGAGTTAGTTGCGAGGCCAAGGCCCCCCAACGTGTGAGGCCGAGACCCCTTGGTCCTTGATCCCGTCGGGTTCCCCATCCCAAACTTCAAGCACATGGGGAGTGCCGAGAGAAAGGGATTGCTCGTGGTCACTATGGGGAGGCTTGTCGCCCCAGCGTAAGCCAACAGCTCAGACACAGTGTCCCATTCCACCATGCCCAGTTCACAAGGTAGTAGATCAGCTTCAAGTGGTTATCGATGGGCTACAACGGTGGTAGGGTGTTCCAGATTCCATACATATGTGAGCAAACAAGGTTAACAAACGAGGCTGGTCAGTAAGTATCCTAGACCGCGCGAGTCAGGCGAGCACGCGACGGACGACATCCAGCACTAAAGGCCCATGTAGTCGAACTACTGTTGTCCACATGCACCCACCCAAATCCATAGGTTTAGCCTTGGGTGGCCCTAATGATTGGACTACCGTCTCTCCTCATGTTTCCTGACCAACCAAAGGGTTTGAGAATGATTCATAATATGCCAACCATAGGCTATCAACTAGCATAACAGTATCATATTTGCATACATCTCAACATAAGATTCAAATACTTCCACAAGCAAGCTACAACATCATGAACAAGGTGCCTATGAGTGGTGTGGTTTAGGGAGGAAGTTAAGCACTTCCTACACCTTAAAGAATCAAATACACAAGGGTAATGGAGTAACACATATGACAAGAAATTAAACAAACATGAGCATGTAATCATCCATCTATTAAATCATGTGGGAGACATGATCAACATCAAATGAGAACTAAACATGCAAATCTATACAATTCCAACAAGCATACCATTCCTAAGTTTCATTTAAATTCTTCAACACAACATCCCAACCAAACAAAATCATGAAACTTCAACTACAATTAGTATTAAGCCACCTAAAGATAATAGTCCGCACCTATGGATCGTTGGAGACTTGAAAAATGACCTAGGAATGAGGGCTTTTAGTCAATCGGCCGGAATCCCTAAAACAAGCTCTTGCATGTTAGAATCCTAAGCAAATCCCTTCTCAACACATGGTTCTCAAGAGAATGGATGAAGGATCTTACCTAAACGATCAACGGACGATTGTTGAAGTTGTGGAGGAGAGTTTTCTTCTTGGAGGAGAGGTAGGGGGACACAAGATTTGATTTTCTTGGGCCCCACCTCGATCTATGGTCCACCTTAGCTCTCTTTCATCCTCTCTTTCTCCTCTTTTTATTCCCTTGCTCTCTCTTTACTCCCTTGGTAATGGTAGTTATGGTGAGAGTTGTGAGATAAGGGGCTAGGGCTTTATTTCTTAGAGTTGGGCCAAGTAGCCTTAAGTTTCAATGATTTCCCACAGTGGCCCTCTAGGACTCCCTATTGGCTTTGGGGCAGACCTAACACCCCCTACGCCACTAAATTTAGTGTGTAGGTGTCTCATGGCCCGATGAGGGGTCATGAAAAGTTTGGGAACAAACGGATTAACGAATGTGGGGTTTGATCATACGGTTTCAATCTTCAAATGGCCCTGTGGGGTCTATTCTGATTGTTGGGGTAGTTTTAGTGGCCCCCTGGCCATGAAACTTATACAATAGGTGCTCCATGGCCTGATGAAGGGCCATGCAAAATTTAAGAATGATCGAATATGGGGTTTGGGCGTACGGGTTCAAATTGCGATCAACGGTTATCGTGCCATGATCGGGTTCTAGATTTTGTGGACGGGTGTAGGATAATACATTAGACCTTCATCGTAAATTTAGAAGAAATTCGACGACTGAAAAGCCCAGAATCTCAATTTCATTTACAAGTGTCAGATTTCAATTCTGGCCTTGGTGGGTTGCACTTAACAAGTGCTGCTGGAACGACTTGGATAATTAACTTCTGGGTGTCCACCGAGTTCGTGGTCCCTGATGAACCACAAGCCCTGTGAGATCTATGCTTTTTCAAAATTTTAGATTTTTCTCACCTTCCTCGGCTGTTGCACGGCCTGCACAAGCTGTCGCTGAGTACAAACCAATCATCTGACTTGATGGCCTGCACACGGTTTGATCGTGACCAAACTGGACCACTAGTGTATAAGTTAACGTTGAATGTTAATGGTCAGTAAGTGATAATATAAGTTAATTAAAAAAAATTCAAAGATTTTTGGAAATCGAAAACAGTGAAATCTTGGATGTTACACATATGCATAATCTGTATGTATTAATTACATTGTTTGGTAGTCATTGAGGGATGAAGTTTCTCCCCTAGTGTACATGGTGTGCCTGTAGCTAGTGCATGATCTGCATGTGTGACTCTGTATTGGCATTGCATTTCATGATGATACCACCCTTGCTTCATTAGGGCCTTGCCTCCATAGGGACATTCGTGGATGACCATATGTGTGGACACTAGAAATGTTACTTGAGCATACAGGGTGCATAGGAAGCCCATGGGCGAAATTTCTAAAACTTTTATGGTACCAAGGATCTGCTCCAACGCCGTGACCGAGTGAAAACTATGAGCACACGAGGGCCTTATACTGTTAGGTCGCGACTCCCACTGTTGTGTAGTCAGTTGGATAGGAGTGTGGCCTTACTTGCCTGGTGTGAAGAGGCATTGTTAGGATCAGTTTGACCAGTTCGAAAATGGGTTCGCTACCTTCAGGCTTTCCTTGTTATTGGTTGTCCATAGGTGAGTAGTGAGGTCTCTTACGCTCGTTTGACTGTGCGGGGTCTGTAGAGCGGCAGTCATTCAGCAGTGTAATGGACCCTGGTGATTTTCTTATGACTGAAAATGTACTTGACATGTGGTTCGGATATGAGCAATGACATTATTTGCATCGCATTAGTATTGACTGTGTAAGCCCCTTCTTGCATTGCCTTTGGTATGTCTTCTAGTACTCATTGCATCGTATTCATGATAAGCCTTAATAAGGTTAGCGATATTCTCATTGAGCAAGTTTCCTTCCCTGTACCTCCTGCTATTCTTCTTTGTACCATTGTCACACACTTTCACCACTCTCTAAGCTTCTATAAGCTTCTGCATGATTGATGCATGCAAGAGATCCTAAGCAGGCGTCGTAATGGCAGAGCGTGGAGTAGAGTTGAGCTTGAGGACTCCAGTGCTGCTGACTTTTCTCTCTTTTCCTATTATCTTATGTATGTCCTTTTGAACCTGATGTAAATTTGTGAAAGTTCGAATTCTTAGTGGATTTTGTGATGTGTGCCCCTTATTATTCTTAGATGTACTTGTTGTAATCTTGGGTATGCTCGTACTAGAATGATTATACTGCTATGAAAATCCTCCTTGTAGGATCTCAAGATCGAAACTGTCGTAGGAGCCGAGAATGGGGTACTACGGAGGCTATTGTAGCCAGAACCGGTCATCGGGTTCCTTGTGAGTCCGATTATTGAGTCTGGGGTGTGACATAAGATGATCTAGAAAAATGGATGGACAGTGTAGATAAAACACATACATCATGGTGGGCCCACATAGTACCGTATGCGATTTGCCTAGGTGAAAAGGGCTATGCTGCCGTAGGTTAATACGCTTTACAGTTTAGGTGTGGCCCTGACAGTAAAACCTGCCTTAGTGTGTGTAGTATATATCCTGACTGTCTACCCATTTTCAAGCTTATTTTAGGACATGAGCTCAAAAATGAAGCAGATTCAAATCTTAAGTGGACCATAACTTTAAAAATGGTGTCTATTGGACACCCACCGTTAAAAACTTCCTAGGGCCCACCGCAATGTCCATCATAAATTTTTTTTTTCCATCCAACTTGTTGATAAGGACACATGG
This sequence comes from Magnolia kwangsiensis, assembly GCA_037074715.1. Classification (NCBI taxonomy): domain Eukaryota; kingdom Viridiplantae; phylum Streptophyta; class Magnoliopsida; order Magnoliales; family Magnoliaceae; genus Magnolia; species Magnolia kwangsiensis. The sequence continues at coordinate 14,736,434 of CM073586.1, forward strand.
ACCTAAATGAATTGGAAAAACAAAGATCAGTTTGATCCAAAACATTTGTAGCCCATAAGAAGTTTTTAACGGTGGGCATTTAATCACCACTTTTTCTGGGGTGTGGTTCACCTGAGATTTGAATATACATCATTTTTTGGCACATGTCTTATAATGAGCTATATAAATGGATGGACAACATAGATTAAACACATACATTATGGTGGGGCCCAAAGACCCCTAACATGTATCCAAAACAGATGGACTACTAGTCTGTTGAGAGAAACATGCTGGAAAGTAGGACGGTGAATGGACCAGGCCTGGGGAGGTTTCGGCTCGGATTTTGAACTATTTCGGGCTAGCCCTATTCAAATTCTGATTTTGAGGCCCGAGCGTGGCCCATTGATACTGTACGAGAAAGTGAAAACAAATGTAATCACCTACTGACCCCACTACTTGCTATTGGTTCTTGTTCTCTTAGCCTCACCACGATGTATGTTGTTGATACAAAAATCAGGTCCGCCCTCTTTAGGCCTTCTAGTACGTGCATATGGGAAAGGTCGGCAGACTACCCCCAGTTCAGGTTAGCAGACTACCCTCAGGAAAGGTTGGTACTATTACACCAAAGTCAAGTCGGCAGGCTACACCCAGGTTAGGTCGGCATACTATCCCCAGGTCAGGTCGGCTAAAACCACCTTGGCCTCTTACTGCACATTTCCACTGATTTCGAATAATAAGATCTTATCTAAGAAAGATCCGTCTGAGATCTTCTCCAAAGATTTTGGAGGATATCCGCGAGATGATTGGGTCCTGAGATCTTCACCAAGGTTCTCGGGAGATTCCTCCGCGCGTTTAGGATTTGAATCTCTCTACCGTACGTCTTTACTAAATAGGGAGATCTCATTTACGCCACCACCTTTTCTCAACTATAAATAGTAGTATCTCTAATGGTAAAAGGTACACATAATCTCTTACCTAAAACCCCTCAATACTACAAGACCCAGAATCCTATCCTAACTTTGGCATCAGAAGGTCCCCTACTCCAGCCAAGTCTCTTTTGTCTTCTTCCTGTGCCGGTACTCGAAGGTCCAAAGAAGGTGGACAGATTTTTGCATCAACATATGTATTTAATATCTACCATTCATCTGCTTCTCTAGCTCATTGTTGGGCGTGAGACTAAAAATGAGATAGACCCAAATCCCAGGTGGACCATATCGCAAGAAAAAGTGGCAATTGAATGCCCCCGTTAAAAACATCCTATGAGATAGACCCAAGTTGATATTTGTTTTTTCCCTTCATCCAGGTCAGTGGCCTTATCATGGATGGCTAGTAAACATTACGGTGTGCATTATGGTGAGCCATTGCAAACTTTTAACAGTGGTCAACCAATAAGCACTATTTCCAGTGGTGTGGCCCACCTTAGATTTCGATTGCTTCATTTTTGCCATAAAATCAGCCAATAAAATAGATCGACGGCGTGCTTTATGTTACATAAATAAAGGTGAGCCCCACGCTCAGGGCGGCACCATCTTCGGTGAGGATAGGGTGGCACCCAAGCAAGAATAGTTGAGGCAGTGGTACCATTAAGAGGATTGCATAAAGTGCCATGTGAGCCTCATCATGATGTTTGTGCTTTATCCAGGCCGTCCATCCATTTTTCATCTTAAGGCTTGAGCCAAAAATTGAGTCAGATCCAACTCTTAGGTGGACCATATTATAAGAAACAGTAGTGATTGAATGACCACCATTAAAGGAATATTCTCATAGATTTTTTTAGATCCATGCCCTTATTACTATTGTTGGTCATGGATTGAAATAAAAATCTTGAAAAATAAATAATAATCTCTTCTTCTTCTTTTTTTAATCTATGTACCCGGTGCATTACTAAGGGCCTGTTTGGGAGCGTGGATTTGGAACCCCTTGGATTCGCAACCCCTAGGATTGGAAATCCCCTGGATTGGTAATCCTCTCGGTGTGTTTGGCACCTTGAAGTGTAAATCAACTTTGATTCAAAAATACTTATACATAGTATATTTACGAGAGTTTGAATTTAATTACTAAATCAACTTTAATATCCCGAATTAGTGAGATATATAATTTTTACACTATGGTTGTGATAAGCCCACTAAAATATATGCTTTGGCTAAAAATGATGAAATTCCAAGTCTCGGATGGACCGCAAGCACAAGATAAGGTTTGAGTGACTAACAAACGATTTTTAATCGTTGATTAACATGGACAATGTTTGGACGGTGCTGAACAATATTTGGACGGTGCTGATCTACATGAACACTGTTTGGATGGTGCAGATCATCGTTAGTGGGCCATGTGCCCAGTAAAATGATAGTATACAGTGACATACATTTATACCTGCAACTATTAAAATCATTTTAGGTGTAATTCAAGCTCTCACCGTAGATTACAAACCCCCTCAAAGAGGGTTGCTTTATGCTGCCAAACAACCAAGAGGGTTTCAAACCCCCTCCAATCCAAGGTGCCAAATGACCCCTAAGGAGGATGCCTGCAACCATAAAATCTTCCATACGGAAAACGACATCCACTATGCTCTGTATTTCATCAAACCCAGTCATCAAGTGCGCCCCATCTCGATGAAAGGACATACTAACACTCCAGCCATTCCAAAACTAACGTGAGCTGCATGCACCACAAGAATATACAAGTTTCAATCCTGATTGTACATCACTCGCTCCTTGTGGCACGCCCAACTTGAGTTTTGGGTCAACATGATTCTCGGCTTTTACAGTAAACATAGGGAGGAAAACCAGATCCAAGGTTCAGATTCCACCTAGGCGTCAAAGGTGGCTCTACGCAGCTCAGATAATGGTGATTAACATATTACTGAAATCTTTGCTCGTTCCACGTTACCGCATTCGATTAAACAACTCACCATGAGAAGACGGGCGCGAAAACGGATTGGCTACTCCACCCGCCACCATCTCCGTGGCTGTTGGTCGGTGCTCTGTGGGCTCCACCATGATGTATGTGTTTCATACATTCCGTTAGTCCATTTTTACGTATCATTTTATGGGTTGACTCCAAAATTGAGAGATATATAAATCTCAAGTGGACCACACCACATGAAAACAATAGTGATTGAATATCCACCATTAAAATCCTCCTAAGGCCCACTATACTGTTTATTTGACATCTAACCTGTTGATTAGGTCATAAAAGCCCAAATGAAGAGAAAAGGCATAGATAAGCTTGATCCAAAACTTTTATGGCCCAGAATGTTTTTAATGGCCAACCCTCGTTCAACACTATTTCCCGAAATGTGGTCCACTTGAGATTTGGATATACCTCATTTTTTACTTAATACCGTAAAATTCGATGGACAGTCTTGGTGAAACACATGCATCGTGTTGGGGCCACATGACACCGACCACCTACTATTGGTTGGTGTAACGGGGTGTAGCCAATCCTTCTCCGGCGGGGGCGGGTTGCATACTGGCAAGGTCAGTAGCCGAATAGCCACTGAGTGACGTCATCAAGCTCTGTGGACCTCACCATGATGCATGTGTTGTATCCATATTGTCCAACCATTTGTAGAGATCGTTTTATAACATTATAAACAGAATGAGATATATTTAAATTTCAAGTAGACCCACCATAGAAAACAGTAAGAGCAACACACCCACCATTGAAATATTTATAAGGCCCATTGTATTGTATTTTTTAGATCCACCTTATTCATAAGTTAACATAGAGATAAATGAAGTGTGAAAAAAAATAATATCAAATTGATTGGTAACTAGTATAGCATCTAAGAAGTTTTGAACGGTGGATATCACTATCTCTACTATTTCCATGGCAGGGTACGCTTAAACTTTAGATCTATCTCATTCTCTTTAATGCCATGAAACGATTTCTAAAATTGGTTGGACGGTATAGATGCAACACATGCATCCATAGGTCTTGATGACGTCACATCAGTAGCCTTTTTGTCTACTGACCTTGTCAATATCAGTCCGCGCCCCGAGACGACATCAAGTTTCTTGCCTTTCCACACCCAATGAAATCGGATTCCACGCTCTTATCTTATTAAGTAAACTCGTTTGGGCCGACCGTGAATGTATGTGGTTTATCCACGCCGTCCATCCGTTTTTCCATATCATTTTAGGGTTAGAGCCCAAAACCGAAATATATCAAAAGCTTAAGTATACCATACCACAAGAAACAGTGGAAGTATTGATTCCACCGTTGAAACCTTTCTAAGGCCCCCCAGTGATGTTCATCAAACCTGTTCATAAGATCACACAGATATGGATGAAGGGGAAAAAAAAAATTAGCTTGATCTAAAACCTTTGTGGTCCAAGAACTTTTCAATGGTAGACGTTCAATTCATACTATACTGTTTCTAGTGGTGTGGCCCACTCGAGCTTTGGATATGATTCATTTTTGGTATGAAGCTTTTAATTATCGGATAAAATGAAAGGACGGATTGGATAAAATATACAAATGACGGAGGGCCCCACAGAGTTTACTCATTACGCAATCCGCTTAGGGTATCCCCTTTCTGCCATGTGGCACCATCAAAAGACCACACGTGAAGTGATCCAACTGGTTGAAGTCGGAAACGGATTGGCTACGCCCCCTGCCACCAGCCAATGGCTGGTGTTCGGTGGTCTGTGCGCCACCCTGATGTATGTGTTTCATCCATGCTGTCCATCTACTTTTATAGATCATTTTATGATATTATACAAAAAAAAAAAAAAAAGAAAAAAAAAAGGGTATATCCCAATCTCAAGGGGACCACATTATAGGAAACAGTTTTGAGTAAACGTCAACCATTAAAAACTTAAGGCCATAAAAGTATTGGATCAAGCTGATCTTTGTTTTTTTCCCTTCATCTGGGTCTTTATAACCTAATCAACAGATTAGATATCAAATAAATAGTACAATGGGCCTTATGAGGATTTAAATGATGCATATCCAATCACTATTATTTTTCTGTGGTGTGGTCCACCTAAGATTTATATTCCTCTTTTTTTTAGCATAAAGCCCTAAAATGAATGGATGAAACACATGCATCATGGTGGGGCCCATAGACCACCGAACACCAGCCACAGGGCTGGTGTTAGTGAGAGTAGCCAATCCTTTTTCGTCGAAGTCACTATAAAAAATGAAAAAATGACCATTATAGACAAAACCTTTTATCCAGCAGTTTTTATGAAGGAATCCAAACATAAGTTACCAACTTAGACTAGCACGTGCGGATGGTGGCTTTGAGGACCAAACTACCCCTCCTTTCACGGAAACCGATTGGGTACTCCCCCTGCCACAGCTAACGGCGGATGGTCAGTGGTCCGTGGGCAATGTATGCTTTTCATCCATGCCGTACATATATTTTTCCACATCATTTTATGATATGATATGAGACCAAAAATGAGATATATCCAAATCTCAAGTGTACCACATTATAGGAAACAGTGTTAAATGAGCGTTGACCATTAAAAATTTTTTAGGGGCCCACCGTGATGTTTGTGAGAAATCCTCACCGTTTAAGTTCATTCATAGGGTCACAAAGACATGAATGAAGAGGAAAAACAAAATTCATACGATCCAAAACTTCTATAACCCCTAAAAGAGTTTCAATGGTAGACATTCAATTCCCCATTGCCTTTTACAGTGTAGTCTACTTGATATTTAGATCTATCTTATTTTTCGTCTCAAGCCTTAATATGAGGTTGCCAAATAGATGGATAGATAACCGGTAGCTCGGCGGTCAATCACGGCTCCCGCGATTCCACCGCAAGTCGCTGTCCCCATAGGCGATCAATCGCGGATTCCGCGATCCCGCCCCCCCCCCCCGATATATGGCTACGGATTATAATCGTATTCCTATCCTTATATATATATATATATATATATATATATATATATATATATATATATATATATATATATATATAAATTATCTCTTTTTTTCATTTCTTTCTTTATTCATATAACAAGAATATTTTCTAAACCAAATTTAGTTACTTGACTTACCATATATGATTTTAGGGTTGAAAGTTGGGCAGACTCAACCCGACCAACCTGTGACCGACCCGACATTGGGTTGGGCTTGGGCAGGATGTATCGAGTTTAGTCTTGGGGTCAGGCCATACAAACACCAACTCGATAAAACTTGGGTTGGGCTCAGGTTGCCTGACCCAACACGAACCCGATTAATATATAGGTTCCTTATAAATTAATTATAATTGAGTGCAGATCATTTGTGTTGAAGGCAAAGGAAATTCCAATGCCTCCCCTGAAGCTAACAAGATACGTCGGATTTCCCTCGCCGGGAATGACCGTGAAATGCATGGAAATGACCATGAAGTGAAGCGAATTGACCGTGAAATGCATGGATATGACCGTGAAGTGAAGGGAATTGACCGTGAAATGCATGCAAATGGCTGTGAATCAACACAGAATCGCCGGAAAGACCGTGAAATGCATGGAAATGACCGTGAAGTAAAGTGGATTGACTGCAAAATTCATGGAAATGACCATGAAGTGAAGGGAATTGACCATGAAATGTGTGGAAATGACCGTGAATCAACACGGAATCGCCGGGAATGACTGTGAAATGCATATAAATGACCGTGAAATGAAGCGAATTGGTAGTGAAATGCATGGAAATGACCGTGAAGTGGAAGGGAAATGACCGTGAAATGCATGGAAATGACCGTGAAGTGAAGCGAATTGACCGTGAAATGCATGGAAATGACCATGAAGTGAAGCGAATTGACCGTGAAATGCATGGAAATGACCGTGAAATGAAACGGAATCGCTGGGATTGACCGTGAAGTGAAGGGAAATGACCGTGAAATGCATGGAAAACATACCTAAATAAAACTTTAATTTCAGTACTAAAATATGGAGGTATCCCGAAAGAATACTTTCTGGATCTTCCGAGGAATGCTTTGAGTGATGCTCGAAATATTCGTTCCAATAAGCACATTGCATTAAGAGGTATGTTTTCTACTTTAGACTTATTAGATGTGTTCTACACTTTGGAGATATCCACGTTGTCACTGCGACTTACATTGAGGATTTGAAGAATGTTGTTGGAAATTCTAATTATGTTATTTTCTTTCCAACCAAAGGGCCATGATCATTGGCAGATGAGATAACAAATAGTGATTTTCAGCGGGCCAAACTAGAAATTGAGCGGGCCAAACTGAAAATTGAGTGGGCCAAACTGGAAATTGAGCGGGACAAACTAAAAATTGAGTGGGACAAACTGGAAATTGAGCGGGACAAACCAATATAATGACATTATATCAGTGAATCATTAATGCATGGAAATGATCGTGAAGTGAAGGGAATTGACTGTGAAATGAAACGGAATTGTCGGAATTGACTGTGAAATGCATGGAAATGACCATGAAGTGAAGGGAAATGACTGTGAAATGCATGGAAATGACCATGAAATGAAATGGAATCATCGGAATTGACCGTGAAATGCATGGTAATGACCGTGAAGTGAAGCGAATTGACCGTGAAATGCATGGAAATGACCGTGAAGTGAAGGGAATTGACCGTGAAATGCTTGGAAATGACCGTGAATCAACACGGAATGGCTGGGAATGACCATGAAATGCATGGAAATGACCGTGAAGTGAAGCGAATTGACTGTGAAATGCATGAAAATGACCGTGAAGTGAAGGGAATTGACCGTGAAATGCTTGAAAATGGCCAATGATTCCAATATTCTCTAACTTGGGATAATCATGATATTCTTCAATATGCAATGTATTATATGGTAATTCATTAATGATCGAGATTCTACTAGATATTGTAATGGATCCAATAAAGTATCCTAAATTATTTGGTCGATTGGAACTATCGACACTAGACCAACTAACCTAGTTATTTACCAAGATTCCATCGGGTCGATGGTGGGAAATCCATTTGAGCGGGGCAAACATGAAATTGAGCAGGATAAACCAAAAATTGAGCAGGCCAAACTAGAAATTGAGCGGGACAAACCAGAAATTAAGTGGGTCAAACAGAAAATTGAGCGGGACAAACTGAAAATTGAGCAGGCCAAATGGGAAATTGAGCAGGCCAAATGGAAAATTGAGCGGGACAAATTGAAAATTGAGCGGGACAAACTGGAAATTGAATGGGTCAAATTGAAAATTGAGCGGGAAAAACTGGAAATTGAGCAGGGCCAAACTAGAAATTAATCGGGCCAAACTGAAAATTGAGTGGGCCAAACCGGAAATTGAGCGAGACAAACTGAAATTTGAGCTGGAAAAACTGAAAATTGAGCTGGCCAAACTGGAAATTGAGCAAGCCAAACCAAAAATTGAGCTGGACAAATTGAAAATTGAGTGGGGCAAACTGAAAATTGAGTGGGTCAAACTAATGAGAAATATCTAATGCTAAAAGTTCGCTTCTAGTTAGTACTAATTGCTAAAAGTTATGAGAAATATCATCTCTAACTAATGAGATTTCTTAGTAAATTTTCATTTTTAACTTCTAGTGCAGGTTTTAAGTTTAGGGAGTGCTTAAATTTGATCTAATGTACAATGTAATGGGTAATGAACTGTTTACAATGCCTAAACTCGTTTCACCTACTGTCTACTGAGTGTCTTCACAATATCATTTCAACTAAGAAAAATTATGGAAAAATTCAAATCCTAAGTTGCTAAAAAGTTCATTGGAGGTCAAGTTCAAGGAACATTCTTGTTTAATCTAATATACATCATAGTAGTTTATTTGTTCTCCCATAATTCCTAAGTTTGGTTCTAAGTTCAAACGATCATACTAAAAGTTTTTAATGGGGACCTAGGTTTTGTTCCTAGGTTTCATGGTTATGCAGGCAATATCCTAAAGAACTTAAAATATTGAGCGCGGCAAACATGAAAATGATTAAGGCAAACATATGATTCAACGAGGCAAATGTGTTGATTCGCTTAATTTCCAGTTAGGCCCGCTCAATTTCCAGTTTGTCCCGCTTAATTTCCAGTTAGGCCTGCTCAATTTCTAGTTTGGCTTGCTCAATTTTTAGTTTGGCCCGCTCAATTTTCAGTTTTGCCTACTCAATTTCCAGTTTGGCCCGCTCAATTTCTAGTTTGTCCCGCTTAATTTTCAATTTGACCCGCTCAATTTCCAGTCAGGCCCGCTTAATTTTCAGTTTGTCCCGCTCAATTTTCAGTTAAGCCTGCTCAATTTCCAGTTTAACCCACTCAATTTTCAAACCCTCTATTTTTTTAATCTCTCAACTTCCAAACCCTCTATCCACATCTTCCAAAATCATCATTTCCATCTGGGAAGTCAATGTATATATTGTCCCCTGATGTAATATTGACATGTAGGAGTCTACATGTGAGAGGAGTCATCGAAAATGATGTGGACCAATGTAACATCCCGAAAATCGGGGGGTCGAGCAAAAACCCAACTCTCGAGTTCCAAAATGTTATTTATGCAACATAGATATGTATGATTGAATGTTGTCTGTGATAATGTATTAAACATGAGTGAAATTAAGCCAGAACAGCATATCATACTCAAGAGACAGTTAAATTAACCAGTGGAAGTCTGTAATAGTATGTATAACATATATAAACTATTGTATGTCTCCAAGAGTGTGAACATGTTACCAGGTTATACACATACATGTATACTCCAAAAGTAGATGAAACGAATATACATGAGTGCGCTAAAAATATAAAATGACAAATGTCAAAGTATCTAATCAACCTCCCTGTAATCCCGTCGATCAGAACACGCATAAAGGAGGGATCCTCCTCATCATCATCAAGTCCGGCTCCACCTCACAAGCCGCGCCATCATCTGCAATCACAAAAAGTTCTGGTGGGTGTCCAGGAACACCGTCCCGTAACGTGTGAGTGAGTAGCTAACTCAGTGGAATAATAGAGAAAAGATTAACATGTTATCAAATCAATCATGCGATAATAGTAAAACAGTAATTCAAACATTCCTAATACTGTTGTTAATGCAATTATGACATGATGTGATGTATGCTCTCACCGACGATCTCCCTCATACGGCAACATCTTACGACCGCGGCATGCCACACTCCCTAGAGTGCTCCACATCTTCCATGCACATGCAATGTTATGGTGATATGATTTTCAAGTTGTTATTAGTCCATTCAAACAGCAGGATTGAGAAACTAAGGTACCTCCCTTATATCAATCCCAACACAGATCCTGTCTAGGGTCGTCACTCCTAGTAATCTCATACGATGTATATTTTGTAGGTCACTGCAAGGGCTGTCAGAGCTGTTGCACGCACTCGTTGCACCGCTCCCCCATCACCTTATCAATACAGGCCTACTGTACTCTACTGCTACGGAAGGGTCGTCGCCTCCCGTAGACTCAGAATACGCTCGCGGTCACTACAAAGGGCTGTCAGGGCTGTTGCTCGCACTCGTTGCACCGCTCCCCCATCACCTTATCAATGTAGGCCGACAGCAAGAATATAGTGTCCCATACCACCATAATCTGCTCACGAGTCTAGGTGCTCACTGGTCACTACAGGGAGGTTTGTGGCCCCAGCGTAGGCCGACAGCTCGACCACGGTGTCCCATACCACCATGCCCGGCTCATGAGTCTTCGTGGATCAAGGTACCATGGTTAATAGGGTTTACAATGGTAAGTTCAGTACCCTAGGTTCAAGCAGTTATGACTCATGCAGGGTGAACATACAACGACCAGTCGGGTTACTTGACGGGCTCGACTAGCATGATCGCATCTCAAGTTGAACGATATGAAGTGCGTAAAACACTTTGTGTGGCCTAACCGCTGCCGCCAACTCCAAAACACGGCTCGCGTTCATCGACGCGTCGTTCGTGGCCAAGATAAGCCAACCACGAATTCGCTCGGTTACCGACTGCCTGGACTAAGTATAGTCCCAAACAATCATGGAATCACATCAGCATTCATGTAAGAGTAATGGAAATGAAATACAACCATGTGAGCATGTTAACACATGTTATAACGTACAACTTAAGTAAATCATCCTACACATGTCTTTCACACATATAATGAAATTATGCATATAGCCAACATATAGGAAATCCTCTCCATTAGCCTATTAATTGAGAATTCAATCTCAAACTAAATCATAAGAAAATCATCAAGTACATGTTATAGCATACCACTTAAGTGCAACATCAAGCATATGCATTTCATACATATAGTGAAATCGTACATATGGCTAACATGTAGGACATCATTTACATCAGCATATTAATTGAGAAATCAATCTCAAATTAATTCATAACACCATTTAATTCAATACATACTAATACAAGCATTTATACAAACACTTACACTACACACTTGAGTCTACATATAGTATGTCGACCCGAAATGCGCATTTAGGCAAATCTCTTCGCCAAACTAATTATGCACGCATTCCTAACATTCTAATGCGACAACAATTCATGTCAATCACATCAGCAAATATATGAATGAAAACAGTACTTCCTACAAATGACTAAAATGCCCTAAATCTCATATTCTTCGTTGATTTACGAAACAAGAAACGGACAGCATGTTGTTTTTGTCAAACGGCGTTGCCGTCAAGAATCTACTATTAAACGACATTGAAAGCTTTGAAAACAGTCAATCAAAGCATCTAATATCCGCACCTTTTTCTCCTAGAAGCGTATCAATTCGAACGGAGCGTATACGCTTCGTCTACGGCGATTAGAGAACCTAATACACAAGTTCTATTAGCTACTTCGCTAGGAAACGAAAGGAATCTCAAATCAGCAACTTCTAGGGTATTTTCTTACCTGAAAACATGGAGGAATCGCCGGAAAAGTGATCGGAGTGCGTTGCCTAAGTACGTACAGCACGTGGCACAAGCAGCAGGAAATTCTTTCCCACCTTCTCTCACAAACTCTCACCTTTTCTCTCTCCCAATCTAGAGATTTTTGCAAATTCGGATGGGAGAGAGGATTGAGGGTTTCAACCCCTTTTATAAGCCCAAACTTGCCCGAAATAGGCTCCGGTACAAAGTTCACTTAGTGCATATCCAAATCGGGGCTGTTTCGGTCCAAAAGATGCTTTCTGGTGGTCCCCTGGCCAAATGCGGTCGGACTTAAGCTCATGCATACTGGATCTAGCACTCATCCAGTTTTCAGACTGGTAGGGTTCGCAGATCGCACGTGGCGGGCCAGTTTCAGTTCAGCGGTCACCGCACGTAGATCAGGGCTGAAAGTCTCATGATATAAAATAGAAATTTCTCCTGATCCGAGGGTATAATCTGGATGAATTCTGACGGTCAGAACGCTCAATACTGACGCGTCAAGTCATGTGCCAGATTTGAATTTGAAATTCCAACTATGTCCATATTCGCACTCTCTTCGGTCCGGGCTCAATGAAATAGCCTGTGATTATCGGTTTGACTTGATTCTCGGAATGAGTGTCAAGTCCAGCTAGGTAGTCCTAACGGTCTAATATAGGAGGTATCGGACTTTCGACGCGCTGTCTAGATCCAATACAAAATTTCAAAGTGGTCCAGAGAACAAACCGGCTTAGAGTTTGATCTGAGGTTATAGAGTGTTATAGCACCATTGGTTCTACAAGTTTTGGGTCTTATAGAACGCATTTAAAGTGGTCCAAGTTAATTCTACTGAGTATTCAGTTTGGTACTCAACCAAATTCTACCCTAATTACGGCAGAATACAGTCCTAGGGCTATTCTATCCCCCATTTTTGGAACTTTTAGATATCAAATTATTTTTATTATTTTTTTGGGGGTTCATCATCAAGTTTACCCTAACTCTACAAAATTTCATAGGATTTTGAGTTGTAGAAAAATTCTAAAAATTCCAGAAGCAGCAGCTGTCCAACAAGTGATTATCGGATAGTTTCTCACAATGGCCTACTTTAAACTATATTAAATATTTTATTATATTTTTAAATATTTTTATATAAAACTAGACTCATTTAGCTTCAATCTGATTTTTGAATCACCTAAATCGGAGTTATAACGAAGGAGATATGATTTTTCAAAGTCAGAAGAAACGTGCAGAAAAAAAGTACAGAAACTCGCTGTACGGACGAGTTCGGCGATGCATCGCCAAACCGGCGATGGCATCGCCGACCACTGACCTGTTTGGGGTGGTTTCTCCGTCTGATATTTGAAATGGGTGTATTTTAGAATCTGGGATGAGTTATTTGACATGCAATATATGATTTTGGGGTAGGAGAGGCTGATCTATCCAATTAGTCTACTTATTTAGTGATACTTCAAAAGGTTACTGGTTAAAAACCCTTTTCATTTATTTATTTACTATTCATAGTACCTTTTAGCTTAAGTATTGATCAACATCACCTAAACTTTAAGATTTGTGTCTAATATGAGAGCTCTTAGAAAAGTTTGAAGGATAAAGTAGTGAAAGGTGAGATTTTCGAAGGAAATGGAGATTTGAGACCTTTGGATTGAGTTTTGAGAAGTTAATCAAGGGTTAGGATTGACCCATTGCCTAAGGACGTCTAACCTCAGGTTGGCAAAAATCTGGGGTGTTACAACCAATAAAAGCAGTTAGCATTTGGAATCTTCGTTGCCTTCAACACAAATGATCTACACTCAATTATAATTAATTTATAAGGAACTTATATATTAATCGGGTTCGTGTTGGGTCAAGCAACCCGAGCCCAACCCAAGTTTTATCGGGTCGGTGTTTGTATGGCCCAACCCCAAAACCAAACCCGATACATCCTGCCCAAGCCCTAAAATCAAATATGGTACGTCAAGTAACTAATTTTGGTTTAGAAGATATTCTTGTTATATGAATAAAGAAAGAAATGAAAAAAGGAGAGAATTTTTTTTTTATATGCTTATATATACATATTTATATAAATATGTGTTAGAGAAAAATGTAGATAGAATAAAATTCTCCATGTAAAAAAAAAGTACAAAAAAGTAAAAAAAGTGCACATGATACGGCTATAACTACGGTTATAATCCATAGCCATAGGTAACCGTGGCCTTTTGTTTGAATCGGTGATGAATCGCAGATTCTGCGATTCCACCGCAACTCACTGTAGGATTTGGTGATGGATTACGGAATCCGCGATTCATCGCCGTTTTAAATAAAAGGCAACGGTTATTTATGGCTACAGATTATAACCATAGCTATTGTCGTATCCTGTGCACTCTTTTTTTTTTAACTTTCTTTTAAACTTTTTTTTTTTTTTTTACATGGAGAATTTTACTGTACTTACATTTTTTTCTAACACATATTTATATAAATATGTATATATAAGCATATTAAAAAAATTCTCTCCTTTTTTCATTTCTTTCTTTATTCATATAACAAGAATATCTTCTAAATCAAAATTAGTTACTTGACGTACCATATTTGATTTTAGGGCTGAAAGTTGGGCGGGTTCAACCCTACGTTCTTTTTCAGAACACATCCCTTTAATAGAAAACACATGCGCTCTTTTCCTCTCTCTTTAACAGAAAACACGTGCTCTTTTTTAAAACACATCCCTATGTTCCATTGCAATGAAAAATTGACACACGACCATTACACACTTGAATTTGAAGAAGAACTCACAAAAATTGAGACGAGTGGAAGTTGACGAAAATTGATCCACTACTTGTCAAATTTTATGTGAAGTTTGGTGAATTTCATGTCAGGCTTTTACAATTTCATTTGTTAGGCTTAGTCAAATTTATGCATTGATCGTTCAAATTCATGTGAAACTCGTTCAATTCCATTTGAAGTTCACTCAATTTCATTTTAGGGCTTACTCAATTTCATGTTAGGCTCGCTCAATTCAATGTTTGTCCAACTCAATTTCAAGCTAGCTCACTCAGTACAATGTTTGGCCAGCTCAATTTCATGCTAAGCTCGCTTAATTCAATGTTTTCCCAACTCAATTTCATGCTAGGCTCGCTCAATTCAATGTTTTCCCAACTCAATTTCATGCTAAGCTCACTTAATTTAATCATCACCCAACTTAATTTCATGGTAGGATTGCTTAATGATTCACTAATATAATGTCATTGTATTGGTTTGGTCCGCTCAATTTTCAGTTTGTCCCATATAATTTTCAGTTTGTCCCGCTCAATTTTCGGTTTGGCTCGCTCAATTTCCAGTTTGGCCTGCTCAATTTTCAGTTTGTCCCGCTCAACTTTTAGTTTATCTCGCTCAATTTCTAGTTTGGCCCGGTCAATTTCTAGTTTGGCCCACTCAATTTCCAGTTTGGCTCGATCAATTTCCAGTTTGTCCCGCTCAATTTCTAGTTTGGCCCTTTCAATTTCCACTTTGTCCCACTCAATTTCTTGTTTCTCCCGCTCAATTTTCGGTTTGGCCCACTTAATTTCCAGTTTGTCCCGCTCAATTTTCAGTTTGTCCTGCTCAATTTTTCATTTGGCCTACTCAATTTCCAGTTTGTCCCACTCAATTTTCAGTTTAGCCCGCTCAATTTTCAGTTTGTCCCGCTTAATTTTCAGTTTGTCCCACTCAATTTTCAATTTGGCCCGTTCAATTTTCAATTTATCCCGCTAAATTTTCAATTTGTCCCACTTAATTTCCAGTTTGTCCAGCTCAATTTCCAGTTTGGCCCGCTCAATTTCATGTTTGCCCCGCTCAAATGGATTTTCCACCATTGACCCGATGGAATCTTGGAAAATAACTAGGTTGATTGGTCTAGTGTCGATAGTTCCAATCGACCAAATAATTTAGGATACTTTATAGGATCCATTAAATTATGTAGAATCTCGATCATTAATGAATTACCATATAATACATTGCATATTGAAGAATATCATAATTATCCCAAGTTAGAGAATATTAGAATCATTGGTCATTTTCAAGCATTTCATGGTCAATTCCCTTCACTTCACGGTCATTTTCAAGCATTTCACGATCAATTCACTTCACTTCATGGTCATTTTCAAGCATTTCACGATCAATTCGCTTCACTTCATGGTCATTTCCATGCATTTCACGGTCATTCCCGGCCATTCCGTGTTAATTCGTGATCATTTCCAAGCATTTCACGGTCAATTCCCTTCACTTTACGGTCATTTCCACGCATTTCACGGTCAATTCGCTTCACTTCACGGTCATTTCCATACATTTCACGGTCAATTTGCTTCACTTCACGGTCATTACCATGCATTTCACGGTCAATTCCAGTGATTCTGTTTCATTTCACAGTCATTTCCATGCATTTCACGGTCATTTACCTTCACTTCACAGTCATTTCCATGCATTTCACGGTCATTTACCTTCACTTCACAGTCATTTCCATGCATTTCACGGTCAATTTTGACAATTCTGTTTCATTTCCATGCATTTTTTTTTCTAAACAAACAAGCTAAAATTTAGGACAACTACTCCATTACAAGTAGTATTTTGTATCAAGTAATTTATTTGGGAGAGGGAAATCCGACATATCTTGTTAGCTTGAGGGGAGGCATTGGAATTTCCTTTGCCTTCAACACAAATGACCTGCACTCAATTATTAATTTATAAGGAACTTATATCTTAATCGGGTTTGTGTTGGGTCAGGCAACCCGAGACCTCAACCCGAGCCCAACCTAAGTTTTATCGGGTTGGTGTTTGTATGGCCCAACCCCAAGACCATACTCGATACATCCTTTCCAAGCCCAACCCAATGTCGGGTTGATCACAAGTTGGTCGGGTTGAGCTCGCCAAACTTTCAACCCTAAAATCATATATGGTACGTCAAGTAACTAATTTTGGTTTAGAAGATATTCTTGTTATATGAATAAATAAAGAAATGAAAAAAAGAGATAAATTTTTTTTATATGCTTATATATACATATTTTTATAAATATGTGTGAGAGAAAAATGTAGGTAGAATAAAAGTCTCCATGTAAAAAATAAAAATAAAAATAAAAAAAAATAAAAAATAAAAAAGGATGGGGATACAGTTACAGCTACGGTTATAATCCGTATCCATAGATCGGGGGTGGAATCGCGGAATTCGCGATGGATCGCCAACCGGGACAACGACTTCCGGTGGAATCACGGGAGCGATGATTGATTGCCGAGCTACGGTTTTCATATAGCTACGGTTATAATCCGTAGCTATAGAAAAACCGTAGATATAGATTCCTAGTTTATTTTATTATTATTATTATTATTATTATTTTGTTGTTGTAATCCCCACCGCCTTTTATGGGTCCCATCATGAGGTCTGTGTTATATCCAAACCGTCCATCTATTTGACGAGCTCATATTAAGCTTGAGACGTAAAATAAGACAGATCTAACTATCAAGTGGACCACATTGTAAAAGGCAGTGAAGAATTGAACATCTACCATTGAAACCCTTTTATGGGTTATAGGAGTTTTGGATCATTATGATTTTTTTTCCTCTTCATCCATGCCTTTGTGACCTTATAAATAAATTGGATGGAAAATAAATGTTACGGTGGGCCTTACAAAATTTTTAACCGTGAAAATCAATTTTCCCACTGCTCTTTGTGGTGTGGTCCAGTTGATCTTTGGATACAATTTTTATTTTATTTTATTTTTTTTGTATAATGCTTCCAAATGATCTCCAAATGTGGATGAACGTTGTGGAAATAATAAATACATAGCTGTGGGCCACGTAACTTTGATCTCTTTTGAGCCGTTCGTACAACTCTCGGTTGGAGGAGCGTCAGCGCTCGTCTTCGAAAGGAAGGGAGGGGTATTTTCGTCCTCTAACCCGCTGTCCGCACGTGCTAGTCTAAGTTGGTAACTTAATTTGTATTTCTTCATAAAAACCGCTGGGTAAAAGGTTTTGTCTACAGTAGTCATTTTATCCAATAAAAACACCACTGCTCATGTTTCATCTACGAGTATACATTTGCAGTACTTTCTGTGTGAGAGGATGGAGAACGTAATGCCCGCAGCTGTAACAAAGAGTAATCTGGCAGAAATGCTAACTCCAAGCATTTAAACAGCAGCAATGACATTACTGAGCCTTGTTCTTCCAAATCAAACACAAAGCCAAGCTCCTGACCCTAGACAAGATGCCAAACATCTCAATACGGCTTTCAAGGTTTAGATCTTAGCTTCTTTTCCCCGTTCCATTAATTTTCTTTAATGATTCCATCATCTCACCATCTGTTTTCTCGCCAACAAGTGGGACATCAGGGCCATAGAAAAGGCTGACCACACCATGAAAGTCCAACAAAAGTTAGACGTGTCAGTTCACCAGGCCCCCACAATGTTGGAATCAATTGCAAAGCTGACGGTTGGTCTAACCAAAGTGTGTAAGTGTGGCTAATCTAATGAGTGGATCCAATACTTTTTATGGTGCTGAAAAATTGGCGGGAAAGATGGTACTGACCATTGTGGTACAGTTTCCTTTAGGTGATCAGTTATTATTTCATTACAGCTTGCATTTTTGGTATTTTATTTTCTTTAATATGCATGCATATACATGTTGGTATTCTTACACCCTGATCCAGAGCTCAAGTGGTATACTGAGTGAAAGATAACTCGTTTCAACATTGAGGTCTTGGTATCCAACCCTAATGAGGGTGGCTAACAGTGAAATGTAAACTGGCAATGGGGTGTACTGACAAGCTAACGAAAAAAAAAAACATGCTGGTATTCTTAGGAGAAAAATCCATTCTCAACCACATGCATGATAATATTGAAATAAGAAAAAAATGTCAAAAAGATGCAAACCATAATATAGAAATTTAAATGTATATTATCCCAAGTGATAAAAATTTCTCGTGAAATTACGGAATTGCTACTATTTTTTCACAAACAGCTGGCACCTTTTTTTTTTCACTATTCTGTGTTGCCTGCAACCTCTCTCTGTTTCTTCAATTGTGAATAGTGTTGCCTGCAACCTCTCTCTGTTTCTTCAATTGTGTCTAAGTGTACCATCTCTCTCTCTCTCTCTCTCTCTCTCTCTCTCTACCTCTAAACCACGCCAGTCCCTCTATATATCTACCGATCTCCTCTCCCTTCATATGTGTTACACGTGTTGTACCCACCAGTGCATGTGTGGTGCATACACACATACTACAAGTGTTAGTGGTGGTACCTGGCTGTTTTGGGGCCCACATGGTGCATGTATGACATCCAACTCGTCCGAAAGATTAAGACCATTCTATCCAGATCATTTCACGGCTGCTTTTTCCATCTTTCGAAGTTATCAAAACAAGAAGGATAAAAATTCCTGAACTACTCTCAAACACTAAATTCTCAACATAGTTTTATCGTGCATCTTTGTGCCAAGATTTAGAACATAAAACAAAAAATAACAAAAAATAATAATAATAATAACACCAGAGGCACGCACCGTCCATGTTTTCAAACGTGGACTGGACTTCAACCTGTTTCTATGGGCGGTTCAGTCCAATTGGCCCTTGGAATGAATGAACAATAATCAAATTTTAGTGGTCTAAACATTGATCAGTATAGGGCTTGAAGAGTTTTTTGAAGAGAAAAAACTATCAATTACCTAACAACTATAGCCAGGCCAGAAGTTATGCTGAACATGACAAGGCAAGTGAAATAAATTGTGTGTGTGTGTGTGTGTGTGTGTGTGTGTGTGTGTGTGTGTGTGTGTGTGTGACCACTAACCCATAACATATCAGCTACCATTTTAAAGGTAGCTTTTTGTTTACTAAATGTTTTTTGAGGTGATTTTCATGCAGGAAGAGGGTGCAACACGGCAGAGATTATCAATATTCTTGCGCATCGTGATGAAACTCAACGTGCCTTGATTCAACAAGAATACCGATCCATTTATTCGGAGGATCTCAAGGAACGTCTCTCCGAAGAGCTTGGATTCGCAGGGGACATTAGTGAAAATCTTGGTGTGAAAGTCAATGTGGGCCTTAACGGCGAGTTTTCTGGACTACTTAGTAGCAACCTTAAGGTATAGATACATTCCATGAGCCCACATGCAGAATTCATTATTCTTTCAAAATAGAATCTAATCATGCCATCTCAATGGATGATATAATAGATTATCATAAGCTTTGCATTTTTTTTTTCAGTGTATAGAATTTTAGATAAAATCCATATAATTTACTATTTTTACCAGCTTAGAAAATAAATCATAAAAGGAAGAGGTATCATACAATGCTCAACTAAGAATTATCAAAAAGTTGCGTAGGTTTTCAGTTCATAAGGGTTGGACAATGGTGAGAGGCCCTGATGGGTAGACCCACATGATTTGACGGTATTTACACAATTTTAGGAACCTTAGCACAAAACTGAAGATGGATGAGGCAAGTCTAACTATTTACTTAGCAACTATGGGAGTAAAAATGATCTTCTTCTTCTTCTTCTTCTTTTTCTTTTTTTTTTTGTCTTTTTTTTTTCTTTTTTTTTTTTAAAAAAAATAAAAAATAACATGAACTTGTTTTTAGCTACTATGAGAGCGGGAACAACCTAATCACTTGTTGAATACTATGAATAAGATAGCCCCCAAATATGATCAACGGTTTAGATCGTCTAGAGATAATTTAATGGAAAATAATATTAACTCTTCATTTCTCTTTTAATTTTCTTTCTAAAACTCTCTTGAAAGATTAGGAAGAGTTTGGATGCATAGGACCTATCCTTATCACATCTAAACTCTCTCTCTCTCTCTCTCTCTCTCTCTCTCTCTCTCTCTCTCTCTCTCTCTCTCTCTCTCTCTCTCTCTCTCTCTCTCTCTCTACTATCATAATCTTCTCTCTCGGCAAATTTAAGCTTCAAGAGAAAATGGAAATAGGAATATCTACCTAAAGTTATTTCAAAGAAAAATGTGTGGGACCCACCTACAGCTGACCATAAATGTCCATATCCAACATTTCTTACTCAATCACATTATGAGACATGCACAATATAAATTATCAATTTAGCTCATCTCATAACAATCGAAATTAAAAGAAACAAAGGCATGGGACCAACTAAATGTCTTTGTCTTCTAATCGGTGTTTGAGTATTAAGTGACCACTTGACTAGCATGCAATAACTCGAGTTTTGTTATGTTTGTTCTCGTCCTTATGACTCCAAATAGAGTTAACTGACAATCTGAAGTATTTCTCCAACATGAGCACTTATTCAATTTATTAAGTTTATTTATAAAACCCAATTTTCATAAACATTGGTTTAAAAATAATTTTAAAGTAATAGTATACTCCATATATTGTTTGTAGAACCTTATCAACAATTGATACTACTACACGAATAAGTTTCGAAGTACATAGAGGTCTTCAAGGGAAAATTAATAATTTTAAAAAACATGATGTAGCTATCATGGGATCTTCCCATGTATATGTGTAACATAAAATTGATCAAGCGAGTTTCCTAGCATAACCAAGTTTGACCATTTTAAATAGTTTTATCATTGTTCAATAAAATTGGATATTAGATCTCATCCTCTTATACATAAGAGAAGAGTATCTAAGAACATAAAATGTTACCTATGGGACTGACTATTTGTAAAATGCAATGATTATATCAAATTAAAACATTCTATGGGTAATAGGTTAGTATGGCTATAATTAATGTTGTAAAGTAAATAATACTAGGTATATGTGAGGTTTATAATATGCTAGTCATTACATATGAGGTATGACTCATCTTGTATTCTCATGATCTATCTTTTCAATTAGACCATAACATTAATCATGTAAAAATATAATTGAATAATTATGTTATTTTGACTTTGATTAATTTTATCTTTGTTCGCACCCCAAGTATAGGGTTCTGATGTAGTAATAGTCTCGGTAAGACTGAGGTCGAATTCACAAAGACTAAACTTTGTATGTAATTTGAAAATAACCAGAACTAGAGCTAGAAGAAGAAGTAATCTAAAATAGGAAATTTTAAGGGAATAATGGTGAAATATTAGATTAAAACTTGTATAATTTAAAAGTGAGAAATTAGGGTACCAATGATCCACTTGTAAAGATTAGGGAGATCTATGCTTGATTCGAGAACACAACTGGATTTAGAGTCCTATCTTCATCCAGTTGGAAGATATATCATTAAAATCAACTATGAACTTCCTTTGGTATAGTTTTCAATAGATGAGAGGTATAAGAATTAGAAAGGATTTCATCACAAAATCATGCCCATTATACAAAGCAAACAATAGAATTTAACCAATCCACAACCAATCTGAGAGAGTTATGAATGTTAAGAAGGGGTCCATCATCCAACCATGCCCATGAGACGATGATGAACAACAACGCTTCCTGACTTCATAATCTTAATAATGCAAAGAAATATCCCAAACTATCGTAGATCCATTGTAATTTAAGTCATAACAAAATATTAAAAACTAAAGGCATTCCTTATAAGTAAACTAGAATCAAAATCAGTTCATAAAACATGAATTAAATCCGTAGGAACTACCTATCATGCTACAAGCTTCACATCTTAGCCCTAACTAAGAGGTTTAACCCATCATGGACATGGTGAGGCTAAAAATATTTTTTTAAAAATATTAAAGGAAAGAAAAACCAAATAAGGAGAAAGAACTCCCAGCCGTCCACGCGTCTTCCTCTCTCTCTTACTCCTCACGTCTGATGCCTCCACGACTGCCCGTCTGATACCCCTCTCCACCTCTCCATGGTTGCCTTTTATAGTCACAAGGGGCGATGGAATGAATTTACACAGCATAGTAGCGACATGCAGAAGTAGCTGCGTTTGGATGTAAGTTTTGGACAGTTGATCGTCCATCCCTTGAATCTACCTCCTTGATGGTGGTCAGCCTCGCCTTGGGTTCCATTTGAACGGTCCAGATCGACTGTCCGACTGTGATTAAGATCATCGAATGGCTCACAGAGGCTGGACGCACGTTACACATGTACCTGTGCATGAAATTGTGATGAGATGCTCAGTGGGGTCCACATTGCTTATTTTCTGAGAAATTCGACTTGCCATTGGATTCCTGACGATAAACTAGTCAAGAATGAGTGGTTTTTATCGAGTTTTGGTGCAGTTCACTTATTAAACCAACTCACCATTCATCCAACATTTGCTGATGATCCATGTGTATATGTTTGCAAGGGGTCAAAAAGACACCTAGGCGAGGGTCATGTCCCACTTATGGAGTGAATTGTAAGACCCGTATCTTGGTCCGTACCTTTCCGTACACTTCCGCGGTCGTACCGGTCGAATTCCGGCAACTTTCGACCCTTAACCGATATCGACGCGCGACCTGGATTCTCGTACCGACAACCCGAGTCGACTCAACCCGAGACCAATACCATAGCGACCGCACCGTCGCCGCGGTTCCGATACCGCGACTCGCCCGCCGAGGCGATACCCGGATCAAGAGATATGGGCCAACGTTCGGTGCGAGAAAACGCCGCGCGGTGCGAAAACCAAGGGAATCTCAACGATGTGTCACATCAATTACATCAATCCCATCAATCAATCACCCATCAAGCCATCACATGTCAAGTACACATCACTTCCATCCCTTTTCCCAAGCAACCACCAAAGTCTCCCAAGCCCATACCTCTCTTACACAAAAAGCCACAAAAGTCTTCATTTCCCATACTTCTCTTACACAAAAGCCACAAAAGTCAAGTTTCTCTTACACCACCATCACTCACCCATCCATCCATCACTCTCTCTCTCTCCCTTTACATCACTCTCTCTTTCTCTCTTTCTCATTTCAAGATTTTCAAGCAACTCCAAGAGCCCATACGTATGGAATTTCTCCTAAATCCCTAAGCTTCAAGTGGCCCACCTTCCTACCCCCAAAATCCCCCATCTCAACCCTCCATTCTTCATCTTAGCCATTGAAGTTGAAGATTAGGTGTCAAGGAACCCCTAGGAGCGAGAAGATCGGACGGTGGGTGCTTCCATAGGGTAGTTTTTATTATTTTTATGGTGGACCAAGTGAGTCCCACCGATCAATGGTGTGGATCTCACTTGGGACCCCAAAATGTGGCCGATGGACCACTTGGATCATCATGATCGTTCCATGATGGGGCCATTCTCCATGGACCCCATCATGATGGTTATTTTAATTACAAAAAGGTCATCTAGACCGTCCATAACGGTGGAGAATGGATCTCCACCGTTGATTTATAATTTTGATGGTCCCATGATCAAAGGGATCCATTTATTGTATGCTTCATTGCAAGGGAGGGCCCATAATGTCGGGGTCCCTCCATCACAAGCCGTGTCCCACTCTCCATATCTCTCTCTCCCTTTCATTGCTTTTATTTTATTTCATTTTATTTTATTTATTATTATTATTTCTTTTGCTATAGAATTGTGGCACACTTGAATGGACCCCACCTTGATGGAAGTATTTTTATTCAAGTGGGGCCCACCTTAAATATTGAAATGCCCCATGCATAAGTGGTGGCCCACCTAATCAGGGCCCCACCATAATCGGTTCTCCAAAATGCCAACCGTCCAGCGTCTGGGGGACGCTGGACGTCCTTATATGAAAAAGGAAGTAAAAGAAAGAAGGAAAGGGAAATTTTGGTGGGCCGGCTCATGCAGGCCCCACCTTGATGTATTTGTTCCATCCACGCCGTCTATTCCGTTTTTCAGGACATTTTAGGCGTTGAACCAAAGGATGAGATCAATCTGATGATCAGGCGGGCCATACCATAGAAAATGGTATTTCTAACCTTTCAAAGGCTTTTAAGGCCCATTTTATTGTTTCTACATGCCAACTTAAACCCAAACATTTTACTTGTATGGCTGTTGTGGGCCCTAAAATCTTTTGAACGGGTTGGATTTTCGATCAGTGGGTCCCACCTGTGAGATTTCGCAATTTTAAAAAAAAAAAAAAAAAAAAAAATGCAGTGAAGCAACGCTGACAGCGCTGCCAGCGCACGGGCGGGCGGACGAAGTGGACCCACGGCCACCAGCCGTGGGCCCCACCTTGATGTTTATATGCCATCAGAACCGTTCATGAGGTGAGTCCCACCCTCAGGTGGGCCCCCTCCAAATTTCAGCGAATTCCAACACTCAGGTGGGCCGCACCACAGGAAACAGTGAATTGAATATCTACCATTGAAAGTTCCTTCTGGGCCCACGGAAGTTTCAGATCAATCTGGAATTTGGGTTACCACTCATTTCAGGCCTAAGTGACCATATGAACGGGTTGGATGTCATCTAAATACTCCAGGGTGGGCCCCACATGGGACCCACAGTGATGAATGTGTTGTGTTGTGCGTGTGCCATTTCTCACCGTACAACAGACGGTGGAACCCACGGGGCATTGTGCCCTTGTCATTGCCGTCCATCTGTTTTGATGGTGGGGCCCACTGTCCCCCTGCCACAGCAACTTATGTGGGTCTCACCATTATATATGGATACATATTACCTATTATATATTTTTTTTATATCTTATATTATATAGTTCATAATATGTATACAGTGGTGGGCCATACGTGGGACCCACCTCTATTCCCTTTTTAAATGCTTAAAAATTTACAGCAGCAGCTATTTATAGATGGTTATTTTATATACCTTTATTCCCTTAATGTATAAGTTATTGTTGTAGTTATAATGTATGTATATGACTATACATATTATATATGTGGGCCCAAGGTCCGTATGACCTTTTGAACATATTGGATTGCAAACGAATATTTCCGCGAGCCCCCTTACCAATCAGTTTGAATGGCAAATAAACATTTCAGTAGGCCTCTAGGCCATGGAAGTAGACCCATTTGATGTGTTCCAAGGCCCATGGGATTGGGCCCATTTGTTGTATTTTAAAGCCCATGAGATTAGGCCATTTGTCGTTCTAAGGGCCCATGGGTGAAGGCCCACTGAGATGTACTAGGGCCCACGAGATTAAAGTCCATTTGATGTACTTTTGGGGACCAAATTGGTGTGGCCCATTGGTCATATTTAAGACCCATGAGACTAAGCTCATGTGATGTAATCCAAGACCCACGGGTTTAACCCATTGCAATGCACATCAGACCCATTGGTGTGGCCCATCTATGTGGCCTATCTGATGAATAAAGGGCCTATGGGATATGGCATATTTGATATATATGTGAGGTCCAATGGGGACAACCTACGGTCCATTGCAATGTGTAAATCCATTATAGACTAAGTACTAAGGTTTACAAGATCGTGACTTGGGTGCAATGTTGGTTTGACGTCCACATTGCGAATGTAATGTTGGTTGGATGTCCACATTTCGACTCTCCTTAGGGCCCATTACTGGCCGTACTTGTTGTATTTCGGTCGTCCAGGCCCATCTGCATCGTAAGATAATTCATTTCGTTATAACATGTTTAGTATAGTTTCATGACCCATGATCATACGCATCATATGTATGCTTGATATGAGGATTGACTGATCATAGCATTTGCCTTCGGGCAGGTTGTTTATGGGCTTCCGGTTAGGCGGTGTTGCCCTACATGAGCGCACGGTATGCGCAGGATTGGTTGCATGACTGGATAGCGTGATTCATGCATTCTGCATTTGTGTGACATGGTTGTTGTACGCCCTAGCGACATCAGGGCCATAGCCTCCACAGACGCATCGTGGTTGGCAGGATTGGATACCGGAAATCTTGACTTACATGGGGTACTATAGATATCCCTGGGTGAAAGTCCCTAAACCCTTATGGTACCAAGAGGTTGCTCCAACGTCTAGACCGAGTGGGTAGATGAGCGTTGAGTGCCGATTACCAGACGGTTACGCTCTCCACTGTGTCGTGGTCGGTTGGAAGGGGGTACGGCCTTACCCGCCCGAGTGTAGGGGGCAATGCTAGGCTGAGTTTGACCAGCTCGAGGAATGGGTCCGCTATCGACGAGTCGCGCCCGATATTGGCAGACGGATAGTGAGGTCTCTTCCACTTACCTTATTGCGCGCGATGTGGCGGCAATCTGGTTTAGAGTGTACTAGACCCCGGTGATATTCCATTACTATGAGCTGTATTGACGTGTGGACATTGATGAGTATCTGTATGCTTGAGTTGCATTGTACATTGCATGGCCTTGGGATGGCCGATACCATTCATGTCTTGCATTGCATAGCCTTGGTACGGCTCATGACGTTTTGGTTCCATCTGCATATTCCGCATTACTCTGACATTGCATTCATATTACTACCTTGCGCACACACTTTCACCACCCTCTAAGCTTTCTGTAAGCTTATGCACGACCGTTGCGTGCAGGTGACGTTGGACTGCAGCAGCGTTGAGGCAGGAGCGCGTTGCTGAGCATTTTGGAGTTTTGTTATTTGCCATTGTATTTCCCTTTAAGCTCATTGTACTTGTAAAGTTTTTGATCATAGTGGAAATGTAATGGAGTTCTTGGTTGTTGTTTGTGGGTTATGCCTTTGGTTATGCTTATTACAAAACAAACTGGTATTTGAAATCCTCCTCGTAGCATCCCAGGATCGGAACCTGGCGAATGGGAGCTAGGAGCCGAGAATGGGGTTCTACGGAGGCTGTCGGCGCCGGATTCGGCGATCGAGAATTTTGTGAGCCCGGTTTCCGAGTTTGGGGCGTGACATGAATGGACAGCTCTGATCTTCCTAATGCATGATGGGTGGTGCCCACAAGCCAAAAAATGGTCAGATAAATGCAAATGCTGTTGTATTTTTTAGAATTGAAGAAATAAGTCAGTCACCGTGCGCTAATTGACTTTGGGTGTTTTGGTGAGTGTACATGTGTTGTGCACACGCACTCACGTAAAGTGGGTCCCACCTTGATTCTGTTGATAAATCCACACTGTCCATCTAGTTTATCATCTAATTTAAGGGGTTGAGACCAAAATTAAAGCATATCCAAAGATCAGGTGGGCCCCAAATTGCTAATATATGAGCTGATTTGTCCGTTGGGCCACTTCCAAAGGGATACAAGGGCTTAATTTTGACATGTACAGTTAATTTAGGGTCCTCAAGATAGATATAAAGTTTTGAGCCGAATGGATGACAGGAACCTTGTGATCTTGTGTCAAGGACAAATTTCAGGCCACTTAAACTTCAATCACTTGATTTTCTCAGATATCTGGCATGTAAATTTTTCGATCTCAGTCCCTAAGGTTCGTCTCTTACCTTAGTGATTTTATAGCTTTTTAATTCATAATTTTAATACCTTTTTTCAGTCCAGGCTCCTAGATTCACCTTGCATCATAAACACGATTAAAATTAGGTATTAAACAGTATCATGTTCATAAAATCAGGTAATAATTGGGGTTTAATATGCAATATTTTAACATCAATAATCTTCAGTTTCATAGAACCAAACGATAGATGCTTTATCACTTATATCTTCATCATATATTCTTTACAATACAGAGTAATCCATACCTTAAATATATGAACTTCACCCCAATTATACATTTAGAGTTAGTCTACTTGTGTTAGTGAGTGGCGGCTGCTAACAAAGATATCGGTCTCCAAGATCTCAAAGAAAATACTAATAATCTAATTATTTAAATGAGTCGAGCAGGCTTAATAGGGCATGCCTATTTAAAATATTATTTTCAACTAGCTCAAGCTTGGGCCATTACTAGCCCTACTAATGGGGCCACATCACAAGTTGTTTAGAACTCACCCAAAACCATGCATACAACCCATTAACATTTATATAAGGGTAAGATGAAATTTGCTTTCATATTTACAAAGTCATGGCCAAAAGCATCATTTTATGTGATTGACTGTTAGATTTATTTGTCCACGATCCTCTTTAACAACTTCAATGGAAGATGACCAAGAGAACCATATATGAGGTGTTTTATGATTGTACATGTAAGGGAAGAGACCATATGAAATAATAATAATAATAACAATGAAGGAGTTTTCTGGCATATCCCCAAAAGGGAGGCTAGCATACGTTAAGAACTCAAAGAAGAAAAACAAAATTATCTCACAAATGGAATTCACTCAGGCGCTTCTTTCCTTTTTTTTTTTTTTTTTTATGAAAAAGAGGCACGGCCTGCTCATAGGGCCTCCCCGCTCCATTGATCTAAGTTGTTGAGCTTTTACTCAAAAGCAACTCTAGGCCGACGTTACACCTATATCCCAGGGATGTAGAACATCAGTTTTTTGGGTTCCTCCCTAGATAGTGATCATATAATCTCCTATATTGGAATATCTTAGCCTTTTAACTTATGGCTTTTTTGTCTATACCATCTAACTTACAAGGTTCTGATCAAAAGGTCACGAGGGGAGTTCAAGGAGTTAAACTACAGGGGCCATGTGACGGTCTAAATCACTATGCAATGGACCTAACCATACAAACTAGAGGATCAGATGGGATTTTCTCTAAAATGTATTTAATTTAATTGTTTTATCTTTTCAGAAAGTAGCTATACTTTGGATGCTTGATCTAGCGGAGTGTGATGCAACAATAGTGGGCCAGGCATTAACGTTGGCATCAATTGATCTGCAAGCTTTGACCGAGGTGCTATGCTCTCGCACCCCATCCTAGATATGACTAGTAAAAAAAGCTTACTTGGACAAATATGGTACTCAACTCCATGCTGACCTTTGTCTCACAAGGAGGTTCTCTCTCTCTCTCTCTCTCTCTCTCTCTCTCTCTCTCTCTCTCTCTCTCTCTCTCTCTCTCTCTCTCTCTCTCTCTCTCTCTCTCTCTCTCTCTCTCTCTCTCTCTCTATTTGTTTCTGTTATTAATATGATGTGGCATTGCATTAGTTAGGCCTAGATTTAGGTGTAGCAGACCAAGAATTAGAATGCTCTACTGATCTAATGGGCCATATAATATTGAAATCTTGGAAATAATCAACTAATAACATTCCATTTACATGTAATTAGTAGCATAACTTGTAGAAAATATTAAATGTTAATAAAAGAAGTAAATAAAAAGGAAAAACTGGTAATTAAAAAAGTACCCTCTACCAGTATTTTAATGTGTGTGTGTGTGTGTGTATCCCAATGCTCAACTGCGCACCATTTCTTTCGAGTTCTCATGAGAACTTTTTGAAAACTTAGCACAGGTAATGTGATTCCAAATTCTGAATAGTCCATATGATGCAGCACCCCATTGAAAACTTAGCACAGGTAATGTGATTCCAAATTCTGAATAGTCCATATGATGCAGCACCCCATGATACCCCTATGGTCCAACTTTTACCCTGATCTAAAACTTTGGTGGGCCACAACAAAACAAATAGTTTTCTCCTTTGATTTCCTCTCTTTTCTATGGCTCACCAAAGTATTGGATCAAGGTAAAAGTTGGGCCTTTGGGGTTTTATGGGGTGTTGCATCACGTGGATGGGTTAGATCTTGCATGCATCATGTGAGATGAGTTCTCAAAAGTTCTCACGAGTTCTCATGAGAATTGGTGTGTAGGTGATACACACACACACATTTTTTAAACCTTAAATTTACAAATTTCCAAAGGTTAATTGCATGGTTGCCCACACAATTAACCATTGAAATTTTGTAAATTTAAGGTTAAAAAAATATTAAAAAGGATTTTGAACATAAAAAAGTATTTAGGTGCTTTAGATATGTCTTTGTCTTTAATGTGACCTAGCAGTTACCACGCACAACAAAAATACAATGTCGTACAAATGTGCAGTATAAGTGCATTGCTAGTGTACCACCATTCATCTCTTTTACACTCATATGCTACACTTTAGGAGTGAAGCACCTTATATGGTCGGGCCCACCTAATAGATCACTCGGATCGCTTATAAATGTGTAACTTACTGTAGAGCAGATATTAAGAGCCAAGCAGATGGAGAGAATGAGAATCCTTTCCATTTGATCTTTTCCTTCACAGATAAATTCATTTGGAATGAAAGGAAATTATCACATTTTGAGAGGTTGGGGTATAAATGTGCCTATTAATGGGGCATTTGGAACATAATTTACTTTAGATAAGCTACTTATGGCACAAGTAGCTTATCTTATTTTCTATTTCTTTAGCAAATAAGTATGCTATGGTAAACAAAACACTTATCAGTCGAAAAGCATGAAGGCATGTTTGGTATCAACATCATAAGTATTTTATCCCTCAGTCTATTTGGTCCCCCTCACATCCACCGTCCATCATATGAGGACAACCTTTGATATGGACCATTTATTATGTGGGCCCCACCTTTGATGTTAGTCATCCATCATGTGGGGCCACTGACAATGTTATTGTCCATCATACGGGATCCACCTTTAATACCACTGCCCATCATGTGGAGCCCACCTTTGATGTGGACCATCCATCATGTGGACCCTATCTCTGATATTGGCATCCATCATGTAGGGCTCACCTTGGATATGGACCACTCATCAGTAGGGCCCGCCTTTGATTTGGAATGTTCATCATGTGGGTCCCACCTTGATGTGGATCATCCATCATGTGGGGCCCGCCATTAGTAATTGTCCATCATGTGGAGCCCACCTTTGATGTGGATTATCCGTCGTGTGGGCCCCACCTTCAATTTGGGTGGCCCATTACTAGAGGTTTTTGCTGGATGTGGACCATTCATCACTAGGGGCCAACCTTTGATTTAGACCGTTCATCACGTGGGGCCACCTTGATGTGTGTGTGTGTGTTCCATTACTCATCATATGGAGTTCACCTTTAATATTGCTGATGGTCCATCGTGTGGGCCTGGCCCCCACCTTTAGAGTGGGTCATCCATCATACCCACTCATCTTTTATGTGGGCTATTTATCATTACTGCACACCTTTGATGTGGACAATCCATTATATGGGTCCATGTTAATATGGGTGATCCATTAAATGAAAAGCAAAAAACTTATGGGGATAACTACGGTGATAGTTTACACCCATTTTCTAAATGATGGTGATTTATCCACCATATATGCTTCAAATATATATGTGAATATCCAAGTCATATCCGAAGCTCTAGCCCAACTTTAGATGAGTAATGTCCCTGAAATAATCAAGAATAACTTAACCACTAATTTCACAAGGAAAATAATAATCATGATAATAAGCTGGTAACCTTCAAAAATTAATGGGAAAATATAGGATGCAAATACATGATTTCTCTTATGAGTGTCATATTATGTACTATAGCTGGGGGCGTCAATGGGCTGGGTTAGGGTCAGGCCAAGCTATCTCTAAGCTTAGCCCACATTATTCAACATAGACCTGAGCTTGGCCTAGACCAGTGAGGAGAGCCAAAATAGACCAGATTGGCCTCAACCTGTGATAAGCCAAATTAAAGAGTTTAGACCAAACATGGGCTGGCTTGGTTGGAGCATATAGAGAGATTGTATGTGATGGAGGGCATGAGTTAGAGCAATAACAGAGTAGAGGAATGCTCATGCCCAAAATCTGAATGGTCCACGTGATGCAACACCCCATGAAACCCCTAAGGCCCAACTTTTACCCTGGTCCAAAACTTTGGTGGGCCATGACAAATTTTTTTTCCTTTTCCATTGCCCACGAAAGTTTTAGATCAGGGTAAAAGTTGGGCCTTGGGGGTTTCATGGGGTGCTGCATCACATGGACGGTTCAGATTTTATGTTCATATCATGGGAGATGAGTTTTCATCAGAAATCTTGAGAGCGCACAGGTCAGCATTCTTCAACTAAATGACAATTTTTACATGTGTACATTACAAAATTGCCCTTGCAAATCCTAGCGGGTTGGACTCGTAGTGGGATGATTGGTTGTTATACACTATCTGAACCCTGCTCGATTGACATGCAATCCTGAATTTTAAACCTGAGGTCGACCTCAGGCTTGATATCCAGCCCAAGCTCAGCCTGAGGTGGTCTAGGCCCGATAGCCTAACCCATTGACAACCCTAACTGCAACATCTTATTCAAGGTAGCTATTTGATAATCTAGTATAGTACGACACTTGATCTGTAGGCACTCAAAAAATGTACAGCGGCATACGTTAAATCAAATTAAAGGGACTAAATTGTAAAACCCTACTTTCTCTAATTCAGTGTCAAAATCAAATTTGTTGATCAATTCTAACCTATGATCAATGAATACTTCTTTGTTGAAATAGGAAAGTTTAACTTATTTATAAGCCATGTATGCAATTTCTTGGTACCAAATGTATCCTCCATCACACCACTGGAGTATTAAAGATTTTCTCCTTCTTTAGTGGTTAGTTATTCAAGTAGAGGTTCCAATGTGATGTGGTGAAAAACTGGTATGGGAAGAATTGGTCATTTATATATATATATATATATATATATATATATATATATATATATATATATATAAAGCAACAAAACAAAGAAAAAGTCTTAATGATGTCTAAATGCCTTTCTTGATGAATGACCTTATTTGATTTTTGGTACATGGCATGTTTGTGGTGCAAACTACTTGATGATGCTTCCATGAGGCCTGCATTCTATTAAAACCAATATTTTTAATCATTTAACAAAAGAAGATATTTCATGACTTTTCAAATGCTAATACAATGAGGTTCATTTTATCATGAAGTTGTTACTTGCATGTTTAAATGAGGAACGTGACGAGGGAATAGTGATCAATCAACCAAAGGTACAAGAGGATGCCAAGAAGCTATATAAAGATGGAGAGGCTAAATGGGGAACCAACGAGAAGACTTTCATCCACATTTTCACCCAAAGGAACAAGGCTCATTTAGCTACAGTTGCTTCTTTTTATGGCCGTTCATATCAGAACTCACTAGAAAAGGTATTTTTATCTACCATTTTCAATCTTAGAAGTTGAATAATTGGTATTATTTTGTGTTTTATTGAATGATTGGAAAGAAGAAAATGTAAAACTAATTATACTTTTTGTGGTAATTCCTTGACGTAAAATCATATTATTGTAGAAAAATATTATTCTACATTAGACTTTTTATTTGAACTTTATGTTTTTAGTGTTAATAAAGCATAGTTTGTGTGAAAAAAAAAATTACACATTTTATTACTTTTTTTTAGTAGTATGGTGTGACTACCTAGTACTTTGGTATTACCCTTAAAACAAATAAGATCAATAAAATATTGTTGGGATTTCTCTTTCTTTGTGTGATTACTCATTTGCAGCATATGTTCTACCATAATACATTTAAAATGAAGGATTTAAAATTAATTATATTTTAAAAAAAGTATATCGAATGCAATTGTAATAACAACAAGAGTAAAAATGATGCATTAATTAAGATTGTTGAATACGAAGTCTCTCAAAATGAATACTTTTGATACCCTGGATTGATGGTCCATGAGAATGGAGAAATTAAGAGGGTGTTGGCCATAGTAATCAAGCTAAGTGGAAGAAAGGAGATGTGCCTCTAGAATTTTATGCGGTTGTTGTGTACCAATCAAACTTGTGGGAAAGTTTATAGGATAGTTATAAGATTACCCATGCTTTCTAGGACAAAATGTTGGGCAATCAAGGAATAACATGTTCATAGGATGAGTGTAAATGAAATGAGGGATGGATGAGTGCAAAGGCAAGAAAGGATAAAATTATGAAATGAATGCATTTGAGGCAAGTTAAGAGTAGCACCAAGAAGTAAGAGGATACGAGAACATAGGTTGAGATAGTTTGCTCATATACAATGGAAACCTGAAACTATGCCAATTAGGAGTGAGTTGGTGCAAGTTAATTGCTCTAAAAGGATACAAAGAAGGCCCAAAATGACGTAGGCGAGTTAGTAGAAAATACTTGATGACATATAATCTAATTGAAATTATGGCCCTTAATAAAGTAGTATGCAAAAGGATCCATGTAGGCAAGCCCAATTAGTTAGGGGTTAAGGCTTAAATGATGATGATGAGGACGATCATGACTACCAAAAAGATGATAAAATTTTATGTTTTACTCATTAAAGACTTCCCTTCATTCAATAAATGAATTTTACAATGAAAGTATGATTTATGGCGACAAATGTAT
The DNA here is from genome assembly GCA_037074715.1 of Magnolia kwangsiensis. Lineage (NCBI taxonomy): Eukaryota > Viridiplantae > Streptophyta > Magnoliopsida > Magnoliales > Magnoliaceae > Magnolia > Magnolia kwangsiensis. Next base: position 14,771,170 of record CM073586.1, read on the forward strand.
GTAGTTTTTTAATTACTAGAAAATAAAATAATTGAAGAAGATCTTAAGGAGTGCACACACTAAGAGGTACTCATATATATAACCAATTGAATTGCAAAACTATCGTCTAAGAAGTGGATTATGTCCATTCTATCACATGTGTGCAACATCCAACCCATCCAAAAGGTTTCCCTACCATGATGATCACCTTGTGCAAAAATTAGTTTGATCCCCTCATAAATTGGCCACACCTACATTTTTATTATTTTACCCACTTAATGAGTGAATCAACTTGTTCTTTATACTAAGTGATCCACATGGTAGGCCCAAACTATTTGGCAGTTTATATATCACATGCACATGATAGTTTGGAACTTATCACTAGTTGATCGATAGTAACTTATTTTCCAACTACTTGGATGTGAGAGGATTTATCATATATGTAGGTGCACATATATACGTTTGTATTCGTGCATAGATACATACATAAATGTGTGTGTGTATGTGTACATATATTGTGTATATATTGTGTAATGGGTGAGTAAATAAGAGAGGAGATCGTTGTCTTCTTCTCAAAAATAGCTCTTGAATCCATAAGAAGAGAAATATCTAAAATATAAGAAATAAAAGTGATATTATTGATAAAAAATTATTTACAAAGCATTTTTATATGACCTATATAAGGCAAAAATCCTAACTTTATAACTTTTTGGAAATAGTATTTACCTTAAAATAGTAAATTTATTAAAAGTAGTAAAGAACTTCTAAACTGACTCAATATCTTTTTCATGCCTTAAATAAGAACTTAAAGCCATTCGAGTACATTTTAAACTCTAAAATACATTTAAAATAGTTTTGAAATTAGTAATTTTTTTAACTAAAAACTCAAAAATAATCCTTAAAATGATCATTTTAAAATACATTTCAAGGGCCAATGATAAAGCAATGACCTTTATCATTGGCTAATAAGTATTACTCATTGATATCTTTCCAACGTTATGTTATATGTAGGAAACATATAAGTAGCTATAAAGTTGTGGCCATCGAAATTTGCAATGCCTGTTAAACCCTTGTATCAAACTTTTTAACCTAATTTCTTTCTATCTTGGCTATCCATATGACCATCCTTGACTTTGTCTTACATCAGACCCTTCCATTTGAAAAATTAAACTTGTCCTTGAGTTTTGAACAGTAGTAGCTTATCACAATCATCGGCCTTTGTATCATGTCTTATGTCTTCAACAACAACTAATAGTGAAGACCTATATATTAGATTAAAATTTTATACTTATGATGAAATTTTAGAGAAAAAAAAGGAAGATCACTTTTTTTCTTTGCAATCATTCACGCTAGGGAGTTGATTTCCACCTATTTTTTAACAATAAATTTGCAATCAATCGATCTCAATTAACATAGACTAATCACATTGTTATTACTGTTACTATTAACCTTCAATCTATACAATTTGGTCATTGTGGAGAAGGTAGAAGGGTGATTATATGCTTAAAGATTAACATAATGATCATGAAAGTAACAATCTCCTTAGCGATCGAGTCATCCACATCCACTGATTATTTCTGTTAGCCCACTCATCAACTAATCTTCTAATTGAATTAAAATGTTTTTCTAGTTCAACCATAAATTTCTTAGTTAATTTATATGTGAATCCATCAAATTATTCGATAGTAGATTCATCAAGAGTCACTCTTTCATTTGCATATATAGGTCTATTATTCTTCTTCATCAATGGATTCCTTAAGAGACGCTTCGTGATCTGCATAAGTCGATTTTTCTTCCAATTCGAGTGGGTAAAAAGAATTTAACGAAAAAATAATAATAACCATGAGCCCCTTCGACAATCGTGGTTCATTTATTACCATAAATATGTTTGCAACCATGACCTCAGTTAATTAAACGATCATTGCTTTCATCTTCTACATTGATCAAAGAATTTTTCATTAAGAGGCTTCATACTTCGCCTCAAATAATACTTGATTCCCCATAACACCACTCGTAGAATTGTCGCCACACGATCTATCATTAGATGCCATGAACTAAGGAAAGACCTCACTTTGATATTAAACTTGTAACGCTCCAGAAATTGGCACCCGAGTACATAGACTCTGATCCTTAGTTCCCAGGTGTTAACTAAATGAAAATGCATGTGTGACTCAGTTTAGATTCACATTTATTCAACACACGAATAATTAGAGTTGCGCAATTCAATTTAGTGAAACGAAAGCGAGGTAGAGAATAAAAATCAAAAAATACAGGACAAACAGTCAAGGTACAAGTGATGTTTGCCCAAATAGGAATTATACAAGCTACAACATACATACCCGAGACGGTAAAAGTGTAGAGTTTTCAGTTTACGTCAAATCCTCCATAATATGAAAACAGTGGTACAAGATGATCTAAGCCAACCCCTCTGAGGTCTGATTAGTACCTGCATCAATGATATGCCTAGTTAGTGTTTTAAAATACTGTCCCAAGTGGGAGTGAGTAGCTAACTCATTGGTTCCATTAGTTTTAAGTTACACATATTATTGACTCAATCAATGCAATTAATGATAAAATAAGAAATCGAATACTTCCTAAATACTCTTATTAAATGCATGAGGGAGATTATGAAATGATGCATACACCTTACAATCCAACATTCCCTCACAAGCGACTTCAACGCCTATTTCACAAATACCAATATTCCCTCATTGACTTCAACGCCAAATCGCCACATCCTATCTAATGTAATGCGATTGATGTATATCACGCTTCAAACTCAGAAATCTGATTCACAGGAATCCCGATTGCCAAATTCGGTGCCGATAGCTCCCGTAGTGACCCATTCTCAGCTTTCAGCGTTTATATGTCAGGTTTCGATCTTAGGATCCTACAAGGGAGATTTTTCAACGTACATTTATCTCATAAGAAGCATAACCACAAGTTTACACAAATCACAAAAGCAACATCATCATCGCATATCCACTAATATAAACTTTGATTACAATACTGAAGGGAAATACATATATCAAAATAAAATCAAAACTCCAGAAGACAGCTACACGCTCCATGCTCAATGCCACTACTGCAACCTAACATTACTTGCATGCATCTATCATGCATAAGCTTATAAAAAGCTTAGAGGATGATGTAAGTGTGTACACAAGGTAAGTGTCAAGTATTCAATATAATGCCATAATCATATAATATCGAAAATACTGGTAAGATCATGAATCATACGATATCAGAGTAAGCGAAAATACTAACAAGTCCATGAGTTAAATCACTATCAGAATATGCAATACAGATCAGTTATGTAAATGAGGAGTCATAGATAGCCAAATATCATATGTCGATAATGCAATACAATATACAATTCCTGATGAGTTCATGAATACTCTCAGCCATATCTAGACCATATAAATGCAGAAATATAGTAATCCAAAATGTCATATGCTGTGGATGTAATGAAATATGCAGTGCAAATGGCATGACTATGCTGGAGTGTGAAGTCGAGATGATAGTACGTAGTATCGCAGGCTATGGGGTCCATCACAAGGGACTTCTATCCAAACTAGTCCCATACCTAATTTGGATAGTCAGACTTAATGTAGTAAACTCCTGATCTCAGGTTAGTCGCACACCCTAACCAAAATCCTGGCCATTATGAAAGTACATGTAATAGATAATTACACACCACCAGCCAGAGTAGATAGTGAATGAATGAATAAATGAGTATGCAACTCCTGTTAAAAAAGTCCACATATCAGTACAGTTCAACTCTGTGATCATCATCGGGGTCTAGTACACTCTACATGTAAATCGTCAATGTAACGACCTAAAAAAATCCGTACTTAGACTCGAGTACCTCCTTCAGTAGAAATCATTTTAGCCTTAATCCTTTAGAAATTGAATATGTGTTGGTTAGCGCTAAACTAGATTGTATGTGAAATTAGCACCGATAACTTTCAATGCGATCTATAAGACCCAGAACCTAGAGAATCCTTGACACTATCTTATCCTGAAATCTAGGATCCAACTCTAAACCCAGTTGCTCCCAGAAATGCTTTATAATTTTGTATTGGGTTTAGACCGCACGTCGAAAGCCTGATAGCTATGAACTTAGACTATTACGACCGCCTAGTTGGACTTGACAATCATCTAGAAAATTAAGCCCAAACAATGTCCTGAGACCATTTTATTAAGCCTGGAGTAAAGAGAGTAAGAAAATGAAGATTTTTAGAAAATTAATTATGATTTTAAGTAATCTGGAACGTTTCACTTGCCCGCTATTTTTAAGCGTTCTGACCGTTAGAATTCGATCCAAATTCACCCTTGGATCAGGATAGATGGCCTTTTCATGTCATAGAACTTGTAGCCCTAATCGAATACCGGTAACCGTTGAATTGAAGCTAGTCCACCACGGACGATCTGGGAACTTGATCGGACCGAAAACTTAACTTATTAAAGATCCGATGCTAGTGAGCTTAAGTCCGACCGCATTTGATAAGAGGACCTCCAGAAGTGCTCCGTTAGATCGAAAAGAGTCTGATTTGGTTATAACCTAAGTATAACTTGCCCTTAAGACTGTTTTCATCAAGTTTAGGCTTATAAAAAGGCCTTAAACCCCCATTTCCAAATTCTATACGAATTTCCTAAACCCTAGTTGCTTAAGAGAGAGAAAAGAAAGAGAAAGTGTGGGAGAATTTGTCGAATCACCATAGGATTCTTCCTAGTCCATCTAAACATCGAATCTGCATATCTGAATTATTCTTCCGGCGATTCTAATTCTATATTTGGGTAAGTTAAGCTAACCCCAACCTGTTTTTAAACCTAGAATAGTTTGAATGACGTTATAGCTAACCTGTTTCATGCCATAGGTAGCGTATCCGCCGTTGACGAAGACACATCGTCTGAATCATATCGAATACGTATTTTCTGGTTTAAGGTGCAGACTATATATATTTAGGTTATCGTTTTCAAGACTTCCAACGTTAGATAATGATTTATTCATGTTGTGATTGCCATTACACATGCCAAATGCGCTATCCGTTTTGATGTCCGTATATGGATGCTTTATATTGTAAATAGCATATTTCATGTATATGTTAGAATACTTGTATGCGTATGGAATCTACTGTTTTGATTGCCATGATTAATTGTCATTGTTATATGCTTGATATGTATGCGGTAACTCCTTGGCGAAAGGACTTGCCCTAATATGCAATAGAGTCGACATACGTGATCTATGTTGAATAGTGTAATCTAAGTGTTTGTATAAATGCCTAAATGAGTTAGAAGTTAGTAAAGTGTGATTACTAAGGTTGTTGGGATATGAATCTCAATTACAACACTTGAGTATATGATTTCCTCCATGAATCATGTAACTTAGATTATCCATGTTACATATGTGTATGATTTCCTCCATGTACTGTATTTAAGTTTCAATTATATATCAGGAATGTTCAGTTGAATGTAGGATATGAATCATGCTAGTTATTGAGCTTGTATGTGAGTGTGCCTGTACTACAGTCCAAGTAATCGGTAACCGTTCTGTAAATATTGGTTGAGGTGGTTTTCACCACGTAGGATGAGTTCAATGTTGAGGGTCAAATATTTCATATTAGACCCCAGATATTGTCTGGATTTACGAATATTGTACTGTTTAATAGCCCAATTTAATTGTGTTTGTGTTGCAAGGTGGATTTGCGGATGTGGACTGAAATTAGATGCTAAAAGTATGAAATTAATGCTCAAGATTCACCAGAGCAAGGGACGGACTTCAGAGGACCAAGATTGACGGATATACACGGTCAAAAATTCGAGAAAACTAAGAAACTGAAGCTCAAGTGGCTTGAAACGTACCTAGAGTGCAAGATCACAGACCCACCATCAGTTTGGCTCAAAACTTTATACGTGGCCTGAGGACAAGAAAGTAACCGTACAAGTCAATTTTCAGCCATTGCATCCCTCTAGAAGTAGCCCAACGGGCAGATCAGCCCCTTAAATCCTTTAGTGGGGTCCACCTGATCTCTGGATACACTTCAATTTTGGTTTCAACTGTTTAAATGAGGTGAGAAAGTGGATGGATAGATTGGATCTTGCATATACATTAAGTGGGACCCACCTTGCATGTGCGTGTGCACAGCCCACGCGCGGGCGCCGTGCATCGAACAAAGTCAAGTTGGTCAGCAGCACGCTGACCGAATCCTTCTTCCAGATTTGAAAACGGACAGCGTCTTTACGCTGTCCGTCCGTTTTTCGTGTAGTGGGCCCCACCCATCAGCCTTATCAAAGATCTGAACCGTTCATTCGTCTCGTGCGTCAGCCACCACCTACACCTAGGTGTCAGAATTCCAAGAAGCAGCGAGGATTCGTTTTTAGCCATTCAAATAGAAAACAGATGGTGGAATAGAAGATCTCGTGGGCCTCACCAAAATCACTAAAAATTCACCATTTCCTGACGGTTTTTCGCCAGAAATTCAATGGACGGTATAGATTTTCCATATAATGTCGTCCTGGGGCCCACCGACCATCACAGCGAGAGTAGGTGCGGCCTCTGTTTCGCAACAGAGGACGCTGATTCATGTTGTGGGTCCTATACATTGTACATATGAACAATCTGGACCGTCCATTAGACCAAAATGGTCCATGTTACCACTGCCTAGGTGGCATTATTTCAGAATATCGCGAGGATCTAAATCCAATCTGTCAAACGCAAGATTGACGGCGGAATGGAAGATTAAGTGGGCTGCGTCAAAAGACGTCCAAAATTATCCATAACCGGCCAAAATTTCAAGCTAAACAAGATGAATGGAATGGATTTCCTTCCTGACCTCAATCAAGGGCCCATCAACAAGGACAGATGCGTAAGATGAGTTGGCTGTGTAAGTGGGAGTTGCAAAACTCCACCGACAATCTGCTATACGAAGTGGCCCTTCTGCCGACTCCAGAACCGGCTTCCTTGCTGGCTATAAAAGGGGAAGGAAGGGAGAGAGAGAGGGGATATTCAGATCTGGGGGAGGCTATTCACGGCTGGAAGCTGGGCTTGGACGTGAAGCAGGGAAGAGAAGGAGAGTAATATATTTTTAAGTTCTTTTGTTTTTGTTTGTTTTTAGTATTATTTCTTGTAAGATGATTAGCCCAATCATGTTTATGGGCTAAACCTCTTAGCTAGGGCTAAGAGGTGAAGCTTGTAGCATGATGGGAGATCCTCCGCTTGTGCCTTTTGTTTAAAACTGAATTGATATTGATTTAAGTTTATTAATGAAATGTTTTTAGTCTTTAATGGTCTGTTGTGACTAAAATTACAATGGGTCTGCAATGGCTTTGAATATTTCCTTTCCTTTTGATGTTTATGACGTCAGGAAGCCCCGTTGTTCACCATCATCTCCTGGGCATGGTCGGATGACAGTACCCTTCCTAACTTCATACATGTTGATTGGTTGGCAATTAGTTTAATTCTATTGTTTATCATAGTCTCCTGGGCGTGGTTTGTTGATGGAATCCATTCTAATTCATACACCTTTCATCTCTTTGAAAACTAGATCAACGGCAGTTCAGTAATTTCCATGATTTTTGATGCAAGCATAAGTTCTCCCTGATCTCTACAAGTGGATCCTCTGAATCCCTAGTTTCATATTCATGATTTTTCTTAAGTTTTAGATAATAATCTCACAATTCTTTATTAAATTTTATTTGATTTAGATTTCATCCCATTCTAGTTCTAGTTCTACTTAGTTTTAGATAACGTATAAGTTTCAGTCTCTTGGGATTCGACCTCCGTCTTACCGAGTTATTACTACATCACAACCCTACACTTGGGGAGTGAACAAGTTTTTGGCGCCGTTGTCGGGGACTGTCGGCTACATTTTTCTGAAATTAATTAGTTTTAGGATTAGTTTAAGATTAGATTTTCTTTTTAGAATTTTTTAATTCTAATTTTAGAAACTTAGTTATTTTCCTTGTTAGAAATTTTTTCCTGACTTTAGAAACTTGTTATTCTTCATTCTATCTGATTTTTAGAACTAACCCAATTTTTCTGTTTTGTAGGAAACTTCTAATTTAGTAAGATCTTTCTAATTTCTCTTTCTTTGGAATTTCTTCTTTTCTCTAGAAATTAGTTTACTTTTAATTAGGATTTTCTATTATTAGAAACTAACTTGTTTTGTTTATTCTGCAGGCTCTTAATCTAGGACTTCAAATTTGGTAATTTCTTTCCATCTCTCCCCTCTATTTTCTAGATTTCTACTTCTTCCTTTCTCTTAGGTTTAAGTTAGAATTTGAGGGCTGAGTGTGTTTTATGATCCAGTGGGCACGCGACAACACTCGACGTCTCGTGACTGAAGGAGGATTAGTTGAGGGGTTGACTGTCCATCGCAAGACTAGACACCACTTGAATTCTCCTGAGTTAGAGGACGTTATGGCTGAAAATCAACCTCAAGCACTACCCCAACCAAGGGTTGAGGAAGTACATGATGAGAATGAGGTGCATCAGGCACCCCCGCCTCGTACTTTACGAGATTATTTACAACCGGCGGAGGTGAGTACGCCCTCATGCATGATTTTTCCTGAGAATACAGGACATATGGACATCAAGCCAGGGGTTATCCAACTCCTTCCTAAGTTTCATGGGCTTGAGTCTGAAGAACCATACTTGCATCTGAAAGAGTTCGATGAAATCATAGGCACCTTATACTTTCCTAATGTATCTGAGGATACTATTAGGCTGAAACTCTTTCCATTTTTCTTAAAAGAAAAAGCCAAGACGTGGTTACATTCACTGCGTCCTAGATCCATTGGCACATGGAATGATATGCAAAGAGAATTTATAAAGAAATTTTTTCTACATCATAAGACAATTACCCTCAGGAGAGAAATCATGAACTTTGTCCAAAAGGAAGATGAAACATTCTTCCAATGTTGGGAAAGGTTCAAGGATCTGTTTAATGCATGCCCACAACATGGCTTTGAAATATGGCGCATTACGAATTTTTTCTATGATGGGTTAACATCTTCCATGCGCCAAATGGTCGAGACAATGTGTAACGGAGATTTCATCAATAAAAATGTCGACGAGGTATGGGATTACCTCGATAGTCTCGCTGAAAAAACACAATCATGGGACTATTACCCAAGGACGAACGCTACGTCTAGGCCAACTCATTCAAGGGAAAAAGGAGGAATATATCTCTTGAAAGAGGATGATGATCTTAACGCTAAGGTGGCTAATCTCACCAGAAAATTTGAGGTCATGGAAGGAAAGAAGGAAAATGTTAATGAAAGTGTTTGCGGCATCTGTGATTGCAACATTCATACTACTGAAAATTGTCCTTCAATACCTGCCTTTCGAGAAGTATTGAATGAACAATCTAATGCCGTCAATAACTATCAAAGACCTTTCAATGGACCACCCTCTAATACATACAATCCTAGTTGGAAAAATCATCCAAATTTCAGTTGGAGGAATGGACCAACGGCTACATCTCAAGGTTTCCTAAACAAAAATTCAACTCAAGAGAAACCTCAAGAGGATTTGGTTCTAAAACATTTTCAAAAGTAAGAGCTTTTCAATCAGGGTATGATGCAAGCCTTTCAAGACCTTACAAAAGCAATACATGAACTTAAGGCTGAAAATACGATTGGAAACAAGGGAAGCTTCCTTGCTCAACCTCTTCCCAATCCTAAACTGCATTATGACGTTAGTGATCCCAGCTCTTCAAATCAAATGGGGCACACTAAATCCATCACCACTCTTAGGAGTGGGAAGGTTATTGATAAAACTCTTCCGGTTAGGCCCGAAAAGCCTCAAGAACCAGAAGAGGATAACGATGATGGATCTAGTGGCGCCCCACAAAAATTTGAACCGGAACCTCTAGAAAAGTCAGTTGCTCCATTTCCCCAATGGTTGGTTGAACCAAAACGTCTCTCTAACTCTCAGGATATCCTAGAGGTGTTGAAACAAGTGAAAGTCAACATTCCTCTGCTTGATGTTGTAAAAGAGATTCCTTTATATGCTAAATTTCTAAAGGACTTATGCACTACCAAACGACGAAAAAGTGTTCAGAAGAAGATCTCCTTGACTGAGAAAGTGAGTGCCATCCTGAAACAAGATGTGCCGCAAAAATTCAAAAATTCCGGTTGCCCAACCATATCATGTGTATTCGGGAACTATCGAATTGATCATGCACTTCTTGACTTAGGAGCAAGCGTCAATCTGATTCCCTACTCGGTATACCAACAGTTGGGTTTGGGTGAATTAAAATCCACTTGAACCACACTACAACTTGCTGATCGTTCTGTTCGTGTACCAAGAGGGATCATCGAGGATGTGTTGGTCCAGGTTGATAGATTCTACTACCCTGTTGATTTTATCATCTTGGACACTGAACCCATCAACAACACGAGCACTCAGATTCTCGTCATCCTTGGTCGCCCATTCCTGTCCACTTCAAATGAAATTATCAATTGCAGGAATGGTGTTATGACTATGTCTTTTGGAAATTTGACATTGGAATCGAATATCTTTTTTAATAACGGCAGCAGCTCAGAGGATGATGACGATTTTCACGATGTTAACATGATTGATTCTTTTGTGAAAGACATAACACCTCTCACCTTATCCTCTGATCCTCTAGAGACGTGTCTGGCCCACTCCCATGATCTTGATGATGATATAATTAGGGAGACGTGTGCCATGCTGGATACTGCACCGGTACTTGAAGTTAACCGGTGGAGGCCACAAATTGAAGAATTGCCCCAAACTGATGTAGTGCCTCTACCGTCTAACCTCAAGCCACCGAAGCTTGACCTAAAACCTTTGCCCTCTTATTTAAAATATGTCTATTTAGGTCAAGATGAGACATATCCAGTGGTGATCTCTGCCTACCTAGAGAAAGAACAAGAGAGTATGCTCATATCTACTCTCATTGAGCATAAGGGAGCTCTTGGATGGACGATAGCGGACCTCAAGGGAATTAACCCATCGATTTATACTCACTGCATATATCTTGAAGATAATGCAAAGGCTGTTCGTCAATCACAACGTAGACTAAATTCAAACATGAAGGAAGTGGTTAAGGCCGAGGTTCTCAAACTATTGGAAGTGGGGATCATATACCCCATATCCGATAGTCAATGGGTGAGTCCAACTCGGGTGGTTTCTAAGAAGTCCGGGATCACCATCGTATCCAATGCCAATAATGAACTCGTGCCGACCAGAGTTACTACTGGTTGGAGAATGTGCATTGACTACAGGAAGCTGAATACCGTCATTAGGAAGGACCACTTTCCTTTGCCCTTTATAGATTAGATCTTGGAAAGGTTAGCTGGTCATTCCTATTATTGTTTCCTTGACGGGTATTCAGGTTATAATCAGATTGAAATCGCCCCTGAAGATCAGGAAAAGACCACATTTACATGTCCCTATGGCACCTTTGCTTACAGAAGGATTCCATTCGGGTTATGTAATGCCCCTGCCACCTTTCAGCGATGCATGATAAGTATCTTTTCTGACATGGTGGAAAAATATTTAGAGGTCTTCATGGACGATTTCTCTGTTTTCGGTTCATCTTTCAGCGAGTGCTTAGCAAGTCTTAAATGTGTGCTGAAAAGATGCGAAGAAAAAAATTTGGTGCTTAACTAGGAGAAGTGTCATTTTATGGTTCAAAAGGAAATTGTCCTTGGGCATATCATCTCGTCCAAAGGAATCGAGGTAGATAAGGCCAAAATCGATCTTATCTCTAACCTACCTCCACCCAAGAATATCAGAGATGTGCGATCCTTTTTAGGACACACAGGATTTTACAGGCGATTTATAAAGAACTTTAGTCTTCTCTCTCGTCCTTTATGTAATCTTCTTCAAAAGGATGCATCATACGAGTGGACTGAGCAATGCCAAGAAGCTTTCACTAAGCTTAAAGGCATGTTAACCACTGCACCTATCATGTAGCCACCCGACTGGAGTCTTCCTTTTGAACTTATGTGCGACGCCTCTGATTATGCTCTTGGAGCGGTTCTAAGCCAAAGAAAAGATACGCGGCCTTATGTCATTCACTATGCAAGTAGGACTCTAAATCCTACCCAAGTGAACTATTCAACCACGAAAAAGGAACTCTTAGCCATAGTGTTCGCTTTGGACAAATTTTCGTCCTACCTGATCGGATCCAAGATCATTATTTATACAGATCATGCGACACTTAAGTATCTTCTTTCCAAGAATGATTCTAAGCCCCTCCTAATACGATGGATCCTTCTACTCCAAGAATTTGATTTGGAAATTAAAGATAAAGACGGAGTAGAGAACGTAGTGGCTGATCACCTTTCTCGCCTTAATACCTCTGATTCCCTTGAGGCGACCCATATCAATGACATGTTCCCTAATGAACAACTTTTTAGAGTCTCCCATTCACCTTGGTTCACTGATATTGCTAATTATCTTGCTACAGGTGCCATACCGACACACTGGATGTCACAAGATAAGAAGAAATTCTTTACTAAGGTGCGTAACTTTTTCTGAGATGATCCATATTTGTTTAAATATTGTCCAGACCAAATCTTACGGAGATGTGTGCCAGACGATGAGCATCAGAGTGTCATCTCCTTCTGTTACTCACAGGCCTGTGGTGGTCACTTTTCTACTAAAAAGACCACGGCCAAGATTCTAGAGTGTGGCTTTTACTGGCCCACTATGTTCAGGGACACTCATGAGTTTTGCAAAGCTTGTGAGCGTTGTCAAAAATTGGGAGCATTGTCCCGTCGAAATATGATGCCTTTGAATCCCATCCTTATCATTGAAGCATTTGATTGCTGGGGCATTGATTTCATGGGACCATTCCCCCAATCATTTGGAAATCTGTATATTTTGCTCGCCGTAGACTATGTCACTAAATGGGTCAAAGCAATTTTGTGCCGTAAAAATGACCATCGCACGGTCATTAAATTTTTGAAAGAAAATATCCTGTCGCGGTTCGGAACGCCCCGAGCCATCATTAGTGACGGGGGCTCACACTTTTGTAATAGACCATTTGAGGGTTTAATGAAGAAATAAGGTATCTCTCATAAGGTGAGCACCTCATACCATCCACAGACAAGTGGACAAGCTGAGATTTTCAATAGGGAGATCAAACATATCCTAGAGAAAACGGTTAACCCTAACCATAAGAATTGGTCAATTCGATTGACCGATGCTTTATGGGCATACCGTACTGCTTTCAAAACTCCTATTGGAACATCTCCCTTTAGACTTGTCTATGGGAAGGCTTGTCACTTGCCTGTGGAATTGGAACATAAAGCATACTGGGCGATCAAAAATCTAAATTTTAATCTGGACAACGCTGGCTCACTATGCAAACTTCAGTTAAATAAACTTGAAGAAATTCGGAACGATGCGTACGAGAACTCGAGAATTTACAAGGACAGGATGAAGGTGTTTCATGATCAACATATTCTACGGAAATCATTCACGCCAGGTCAGAAAGTCCTCTTGTATGACTCTCGACTACATCTCTTTTCGGATAAGCTTCGATCTCGTTGGACCGGCCCTTACATTGTTTTCACTGCTTATCCTCATGGGGCCGTCGAGATAAGAGATCCCGACAATGGCAAGGAGTTTAAAGTAAATGGACATCGATTAAAACCATTTGTCGAGACATTTGATTTAGAGGACATGTCCATGCCTCTGATTGCTCCTGTTTACCAGGACTGATCTCCTAGTCTGATGGAGGTATAGGTAGGGTTATCGCTTTCATAGGACTAGGATTGTTGCTTTATTTATCTGGCTGAAGACAGTAAATTTAGCGCTCCTGGGAGGCAACCCAACTTTTCATTTCATTCTTTAGTAGATGATTCAATGTTTGTGGGTAACATTACTGCAAACCCTCACGAGACTACAACTCATCCACTAGGGGTAACCTAGGGGTTTAAAGGCTTGTTGCATACGCTAAATGCAATCGAGAGCACCTGCAAAAGTGGTATAGGTAGGATTTTATTTTCGTTATTTTTATTTTTATTTTTCTCTCGTGCTAACCAGCTTCCATACTATGATCTCGTGAAAAATCTCTCTTGATTCGTTATCCAGGTACTATCTTCCCATCACTTTACTTTCGTTGTTCCATGTGCATTGCATGCCTATATCTTTTACATTGAGGACAATGTAGATTTTAGGTTGGGGGTGGGAGATTAGGCTTCCTAATCAGTATTTTCTTGGTCTTGAGCAAAAATTGTGAAAAAATTGTGAAAATTTTTAAAATTTTTTCAGAAAATTCTTGTGAATTCGAAGTGATTTTGACAGATATCCCTAATTTATATTTTCAAGATACGTGATGTTGGTAATTTCGGACTCTGGGATTCAGTATCTGTTAAATTTCGAAGTTAAGATCGAGTTATTAATCCATGATTAGAAGATGTAAACATTGATTGAGTCATGATTTCACATGTCACGTCTCGCCTACACATTTAGATTTCAGTTCCATATCGAAGGATTAACTTGGTAATCACTGAGCATGAAAGGAACCAGCTTGAAATATCTTGCCATCATGGTATAAAAATTGAAAAGGTTGGGTAATTAATCTTCACCATAGGTTTGCTCCCTATAGGTGCGGAGTTAATTCCCCATGAATGATGTGTGAAAAAGGTCTAGGAGTACGGTCTTCACCATAGGTTTGCTCCCTATAGGTAAGGATTTAATTCCTCTTCTTGACATGACTATTAATGAAAAAATAAAAAGTTGAAAGGATCAAAAGATGGAATTTATATGGCAAGTTTGGTTATCAAGAATTCTCCTGTTGATTACCTATGATTTCATGCAATAACAAATTGAATCTTAATGTTGATAAGTCAAGAGTACATTATACGCCCATGGAACTCAACGTTTAGAATTGTTCTAATTGATGGATTAATTCTTTGAACTTGATTATGAAGGTTACTATGTGCTCGAGTCCAGGAGAAAGTAATACCCAACATCCATGAATCTTAGAATTCTAATGCTTGGATTATTTTTCAAATATCACTCGGGTTCATAGAAAATTCTTTTATAATTCTCACTTATTTCTCGCATACTTTGCTCGGGACTAGCAAAATGCTGGTTGGGGGTTGTGTTGAGGGTCAAATATTGCATATTAGACCCCAGATATTGTCTGAATTTACGAATATTGTACTGTTTAATAGCCCGATTTAATTGTGTTTGTGTTGAAAGGTGGATTTACGGATGTGGACTGAAATTAGATGCTAAAAGTATGAAATTAATGCTCAAGATTCACCAGAGCAAGGGACGGACTTCAGAGGACCAAGATTGACGGACATACACTATCAGAAATTCGAGAAAACTAAGAAACTGAAGCTCAAGTGGCTTGAAACGTGCCCAGAGTGCAAGATCACAGAATTCCCACCATCAGTTTGGCTCAAAACTTTATACGTGGCCTGAGGACAAGAAAGTAACTGTACAAGTCAATTTTCAGCCATTGGATCCCTCTACAAGTAGCCCAACGAGCAGATCAGCCCCTTAAATCCTTTAGTGGGGTCCACCTGATCTCTGGATACACTTCAATTTTGGTTTCAACTGTTTAAATGAGGTGAGAAAGTGGATGGACAGATTGGATCTTGCATATAATTAAGTGGGACCCACCTTGCATGTGCGTGTGCACAGCCACGCGCGGGCGCCGTGCACCGAACAAAGTCAAGTCGGTCAGCAGCATGCTGACCGACTCCTTCTTCCAGATTTGAAAATGGACAGTGTCTTTACGCTGTCCGTCCATTTTTCGTGTAGTGGGCCCCACCCATCAGCCTTATCAAAGATCTGAACCGTTCATTCGTCTCGTGCGTCAGCCGCCACCACCTACACCTAGGTGTCAGAATTCCAAGAAGCAGCGAGGATTCATTTTCAGCCATTCAAATATAAAACGGACGGTAAAATAGAAGATCTCATGGGCCTCACCAAAATCACTAAAAATTCACCATTTCCTGACGGTTTTCCCCAGAAATTCAATGGACGGTATGGATTTTCCATGTAATGTCGTCCTGGGGCCCACCGACCATCACAGCGAGCGTAAGTGCGGCCTCTGTTTCACAACAGAGGACGTTGATTCATGTTGTGGGTCCCATACATTGTACATATGAACAATCTGGACCGTCCATTAGACCAAAATGGTCCATGTTACCACTGCCTAGGTGGCATTATTTCAGAATATCGCGAGGATCTAAATCCAATCCGTCAAACGCAGGATTGACGGCGAAATGGAAGATTAAGTGGGCCGCGTCAAAAGACGTCCAAAATTATCCATAACCAGCCAAAATTTCAAGCTAAACAAGATGAATGGAATGGATTTCCTTCCTAACCTCAATCAAGGGCCCACCAACAAGGACAGATGCGTAAGATGAGTTAGCTGCGTAAGTGGGAGTTGCGAAACTCCACCGACAATCTGCTATACGAAGTGGCCCTTCTTCCGACTCCAGAACCGGCTTCCTTGCTGGCTATAAAAGGGAAAGGAAGGGAGAGAGAGAGGGGATATTCTGATCCGTGAGAGGCTATTCACGGCTGGAAGCTGGGCTTGGACGTGAAGCAGGGAAGAGAAGGAGAGTAATATATTTTTAAGTTCTTTTGCTTTTGTTTGTTTTTAGTATTATTTCTTGTAAGATGATTAGCCCAATCATGTTTATGGGCTAAACCTCTTAGCTAGGGCTAAGAGGTGAAGCTTGTAGCATGATGGGAGATCCTCCGCTTGTGCCTTTTGTTTAAAACTGAATTGATATTGATTTAAGTTTATTAATGGAATGTTTTTAGTCTTTAATGGTCTGTTGTGACTGAAATTACAATGGGTCTGCAATGCTTTTGAATATTTCCTTTCCTTTTGATGTTTATGACGTCAGGAAGCCCCGTTGTTCACCATTGTCTCCTGGGCATGGTCGGATGACTGTACCCTTCCTAACTTCATACATGTTGATTGGTTGGCAATGAGTTTAATTCTATTGTTTATCATAGTCTCCTGGGCATGGTTTGGTGATGGAATCCATTCTAATTCATACACCTTTCATCTCTTTGAAAACTAGATCAACGGCAGTTCAGTAATTTTCATGATTTTTGTTGCAAGCATAAGTTCTCCCTGATCTCTACAAGTGGATCCTCTGAATCCCTAGTTTCCTATTCCTGATTTTTCTTTAGTTTTAGATAATAATCTCACAATTCTTCATTAAATTTTATTTGATTTAGATTTCATCTCATTCTAGTTCTAGTTGTACTTAGTTTTAGATAACGTACAAGTTTCAGTCTCTTGGGATTCGACCTCGGTCTTACCGAGTTATTACTACATCACAACCCTGCACTTGGGGAGTGAACATTCAACAAATCTGAGTCATGCTTGGGATGTTCGGCAGTGGTTAGGCCACACGGAGTGCTCATGCATTTCATGTCCTTCAACTCAACGTGCTCTTGGCCTAATTGAGCTTATCAACTAACCCGATTGACCGATGTTTGTTCACCATGTTTGGTCGCTACTGTTTGAATCTAAGGCACTGAGCTTACCAATGAAACTCCCGTTAACCATGGTACCGTGATCCCCTAAGACTCATGAGCCAGACATGGTGGTATGGGACACCGTGGTAGAGCTGTCGGCCTACGCCAGGGCTACAAACCTCCCCGTAATGACCAGTGAGCACTTTATTCTCGTGAGCAGATTATGGTAGTATGGGGTACTATATTCTTACTATCGGCCTGCATTGATTGGTGACGAGCCCTTTGTATGACCTCGAGTATATCCTGACACTGCATAAGGGCGACGAGTCTTGTTGCAGTATTATTGATATAATTAGGCCTGTATTGATTTGGTGATGGGGGAGTGGTATAACGATTACGCGCAACAACCCTGACAGCCTTGGAGCGACCTAGAACTGTGACATCGTATAAGAATCCCTAGGACTGACGACCGTAGAATGGATCAATGTTGAGAATTAATACAAGGGAGGTGTCTTAGCTTCCCCATCCTGCTGTATGAAAAGGACTAATAAGTACTTGGTAAGAATGCTTATATCATCGCATTACATGTGCTATTGGTGTTGGTGTAAGAGCAATGAGGAAGTGACTAACATGCGCGATAATAAGATGAAGATCGTAGAGGGAGATTGTGGTGAGGGCATGCATCATTCCTTCATAACATTCATGCATTAACAAGAGTATCTAGGACATGTTTGATTGTACTGCTTTATCATTACTGCTTGATTGGATTGATAACATGTTAACCTTTGCGATATAGTACCACTGAGTTGATCACTCACTCCCACGTTCTGGGACAATGTTTAAACACCAACTAGACTCTGATTTAGTTGCAGATAATGAAGATGTTGGCGAGGTAGAGCTAGACTTTGATGAGGACGAGGAGGCGTTCTCATTTATGCAGTTTTCAGGCGGGTTCATGTGAGCCTTGTCCTGACGAGCGGGGATTTCTGGGATATGTATATGATAATTTTGCTTAGTTTGATACATGTATCTGAGACATAGTTATATATATTTCCCTGGGCAGAGCATGCTTATTTTGGAGATTATTTTTGAATCATATATGTATTTAAGTCTTCCGCTTGCATTTTCTCAATGTCTCTGAATTATGTCTGCTGTTCTGGCTTGATCTATTTCATGTTTTACACACTAACACAAACAACATTCATCCATCATCAAATAATGTTGCATAAGTGATGTTCTGGAACTCAGGAGCTGAGTTATGCTCGACCCCTGATTTTTAGGGCGTTATAAGTTGGTATCAGAGCATAATCTGGATTAAATTGGTCCTGGGTTAGGGTCACACACTGCACGTTGATGCCACTATAACATAGGAGGGTGTGAGAATAATCTAGAAACAGAACTAGGACTCCCAGTTTGTCTTTTGACGAAAGTTTACTGAAAATGATCGCCAAGATTGAGTCTGTGCACATTCCTGATCACACACGTCGACACCAAATCAAGTCTAGATCGTCAATTGATGGGTATATCCGCATTTCATCCCATTTCAACCATCAGAAATTGGTAAAAGTGAATAGAGACCAGATTAGTTCCGAAAGGACCCGAAATGGCTCAAATCGGAAGAAGGGGGCCAAACGATCAAGTTCTAGGGGGTTCCAGGGTGGGACCCTAACTTTTTAAGACCCAGGGGATGGTGAGGACCTCGCCCAATCAGCGAACCCTCGCCAGTTTGTCCAGAGGCCGGCGAGGGCCTCGCAAGTTAGCTGGCCCTGTGGGCTGGTCCGTCCTGGCCGATTGTGTTTGGGGGCTAGGGTAACCCCCTGATGTGTGGGCCGTCGATTAAAACCCCTCCAAACCCTCACTTTCTTCACAAAGTGACCCCCCAATCTCTCCCTTTCCTTCAAAGTTACTGTTTTCTCTCTCAAACCTCCCTTCCAATCACTCCTTCCTTCATTTTTCGTTATTCCCTTCATCCCTCCACCGTTCTCAGCCATACCCAGCACTTACTCTCTCCATTTTCTGCGATTGGAGCTTCCAAAGCTCTCATTTGAGCTCCAAAACGTGCCAGTCCCCAACCTCTCTTATCTTGATCTTTCCTTTCTTCTATTTTCCCTCTCTTTGACCCATTACATTCCTCTTTCAGACCTAGATCCGTGGAAACCCATTAGGTTAGCCCTTTTTCTTCATTTTTCTTCTCTTTCCATGGCTTTCATGGAGGTTATTGTAGCCTTTTTCTCCATTTCCACTATCCTTTCATTGACGGGCAAAAAGCGTGCCCCTACGGATGAGGCTGGGCTTAGTCATCCCGCTCGTTCGAGGCGGCCTAGAGGAGCTATCGCGAGTCCAAGTGTTCGGAGAGAATTACATTCGAAGCAAGATTTAGATCCCCAAGCTCCATTTGGAAGATCGTTGTTGGCAGAGTTGGCTCATGGCGTCTATGAGGATCGTAGGGTTCTCTTTGAAGAACATGTGGATGGGCGACTCTTTGACGAGTATTTGTTGTTCGAGCGTGTGGAAGCTGCAGGGTGGGGTCCGCTATTTGAGGGCGAGTCTTGGGCAAATGTGAGTACTGTTCGGGCCTTTTATGCTCATATTTGGGATCCTACGCTGGAGCCATTGCAGTTCAAGATCCCCTTCGACAGAGATCGGAAAGCCGCAATCAATGCTGGGTTGATAGCTCGACTCCTGAATGTGTCACTTGGCAAAGTACATCCAAGTGCAAGGAATCTGAATAGTGTTTATGAGAGAGATCGCCGCACCAGGTTTCTATGTGGTCGTTTGGTTACGTGGTAGCATAACAAGAGGCTCTTAGCGACCATATATCAGGCAATTTTCGTCTGCTTCACCTGCACGTTCAATGTTTATCCCAGGTGGAGCAATCGTAGTGAATGCACGCGTCTCATGGTAGATTTTCTGTATCAAGTGGGGCAGGGAGAGAAGGTGTGTGTGCCTACGTTTATCCTGTGACAGATCATCCTTATCGCGCGATCAAAGAGAAGGACTGAGTCATTTTCCTTCAGCCGACTCATATGAAAGATTGCGCTCGAGTTTACCTACAGACTTGGGGTGGAGTTGCCAATGTCGGTCCATTATATCAATGAGGCTACTCTTGACTAGATGAAGACGGGGCCTCGGCAGCGTGAGGCCCAACTTGATGAAAGCGAGGAAGAGGATGATAGCGAAGAAGAAGGAAGTGAGGAAGAAGGTGGGGCAGAGATAGAGGAAGAAGTCCAGGAAGAAGAGGAAGAGGAGGCTCAGGATACTGATGAGAGTCCTCCTCTTGCGACTCAGGCTGATAGGGATGCCCGTATAGTGCGACTCGAGGAGGGTCAGGCTGCTCTTTGATAGGATATTGGGGATTTATGGGACCTCATAAAGAGTAAGTTTAAGAAAGTAACCCGCACACTAAAGACCATCCTGTGCTGCCTGAAGGATAAGGGTGCCCCTTCTTCATCGCCAGATTCCGATGAATAGGTTTTATGTAGTCATTGTTTTCTTGTTTGTTGCTTATTTTTATGTTTATGTGTGGTTTATTAGTTGTTTGGCAGTTGGTAGTTGTTCAGTGTTTGAAGCTCAGATATTTTGTTCACATGCTTTCTCTGTCGCGATTCATGTAATGCTACAAATCATGTATTGTGACAATTTTGTTAATGAAATGCATGTTGTTTCCTTGGCTTGTGAAGTTAATGGTGTGAATGGACTGTGTGAATGCCTAATCTCATTGGTTGCTACTCTCTGTTGTGTGTAGGGTATGCCACCTAAGGGTTCGAGATCTTCGGCCCGTCTTTCTCTGGGAGATTCGCTCGACGGGGCCCTTGCCATGTGCGATACTCATTTGGACCCCCATACGGGCCCATCTAGTTCAGATCCCATGCTAAGTTCTCAGCCGGCTTCTGGTCCTGCTGCTGGGCCACCTCCTGTGACACCTTCTGTGGTGCCTCCTATCACACCTGCGGTTTCGGAGCAGAACCGTGCGTCTGCGTCGACGCCTTCGACATCACAGTCCGCTCCACCTGTTGATAGGCTAGAGCAGATGATGTTGTTGATGCAGCAGCAATAGTTCTTGTCCTCCATGGCTGGCATCTTTGCTCAGTCAATGGCGGTGACTCCACCTGCCTAGCCTCTACACCCTATTGGGCATACTAGTGCTAGCGGTATGTTCGAGCGATTTCAGCGCTTGAGGCCTCCTACATTTTTGGGTACTTACAGACCTGAGGAGGTTGAGTATTGGATAGATCGCATCTCGAAGATGCTTAGACCGCTGCACTGTTCCGAGGTGGAGCAGGTTGAGCTGGCCACCTTCATGTTTGAGAAGGAGGTTAGCTTATGGTGGGACAGCATTCTCCGCATAATTGCGGAGGATTTTGAGTGGACGTGGGTGACATTCGAGGCACACTCGAGAAGTATTTTCCTGTCACATACCGGTAAGAGAAGGAGAGTGAGTTCCTTCACCTTCGCCAGGGAGGCATGTCTGTGACAGAGTATGAGAATAGGTTTACGGAGCTTGGCAGGTATGCTCCGTTGATTTTGGGTGATCAGCCGTTGAGGATGCGGCATTTTTCTGAGGGTTTGCGGCCTGAGATTAGATCGAAGATGTGCTGTGCAAGCATTTTTCTTATGTGGAGCTGGTGAGCATGCCCTTGCGAGTAGAGCAGGACGGGGAGAGGTTGTCTCGCACGCGAGCACCCGTGGTTCCTATGCCGCGACCTGAGTTCGTGAGTAGGCCTTTCCTTGGTAAGATGCCTCGATTTGACTCACCGCAGGGCTCTTCTGCAGCTCCTGCCTATGTGAGGCGTCCTGATGTGTGGTGCAGCTACTACAAGAAGCCTGACCACGCTGAGATATCATGTTTTTCCAGGATGCGAGTCAGTGCGTTCTCGCCGCCTCAGAGGATCGGTCGTCCGATGCCTCAGGCCATTTCAGCACCACCTATTCGATCAGCACCAGCTCATCCTTCCTTCAGACCTCCAGCACCTCATTTTAGGCCGCCACAACGGCCCATGGTTCCTTCACCTCATCGATCTCAGCAGGCTCGGGTGCATGGGCTCACAGCTGAGGCATCCGAGGTAGCAGTTACAGTACCACCAGTTTTTGAAGTGTCGACGCACATCCAAGGTATACCGGTCTTTTTATTAGTGGACACTGGCTCCACTACTTCTATAGTGTCCTGCGCTACAGTTAAGCGTTTGGGGTTGGAAACTAGTCCTACGAAGGGGGTGAGACTTCTTGCAGCTATAGAAACATTTTCGGACATTACTAAGATGTGCAAGGGCTGCTTGGTAGACTTAGGAGGGAGGGTAGTACGCGTCGACCTGATCGTTGCCCCGGTATGGCATTACGATGTTATTCTCGGTATGGACTGGCTCACAGAGATGCGAGCGGAGATCGACTGTGAGATTAGAGTGGTGACAGCCTATGGACCCGAGGGTATGGCCTTTACTTTTCCAGTTCAGGTCAGTATGCCCTGTCGTTTACATTGTTATATGTCCTTACTGAAGAATGTGGAAGGCTGGACACTTGAAGCTATGCCAGTAGTTTACGATTTCTCTGATGTGTTTGAGAAGATTCTAGGGCTTCCTTCTTGGCGCGAGATTAACTTCACTATTGATCTTGTGCCTAGTGCAACACCGATTTCCCTACCGACGTATCGTATGCCTCCATGTGAGATGAGGGAGTTGAGGAGTTAGATTGATGGCTTGCTTGAAGCGGACTTTATTCGGCCGAGTGTGTTACCTTGGGGAGCACCCGTCTTATTTATGAAGAAGAAAGACGGTTTCCTGCGGTTATGTATTAATTATCGCAGGCTGAATCAAGTGACAGTGAAGAACAAGTATCCGTTGCCCAGGATTGATGATCTGTTTGATCAATTAAAGGGGGAATGTTATTTTTCGAAGATAGATTTGCAGTCTGGGTATTATCAGTTACGCGTCAGGGATGAGGACGTGCAGAAGACTGCGTTTAGGACCAGTTTTGGTCATTATGAGTTTCTCGTGATGTCCTTTAGACTCACGAATGCTCCAGTCGTGTTCATGGATCTGATGAACAGAGTGTTTCGGCCATTTCTATTTAGGTTCGTCATTGTCTTTATTGATGACATTTTGATATACTCCCCTAGTCGGGAGGAGCATGAGGAGCACTTGAGAGTGGTATTAAATACTCTTAGGGAGAATTAATTGTTCGCACAGTATAAGAAATGCGACTTTTGGAAGGAAAAAGTTAAGTTTCTAAGATATGTGGTGTCCAAGGATGGCATTGCGGTTGACCTCGCTAAGGTAGCTGCGGTTCAGGATTGGAAGCAGATCAGTTCAGTTACCCAGGTGAGGAGTTTTCTAGGTCTAGCAGGTTACTATCGACGGTTCATTCGAGATTTTTCTAAGATTGCCAGACCATTGCCTCAGTTGACAAGGAAAGACTTGAAGTTTGCTTGGAATGAGAAGGCTGAGACAGCTTTTCAGGAGCAGAAGGACAAGTTGACGTTCGCCCTTGTGCTAGTATTGCCAGATCAAGGGGTTAAGTATACAATATATACAGACGCGTCTCGCGTTGGTCTGGGTTGTGTCCGTATGCAGAAGGACAGGGTTATTGCTTATGCCTCGAGACAATTAAGGAAGCATGAGGAGAATTACCCTACGCACGACCTAGAGTTGGCAGCTGTCATCTTCGCATTAAAGCTTTGGAGACATTACCTCTATGGGGAAGAGTTCGAGCTCTTTTGTGACCACAAGAGCCTTAGATATATATTCTCACAGCAAGATTTGAATATGAGACAACACTGATGGATGGAGACCTTGAAAGACTTTAAGTTCGAAGTTTCCTACCATCCGGGCAACACGAACCTTGTGGCAGATGCGTTGATCTGCAAGAAGACTATAGAATTTGCATCTTCGCTTATGATTGCAGAATGGGATATGGTAAAGTTCGTGCGAGACTTTGAGCAAAAGCTCACGGTGGAAGAGCCATATGAAGTTGTCGCACACATTTGTGTACAACCGCTCGTAGATAGCCGTATCATTGAGGCTTAGGTAGGCAATGAGTTTCAGATGAAGATGAAGGAGCGGGTTGGTATTGACGGGGACTCTGAATGGACTATTGGTACGGATGGAGGCTTGCGATATCGAGGCCGTCTATGCGTTCTAGACATACCTGACTTGAGATGAGAGATTCTTGAGTTAGTCCACAGTTCGAAGCTTGCGATGCATCCAGGTAGCACGAAGATGTATCAGAATATGAAGAGATCATACTGGTGGAAGAATATGAAGGTCCACATTGCTGAGTTCGTATCCCATTGTCTCACGTGCCAGCAAGTTAAGGCAGAACATCGCTGACCTCCTAGACTACTTCAGTCCATGCCCATAGTTAAATGGAACGGAGACTTTATTTCCATGAATTTTATTTCTAGACTGCCGAAGACGAGGAAGGGACATGACTCTATTTGGGTGATTGTTGATAGGTTGGCGAAGTGAGCTCATTTCCTACCGATCAGAGTCACAAATTCTGCAGACGAGTTGGCTAGATTGTATATCAGAGAGATTGTACGTCTGCATGGAGTTTCCTTGGAGATTGTGTCAGATAAAGACACCCAATTCACATCTATCTTCTGGACTCGTATCCAGGAAGCGATGAGTGCGAAGTTGAAGTTTAGTACCGCGTTCCATCCGCAGACAGACTGGCAGACGGAGCGTATGAATAAGATTTTGGAGGATATGTTGTGAGCTTGTGTGTTGGACTTCAAGGACAGTTGGGATGACTGTCTTCCTTGTGTAGAGTTCGCATACAACAACAGCTTCCAAGCGAGTATTAGTATGGCTCCCTATGAGGCATTGTATGGTCGTCCGTGTAGAGCGCCGCATTATTGGGCAGAAGTGGGCGAGAAGACTTTGATTGGCCCAGAGTTGGTTCAGAGGACTTCGGAGAAGATGTACATCATTCATCGCCGACTGCTCTCAGCACAGAGCAGGCAGAAGAGATACGTCGATACAGGACGGCGACCGCTTGAGTTCGATGTTAGGAACCATGTGTTCCTGAAGGTTTTCCCTATGTGAGTAGTTCTTAGGTTTGGTAATAAGGGGAAGCTCACGCCGAGATTTATTGTCCCTTTTCAGATACTTGATCGAGTGGGGGCAGTAGCGTATCGCCTTTCTTTACCCACACCACTCGCAGGCGTGCATAATGTTCTTCATGTGTCCATGCTGAAGAAGTATATTCCCGATCCTTCGCATATTATTAGATGGGAGCAGGTGCAGTTGAGCGAGGATGCCACTTATGAACTGCGCTCGACGCGTATTTTGGATAGGAAGGAGCAGGTATTGTATAGCAAGGTTATCCCACTTGTGAAGGTACTGTAGATGCACCACAGTGAAGAAGAAGCTACCTGGGAGACGAAAGCTGAAGTCAGGAAGAATTACCCTCAGATCCTCGAGGAGTATGAGAAGGTATGAATTAAGAGGATGAAATATTTTTCTTGGAGGGTATACTGTAACGACCTAGAAAAATCCATACTTAGACTCGAGTACCTCCTTCAGTAGAAATCATTTTAGCCCTAATCCTTTAGAAATTGAATGTGTGTTAGTTAGCGTTAAACTAGATTGCATGTGAAATTAGCACCGATAGCTTTCAATGCGATCTGTAAGTCCCAGAACCTAGAAAATTCTTGACGCTATCTTACCCTGAAATCTAGGATCCAACTCTAAACCTAGTTGCTCCCGGGAATGCTTTGTAATTTTGTATTGGATTTAAACCGAACGTCGAAAGCCTGATAGCTATGAACTTAGACCATTACGATCGCCTAGTTGGACTTGACAATCATCTAAGAAATCAAGCCCAAACAATGTCCTGAGACCATTTTATTGAGCCCGGAGTAAAAAGAGTAAGAAAATGAAGATTTTTAGAAAATTAATTATGATTTTAAGTAATCTGGAATGTTTCAATTGCACGATATTTTTAAGTGTTCTGACCGTTAGAATTCGACCCAAATTCACCCTTGGATCAGGATAGATGGCCCTTTCATGTCATAGAACTTGTAGCCCTGATCGAATGTCGGTAACCGTTGAATTGAAGCTAGTCCACCACGGACGATATGGAAACCCGATCGGACCGAAAACTTAACTTATTAAAGATTCGATGCTAGTGAGCTTAAGTCCGACTGCATTTGATAAGAGGACCTCTAGAAGTGCTCCGTTGGATCGAAAAGAGTTCGATTTGGTTATAACCTAAGTATACCTTGCCCTTAAGACTGTTTTTGTCAAGTTTAGGCTTATAAAAAGGCCTTAAACCCCCATTTTCAAATTCCATACGAATTTTCTAAACCCTAGTTGCTTAAGAGAGAGAAAAGAGAGAAATTGTGGGAGAATTTGTCGAATCTCCGTAGGATTCTTCCTAG
Source organism: Magnolia kwangsiensis (assembly GCA_037074715.1). Taxonomy (NCBI): domain Eukaryota; kingdom Viridiplantae; phylum Streptophyta; class Magnoliopsida; order Magnoliales; family Magnoliaceae; genus Magnolia; species Magnolia kwangsiensis. Next base: position 14,797,971 of record CM073586.1, read on the forward strand.
TCCATCTAAACATCGAATCTGCATATCTAAATCGTTCTTCCGGTGATTCTAATTCTATTTTTGGGTAAGTTAAGCTAACCCCAACCTAGTTTTAAACCTAGAATAGTTTGAATGACGTTATAGCTAACTTTTTTCATGCCATAGGTAGCGTATCCGCCGTTGACGAAGACACATCGTCTGAATCATATCGAATACATATTTTCTGGTTTAAGGTGCGGACTATATACGTTTAGGTTATGGTTTTCAAGAATTTCAATCATAGATAATGATTTATTCATGTTATGATTGCCATTACACATGCCAAATACGCTATCCGTTTCGATGTCCGTATATGGATGCTTTATATTGTAAATAGCATATTTTATGTATATGTTAGAATACTTGTATGCGTATGGAATTTGCTGTTTTGATTGTCATGATTAATTTTTATTGTTATATGCTTGATATGTATGCAGCAACTCCTTGGCGAAAGGACTTGCCCTAATATGCAATGGAGTTGACATACGTGATGTATGTTGAATAGTATAATCTAAGTGTTTGTATAAATGCCTAAATGAGTTAGAAGTTAGTAAAGTGTGATTGCTAAGGTTGTTGAGATATGAATCTCAATCACAACACTTGAGTGTATGATTTCCTCTATGAATCATGTAACTTAGATTATCTATGTTACATATGTGTATGATTTCCTCCATGTACTGTATTTAAGTTTCAATTATATATCAGGAACGTTCAGTTGAATGTAGGATATGAATCATGTTAGTTATTGAGCTTGTATGTGAGTGGGACTGTACTACAATCCATGTAATCGGTAACCGTTCTATAAATAGTGGTTGAGGTCATTTTCGCCACGTAGGATGAGTTCAACAAATCTGAGTCGTGCTTGGGAAGTTCGGCAGTGGTTAGGCCACACGGAGTGCTCATGCATTCTATGTCGTTCAACTCAACGTGCGCTTGGCCTAGTTAAGCTTATCAACTAACCCGATTGATCGATGTTTGTTCATCATGTTTGGTCACTACTGTTTGAATCTAAGGCACTGAGCTTACCAGTGAAACTCCCGTTAACCGTGGTACCGTGATCCCCTACGACTCATGAGCCGGACATGGTAGTATGGGACACCGTGGTCGAGCTGTCAGCCTACGCTTGGGCTACAAACCTCCTCGTAATGACTAGTGAGCACTTTATTCTCGTGAGCAGATTATGGTGGTATGAGACACTATATTCTTGCTGTCGGCCTACATTGATTGGTGACGAGCCCTCTGTATGACCTCAAGTATATCCTGACACTGCATAAGGGCGACGAGTCTTATTGCAGTATTAAGGATATAATTAAGCCTGTATTGATTTGGTGATGGGAGAGTGGTGTAACGATTGCGCGCAATAGCCTTGACAGCCCTTGCAGCGACTTAAAACTGTGACATCATATGAGAATCCCTAGGACTGACGACCCTAAAATGCATCAATGTTGGGAATTGATACAAGGGAGGTGTCTTAGCTTCCCAATCCTGCTGTATAAAAAGGACTAATAAGAACTTGGTAAGCATGCTCATATCATCGCATTGCATGTGCTATCGGTGTTGGTGTAAGAGCACTGAGAAAGTGACTGACATGCGCGATAATAAGATGATGATCGCAGAGGGAGATTGTGGTGAGGGCATGCATCATTCCTTCATAACATTCGTGCATTAACAAGAGTATCTAGGACATGTTTGATTGTACTGCCTTATCATTACTGCTTGATTGGATTGATAATATGTTAACCTTTACGATATAGTACCACTGAGTTGATCCCTCACTCCCACATTCTGGGACGGTGTTTAAACACCAACCAGACTCTGATTTAGTTACAGGTGACGGCGATGTTGGCGAGGCAGAGCTAGACTTTGATGAGGACGAGGAGGCGTTCTCATTTATGCAGTTCTCAGGCGGGTTCATGTGAGCCTTGGCCTGAGGAGCAGGGATTTCTGGGATATGTATATGATGATTTTGTTTAGTTTGATACATGTATCTGAGACACAGTTGTATATATTGCCCTGGGCAGAACATGCATATTTTGGAGATTGTTTTTAAATTGTATATGTATTTATGTCTTCCCCTTGCATTTCCTTAATATCCATGAATTATGTCTACTGATCTGGCTTGATCTATTTCATATTTTATGCACTAACACAGATAACATTCATCCATCATCAAATAATGTTGCATAAGTGATGTTCTGGAACTCGAGAGCTAAGTTATGCTCGACCCCTGATTTTCAGGGCGTTACAGCCGCCCACTAACGCATGACCATACAAGTGGAAGAGACCTCATTATCTACCTGGCCAGTAGTTAGCCAATATCTACCCGGTACGTCGATAACAGACCCATTCACAGTGAGAGACGCAGCCTCCTGGTATCTGGCCCTCATACCCTCATATATATCCACTCGGTCTCGACATTGGGGGGCGTTTTCTGGTACCAAGAGAGTAAGAATTTTCACCCAAGGTTATTTATGGCAGCCCGATGCTAGAATAGATTTTCGGTGTCCCATATGGCCATCCATGATATTCCTGTGGAGGCTACTGCCCTGATGTCGCTAGGGCGTATAGTAATCACAATGTAAGATACATGAGTCATAAAATCCAGTCATGCATCAATCCTGCGCATACCATGCGCTCATGCGAGATAACTTTCGCCTGTCAGGGGGTCTCATAACAACCTTCCCAGTGACATATGAAATGGTCAACCACATCTTATAACAAACATGCAGATGATGAGTATGGGCATATATCATGGTGGGGCCAAGATGGGATGCTCACCATCGATTGGTGGGTCCCATTTTCCTATCATAAAAGAAAAAAAAACCTATCATACAAATCACCCACCTTTGATCTTCTCCTCCTCCTACCAAAACATCCTAGAGTTCCAAAGAACGAACTTAAATGGTTGAGATCGACTTTGAAGGGTTGGATTGAGTGGTAGGGAGTGAGCCACACAAAGCTCTCCCATGGAGCTTGCTTGGATGTGGGTTGCTCTTATGGAGCTTGGGAGAAATGAGAGAGAGAGAGAGAGAGAGAGAGAGAGAGAGAGAGAGAGAGAGAGAGAGATGTAAGAGAAGTGATGGGAGAGAGGGATGGTGAGGTGATGGAAAGTTTAACCTGTTTGGGATTACTTTTGTACTTGGGGATGGGAAGAGTAATGGGTTGAATGATGGGTGCACTTTTGACAAGTGAGGTGATTAATGTGATGGATTCACTCGGGATGGCAACGCGTGGTGTTTTCCTCGAACTGAACGTAGTCTCATATCTCCTGGCCTGGGTAACTCCTTGTCGCGTGAGACGCGACATCGTAATCGTGGCGACGACACTATCACAATAATACAAGTCTCAAGTCGAGCCGACTCAGATCAACAGGATGCAACTCAGGGTCACGCGCAACTACCGATAACAGATCACGGGTCCACCAAAATTTGACCAGGTGGACCGCAAAGACCTAAGGAACGCTACGAGCTAGGATATAGGTCTTACAATGTCTATATTAGCCAAAAAATTATTAAGTTTCATTCATCCAGTATATTTGGAAAGTTAGGGTACCCTTATTTTATCGTGCTCTCAACTAAATTACTAGGATCAAGGTGGCCAAAGCGGCTCCTTACCTGTGTCCCTTGATCCATATTCTCAGACGACAACTCTCCAATCAATGTGAGACTAACATTGGCCCAACCAATCCCACATCAAAGACCCGAATGATACAGTCCGAATGCAAAAGATTAAGCGGCACATCGACGGGTGGAGGGCGCCCACAAATGATATAAGAGTCATCACCCAAACACAAATGTGGAGCGGTTGCGACATCATTATAGTTGGATGCACTAGGCTCATAGCCTTCTTAATTGCTCATTGGTAACTGCAGAGAGACTCGTCACCTTGGCATAGGCTGACAGCTTGGACACGATGTCCCATACCACTATGGCCGACCCATGAGTCTTGTGGATCATACCATTAATGGTTAAAATTATTCTCTGTAATGAAAACAGGGTATCTTAGATTCTATTCGGTGTTGTCATACATTGTGAACACACATGATCAGTCGAATATTAGGCTAATTCGGTTGACTTGGAGAACTCCGGTGCAACTGGCATTGGGTGTGAGCATCCCATGTAGTCTAGCTACTGTCAGTCGTCTGTGTTCGACCCGAGTCGATTGGACAAGCCTAGGGTGGCCGACCTAACTTGGGCCACCCCTTAGTTCGGGCGGTTAGCCGACTGTCCCAACATTGTAAGCAATCCTAAACATCGTTATAGACATAGTAATTTGTTACATAGTCATAGTAAGATTTCATATGAAGCATTGATTCAATGACATATTCACTTAGGCATTTCATTAAACATATGAGCATTAGTGGAACAATACATTCACTTAGGCATTTAATCAAACATATGAGCATAAGTGGAACAATATATTCACTTGGGCATTTCATTAAACATATGAGCATCAATAGAGAAATAAGTTCACTTAAGCATTTTATCAAACATGTGAGCATCAATAAAATAACACATTCAATCACTTAGGCGTTTCATCAAACATGTGAGCATCTATAAACAACTAATAACACATGTTGCAATCAAATTAAAAATATGGATATATTAGCAATCACCAAGCCATTCACAACAATACATCATTAATTGAGACCTTTAAGGGTCGATAAATGGAAGCCTAAGCATAATGGTTCGCACCTTGTGATGATTTGCCCGATTCATGACACTCTTAGGGTTAGTTTTTTTTTTTTTTTAAGAAAATCATTGAAAGATCTAAACAAGTATAAAAATTTATGAGATTAGGGATAAACAACTATTGAAATCCTAAATTATAAGTGAGATTCAACACTTACCTCAAATCATAGCCGGGAAAGCTTCGATGATGACTTCAGTTATGACGAGGCGGCTAAAGAGGGGATGAGAGGGCGGAGATGCACCAACACCCACTCCCTAAGATCTCTCTCTTTCTCTCCTCCTTTCTCCTCATTTTCTTCTCCCTTTGTCCCATTTTCTCTTGTTAAAATTCGTATGGGAGGAGGGGTGCCCAAATGAATGCTTTATATAGTGCCAGATTTGGTGTAAATGACCCTAAGGGCTAGGTTTTTATTACGTTAACCCTAGGGGAGTATTTTTTTACTAGTTGGGGGCCACTACGTGACATAGGAGTCGACACCTACCATTGGATAGTTGGCCCTAGTGATGACCTACGTACAGACATAATCGGTCTGCCATTTGGACACGTTAATCGACGAGTATTATCAAAAGTCTGTTTAACGGTCACCAATGGTCGATCGGAGCCACGACTATACGGATATGTGTGGGAAAATATTGTTAGTCGGTACCCTGACTTTGGTTGTGAATTGACGGTCCTAAAGTTACAACTTTGTGAAAGAACAAATGAACTTATTTCACATAAGTTCTATATTTTCATATAAGTAGGGGTGTACATCGAGTCTAATTGGCCTCGACTCGACTCGGCTCGAACACTAGCTGACCTCAGCTCGAACCCGGTTCAACTCGGTCCTTGAGCCTGATTGGCCAGCTCAGCTCGGTTTGGTTAGTAGCTCGGGCTGAGTTCGAGCCAAGATCACCATTAAGGAATTTCCACAAACACCTGAACTGCAACTTGAAAATCCCATTGTTTTACAAACAGAGGCAATGGTTTTATAGGTGTTTTATCAAACACCATCTAAGTAACATAAAAACCAAAAAGAGAAAAGAGAAAAAAAGGTATTTGTTTAATGTACATACCTTACTTGCCACTGGTCAAACCTTCCTTGCCACTAGCCAAACCTTCCTTGCCACCGACCACATTTCGTTAAGTCATTTTATCAAACAGTTAGTTAGCAACATCAATGGCAAAGTAATTGAGTCACCAAACTTGTTCAATCCGAGTTCGATTCGAGCTGGATTTTATTTGAGTCGAGTCGAGCTGGGGCCTGTTCGAACTCGGCTCGAACTCATTTTCGAGCTCAAAATATCAGCTTAACTCGGCTCAAACTCATCTTTGAACCGAGTCAAACCGAGCTTTTTCAAGTCGATTTGAGGGAGCTAACCAAGCTAGCTTAGTTCGTGTACACCCCTACATATAAGGTATTCACATAACCCAAGAACTCGACTTGTGAGTCCAAGTTAAATGATTTGAGACATAATCTCAGCTCGATGTCTCACATTGGATGTCAAGCCTACTAAGACGAATATATTTCTATAGCCTCGAGTTTAGTGGCCCATTAACGAGTGGTCTAGATCTTGTTTGGATAATCAGAGCATTTCTAGAATAAATTGGGTAGCGAGATTTCTTGTGCACCATGATTAAGGTTTAGATTAGTTACGTTTATAGTGTGGCCTATTCGCAATTAGTGTAAATGATGATTCGATCATAGTCACCACAAACCGTCGATTCTTAAGCTAAAAGGATACTAGGTTAGTTTAGTTTGTTAATTAAAATTTGATCCTTAGTTGTCTCGACTTTAAGTAGATCTTTATTTAGTCATGGTTCTCTTAATTAGTCAGTGATAGGTCAGCTAGATTTGGGCTCTATGTGAACGGATCACGAGGCTAAGCCTAACGTTTGAGTGATTGAGTGGATTTGTTGGCTTCCTATGGTTGATTAATCAGATTTGAACGGTTCTTTATTAGTACCACCCATGTATAGGCTTACCTCGAGCATTAATGGTTAGTAAGTGACAACATAGGTTAATTATAATGAAAATTTTCAAGGTTTTTTTGAAAATTTAAAATATCAAAAATCTAGGACATTACAAAACTAGTGTAGCAGGTGCATGGATAATAAAGGAAGAGACGTCTCTTATAAAAGAGAAATAAAAGTGATATTAATGGTGAAAGATTATTTTCAAAGCAAAATTCACAAATTTTCTAAAAAAATAAAGCTTGGGTGGACCACATAATGCGAAAACAATAGTGAATTGGACGTCCACCGTTAAAAAATTAATTCCGCTGATGGCTTATTTAGTTTTCTCTAGGGCTAAAATCCGTAACTATATCCGACAACTAAAATCTGTAATGAAAACCTTCCAAGATCCGTTGATTTTGCCCTATTTTTTGGTAGTGAGAGAAAGTCTACTATAACTGATGATGATTGAAATACCCTTAATAAGAAGGCTTTATTTTCGATCCATTTATGTCTCATAGATGAGGTTCTCTACAATGTCATGAGGGAAAAAAATGTAGCTAAGTTATGGACAAAGTTAGAGGATGTTTGTGTGAAAAAATCCTTTAAAAATCGCCTACATTTGAGGTGTTAGTGGTATAATTTTAAGATGGTAGAGGGTGGAGATCTAGAGGCTCACATTAGTAACTTTAATAAATTGGTTTTCAAATTGCTGGATATGGAGGAAGTGATAAAAGATGAGGAATAATCATGTATGTTGTTGAATTTTCTTCTGGCATCATATGAGTCATTTAAGGACACTGTGTACCATGAATAAAATCCTGAGTGTTAACATCGTTATCTCAGCCCTTCAATAGAAGGCCATGAGTGTCACGCTCCGAACTCAGAAACCGGGCTCACAAAATTCTCGATTGTCGAATCTGGTGCCGGCAGCCTCTGTAATACCCCATTCTCAGCTCCTAGTACCCATATGCTAGATCTGATCCTAGAATCCTATAAGGAGGATTTTCAACATGAATTTATCTCTTAAGAAGCATAACCACAAGTATACCCAAATCACAAGAACAACATCATCATCACATATCCACTAATATAATCATTTGAGTACAATGTTGAAAGGGAAATACAATGTAGGGATATTAAGAAAACTCTAGAAGTTCAACCGCACGCTCCTACCTCAGTTCGGATGCATCCTGACGTCACCTGCACACATTTATCGTGCATAATCTTATACAAAGCGTAGAGGGCGGTGTAAGTGTGTGAGCAGAATATGCATGCTCAGAATATAGTATCAGAGTAAACAGAAATACTGGTAAGTCCACGAATCATACAATATCAAAGTAAGTAAAAATATTGACAAGTCCATAAAAATATCATCAACCTCATCCAGGATACATAATGAAAAGATATATCAAACCAATGTCATATACTGAGAAAGTAATATAAGTCGGCTATGTAATGCGGAAACATAATGATCTAAACAACAAATACCGAGGATGTAATATAATATGCAATTCGGAAGAGCTACGAATACCATCAGCCTCATCTAGGTCATATAAATGCAGAAACATAGCAACTTAAAATGTCATATGCCACGGATGTAATGCAATATGTGGTATGTGGTGCGTATGAAATGACCAAGTTGCAGTGTGAAGTCAGGATGATAGTACGTGCATGGTATCACAGGCTATGGGGTCTATCACAAAGGACTTTTATCTAAACTAGTCTCATACCTAAATTTGGATAGATAGACACAACGTGGTAAACTCCTTATCTCTGGTTAGTGGCGCGTCTCAACCGAAATCCTAGCCATTGTGAAGGTACACACGATGACTTGATTGTGTACCACTAACCTAAGTGGATAGTGAATGAATGAATGAGTATAATGCTGAGTATGCAACTCCTACTTCGTAAATCAGTACTGTATATCTCTGGGATCATCACCGAGGTTTAATACACTCTACACCAGCTTGCCACCCCATTAAGTACACAACTGGATAAGTGGACGAGACCTCACTATCCACTTACCAATATCGGCCTAGCTCGTCAACAGCGGACCCATTTACGAGCTGGTCAGACTTAGCCTAGCATTGCCTACTCCCTCAAGCGGGTAAGGCCACACCCCCTCCCAATTGACCACGACACACTGGGAGACACGGCCTCCTGGTATTTGACACTCGGGTGCTCATATATCCACTCGGTCTCGACATTGGGGAGTCCTCTGGTACCAAGAGGGTTTAAGAATTTTCACCCAGGGCAATCTATGACGGCCCAATGCTAGTAGCAGATTTTTAGTTTTCCATCTCGCCATCCACGACATAACTGTGGAGGATACGTCCCTGATGTTGTTAGGGCATACAGTAATCACCGTCACACAATGCGAGATGCATAAGTCACATAGTCCAATCATACATCAATCTTGCACATATCGCACATTCATATGGGATAACTCTGCCTATCAGGGAGTCCCATAAACCACCTGCAGTATGACATATGCAATGGTCAATCACATCTCATAACAAACGTGTAGATGATGCATATGGACATGTATCATGATGTTATACTGTCACATACTCATAATCAGTATCAATAACCGACCTTGATAATTACTCTCAACAATGTGGACATTTAACCAACATTATCCCCAAGGAGTGGCCCACATAGAGCCTAATGTATAATGGACCCATGGCCTCACAAAGGGCCTAATGTATAACACCATGGGCCCCACTCAAGGGCTTAATACACATCACGATGGGCCTCTCCCATGAGCCTAATATATATCACAATGAACTCCATCACCTGGCCCTCAAATGCATCGCAATGGGCCTCATCACATTGGCCTAATATACATTACAATGGGCCTTCAACAAGGCTGAATACACATCATAATGGGCCTCAAATACGGGATAAATATATATCAGATTGGGTCTCATCAATCGGCCTTGGTGGTCAGCCTCGAAAATCGAAATGGGCTCGACAATCAGAATCGGCCTCGACAATCAAAATCGGCATCGATAATTGGAATCAGCCTCGACAATTAGAATCGACCTCGCCAATCGAAATCGGCCTCAACAATCAGAATTGGTCTCGACAATCAGAATTAGCCTCGATAATCAAAATCGGCCTCGATGATCAGCCTTAACAATTGGAATCGGTAATTAGCCTTTACTCAATGCAGGATCCATTGATGGACAACCGATGATGGACCAAGCAATATCAATGGGGCCCAATCGTTTGGAGTAACCCACTAGAGAATGACTATAATGGGCTTAACCAGGCCTAAAGGAAGGTCACAATGTGGATGTTTAACCATCATTGCCCATTGATGTGGACCTTTAACCAACATTGCTCCCAAGGAGCGGCCCTTATAGGGCTAAACATATAGTGGACCCATGGCCTCATACAAGGGCCTCATTACATAATCTTCACATACATCACACTAGGCCTCATATTTGGGCCTCAAATACATCACATTCTCATGTACATCACAATGGGCCTTACCAGATGGTCCATAAATACATCACAATGGGCCTCACACACAGGCATAATATACATTGCATTGGGCCTCACATATGTGGGCCACACCAATGGGCCTAAAAAACATCAAGTGGGCTGCACCAATGGGCCTCGTATACATCAAGTGGGCTGCATCAATGGACCGCATCAACAGGCTTCATAAACATTAAATTGGTCATGTATAGCTAGCAGGTGGGCCCAGCACAACAGGTGGGTCCTACGTACATAGCAGGTGGGCCTTATGAATCTCAGAATGGGCCCCACTAGCTAGATATACAATGCATACATTATGGTGAGTCCCATAGATGGACTGTATAGATGAAACACATATATGATGTGGGATCCATGTCCCTGAACAGGACGACACGAACGAAACACTTTCATCATAGGTGGGTCCCATATGGATGGATGACGTGGAATACAAAACATACATCACAGTGAGTTTCTACAGATGAACAACGTGAAATACAAAACATACATCGCAGTGGGCCTCGTCCAGATGAACGAACGGTGTGAAGGTACCCCACATACATCAAGGTGGCCTCGCAGCACCCGTCTAAGTGGATGGTTTAGATATAACACATACATCATGTACAGGCCCCACAGATGGGCGGTCTAGATGCAATACAGATGGACGGCGTTGATGAAACACATAATCACGGTGGGGTCCTCCTTCCCTGCTGGACGGTGCTGGACTCCACACGTGTGGGTCCCACTGTCCATCCAGGTGGACGGTGGAGATGTAGCACATACCTCGTGCGTGGGACCCACGGGTCTTGCTAACATTACAGCTACATGGGGCTGGCCCACCATCCATCAGACGAATAGTCTGGATAGTAAATAGATGGACGGTGTGGGTGAGATCCAAACAACAGGTGGGTCTCACATGGATGGACCACCACTTCTATATATATATATATATATATATATATATATATATATATATATATATATATATATATATATATATATATATATATATATATATATATATTATATTATATATATTATTATTAAAAAAATCCAACGTCTAGATGGTTGGATGTTTGGACGGACTGACAGTGGGATGGAGCCCACTGAACTTGCTGACAGTCCAGCAGTTGTATGCTGCTGGACGTCCAACTAATGGACAGCCCAGATTCAATGCGGGCATAAGGTGGGTCCACACGTGTGGGACCCACCAGTAGCTTTAGATATGCTGTTATTTTTGTCTTCCTCCAATCAGGCCCATCAAAACGGTGGGCCCACTTGGAGGCCGGCATGGATAAAATACATTCATCATGGTGGGATCCATCCGGGTGGGCCACATGGCCACATCACCACTAAAGAAATGAAAGAGAGGGAAAGAAAGAGAGAAGGAGGGTGTAGTGGAGGGACCCCGCCACTATGGGCCCCTCATATGATTACAACACATATATCAAATTTGGTCCCATCACAAGTGGGTCATCAAATTGAAAATCAACGATGGATCACCCACATTTGGCCTCCTTCTTTAGTTCCTTGGACTCTTAGGCACCACGGCTTTGATCTTGATGGAGGTTGATGAAGAATGGAGGGTTAAGATGAGAGATGAGAGGGGGTAGGAAAGTGGGCCACACTTAGCTTTGGGAAGCTTGGAGAGCTTGGATGTTAGGTTCTTTCTCCTTAGGAGTTTGAGAGTGAAGATAGAAATGAGAGAGAGAGAGAGAAGTGATGGATAAAAAGAGATGGATGGAGTGGGTGTTGTAAGAAAAGGGATGGGAAGGAATGGGTTTGTTTGAATTTTATGTAAAAGAGGAATGGGTGGGGAGAGAGAGTTGACTTTGAGAATGGGAGAGAGATGGGTTGCTTGTATGTGATAAGATATGTACTTTGATTGATTGATGTGACGTGTCGTAGAGATTCTCTCGAAATTGTAACACACGGTGTTTCTTCGGAATGAATATGGGCCCACATCTCCTGCCCTGGCTATCACATCGGTGCTCGAGATACGGCGTTGGAACCGCTATGACGGTGCGGTCGGTAGGGTATAAGTTTCGAGTTGAGCCAACTCAGATCTATGGGATGTGACTTAGGGTCGTGCGCAAATACCGATTACAGGTCGAGGGTTACCAAAATTCGATAGGGAGGATCGCGGGAGTGTATGGAATAGTATGAACTAGGATACGGGCCTTACAATAAAAAAGTTAAATGGCGACATGAGGACATCTTTTGATGCACTCTTTATAAGGGCCAGAAATTCTAAACATGGTACAGGATCTTCAAGTTATATATCCAAATCCAAGGGCAAGGGCAAAAGTAAGATAAAGCATTAGAACTTTGGGATGGAAGGACACATGAAAAAGGATTGTAGAAATCCTAAATCTAAGAGAGAAGAATCTGAGGCTTCATACGGGAAGGCCAATGTTGCCACGTCAGATCAATCGAGTAGATGTGATGGTGATGTCTTATCTGTGTCTACGATCAGACACCCATACGATGATCATAGGGGCAAGTGGATTCTAGACACAGGGGAATCCTTTCACATGACTCATCGGAGTTGGTTTGCCAGTTACAAGAAGTGCAATGGTGGACAGGTGTTTATAGGTAATGATATTGCCTGTAATGTTGTGGCTGTTGGTACGATGCACATCAAGATGTTTGATGAGGTGAAGCATACCTTGACTGATGTTAGGCACGTTCCTGATTTGAAGAAGAATTTGATTTCTCTTGGTGTACTTGAGGCAATGGGCTGTAAGTACACAGGTATTGATGGTGCCCTTAAGATATCTAAGGGGGCATGGGTAATCATGAAAGCGTAACAACTAAGTAACATGTACAGGTTGATCGTGAGCACTTTAAAAGGTGGAGCTACAATGGCTATGGCGAATTTCACCTCTACATGCATGTGACATGCTGGGCATGACCACATGAGTGGGCAGGGCATGAAGGCTGAGACGCACGGATAGAGATACAGAGCAAGTGAAGCAGCCACCTATGAGAAGAATCACACAGCATAATTACAGGATATTGTCAAGGTATATGGACGCCTCCAATATCGCATATACTCTCGTTACAGGCGAGGAGGATTCATTTACTATTCAGATAGCTTTAGGTGAGTATACTCTCGTTACAGGCGAGGAGGATTCATTTACTATTCAGATAGCTTTAGGTGAGCCTGATGCTGAGAAGTGGAATGTGACTATAGGCGATATAATAGACTCGTTGTACCAAATCGACACATGGGAGCTGGTGGAGCTTCCATTGGACCGAAAAGTGGTTGGATGCAAGTGGATCTTCAAAGGGATATGACATATATACAGAGCGAGACTAGTAGCGAAGGGTTATGCTCAGAAAGAAGGGATCGACTTCTCAGAGATATTTGCGTTGATGGTATAAGAGGTGTCTATAAGTTTCATATTGGCACTAGTTGGCCAATACGATCTCAAACTGAAAAGGATGGACGTGGAGTCTACACTTCTACATAGAAAATTGGAAGAACAGATCTATAGGAAGCAACCAGAGTAGTTTAAAATTTAAAGGGCTGAGAAAAAGAGTTTGCAGGAGGTCATTGCACGACATGTCACCTAGGCAGTGGTATAGAATTTGATTCCTTTATGGTGGGTCAGGTATTGTATGTTGAGGACAAGTAGATCATCAATCATGATATGTTTGAAATCAGTGTATAAAAGACTTGGTTAAGTGGGACATTCAGGATGAAGGATCAAGGGGCTACAAAGAAGGTTCTTGGCATTGATATTCATAGAGACTGGAATAGGAGTAGGCTTTGATTATCTCAGGTAGAATACCTTGGGTAGGTATTGATCAAGTATGTGATGGACTAGGTAAAGCCGGTGAGTCCCTACACGTCTCTCCTCAAGTTTTCCTCAGGACATGTCCCAAAACAGATGAGGACAAGTAGGATATGTCTCATGAGTAGGTCTGTATTAGACCGGTTATTTCACAGGCAATCGGTGTTGTGAGTAAATACCCCAACAAGCAACATTGGATGGTAGGGAGATGATTACTTCGATACATTCAAGGTAAGAATAATACGTTTTTACTTTTGGGAAGACAGGGACAAAGTTAGTAGGGTATGTGGATTCCAACTACGCAAGCAGTGTGGATTCTAGAAAGTCTACTTAAGAGTATTTGTTTGTACTAGCAAGTGGAGCAATCAGTTGGATGTCGAAGCTTTAGTCTGTGGTAGCTTTTTCCATGACCAAAGAAAATATATAGTAGTGACAAAAGTATTTAAGGAAGGTGTTTGGTTAAGAGGCATGATAAATCAATTGAGACTTTAGTAGGAGGCCGTGCCGATTAACTGTGATAGTGAGAGGGCTATCAATTTAGTTAAAAATTTTATTTATCACTCACGTACTAAATACATTGATGTTCGTCACCACTTTATTTGACAGGTGCTTGAGGAGGCGTAACACTGGAGAAGATTAACACCAACATGAATCTAGCAGACATGCTCACTAAGGTCATTCCTACAGAAAAGTTCAAGTTCTATGCAACTTTCTTGGCCTAAGCGATGGCATAAAAGAAGGACAGAGTGTGAACGAGAAGTGTTGATTGAAGTTATGATGCGATGCAGAGATAAGAGAAGAGAGTAAGAAGATACACATTTGAAGATTGAAGACATGGTCGAGATTATTGTTGGAAGATGTCTTAAATCTTCCAGTCCGCGTTGCTCAACCAATCGAGGGACTGACTTGACTAGTAGAAGGTCCCTTCAACCAGTCGAAGCCAATTCGACTCGAAATCCAGCAACGTTGTATTTGAGATCTCCGGGTCACTCAACCAGTCGAGAGTCAGGCTCGACTAGTCGAAGCTCTCCTTCGACTAGTCGAGGGTTACACAGATGGTGTATGGATTCTAGGAAGGTGCATAAGTGGGGTTTCCCTATTTATAAATAGGAGTCCCTAGGGCCATTCTCAAGTATTTTAAGGGTTTCGTAAAGGTATTATAAGGGTTTATAAAAGGATTTTAGAGTTATCAAAGGGTGTAGCAAGGGTAAGATTCAAGGTTGTTCGAATCAGATAAGTCCTCTCGCTTTGTAATTTCTATTTTCATAGTAGATTTCTGTCACTTTGTGCCATTATTTTTTCCTGAAAGGGTTTTTCACGTTAAATCTTTGTATTCTCTTATGTTTTCTTAGTGCTCCTGGATTGTTATCCTAGATCCATATCTTTGTAATTCCGTAGCACAAATCCCAACAGATGATGCCCCTCACTCCTGTTAGAGCATATAACAAGGTTGTCCACTTAACATGTGTGTACATCATGTCATGGATGATGGCTTGCATGACGCATTATAAATTGTATGTATAGGCATTCTTCAAGCCCAAAAGCATGACCTTGTAACAAAATATGCCAAATTGGGTTGTGGAAGGTCATGGCTTCCTCATCCTTTGGGTCCATCTTAATATGATTGTATCTAAGATAACCATCCATGAAGGATATGGTAGAGAAATTAGTGGTAGTGTCAATTAGGAGTTCCATGATCAACAATGAAAAATCATCTTTAGGACAAGCTATGTTAAGGTCACTAAAGTCAATGTAAACCCTAATTTGCATGTTCTTCTTTTTCACAAGGATAATGTTGGATATGTGCTAAGTGTACTTGATTGCTCAAATGAATCTTACTATAATGAACTTGTTGACATTTTTCTCAATTTGTGAGGCTAGATCAAGGTGAAAACATCATTTTTCTTGTTTGACAGGTTCTTCTTCTTAGAGATGTTAAGCCTATGAATGGCCACTATGGGTTCAGGCTAGGCATGTTTTAGTACATCCAGGCAAAGAAATCCCTAAATTCCTTCAGGAGGTTAATGTACTTAACCACCTCAACTATCAGAACCTTGGTGTTAAGATACATCAAGTAATGCTTCTTCTTCTTCTTTTTTTTTTTTTACTGAAACTGTCTGATTTCATTCAACAAAAAGGAGATATACATGACTCTTGACATTCGGGCTTCGTCAGGAAAAAAGGACCTAAGCAACGCCTATCATAGGGAGAAAGACCAAAAAGGAAATACAAGAAAAATAAAAATAAAAGGGGGGGGGGGTGCTGGGGCCGAAAAGAGAAGAGGCGGAAACGAATCGCAACGCCCATCAAACTAACTAGGATCTAATCGCCCTAAGGCCCACTCTATCTAGGAAGAAACTACCTCTGACTTGTCGCGAGAGAAAGCTAACCTCACATACCACCAAAGGAGCTTGGGAGACGCTGCCCAAATGGGTCATGCCATCTGCTGGTACATTTCCTTCCCTATAAATGTGGAAAAAATTCAGTTGGTCCTGGGATCTATATCTCTGAATTCTTCGTAACTAGAAATCTCATTTCCAACCCGGGCTAATAGAACCATTCAGGAAGCCGACAACCAGTTTGGAGTCAGATTCCACCACAACTCTAGATAGGCCCAAATTAAAACAGATAGTAAGACCATTGTGAACTGCCCGGAGTTTCGCATATGTGTTGGAACCTACTCCATAACCGACCGTGAACCCAAAAATGAAACCACCTTTATCATCCTTATAAATGCCTCCACCTCCAGAAATACTTGGGTTTCCCTTAACCGATCCATCGACGTTAAGCTTTGCCTAATCGGGATCTGGTTTCTTCCATTTTACAAGCCTCAGGGGCCTAACAAAAGAGGAAGCCGCAGAAATCCGAAGTTCAACCACGATCTCTACTTTCAGCTGCTTAGTTAACTGACTAGGGGGCTGGGCTGCAATTAGGACGAGCCACCTCCTGATCTTGACAATTACAGACACCACCAAAATAAACTTCCCATCAAATTTGGCTGAGTTTCTGAATTTTCAGATCTCTCATAGAATAATGCATGTAGCCAGCTTCTGCAGTGTCGACGAGCAGCCAGAAATGGGGGAGGAGCTCCACCAATGATCTACTTTAAATGCAATTGATAGATTTTCCCTATTGAAAATTTCAAAAAGGGTTTGAAAGTGATCCCAACACTCTGAAGCGACAAAGCTACTAAGAAAGAGGTGGTTGCTGGTTTCACTGGAGTAATGTCTGGGTAAGCCTAGAGGACAACAATTGCACCTGGAAGCAAGCTGGACTCCCCTACTCTAAACTGCTTCATCTACTAGGAAAACCTTCATCAGGATTTTCTAGGTGAATATGGAAATCCTCGGGGGAACCTTAACATGTCAGACCTATCTTAACCAAGCTCTGAGGGGACTACACAGTCTTCTCAACTCCTAGGCCGAGTGGACAGAGAACTTTCCAAAAGGAGTGAAGGGCCATATACGTCTATCAGGGAGATCAAAGAGGCAGAAACCATTCTGGAAAATAAAATCAACTACTTGTTAGGGGAGGTAATTATAAACCGAAGACAGAGGAAGAGGGCCAAAATTGCCTAGAGCATCACAAACTTTGGAGGAGAGAAAATTGACCAGGATCGGCGTTCTGGCGAGGTGGAGCAGAAGACCGAGGCCCGTCCAATTGTCGGGCCAAAATTTACAGTTTTCATGCCCGATCTGCCAACGTAGGTTTGACTCCAGCAGAGGCAGCAAACCATGGAGATTTTTCCATAGAGGAGAGGCAAAAGTGGCTGGAGTAGATGAACCTTCGGAGGGGCAGCCGAGGCTGTACTTTGCTGACATAGACTTGCTCCAAAGGCTCACCTCCTCCTTAAACTTCACCACCTAACCTACCTTCATCTTAAAGGCCTGCATAAATTCGGAAAGCCTCCCTATACTCAGTCCTCCTTCAGTGTAACACCCTGAATTTTTGCCAACCTAGAATTACACGTCCTTAGAAAATAGGTCAACCATAACACTCTCAAAGCTCAATCCCAAAGCCAAAGAAATCACTTTCCAACCCATTTCCTTCAAATCTCTTCTTTCACCACCTCATTTTTCAAACTTCTCCAAGTACTTTTATATTAGACACGAATCCTCAAGTTTAAATAGTGAAAAACTATACTTAAACTAAAACTCACTGAAAACGGTCGCCGAGATTGAGTTCGTGCACACTCCTAATCACACACTACGACCCCAAATCACTTCTAGACCGTCAATCGAAGGGTTTAGACCATGTTTCATTCCATTCCAAACCTAAAAATGAATGTCCTTAGGTGGTAGGTCAACCCCAACATCTTACACTCAAACTCAAAGCCTAAAACCTCTTTTAATCCAATTCCTTCAAAATCTAACCCTCCACCACTTTATTCTTCATTTGTTTTTAGGCACATTCATAATACACACCAATCCTAGGATATAAATGAGGAAGAACAATACCGAAACTAAAACTTACCATAAATAGTAAATAAATGGATAAAATGGGTTTTGACCCTTAACCTTTTAGAATCTAACAAACTAAATGGGTTAGTTGGATAGATTAGCATCTCCTACCCCAAAATTATACTACACATCGTATAAACACATTCCGGTTTGTAAATCGGTCCTAAAAATACAATGCTAGTGGTTACCAATAAATACAATAAATACAATGCTCTGATCAAGCAGAAGATCGGCATCGACTCAGATTAAGAACTGATACAACGAATTTTCTGTCCTAATTAGACAGAAGGTCAATGTATCCGGCTCAGACCCACTACGTAACTTTTCTTCCGTGTTGGCCCGACCGCCTACAACCAAAAGTTTGCTAATTCGCCCTTGGAAAGTGTTAAGAACATATAGCCAATAGGGTATAGGTATCTTACCACAAACTCACACCCGTCCATGGAATTAACCACAACACTCATGATAGGTCATAAATTACGTCTCGTTCCGACATACGAATCAGGATTTAGAGTAAAAATATTTTTTAAGGGGGGTAGAACATTATGAGTCCAATCTAGTTAGGTCAGCTAATACAACCGTTAGATCAGATTGACGCAGTGGAAGCGTGGTTGGCCCCTTCCCCACTGGCCCAGGATCGAAAGAAACTGGTCCAGGTTAGACAAAAAGATAGAAACCCTTAAATCCCACCATGGATATAAATTAAGACAAGGACTCTTTAGACCAAGACCCAAATAGAAAATTTGAACCTTGCAGTGATGGGCATTCCCTAAGCTTTTAGAGTGATCGGACTACGGAGTTACTGAATTACACAACTGCGAAGCATTCACGGCTTGAACCAATTCTCAATCTTGGGTGACTACCAATGGACTCACTGCTTTGATCGAGCAGAAGACCAGGATCTACTAGGATTAGGAAGGGATACGATGATCCTTCTACCCTGGTCAGGTAGGTGATCGAAGTATCGGGATCAGGCCCACTACAACCGTCTCTTCGTATTAGTCGACCATTGAAAACATACATCTTACTCTATATAGTTGGGAATTGTCGTTAAGACTCCAAATAGATAAAGAAATAAATTGTAGCAAACCATCAGGGTATAAGAAATGGATAAAGAAGTAAGTTTTTAGGAGGGTAGACTAAAATGCGCCAGACGAGCATAGATAGTGTACACCCTACCACGCATAGGAATGTGAAATCAATAAAGCTTAGGTGAACGGAATAATAGAATCTTTACTCATTACCCTTAGCCAATTTCATGGATGAAATTATTTTTAAGGGGGGTAGATTGTAACACCCTAGATTTTTGCCAACCTGGAATTAGACGTCCTTAGGAAATATGTCAACCATAACACTCTCAAAGCTCAATCCCAAAGCCAAAGAAATCACTTTCCACCCATTTCCTTCAAATCTCATCTTTCACCACCTCATTTTTCAAACTTCTCCAAGTACTTTTATATTAGACACGAATCCTCAAGTTTAAATAGTGAAGAACTATACTTAAACTAAAACTCACTGAAAACGGTCGCCGAGATTGAGTTCGTGCACACTCCAAATCACACACTACGACCCCAAATCACTTTTAGACCGTCAATCAAAGGGTTTAGACCATGTTTCATTCCATTCCAAACCTAAAAATGAATGTCCTTAGGTGGTAGGTCAACCTCAACATCTTACACTCAAACTCAAAGCCTAAAACCTCTTTTTATCCAATTCCTTCAAAATCTCACCCTCCACCACTTCATTCTTCATTTATTTTTAATCACTTTTATAATACACACCAATTCTAGGGTATAAATGAGGAAGAACAATATCGAAACTAAAACTTACCATAAATAGTAAATAAATGGATACAATGGGTTTTGACCCTTAACCTTTTGGAATCTAATGAAATAAATAGGTTATTTGGATAGATTAGCGTCTCCTACCCCAAAATCATATGCTACACATTATAGAAAATCATTCTGGTTTACAAATTAGCCCTGAAAATGTCTCAAATGGAGTCGAGGGCCTACCCACGCCAATCCAGAGAGACCCAGGGTGGGTCCCACACTTTTCTGGGACCTAGGGGGCAGGAGGGCCTCGCCCAAATGGCGAGACCTCGCCAACCACTCTAGTGGTTGGCAAGGCCTCGTCGGTAAACGGGTCAGGCCGGGCGGGCCGCTCAGACAGATTGCATGTGGGGCCTAGTGGGACCCTATGGTATAGGGTTCGACCCCTATTTCTTTCTCATTTTGGTACTTCCTTCACAAACCACCCCTCCAAGCTTTCCATTTCTTAAAAAATCTTTCGAATCTCTCCCAAAATCCTTCTCCAAACACTTCCTTGTTCATTTTCATATACCACTCACACTACCCTTCAAATCTCACCTCAAACAAAAATCATTAGGGGCTGCTTCCTTTAGAAATTAGATGAAATTAACTAGCGCTAAACTAGAAGACCTGTGAAATTGTCACCAATCACTTTAAATATGATTTGCTAGAGCCAAAACGTGTAGAATAGTTGACGCTACATTACCTTAAAATCTTGAATCAAACTCTAAACCTAGTTGCTCACGGGAGCATTCAAAAACTCCGTATCGGATCTGGACCGCACATCGGAAGTCCAATTATTCCAAACTTAGACAATCCTGACCGCCTAGTTGGACTTGACAATCACCCCAGAAATCAAGTCCAGATGATGTCCCCCGACGATTTTCTTGAGTCCAGAGTGAAGAGTGTGAGAAATGTTAGAAATTAAATAAAATTTATGAAATCTGGCACGTGTCACTTGCGCGACATTTAATAAGCGTTCTGAGCGTCAGAATCTGATCCAAATTTACCCTCAGATCTGGGATGATGGCCCACTCATGTCATAGCACTTGTGGCCCTGATCGAGTTTCGGTGACCGCTGAACTGAAACTGGTCCGCCACGGTCGATCTGGAAATCCGATCAGACCGAAAACTCAGTCTGACCTAGATCCAATGTCAGAGATCTTAAGTCCGACCACACGTACAAAAGGGGCTGTCAGAAGTGCTCTGTTGGATCAGAACAAGCCCATTTTAGTTATAAAATAAGTATACCTTGGCCCCAAGCCTATTTTCGACAATTCTAGGCCTATATAAGGACCTTAAAACCCCTCTCTCTCATTCCATACGAATTTCCTAAGCCCTAGGAGAGAGAAGAGAGAAGAGAGAGAGAGAAAAGGGAGAGAAAGAGAGAGATTTGGAGCTTTTCTCCTGGGATTCTTCCCCGCTGCTCCATGTGCCAAGCCGTCCATCTGTGTTGCTCTTTCAACGCTTTCAACGTCGTTTTTAGGTAAGAAATCCTACCCCTAACCTGTTTAGGTAATCCATGTAGCTGTAGTGTTAATATACCTAACCTATTTCATGGGATAGATTACCATTGAGCCGTTGACGAAGACTTATCGTCTGAATCAACTCCGTTTCACAATTTTTGGTTTAAGGTGCGAATTCTAGATGCTTAGATTACCTATTTTCAAAACTTTCAATGCCGTTTAATGGTAGATTATTGACAAGGATGCTGTTTGACATGTAGAACATGCTGTCTATTTTCCATTTCGAATACGTACGAAGAATATGAGATTTATGATATTTTAGGTATTTGTAGGAAATACTATATATGTACGTATTTTACTGATATGATTTCCATAAGTATTTGTCGTCTACCTATGCTAGTTATGTGTGTATGTTCTATTTGGCAAAAAGATTCGCCCTAATGCACACTTTGGTCGACATATGCTATGTAGACTAATGTGTGTAGACTAAGTGTTTGTATAAATGTATGTAATAGTAAGTATTGAGTAAATAGTGTTGTAGATTAGAGTTGAGATTGGATTCTCAACTAATTTGATGATGTACATGATTTCCTCCATGCTTGTTGTAGTTGAATTGATTACTGTATATGTGAAATACTCGTGTATGGTTAACTTCTTATGATGTATGTTATAACATGCTGATAACATGCTGGAATTACTTGTATTTTCAATTATGTATCTCTCATATGATTATTGATTTAGATTACAAGTGTTTGGGGCTATACTTTAGTACAGACAGTCAGTAACAGATTTGAGCTCATGATTGGCCTCTATTCGCCATGCAAGATGTGTTTGACGAACCCGAGTCGTGCGTTGCTTGTCGGCACTGGTTAGGCCACACAAAGTGCTTATGCACTTCATGTCGTACAACTCAATGGGTGCTCGTACTAGTCAAACTCGTCAAGTAACCCAATTGACCATTGTATATTCACCTTGTATTGGTCATAACTGCTTGAACCTAGGGTACTAAATTTACCAGTGAAAACTGTGATAACCGTGGTACCTTGATCCACTAAGACTCATGAGCCGAGCATGGTGGTATGGGAAACCGTGGTCAATCTGTCGGCCTACGCTGGGGCCACGAGCCACCCCGTAGTGACCAGTGAGCAACCCAGACTTGTAAGCCAATTATGGTGGTATGGGACATTATATTCGAGCTGTCGACCTACACTAATAAGGTGATGGGGGAGTGGTGCAACGAGTGCGTGCAACAGCCCTGGCATCCCTTTATAGTGATCTCGAGCGTACTCTAATTTTACGTGAGGCGACGACCCTTCCGTAGCAATAAGAGTACAAACTAGGCCTGTATTAATAAGGTGATGGGGGAGCGGCGCAACGTGTGCGTGCAACAGCCCTGGCAGCCTTTATAGTGACCTAAAAATATATCATCATATGAGACTACTAGGAGTGACGACCCTAGACAGAATCCTTGTTTAGGAATGATATAAGGGAGGTACCCTAGTTTTCCAATCCTACTGTATGAAAAGGATTAATAACAACTTGGTAATCATGATCATATCGCACTGCATGTGCCTGGAAGATGTGGAGTACTGAGGGAAGAAAGCATACCACGGACGTAAGATGGTGTCGCATGAGGGAGTATGTTGGTGAGGGCATCCATCATGTCATTTCATTCTTGCATTAATTACAGTATTTAGGAATGTTTGATTTTCTTGCTTTATCATTATCGCTTGATTGATTTGATAACATGTTAACCTTTGCTTTATGATTCCACTGAGTTGATCACTCACTCCCACGTTACGGGATGGTATTGTACACACCAATCAGACTCTGTCTTAGCTGCAGGTGTTGGTGATGCTTTGAGGTAGAGCCGGACTATTCGATGACGAGGAGGAGCTCTCCTATGTCCAACTCTCTGGCAGGTCTAAGAAGACCTGGAGTTACACTGGCGGGACTATAGGGTTTGGATAGAAAACACTACTTTTCCTTATTGTACATTTCATGTAATTATTTAACCTGGTGATAATCATACTCTGAGAGCTTACCATCATTTTTATATAATTTATATACATACCACAATCTTCTACTTGCATAATTTAATTGCCTTTGGAGTATGATTTGCTGTTTGGCTTAATCTCACTCATGTTTACTGTACTAACAGACAACATTCAATCATCATCATCATATATGTTGCATAAGTGATGTTCTAGAACTCGGGAGTTGGGTTTCTACCCGACCCCCGATTTTCAGGGCGTTACATTCAGTTTTAAGCAACCCAATGGTTTTCCATCCCTTCCAATGTAGCTTCTTCTTACCTTCAGACCAGCCCCACAGAAAGTTGGCAAATATCTTCTCCAACGTCACAATCACTTGGGTTGGCAGATGAGAGGAAACCATCGAGTGAACTGGGATACTCCCATGGACATGTTGGACTAAGATAAGCCGTCCAACCTGAGATAGGCATCTTGCTAACCATTAATGCGGCCTTGAACTTTGTCAATCAGTGGCTGAAAATCACTTACCTTCACCTACCGAAAGCCAAGGGAACTCCTAGGTAAATTAGGCCAGAAGTGGCCTTGTTGATGTCGAGTATTCTCTCTATGGATCTGACCCTAGGCAAAGGGAGCTTGGCTGAATAGAAGAGGGCACTCTTTCGGGTATTAATCTTCTAGCCTGAAGTGCATTAACATGATTTGAAAAACTCTAGGATGTTCTTAAGAGAGTTCTAACTACCGTTGAGGAAAAGAAGAGTGTCATCCGCGTATAGCAGGTGAGACACCCGCAGACAGCCCCTTCTAAGTTTTAAAGGAGTACACAAACTCTTATCTAACAAATTTGATAGCCCTCTACTAAGGACTTCAACCGCTAGGATGAACAGACTTGGACATAGGGGGTCTCCCTGGTGGATCCCTCTAGATGACTTGATGAAGCCCGCTGCCTCAACATTTATAATAACTAAAAACCAAGCGTTGCCCCAACATTTTTCTACCAGCTCAATCCAAGAACTACTAAATCCGAACTTCGACAACACTTGTTTTAAGAATTTCCAATCCAACCTGTCATAGGCCTTCTCCATGTCTAACTTGAGGACGATGTTGCCACCATGAACCTTCCTGTAAATGTCCTTGACTAATTCTTGAGCTAGAGCAATGCTTTCCGCCATTAATCTACCACGGATGAAGGCCCCTTGTTCAACTGAGATGAGGGAGGGAAGCACTACGCTCAGCCTGGATGCTATGATGTTAGTAATGATTTTGTAGAGGACATTACATAAACTAATGGGGCAAAAATCGACAATGTTGATTTCTCTCAAATCGTCAAACTGGGTTGGCCACTGTATTTGATTTTGGCCAACACTGTGATTGGCATAACCACCTCTACATTTTCACCCATATATCTGCCCCAATTGAAAGATTGGTATAAGAATTTTAGAGATTTATTGAATAGATGCGATGTAGGACCTTGCAAAAAGGAGAATCATGATAAGCATTGCCCTATAGACCTCATTTGTTAATTTGACCCTGCAGGTTAGAGGGTTTTCACAATTAAACCTCATTTTCTCCATCATGTATCTACTTGTCAAATTAATTCTTGAATTTTAAAGGTTCAAGCTGTACTTAAGAAAGATGATCATCATTCATTAAAGGCTCAGAATGATCTCATAGAAAATGATGGGTTTCGGGGTGCTCTCCCTTAGTGTCACATTGAACATATAAGGCATCTTATTAAACAGTTCTGGTGCCTTGAGTTTGTGAAGTAGGACTATTAAGTTCCTCTGTAAAACTTTCAGTGTCCCATTCGATGCTTGTGCTAGTGGGGATTTCTTGGTCATTGCAGATGTTTCAGAATGTAATGGAACTTGTTTAGTTGATTAAGCTTATTTCAGAGAATTATAACCTCTCATTTATGGACTATTATTTGTTGAAATAAGACTGGTGGATATTTCCATTTTCATCTCACTAATTTGAATAGTCAGCTAATAAAATAAGTGTAAGTTTTGGTTCATTATACATTTAAATAGGGACTTAGAAATTGGATAGTCTAATTCAATTATTTGTATTCCAAGTATGCAATTTCTAAGTAATTTATAAGTGTCAACTCATCATCTATCATATTCTCCCAATACATCCTCACCTTTAGTTATTGTTTTTCCCTTTTATGAAAGATGAAAGTAAGCTTCAAGTCAAGCTTCCAATGTCTTTCCAAGTCCATGCATATAATTAAATGAAAGGATTAGTTATTTAATAAACAATGAAAAGGCTATGTACTATAATCGACCAAAGTTTTCGACCCGTAGAACACACCAAAAACTGTCTAGAGAGTTTTTCCTTGAAAAATGATTTAATTTGGTACCATTCGATTGGTCGACCAGACTATTAACCGGTTGAAGGCCCTTATTTCAGCATAGATTTAAGGCATCCAATTTTTAACAATTTCTATCATGACTCTAATCTTCATTTTGTGATACGCCACGCTCGAATCACCATCTCTACTTTGCCTCCATCATAGTTGTACAATCATTGCCTCTCATGCATACTCCGTCTTTCGTTTACGTAATTGCTAAGCCCATAAAAGTTACACAGAATTTGAACTCTTATGTGAGAACCACCTTAGTAAGCATGTAAGTCGAATTTATCCTTATGTGGATCTTATCTAGAGACACACCTCATTCCTCAAGCACCTGTCGGATAAAATGATGATACATATTAATATGTTTAGTACGTAAGTGATAAACAGAAGTTTTAGACAAATTGATTGTGCTTTCGTTGTCACAATTAAATAGCACGACGTCTTTCTGAAGCCCTAACTAATTTATCATTCTCTTCAACCAAACACTTTTCTTGAATACTTTTGTCACTACTATATACTTAGCTTCGGTTGTGCAAAGTACCATCATAGATTGAAGTTTCGACATCCAGCTAATCGCTCCACCCGCTAATACAAACGAGTAACTAAAGGTATACCTTTTATTATCCATTACGCCCGCGTAAGTTAAATCCGCATAGCCTACTTTCTTGGCCCATGATCTTTCAAATGATAAGATGTAGTCCTGTGTACCTTGAATATATCAAAGTGATCATTTCACTACCTCCTAGTGTTGCTTGCCGGGGTTAAACATGTATCTGATAACAACACCCACTGCATGTGAAATATCTGATCTAGTACAGACCATGAAATACATCAAGTTGCCAACTACACTTGAATAAGACATAGGAGACATATTATACTTTTCTTTATCTGGTTTAGGACACCGTTTAAAAAAGAGCTTAAAATGAATCACATGGGGAGTGCTGACTAGCTTTGCTTTGTGCATCCCATACTTCTTCAATACCTTCTCAAGGTATCTAGCCTAAGATAACCATAGCATGCTCCTTTTCCTGTCTCTATGTATATTAATGCCAAGAACTCTCATTACAGCACATCCTTAGGGAGGGGAATGGGCCGACAGACAGGCTGGCTAGAATGGGCAGCAGGTGTCAGTCATCAGCGTTGTTCCACGCAGCCACTGCCCTTCCAAGGGAGGTAAAGGGTCTCATCTTCCTTGATAGGGTGGGTCTAGGAGCTCTCAAGAGCTAGCCCCTTTCCTAGTTCCTCCTCCCCTTCTTTAAGGGCTTTTCTTTTCTCTTTTCCAACCTTATGATAGGTTTTGGTCAGGTTCTTTTCATCCTGTCAAACCCGAATGTAAAGAAGTTTTATAAAGCTCCTTTGTGAAATGAAATTTTAATTAAACAAATCTCATTGCAACTCCCAAATATTTCATTTCGAATGTCCCTGATAACTGGGTGTTCATTATGTCAACCTCAAACATGTTATGATTGGCGATAAGCATGTCGTCAACATAAAAAAGCAGAATAATGAATTTTTCACCACTTAGTGTCTTGTAATAGACATAATAATTATATTCGCTCCTAATGAATTTTTGACTCAATATGAAAGAATAAAAAATTTTATATCACTACCTAAGCGACTGTTTTAGGCATATAATGACCTTTTTAACCTACAAAAGTTGTTCTATGTCCCTCATATTTCAAAAAATTTTGGTCGCTTCATGTAAATCTGTTCTTCCAATTTTTCATGTAAAAAGCCAGTCTTCACATCCATCTATTCTAGCTCAAGATTGTATTGGACAACCAGTGCTAATACAAATCTAATAGATACTTGCTTCACTATCAACGTGAATATCTCAGTGAAGTCCACACCTCTCTCAGCATCCCTTCGCTACCAACCTTGTTTTGTACCTATCATGTTTCTTCTTAAAGATCCACCTGCACTCGATCACTTTTTAGCTAACGGGGAGCTCCACCAACTCCTATGTCTCGTTCTTGTTAAATTTTTCCTCACTCAGTGTCTTGTAATAGACATAATGATCTTATTTACTCCTAATGAACTTTTGACTCAATATGAAAGAACTAATTTTTTATACCACTACCTAATCGACTGTTTGAGGCTGTATAATGACCTCCTTAACCTGCAAACATTATTTTTTATCCCCTCGTATTTTGAAACTTTCTGGTTACTTCATGTAAATCTGCTCTTCTAATTTCCCATATAAGAAGGCAGTATTCGCTCCATTTGTTCTAGCTCAAGATTGTATTGAACAACCAGTGTCAATACAAATCTAATAGATACTTCACTATCAGTGTGAATATCTCAGTGAAGTCCGCACCTTCTCTCTGAGCATATCACTTCACTATCAACTTTGCTTTATACCTATCATGTTTCTTCTTAAAGATCTACTTGCACTCGATCACTTTTCAACTGATGGGGAGCTCCACCAACTCTCATGTCTCGTTCTTGTACAGATATTTCATATCATCGTGCATCGTAGCTTTTCACTTTTTGACATATGGGTTATCAAGAGCCTCCTGAAGAGTAGATGGATCTCCCTCATTTGTAATGAGGAAAAATGCGACATTTGAATCATCCCTGTATCTCACTGGTAACCTGCAATCACTTGACGGATTCCTTCTCACAGGTGGTTACTCCACCTGCTCATATACCTCTGTTTGTATCTTAGTATTAGCTTGTGTCTCATCTCTATCTAATTGAACACCGCAACCAAATTTTTAACTTTCTTGTGCTCATCCTTACGAAACAAGGATCCTTAGTTGAATTTGACGTCACAAGCAAGAATAATTTTTCATGTGGTCCATTCATATAGCCTATACCCCTTCACACCATTTTCATAGCTGATAAAGATGTACTTTTTAGCCCTTTGATCCAACTTATATCTCTCAACTGACGGTGCATGAGAGTAAGCATCATAACCAAATACACACAATCCCGAGTAGTCTACCTACTAACCGCTCCATATTTCTTTTGAAATTTTACATTCAATGGTTGTATAAGGGGACCAATTCACCAAGTAATAAGCCGTGTTAATGGCCTCTATCCACAATTCCTTACCTAACCCAGCATTACTAATCATACATTGGGCCCTCTCCAAGAGAGTCTGATTCATTC
This sequence comes from Magnolia kwangsiensis, assembly GCA_037074715.1. Classification (NCBI taxonomy): domain Eukaryota; kingdom Viridiplantae; phylum Streptophyta; class Magnoliopsida; order Magnoliales; family Magnoliaceae; genus Magnolia; species Magnolia kwangsiensis. The sequence continues at coordinate 14,827,103 of CM073586.1, forward strand.
TCCCACTAACTCCATTTTTCTCTAGTGTGTAATGCACTGTGTTGTGCCTTACAACCGTTCATCTTTACAATACCGATTGAATTTTTTAAAAGTGAATTTTTCATCATTACCTATCCTCAATACTTTTATCTTTTGCCCTGATTATTTTTTAACTACCGCCTTCCACTGCTTGAAGTTAGTGAAAACATTGGATTTATTTTTCAAAAAATAAACCCACACTTTTTTGAAGTAATTATCAATGAACGTAACAAACCATGATGACCTTCCACCAAAAACCATGGACGATGACCCCTATACATCAAAATACACATAATCTACACCATTTTCAAACATGTTTCCTAGACTTAAAAGACAACATTAACTATTTTCCATATATACTATGCCTGCATATAATTTTAGTAATGCTTTTAAAAACTAGAATTAAACAACGACCATAAAGTACATTTATGCCCCGCTCGCTCATGTGGCCTAAGCATGCATGTCATATATGTGCGGATGTGAAATCCTTTACAAATGTTGCAGATCCAATGGATGAAGTGCTCCCGATTAACTTGTAAAGGTTTTCATTCCTCTCCGCATTCATGACTATGAGTGTCACCTTTGAAACTTTTAAGACACGATCGAACCCAATAAATTTGAACCCAAGATCCTTGAGTGCACCCAGAGATATCGGACTCTTCCTCAAATCAGGAACGTGTCTCACTTTAGTCACGATACTTTTTATGCTATCAAACATCTTGATGCACACTGATCCAATGCCTATTACTTTATAAGCATTATCATTACCCATAAACACTTAGCCACCATCGCACTCACTATAACTTGTGAACCAATTCCGATGAAGGGTCATGTGGTACAAAGCCCCTTATAAAAAAATACATTCATCATCAAAATAGCTGAATTTTGATGCGATCAGTACATCTCTACCATTTATTTCCTCACTAGATTTTGCAATGTTGGCTTCCCTAAAAGAAGTCTTTGAATCTCCTTTCTCGACTTAGGATTTGTGCAATCATTCTTCATGTGTCCAATCATGCCACAATTCCTACACTTCAAGTTGCCCTTGCCCTTACCCTTACCTTTGCCCTTGGATTTAAAACTTGATCACGAAGATCCACTTTCCTACTTAGAATTTCTCTCCTTCTTAGCCAGTGCATCTGGAGAAGCACCCATGTCACTGTTTTTTTTTATCATCGCCTTCGATTGAAAGACTGAGATGATGATCTCAACACTAATGGTCATTTTATGGATGCACAAAGAGCCCTTGAATGACTCATACGATGCTGGGAGAGAATTAAGCAATATAAATGGTCGATCCTCATCTTTCATCATCTCTTCCATATTCAACAATTTGTAAAACAACCTATTGAACTTACTAATGTGGGCCTTAATGTCAGCCCCCTCCGCCATCTTCAGATTGAACAACTGTAACTTCAAGTACAAGAGATTCTTAAGATTTTTTTTCGCATAAATATTCTCTAATTTCTCCTATATACTTGTTGTAGTTTTCTCTCTCATAACATTATAGAGGACATTATCCGTTAAGCAAAATTGGACAAAGGTTTTGACCTTCTTATCCATCTCGATTCATTCTTCTTCCACCATATATTTCAGCCACTTTTCAAAGAGAGCTTCATCTAATCCTTATTGAACTAGGATACCATTCATCTTAACTTACCATAGTTCAAAATTGTTTTAACCGGTGTATTTTTCTACATCGAACTTCGAGTTATATGCCATTAATACCTTTCTTTCATATTCGATCTGCTTCTCAACATTAGGTTTGATACCACTTGTTGGGGACGTGGAAAGACATAGAGTTGAATCAAGTAAAGTAATCACAATCACACAACCAAATCCAATAGTGAACAATCCAAATTTACATGGAAAAACCCTTGTGGGAAAAAACCATGACACAAAGTAAGAATGAACTATGAATAATAAAGATACAAGAGATGGAACCTTACTAATAAAAGCCCCGAGAAGAAAACCACAGATTTTCTTATCTCCAAAACCCTCTTAACCCTTAAGCATGTTTTCCTCCTTACCCTAATCTCATTTACACCCTTTTATTTAAGTAAAAATAGAAATAGAAACAATTTGCGTAAGATTATGCAAACTGTGCAACACGTCTATCAGTTACTTTGACCAGTCGAAATCCTTCGACCTGTTGACCAAAGTTTTCAACCTATCAAAAACACTAAAAATTGTTCAAAGAGTTTTGCCCAAAAATGATTTAATTCAATACCCTTTGATCGGTCGACCCGACTGTCAACCGGTCGAAAGCCCTTATTTCAGCATATATATGAGGCATACAATTTTCTGCAAATTCATCACTTGTATTGCACCATGAACATGATGAATGTGAGCTCCATTGGTGATCTTATCTTGCTCATCATTACGTACACAAATGTCCTAAAACTCTAGTCAAACAGTAGATCGTTGCTCGCAGTCCTTGTATGGTTGTTGAGGGTCAAATATTGAATATTAGACCCCAATTATTACCTAATTTTACTAACATGATAATGCTTAACATCCTATTTTGATCGTATTTTTGTTGCAAGGTAAATTTAAAGAGCTTGGACTGAAAAGGCTATTAAAAGCATGGATTTAATGCTCTAAAATCACTAAGGCAAGGGACAGACCCCAGGGGACCAAGATCGAGGAATTTACACACTAAAGATTCGAGAAGATCAAGTGATTGGGTTTAAATGGGCCTGAAAGTCGTCCAGAATGCAAGATCACAGGGTTCCTCCTATCTGTTCGACTCGAAAATTTATATCTAGCCTGAGGACCATAAATTAACCGTATACGTCAAAATTCAGCCCTTGAATCAGTGTATAAGTGACCTGATGGACAAGATCAGCCAATAACCATTAAGAGAGCATCTTAGTCATCCTTGTGAGATTAGAGTTCAAACTCGACCTATGAAAAGAGCACAAAAAATGAGGAATACCTTCTCAATTTCAAGCAAAATCAGATGGTGCATTCAAACATAACGCACTTCGGAGACGGTGGCTAGAATGATGGCGAATCTATAATTTAAGGAACTCCATATGCATGCACGTAAGTGAGAATAGAGGTTTACTTCAACGGTGGGTATTGTCTCATCACAGGTGAATGGTGTGACCCACCTAGAGTTCGGATCTACTTCATACTTTGACCCATGGGCTTACATGTTACTAAGAAGATGATGAGCGGAGTAGATCTTCGAGAATATCATCAGAAGTGGGCCCCACCTATTTTTTGAACAAAACATCTAAACAGTGCCCTTCTCGCGCAAAATGCCCAGTGGACGCACCTAAGCTGATTGGGTTTTGATAGTGGGCCCACCCATCATTCCATTGGATGATTTGACCCGTTCAGTTGACTCAAGGGGTGGAGATGACCCTAGCCATGCTTTCCTTCTGGTCTCATGCACGTGCACGCACGTGCATCGTCAGAAAATGTAGGATGGATGACAAATTGATTTTATACAGCGGACTGCACCAAAAGTCGACTAAAACCACTCCTTCCCAACTGGTTTTTCGCCAGGAATTCAATGGACGGGGTGGATTCCACTAAAAACACAACGGTGGGGCCCACCGAGCATTACATCATAATTACATGCAAAAAGGCTTACGTAAAGACGTCCGGATGCTGCCAGTTTTTACGGTCGATTGTGCGTCCATGACGATGGTTGGATCCACGATTTGGACCATCCAAGTAGAGCTTAGGACGGCCACAACCATCCCAGAGAAGATTTTTTGGAAAGATTTCCAGTAAAGACCGCTCACCATTCTCCAAACGCAAGTAGTTTCGCATTGTCTTCTTGCACACAATTGTTGCTGCGTATGTTCTTACGTAAAACCTCTAGCCAACCTACACACAGCTAACCGACCTTATTCCTCTATAAAAAGAGATGTGAGAGAGAGAGAGAGTGGGGGATTTATCAGACGCAGCAAGGATCTTCAGGCTAGATCTTGGGCAGTCGTGGAGGCGTGGAACGGGCCGACAACGAGAGTTTTCCTTCTTCCTTTTCCTTTTCTTTATTTGTTTATTCCTTTCTTTTTTTAAGAGATTTCAACCTTACCATGTCGATGATGAACTAAACCTCTTAGCTAGGATTAAGAGGTGAAGCTTGTAGCAAGATGGGAGACTTTTCTTTATGCCTTTGATTTAAATTTAATATATGAACTTTATCTGATTCTACTTTGTTTATATGGAATGCCTTTAGTTTTTAATGGTTTGTTGTGACTTAAATTACAATGGATTTATGATATCTTCTGGTATTTTCCATGCATGTATGGAGGTTATGATCAGAGGGGCCCTGTTGTTCACCATCATCCCATGGGCATGGATTGATGATGGAATCCTTTCGTATGTTTATAGCTCTCTCAGATTGGATGTGGATTGGTTAAATTTTTTTATTTACTTTGTCTCCTGGGCATGGTTTTGTGATGGAATCAAGTCTAATTTTCATACCTCTCATCTCTTCAAAACTGCATCAAAGGAAGTTTATAGTTGATTTTTACGATTATATCTTCCATCTGGATGAAGATAGGACTCTGATTCCAGATGTGTTCTTGAATCAAGCATAAGATCCCCCTGATTGCTACAAGTGGAACCTTGTCACTCTAGTTTCCCACCTTTGAATTTTACAAGTTTTAGCTAAGCAATTTTCATAATTATTCATTCAATTATTCCCGATTTAGATTACATCTTCGCCTAGTTCTAGTTCAAGTTACTTTCAGAATACGTTCAAGGTTCAGTCCCTGTGGATTCGACCTCAGTCTTACCGTGATTATTACTACATCACAACCCTATACATGGGGTGTGAATAAGTTTTTGACACAGTTTTTGGGGATTGATGGTTGCATTTTTCTAAGATTAACTAGTCCTGGAATTAGGGTAAGATTAGGATTTTCTAGTTTTTTAACTTTAGGTTTAGGGTTTATTTTCTGTTTGATTTTTATAAACTAACTTAACTTTCTAATTTTGTAAGACTCTGAGGTAAACTTTCTAAATTGGTAATCTCTTTCTAATTTTTCTATTTTTAGAAACTTTCTAATTTTAGAATTTCTTTTGTTTCTAGAAACTAATGTATTTTCTAATTTTAGGTTTAGAATAATTTATTTTTAGAAAATTTCTATTTTCTATTTTTAGAAATTTTTCTTCTTTTTTTAAAGGAATTTTCTCTTTTTAGAAACTAGTCTACTTTCTATTTTTAGAGACTTTCATTTTTAAGAACTAGTTTAATTTTAAAAACTCTCTAATTTTAGGTTTTATTTTCTATTTTTAGAAATTTTCTAATTCTAAGATTTTTTTTCTATTTTTCAAACTTACTTTCTATTTTTAGGTTGTAGGAGCTTTCTAACTTTAGAATTTCTAAAAACTAATTTCTTTTGTTTTCTTTTACAGGATCTTAACATAAGAACTTCTAATTTGGTAACTTCCTTCTAACTTCTCCTTCCCTTACTTTCCATACTGGTATAGGATCTTTTCTTTTAATTTTCTTAGGATTAGATTTAGAGTTAGGGTTTCACCATGAAAGAGTGACTATGTCAATATACTGAGATGGATAAGAAATATTGAGGAGGGATGTATAATAATTACAATGTAATTCAACCCATATCTCAAGATTTTTCTGAAAACATCATCGAGAACCGACTGGAATATTGTATTCCATCGGTTAAGAAGTCCTTACGTGATCATAATTATGGGAATGAGGACTATTATCAACCATCATATTCTCCCACATACGATCCATACGACTATAACCAGAGGAAACATCAAAATTGAGAAGATGAAATAACAACATGCTATAATGATTATTCTCTTAGATACCCTACCTTCGAGATCCAACCAGAAATGATCCAAGATGATTCATTTCAGCGTAACATGGCCTGTCTTGCGAAAATTAGAAAAACATTGGAAGCACTTAATTTGTGCCTCAATAAGATAGAGGAGGCTTGTTCAACCCAACCACAACTCAATTCAGAAATACAATGTGAGGAAAGTGATCCTAACTTGTTCTTGAAGAACTCTGAAATTTAGAATGAAGAGTTGGATTATGTTAATGAGCATATGGTTCAATTTTTCAATGAGTCAATCTCGATGACGGTCCAAAAGAATGGTCAAGAAACGTGAGTGTCTTTCAAATATAATGATAGTGAAAAACTTAACTCACACGAGACACATGATTTCAATGATGAGGTAAATGTTAGTTTAATCGAACCTCAACCCAATTTAGGAATAGAATATAAGAAAAGTAATCTGATCCCAAGTGTGTACTACACAGAATTAGACGATGATGAGTATTGGGACCGATTATGAATGTGCAGCCCAAATTCCTTTGGAATCAAACTCAAGTATGGTCTAGGTCAATGATTAAGAAGTACATGAAGTGATCGGTCATAATGAGCTACTCCACTCACCTGACATGTCTGATTTAAAAGTAGAAGATGAGCCCCTTTCAACCGACCTTTCTAACTCTTGTGAGACATGTTTAGACCACTCCCCTGAATTGAACGATGATATTTCAGGAGATGAACGAGTCACTCGATATGATTCTGGGAATTGAAACCAACTACTTAAGGCCACCATATGAGTTGTCAACCCTTGACAATACAATGTCGTTATTGGATGGTACCAATGGACAAAGTTGTCACATCAATGCGTCATTAATTGATCCTCAATTTGTCTGTGCAGGGCAAAAGCAAGAGATCATACCTCCATCTACTTTTAAAGACGATAGAGTCCTTGAGAATTTCATTATAGAGATTAATGTGGAAAATAAGTCACTCTTAGCTGAATTTTCCAACTCTTTGGACAATTGCTTGACACACTTTTCAGATTCAAACGATCCTATGATTAAAGAAATAGTGGATGTCTCGCAAGAGAATATCTCGATAGTTATTACTAATCGATAGAACTCTTACTCTAAAGTCCCTTCTTCCCTAGATCCTGACTGTTTACCATTAAGGGAGGAGGAGCTGAAAATTGAACCGAAGTCTAAAACTTTGGAATGTGTCGAGACTACATCACTTTCTAAGAAGTTTTCTGAGTTTTATTTACTTGTAATCTCTAATTCACCATGGGATACTAACTTTGAAACTTTTTCTTTCATAGGTGAATCATATATACTTTTGATACCTCAGGTGAATCAACAACAAATTTTTTATGAGGTCCATAAATTTCTCTGGACATTCATGCTCCAGGGTATCCAAGTCTATTGCAAAAGGGGCTTTTGGATGATCTTGTTGAGAAACCTACTGAGAAATTTATCTAGATATTGGCCGGAAGAGGAACCTTGAGGCATGACTGAGTAGCTTTTTCTCTGCTTGCATATGACTAGGGTAGTTTATTTTTTGCCGTTCTAGGATAGTCAACTTTATGCCATTAGGTTAGTTAACTTTCTAAGTTATTTTAGGATGGGTTGTTTTCATTGGTTTTACTCTTGTGCTGACCCGCTCTCACATTGATATTTCTTTGGAAAGACCATTCAATTTTCTCGTCAGGTACTATCTTTCCATCACTTCTCTTTTACTTTCACTGTCCCACGTGCATTGCATGCTTATTTCCTTTACATTGGTGACAATGTAGATTTCATGTTGGGGATGGGAGATTAGGTTACCTAATCAGTGTTTTCTTAGTCTTGAGCAAAAATTATGAAATTTTTTGAATTTTTTCTAAAAATTCTTGTGAATTCGAAGTGATTTCGATGGCCATCTTTGATTTAGAAGTATAAGATATGTAATGTTAGTAAATTATGACTCTTAGATTCAGTTATCTGTTAGATTTCACAGTTAAGTTGAATTGTTAATCCATGATTAGAAGTTTTAAACATTGATTGAGTCATGATTTCACATGTCACACCTAGCTTACACATTAAGGTTTCAGTTCAATATTGAATTATTAACCCGGTAATCACTAATCATGGAAGGAACTAACCTGGGGAATTTGTCCATCATGTTCAAAGAAAGAATAATAATATCTAGCTAAAAAAATAATAATTGTCCTCAGAAAGGGTTGGGTGAATGATCTTCACCATGAATTTACCCCCTATAGGTGGGGGTTCGATTCCCCTCCTTGGCTTTACCTTTAAAAGATTGACATAGTATGAAAGCCATTGATGGAAAAATCAAAAGCTGAAAAAATGAAAAGTTGAACTATAAGGCAAGTTTTGGTTTAGGTTATCGTTATCCTGAATGCTCTTGTGATTATCAATGTTATCATAAAAATAACGAATTGAGCCTTTTATTGTGATAAGTTTAGGTTTCTCTATTAACCCATGGAACTCATTGTTTAGATTTTTCTAATCGATGGATTAAAACCTTGAACTTGTAACTATGAAGTTTACTGTGTGCTTGAGTCTAGGAGAAAGTAATGCCCAATATTCATGAATCTTAAAATTCTATTGATTAGACTGTTATTCAAAAATCACTCGAGTTTATAGAAATTATCCTGTAGTTCACAACTTATTTTTCGCATACTTTACTGGGGACTAGAAAAATACTGGTTGGGGATTGTGTTGAGGGTTAAATATTACATATTAGACCCCAATTATTACCTAATTTTACGAACATGATAATGTTTAACGTCCTACTTTACTCGTATTTTTTTAGCAAGGTGAATTTAAAGAGCTTGGACTGAAAAGGGTATTAAAAGCATGTATTTAATGCTCTAAAATCACCAAGGCAAGGGACGGAGCCCAGGGTGCCAAGATCGAGGAATCCTCATGCCAAAGATCTGAGAAGATCAAGTGATTGGGTTTAAATAGGCCTGAAAGTCATCCAAAATGCAAGATCACAGGGTTCCCATCATCCATTCGGCTCGAAACTTTATATCTAGCTTGAGAACCATAAATTAACCGTACACATCAAAATTCAGCCCTTGGATCAGTGTATAAGTGACCCGATGGGTAAGATTAGACAATAACTATTAAGAGAGCATCTTAGTCATCCTTGAGAGATTAGGGCCCAAACTCGACCGATGAAAAGAGCACAAAAAATGAGGAATACCTGCTCAATTTCAAGGAAATCGGTTGGTGCATTCAAACATAAGGCACTTCGAAAGACTGGCTAGAATGATGAAAAATCTGTAATTTAAGGAACTCCATATGCATGCAAGTGAGAATAGAGGTTTGCTTCAACGATTGGTATTACCTCATCACAGGTGGATGGTGTGGCCACCTAGAGTTCGGATCTACTTCATACTTTGAACCATGGGTTTACACGTTACTAAGAAGATGATGAGCGGAGTAGATCTCCGAGTATGTCATTAAAAGTGGGCCCCACCTATTTTTTGAACAAAACATCTAAACAGTTCCCTTCTCACGCAAAAAACCCAGCGGACACACTCGAGCCGATTGGGTTTTGATAGTGGGTCCCACCCATCATTCCATTGGATGAACTAACCCATTCAGTCAACTCAGGGGGAGGAGATGACCCCAACCATGCTTTCTTTTTGGTCTCACCCACATGTACACAGGTGGATCATCAGAAAACACAAGATGGATGGCGAATTGATTTTATACAGTGGATCGCACCAAAATTCGACTAAAACCTTCCCGACTGGTTTTTCATCAGGAATTCAATGGACGGGGTGGATTCTAGTGAAAATACAACGTGGGGCCCACCGAGCATTGCAGCGCAATTACATGCGAAAAGGCTTATGTAAAGACGTCCCAGCGCTGCCAGTTTTTACGACCGATTGTACGTCCATGGCGATAGTTGGATCCATGATCTGGACCATCCAACTAGAGCTCAAGACATCCACGACCGTCCTAGAGAAGAATTTTTGGAAAGATTTCCAGTAAAGACTGCTCACCATTCTCCAAACGCAAGTAGTTTCGCGCTGTCTTCTTACGCACGGCTATTGCTGCGTATGTTCTTACGTAAAACCTTTGGCTGACCTACACAGCCAATCGACCTTATTCCACTATAAAAGGAGATATGAGAGAAAGAGTAGGGGATCCATCAGACACATCAAAGATCTTTAGGCTAGATCTTGGGCAGTCGTGGAGGCATGGAACGGGCCGGCAATGAGAGTTTTCCTCCTTCCATTTCCTTTTCTTTCCTTGTTTATCCCTTTCTTTTTCTAAGAGATTTTCTCCTTACCATGTCGATGATGAGCTAAACCTCTTAGCTAGGGCTAAGAGGTGAAGCTTGTAGCGAGATGGGAGACTTTTCTTTATGCCTTTGATTTAAATTTAATCTATGAACTCTATATAATTCTAGTTTGTTTATATGAAATTTCTTTAGTTTTTAATGGTTTGTTGTGACTTAAATTACAATGGATCTGTAATATCTTCTGGTATTTTCCATGCATGTATGGTGGTTATGATCATAGGGCCCTATTATTCACCATCATCCCATGGGCATGGATGGATGATGGAATCCTTCCCTATGTTTATATCTCTCTCAAATTGGATGTGGATTAGTTAAATTCTGTTGTTTACTTTGTCTCCTGGGCATGGTCTTGTGAGGAAATCAAGTCTAATTCTCATACCTCTCATCTCTTCAAAATTGCATCAAAGGAAGTTCGTAGTTGATTTTTTATGATAATATCTTTGATCTGGATGAAGATAGGACTCTAATTCTAGATGTGTTCTTGAATCAAGCATAAGATCCCCCTGATTGCTACAAGTGGATCCTTGGCACCCTAGTTTCCCACCTTTGAATTTTACAAGTTTTAGCTAAGTAATTTTCATAATTATTCCTGATTTAGATTACATCTTTACCTAGTTCTAGTTCAAGTTACTTTTAGAATACGTATAAGGTTCAGTCCCTATGGATTCGACCTCGGTCTTACCGAGATTATTACTACATCACAACCCTATACTTGGGGTGTGAACAATGGATCGCAATTTCAAAAGTTGAAAAAAAAAAAAAAGCATAGTAATTTCTCCAGTTGGAAAGCCTCAAACACCGTCATTATAATATGATTGTTCCTTAGTGTATTTTCTATGGAGTTGTTACTCAAAAAATTGTTAGATGCCATTAAATCGAAAAAAAACCTCACTATAATAATAATTAATGCAAGGAAGAGTATGTGTAACGCCCCGGATTTCGAGGGCTGATTAAATACTCAACTCCCGATATCCCGGGTGAAACTTATGCTCTGCGAAAGCACGATTCTACAGTTCGTTTCACCTGACATTTAAGAAGTTTATAAAATTAAAGTAGACTATGCGATGCACCTTGGAATAAATGTAAATTTTAATATAAGTAAATCAGTTAACAAGTAAAATACGTCTATCTATAGTACGAGACTACAGCTGAGAAAAATTTACAGTTCCAAAAATACAAAATATGTCGACTCTAACATCTCATAATTGGCCCTAAGACGACCTATAGTGGCCCGCCCAACAGTTAAAAATACGAGAGTTCCTCCCTTAAGTCCATGGATGCCTCCTCCAGCATGTCACACTCCATGGTACCTACATCTGTGATAGGGTTTGGTTGGTGTTTTAAAACACCGTCTCAGAGTCGAAGTGAGTGATCAACTTAGTGGTTCCATTAACATCAAGTTAGAAAAATTATCAATTCCACAGGCACAATTAATGAAAAAGCAACATAAATATACAATCCCTAAATACTCTTGTTAATGTACGTGCATGCTATTATGATATCATGCATACCATCGTAATCCAACACTCCCTCAAAGTGACTCCAACCCTCATTCGTAAATGGTCAATCCTCACTCATCATGCGACCTCAACTCTCGAGTCGTCATAACCTATTCTAATGCAATACGATAAGTGATCATATTAGTCAAGCATTTAGTTAAAGTCCATTCATCTAGTTAAGCTGAAACACCTCTACTAAATCAATGACCCTAACTTGATTACTAGGCCTAGGGTAGCTGTAGCTGCCCCGTACCTATGATCCTTGATCCATATTAGGGTTTGCCACCCAGACAACAACTTCTTAATCATTGTGAGGCTAACACTGGCCCAACCAACTGGCTCAATCAATCACTCAGGACCCGGATGACACAGCCCAGACGCATAGGGTTAGGCCGCCCATCGACGGGTGGAGAGCACCCACAAATGATGTAAGGGTCATCACCCGAACGCAATTGTGGAATGGTTGTGGCATCATTATAGTTTAATGTATTAGGCTCAGAGCCTTATTGGTTGCTCATTGGTCACTGTGGGGAGGTTCGTCACCTTAGCGTATGCCAACAACACAGATACAGTGTCACATACCACCATTCCCAGCTACTGAGACTTGGGGATCACATCACTAACAGTTATCAGTACTCCTCTCTAGGATATGGGAGTGCTCCAGATTCAAGCATACGTGATCATACATAGTGAACACACACGGTTGGTCGGCTATTAGTCTAGTTCAGTTGACTAAAGCAAACCTCGGTGAAACCGGCATTGGGTGCAAGCTTCCCTTGTAGTCCGAATACTGTCAGTTGTCCACATTCATCCCCAGTCAATCGAACTAGTCTGAGGCGATCGACTCAATTATGACTGCCCTCATAAATTTATGGTTTATCGGCCAACACAATTAACCAAATGCTACAATTAATCAATATACTAATAAATTAATTATCATAGCTATAGGAAATTGTACAAACAATAATTATGAAAATTCTACTTTGTTTGGGCATTTTATCGAACATGCAGGTGAATAATAGGAAGCATGAGCAAAAAATCTAGTAATTTCAACTTATTCTAACATCCAATCGAACATATAGGCTTCATTATTTATGGATAACAATTCATGGAAAGTAAACGGGTCATACGAGTACGTACAGATTATCATGTATTCATCATCATAGTATAAATCATTAATCATGACATGGGTTTGATAAACTACAACCTAGGGGTAATGGTCCGCACCTTAGAGTGGTACATCGACTTTCGAACCCGCTCCTAGGGCTAGGGTCCCGTGAATCGGCTTGCAGGTGCCCTGCGCCAATAAGGTTAGCTTACAAGGGCACATGCAATCGGCCTCTAAGTCCTAATTCTCAAGAAAAGGCTCAATGGTTACCTCTATTTGTTGACGGGACAACTCCAGTGGTGCGACGCAGTCACGGCTATGTTGCAGGCTAGCGGGGATGGGGCGAATGCTCCAATTTACCTCCTCTTACACCTTCTCTACTTCTCCTCCTCTCTCTTTCCCATCTTTTGCAAGTGAAAATTCATATGGGAATGAGAGAGAAACTTTTAAGCTTTTGTGGTCTCAGATTTTGTGTCCAAATGGTTGTGGGGGCCTCTTTTCCATTATACTTGCCCATAGTGGGCTGGTATCGACCCATAGGGCCCCTTGGGGGGCCCGTTGGCTCATCTAGGATTCACGATCGGCCAAAATCTAGTGGAGATCAGATGCGTCGAACAACTGTGGAGACCTCATCTATGATGGATGGTCGTCGATGATCGATTGGGGACACGTCTATATAAATACGGGCGAGAAAATATCCTTGACTCGTACCTCGAATTTGGTCATAATCTAATAGTCAAAAGGTCACAACTTTGTAAAATGGTGAGGGGCCTATTTCACTTAAGTTTTCAGATTTCAGCCTAGGGGATTAGTGCATTTCAAGCACTTGGCTTTTAACCGAAGTTGCGTAGTTGTAGGCACTTTCTTAGTTCGCCACCCGTGATGGGTGTCAAGCCCAGTAAGACGGACATTATTGTATAGTTTTGGAACTAGTGGCCCATTACAAGTAGTCTAGAGCTCATTTGGATAATAAAGACGTTTTCTTGAATGAATTTGTATCAAGATTTCTTGTGCATAATGATTAAGGTTTAGATTAGCTATGTTGATAGTGTGGCCTATTCGCAACTAGCAGAAATAATGATTCATTCATAATCACTCTAAACTATCAGTTCTTATGCTAGTCAAGTAACTGAAACTATTTGGTTCATTAATTAAAATTTGACCCCTAATCGTTTGGGCATTGGGTAGAGTTTTAATTACTTGTGTTTTGTCTTGATTACTTAGTGATATGTTGGCTACACTTGGGCCTATGTGCACAAATCACATGGGTAAATTTGATGTTTAAGTGATCGGTTAGATTCGTTATCTTTCTACGGTTGATTAATTTTATTTGTATGATTCTTTATTGGTATCACTGAAATATAGGCTCACTTCAAGCATCAAAGGTCAATAAGTGATGACTTAGGCTATATATATATATATATATATATATATATATATATATATATATATATATAAGAATTTTAAGGATTTTTTGCAATCCAAAAATATTGAAAATTCAGGATGTTACACTATGAAACAATAAGAGAAACATCGCAATCTTTCTTAAGTGATTAAAACCTTGAATCCACAAGGAGAGTTCTTGAGTCCACATGAAAATAAGAGAGAAAATTTAGGTCTTTATTAAATAAGGTGTGTATGATTTCTCAATTACACGACTAATAAAGAAAACCCAAACATTAATTGAAAATCATCCAAAAAGCCCAATTTGCCAAAAAAAATAAAAAGTCTAGATAAACTGTACTGGAATATTCCCATCCTAATTACAAGTAATTGTTAAAAATACGTAAATTTCTAAAACTCCAAAAACAATGGAAAATAAATGTCTAAAATAGTGTTTTTTTTTTTTTTTTTTTTCTTTTTAAATCACAATGTGGGACTAGAGGGTGCTTTTTCTGGTGAAACGAATGAATTCTACCGGCATAGCGGGCCAGTTGTCCTCGAAATCATCATTACATAGAGATTGATAGGTCATGCATTTTATGGCAATGCTTAGGTCAAAGATGACAATTGATTTACAGTCCAGACTTTGAACAGAAATTTCTCCTTGCCCAGAATAAATTTCTTCGATCCAAACACCCCTAAAACCCAATAACGTTATGCCCTATGTATGATTGGGTCCAATTCTAATGGGATACTTTCGCATTCGTTTGGGCTTCTTTAGTCCAATAATGCATCTATGGCATGTCTTACATCAACAATTTAATTTAAATTATTTATATCCCAAGTATGCAATTTCCAAGTAATTTATAAGTGCCAACTCATCATCTATCATGTTCATCCTCGTCCTCACCTTTAGTTAGTGCTCATCCTTTTATACTATAAAAGGTGAAAGCAGCCCTCGATGTCTTTCCAATTCCATGTATATCATTGAATGAAAGGATTAGTATTAAATAAATAAGCAATATATATACCAAAACCCACCTTGACAGGAGAAAGGATTAGAATTAAATAAACAAAGAAAAAGCAATATACCAAAACGCACCTCGGCAGGAGGCATGCATCTCACTTTACGTGTTCATTTAACGTTTGCACTTATGTCACCTGGGCCCACATGCTAAGAGGGTCCAATAATTTGAACCGTTTATTTTGTTTCATTACTAACATAAATAATTACTGTCCTGTAATCACACTTCGCAATCCTCTCAGAATTTTTAGAGTTGAATTCAATCCATTGAAAATATTCTTCTCATTGTTTGAGACTCGTCCACAACAAACATAGATGTCAAAATCTTCCATTTAACGTGTTTCATGAGGTAGGACTCATCGCATGGCGTCCAAAACATTGAAAGCTAGCTCGAATAATTTTGGACCACTCAGTATGTGGACCATATTAATTGACAGTAAAACAATTGTGACAAACATTGCCACATTTTGAGAATCTAATGATATTTTGCAAAAAGAAAATAAAAACAAAAAATAAAAATCATTTAAATGATATTAATGCATTAATATAACAAAATTTTCAAAATATCAGAATTTTTAAAGTTTGATCATTTTGAAACGCGACAATTATTTAAAATTCTAAATAATTCATTATATATATATATATATATATATATATATATATATATATATATATATATATATATAAACTTTTAGAATTAGTTATACGTTTTAGATCAGAAATATTCTAGTGCTCTCAAAGCACTACAAGCTATAGTACTCCTAACTGCATTGGTTCACTTGGACAGTTGAATTAATCAATCCAAACTGGCCATTAAATACAGAATCCACTTCATAAGTTACCATACAAAAATCACAATGGTCAGATGATCAAATCCCTTTTTGATTTGACCTTTATATTTTACAGCCACCCGTTTTAAAAGCCATGGATAGAGTGGTTACAATTGCCCGACGAAAGTGATTCTTTAGAATCATAAGTAACTTTAGATACACCCTAACAAATGGATGAATCAAATTGTTGATTGGATCTATTTTTGTGTAGATAGTCTTGCTCGTCCATATTGAATACCATTGATCAAATGTGTAGATCTGTATTATGTAAACATATCAACCGATGATATATGTAATTAACCTAATGAGTGGTCCAGGTCAATGGATTTGACTAAGGGCCGGTTTGGCTACCAACAAATAAGTTACTTTTCCTATTTAAAACAGCAGATAAGTGATTTATTTCAGATAAGTAAGTTTGGCTTATGATTAGTTTTAATTAAGTTTTTCATTTAAAAGTACTTGATCACTGCAGTTAATTATTTTGGCCTTTTAACTTTTTGTAAGTTGTTGGAAAGATCCGAAGGAGATGAAAAAGAGGAGAAGTTGATAAGTATATTATTTATCAAACATACTTATCTTTTTAATAAGTATAAATTAAGATAAGTTACTTGCAAAATAAGTAGCTTCTCTTAAGCAACTTAAGAACCAAACATCACTCAGTGTCGATTCCCTAGTGGGGGTGGCTAACAGTGAAGTGTGAACTGGCAGTGGGTGTACTAACAAGCTTTTAAAAAAATAAATAATAAAAATAAAATAAAATCACTAAGTGTCCCTTTGGAACTAGGACTATTGATGCACTATGAATTACTTTATAATAAATATTCTTTAAATTTCATTTTTAAGCTCAGGTAAAAACAGGTCAAAAACACTCCAAATTTGAAAATCCAACTCCCTTTTATACAAAAGGTGAAAGCAGCTTGAAAGCCAAGTCAAATTGTCCTATCTCTTTTCAATCTCGGGCTTCACATAAAAGGATATGGATGATTAGTGTTTTAAATATTGACGATATCAGCTGACATATCCCACTATAAATCTTATATTTCACATATATATTATGAAATGCACAATTAGTGCGATATATCTAAAATGTTCGATATCATAAGTATTTTCGATTTTTATTTTTTTTGTATAAATCATGTTAAATCAATGTCAAATTGTTATAAATTCATGATTTTTTATAGAAATGATTTTTCATATTTTACATGAAAAATCATGTATTGATATCTTTAATTTTGAGATTTGAAGGAGATGGGTCGATTTTGAAAATTTGAAAAAAAAAAAAAAAAATCAAAATTTTCCAATTTCTCACAAATTGGTTGCAATCTTTATGTCTGAATATAAAATCAAACATATATAAAATTAGATCTAATAAATTTTCTTTTGCTTTTGAATGTATTACTTATGTTTTCACATATATTCTTACATTTATTAATTATATAAATAGACTTTGAATATACTTGTATCAATTCAGCTAGGCACATAGATTAAGACTATATATATATATATATATATATATGTGTGTGTGTGTGTGTGTGTGTGTGGGGGGGGGGGGGGGGGGGGGGGGGAAGGTACAATGTGCTTGACCTCACGAGTTTGTCCCATGATGTCGAGCTATGTGAGCCCCACCGTGATACGTTTTGAACATCTACCCCATCAATCAATCAGATGCACCATTCCATCATGGGCCTAGGTCTCAAAAATCAAGTCAATCTGTGAATTTTGTGGGCCACACCACATACAGAAGTTGAGAGGGGTCGTGCAGCATTAAAACATTCATAATCATTTTTTGGGCCCACCGAGATGTGGTTTGCAAATCTAGCCCATCCATTATATGTGTCCCACTAGGATGAGGGGCCATACCAAGTTTCAACAGCATTCAAAACTCAAGTGGGCCCCACCAAGTGCTTTTATATGTTTTAACGGTGTTTTCACATGATTTTAGATGGTATGACCCACCTGAGTTCCTTATACGGCTGATTTTTAGGATATCACATAATTTAAAGGGAACCCATCAAATGCACGGTGTTGATGGTCAATACGCATCACGATGAAGCCCACACAGCTCAACCTCACGGGAGCTTATCATGAGGTCGAGCATAGTACCTTTTCCATATATATATATATATATATGACTGATACATGCCTTGCGATGACTAATAAGTATCCTTATCCCAAGGGTGCAATGCATGATGGGATGCCAATATTTTTAACAGTAGGTATGATAAGCTTTATTATCATTTAGTGGGCCACTAAATTGTGGCAACTCTTTCATCACACAGCTGTCATTTTCATGCACACCAATTCAGACGATCCTATCGGTAGGTACCAACATGAATGGATTACATCAGAAGAATCATACCGATTTGTTGATCATAAAGTCTGACAGTTCACATTCTAATGGATGGTTAAAAAGGAAGCAATCAGTGGTGTGAACTCCACAGGATGCTTGGATCAGCCTGATTTTTGGGGCGTGACTTTCATTGTGAGGCGACACTTCTCAACAGGTTGGATGCCATAAAAACAACCTGGTAAGCACATGCAGGCCACTTGTAAAAATCGCTTATTCTATGATAGCATGTAGGGGAACAGGCCAACAACTGGCCTTCTTTTAAAAGCCCATGAGCCAATAACATTTTGTTAGGCTTAGAAAGACCAAGGCCTAGCCCTCTCCCAAGCCCAGCATGAGCCTAGCATTGCAAGGCCGAGCTCAAAAGAATTTTAGTTGGGCCCGGGCACAAACTAGACCAAAAATTTATGAGTAGCTCTCTAAGTCTTACCGGTTGGACTATAAATTATGGTCCACCCAGCAGATAACTTTCGACCTATGATGTGTGTCAAAAATCTAACCTCTCTAATAGGTTAGACCTATCATAAGGATCGCCTTCAGCAAAATTCAGCCACAACCACTTTTCAATAGGACCACATTTGTAATTTAATACTTACCAATGGCAAGAAATTGTTTCCTATATTGTGGTCTGTCCAATGAGCAGATGGGTCTGACCTTTGAATTTATGATCCTCATGAATGGGCCAACCCGCTAGAGGGGCTGGATGTCACTTGATCTTAACTTGTAGAAAGTTATCTGTTGGTTGGACCATAACCTATGGTCCAACCGGTTACTTGAGAGTTAATCATTTATGAAATCCCTATGCCCCCTCGAAATTTCCTAATTTATTTATCATGTTGGCCACATATGTACAAAGAAATAAACATTTTCAAGAAATGATATCAAGGTTCCACATTTAAGATAGATGGTTGCCTAAAGAGTAGAATGGCATATTTGTAGGATATAATGCATGCACATGTAAAGTCAGGTCGAGTTGGGTTGGGTCATGTTGGATCGAGCTAAAATGACTTGAGCTCTTGTCCAACCCAAAAATTGATTGGACAATGCATGCAAGCCCAAGGCCAGTCTACGGGCCAAGAGAATTATAGATCCAAGCCCTGCTTCATCGGGCCGGGTTGGCTACATGTGTCATTACCACCCTTAATGAGATCAATGGGATGCTAAGTGGGGCAAAGCCCATGTTGCGTGATTTGGGCTTTAAAAGGCCATTTATTCTCAAGTCTTGATAACTCTTGGTCAACATTAAAAGTCAATTCTATATTGAGAGACAAGCTAATGATACATACACCTCACAGTTGTACCTCATTACTATCCAAAGAAGATCAAGCCAACCCACGTGGGTTGGGCCCACTTGAAGTGAAAGAACACGGTGGGCCATACTTTCCATAAGAGAGCACAATAATGGGGTTGGGATAAGATTAACATAGTGTGTGTTTTTTATGTATGAACGACAAGGACTGCTCCCAGCTTTCAGCGGTGTGGAGCCCATGGTGATGTGTGAGTGCCATCCAACTTATCCATTAGTTGGGCCCCTATTAGGCCTAGATTCCACAATCCAGCTGGATTCATATATAACTCAATCGGGACACACCGAAGGGAGCAGGGAGGGACCTTTGGTGATGTACGACAAGATAAGGAAAAACATACGGACTTCCAGGACAGAAGTACATTTTTGGGAGACACGATAAGCCCTAACGCAACTTGCTCAACATGGATGTAATGTTAGGCATAATCATACAATGCAATAGGGAAAAAAAAAAAATTCAAACACCATGGAGAACACATTAATTTTACGTAGATAAATCCTTGCAAGAAAAAATCACAACACTAAGTGACAAGCAATTTACTGTGATAAAAAATTTACATCAAGAGATGGAACAACTTAAAAATGAGAAACCCTAGCTTCTCCCATAAAGCCCTTAAAAATGCCATCCTGTCTAGATCGGCCTCATATGATTTTAACTTGACAGCATTGGTCGAGAGTTGGCTGGCAACGTCTCTAGTAGAAGCCAACCGAGATTTTACTGTGGCTTGCTCTGCTTCAAGACAACTGACGACAGTACTTACTTCGTATTTCTCTTTAACAAATCCCAAAAACTCATGAAGAGTCAGTAATTTGGCTACTGGACTGGGATCTGAGTATACGTAGGAGATGGCATTGTAGGACTCGATCACTTGGTCGAGTCTATTGATTACCTCCTCTATTAAAGTTTCAGACAACACTGTCTCGAGGAGAACCCAGAATTCTTCTTCGAGGCTTTGCAAATTAGTCAAGAGAGGGTGATTTGGCCACAACATGGTCCTCAGCTAAAGCTCACTCGAGGGAAGAAAGGATGTCATCGAATTGAAGTTCATCCTCATTAGGAGCAATGACAGTTGGAGCATCGCTCACTCTATTAACATTGGAGTCGGCGATAGATGAGAATCAGACTCTGTGGCTGTTATTGTCACAGCTCCCTCGGTCACAACAGTAGTCTCTTTAAGAACTGAAGACTCATCGATCATTGGAGGAACTTCTTCCTTGCGAGAAGAGACTACTGGTTGAGGAGATGGCTTCTCGGCCGATCGATGAAAGAGTGGCACTTCGTCTTCTCCTTGATTGGCCACAGCATGAGGACTTGGGGGAATGAGGATCATATATTCTGAGTCGGTGGGGATAGTTGTAACTTTCGGTGGACTGTGAGAATGGAAGGCCTCGGCACTGACCATTGTCTTGGAATCAACGATCTGAACTTCGATGATTACAAGAGCAACGACTGATGGTGGACACTGCTGTAGTGGTTGTGCCATGACAATCTGTTTGTCCACAACTGTCAGTTCTCGAGTGACTTCAAAAAGAGGAAGAGAGTCAGTCAATGTGAAAACGAATCATTCAAGATAACTATATATATAGGTAAGTAATCTCCACCTAAGTCAGATCGGACGGTGTAGACGACGGGTTGTTTATCAATGGCCTCAGAATTTTTTTTATTATTGTCACCATCGGTCACTTTAAAGTAAGGAATGTTGGAGATTAGGATGATAGGTGGATTATGATGATAGGGGGTAAGGTATCTTCCATCAAAAGGGAGATCAAGATCATTTAATCCATCAATATCCCACCACCATTTATTCCAGCATTTGTTATAATGAGCTTCTTGGTGACGTTTCAAGCCTTCCTCGATTTCTTTTGAGTAATTGGGAATGGAGAGACCCGACCGGTACTTAGTTTTGAAATATTTTTCAAAAGAAGACACAACCTCGCCTGAGAAAGTACCTAATGTCCGTCGAGGCCTTGGAGATGCTAGCAATGGTCGATCCTCGATCGTCGTCATTGTGGAAGAAGGATCAACATGTCAAAGAATCAAGATAGGTGGCTTTGGAGGTGGATCAAGTAGAGCTCCCAAGTCCAAGATTCTCTTTGGAGATGGTAGGGGGCTTTGAAGCTAGTGAAAGGGGCGGGAGCAAGGAAAATCCTCGTCTGGTTGGTTGGAGCAACAAAGCTTCGCTTGAAGGCGCTTTAGAGGGGGGTGTTGTGTCTAATCTCATCTTCGGCTTGCTTATTTTTTGGCTTAGTGTAGTGGGTGATGAAGACGGTTCCCTCTTCCTCCCTTTGCGCTCGAGTTGTGAAGAGAACTGAATGACCATATCCTTTGAGAACTTCTTCAACAACCTCTTATAATGACTCTCCTACTAGTTGAGGAAGTTATCCATGACATGTGGTTGATTGGGATAGCAAGGGAGGTCGAGAGCATTAGTAGCCTTTCGAAAATAAGAGAGTAGAGATCAATAGAGTCATATATCAATTACAACCAGCCAATTGAATGGTGATTGGTTTCAAGATTTACAAGTGAGGTGATATGGGATGCACTAAACGAGGCCAAATTGCCAAGCGAGCAATTGAGGATAGTATCGTTCAACCCTACCCTTGGCATTCTTCCCATGCTCAACTAAACCCCCGTATGGAAGGTCTTGGCCGATGAGATAACTCTTCCAAGCCTGGAGTGTTAAAGATGTTGTTGCATCATCATGTGGTGCATATCCATCGGTAAACTGGGTCCATATTCTCCATCAGAAAAGGGCATGAACGACCAATTCTTCTTATTTTTGTCTAGAGAGAAGAATAGTGTATCCATGTACACTCCGCACGGGTGAGTATCTTAATGGGAATGGATGACACGCTCACCAAAGAAAGTGTAAACGACTTCGGAATAGATGGTGTGGTGCACGAGAAAATGGCCGAAATATTCGTAAATCCACATTTGGAAAAATCACAATGGTCCTCCTCCAGAATACAGACTTTTATGGGTGATTTCATAAATCACCCTATACAAGTGGCCAAGCACATAAAGCATCAAAGCAAGCTTACGACCTTGGGCAAGGGCCTCAGCCAGGAAAACATACTCGGTGGTGATTTGCAAGGCATTCACACAAAGCAGGTGTCGGTAGATCCAAAGTAGTAGGAAGGTCGCATGCGCTTCATAATCGACCAGTCCAATGCGGTTACAGTAGGCTGTCATGGAGTGGGAATAGGCTTTTACACCCCTATTTGGGAAGCATTTGCCAACTTTGAGCACAAAGACTAGTAGACTGCTTCATCAAATGGAATTAATTGAGTCAGAACCGAGATATCGAAGATAGTTGGATTCATGGGACCACCACCAAAATAGAAGGTGTTGGTCGATGTGTTCCAGAAAGCTAAGCTGCAAGAAGACGAGCCGGATCTACTAGGTAATCATAGACAGAGAGCTTGATGCATTCGAAGATGCCTATTTCTCTCCAAGTTCTTCATGTTATGAGGATAGGCGAGCAAACCAAGCTTCCCATTATGGGAGTGGTTTCAACCATGCCTGAGGACTCTTTAGATCCTTCATGACATCAAGGATGGAGCCGGATTGAATCAACAATGTTTTTCGAGACAAAGGAAATAGAGGATCCATCATCTTGACTTCCTCCATTTCTGTTGAGGGAGTAAACGCAGGACCCATGCAGAGATAATTGCCCAGGGGTGATTAAAACACAGTTTTTTTGGCAAGTGCATCCATCATTGCCATCATATCTGTTTGATGAAATGTGAGATAGAAGAGGAAGAGGCTGTCATTGCTTGAGGAGTAGATTAAGAGTTGAGAGTTGAGAAGAAAAGCAAGGAATAAAAGCATAAGGGGAAAAAAAAAGAATTTGAAATGATGCTTATATCGATAGAGGGAATGAAGCATTTATTACGGCATCATTATGGTTTTGTTACAAACGATGTAAATACACATATCGACACAGGGTTCATCCCTTGTTTCTATAAAGTATAGACATCGTTGACGTATTGCGGTTAGTCAGCCGAAGTCAGTTAACGCCTTATTTACACGCATGGGCAATAAATGCCACATTAATAAGGGATCTCACATCATTTTCACATTTTCCCAAAGGCGAAGCGACATGGGGGTGCAATGTTCATCCCCATTATCGTCATCCCCTGTGAGGACCAATCAAGGGGAGTTACAAGTGATTTGTACGAATTTGCATAGTGCATTTGAAGATATGCAAATATGTATGGAGAAGATTTCTTAATAACTATAATTGGAACATATCAGACAATATTGTGTATTGCTTAATCAACCAATGAAGAAGCAATCGTGTGCAAACGGTTACAGGACATATGGTGATAGGAGAAGCAAAGGAGTTCAAGTAGTGTTGAATGGTTATGGTAACCATCGGAATGTGGGAAGGATCCAGATAAATGAATCAAAGCTATAAATAACAAAGAAACCTAGCAAGAAGATTTCGTCTCATACTAACCCAAACAAACCAAATTTATCTTTCAATTACCCATTTCAATTTGCCAATTCATTTACATTCTATAGTGTAAACCTCTACCTTTCCTATCAAGCAAATTATTATTTTTTGTGTAATCATTTACTTTTTAGCCTATTATTTATTCCATAGTGTAATCCATAGCATTAACCAAGTAGCTAGTAATCTTTAGTTGTAAGAGTCAAGCTCATGTATTGGATTCAGTTCATCAATTGCAAAGGTGTTTTGCAGCTGCTCTTCGCGATCGACCGTAAGAATCTCTTTTCCCATTTCATTTATCTTAATCAAAAAGTCTTTTCATACGGAAGTCAAAGGTACAACCCATCAGCAGAGGATGAACCCTACCCTCTAAATATCACTTGATCTGATTTTACACGTTGAGTGAGTGACTGAATAGGCGACCGATCTCACCATATCCCAGTCGTACAATACGTGTCTGCCTATCTTGGCGCTTGAGGTCATTGTCGTTCGGTTTGAATTAAAGTTACGATTTTAATTAAACAGCATGAACAATAGTAATTTATAAATAACTTATTTAAGATAAGTTAGTTTGGTTTATGATCTAATTAAAAATAGCTTTTTTATTTAAAGTTAATCACTTCATATTAATAAGTAGAAACCAATATAAGCTAGTTAATACATAAGTTACCATCCAAGGGCCCTTAAGGGTTGTTCACAACCTGGTAGGATTAATATATTACTGTTTCTTTTTGTATTTTTTACCATTTCAAAGTGTATTATGTGAGTCAAATTAAATTTTATGTTTATTTCATTTATATAAGGTCATCAGATACATTGTAGCCAACAATTTTATTTTTCTTTTTATCAATAATATATGGGTTCTTCTCCTATTCGGAGATTTTTCTCTCCTCATTGATTTAAGGAATATTCTTGAGAAGATGATGGCTCTCTTTTATCCATGCATGCACCTTCTACATTATTTGGGAGGGTGCTGACCACCATAAAAATTTCCACATGGAATATGTAGTCACCATACTATGTATATTCCATCAGACCCAGTCATCATGTGCACCCCATCTAGATGAAGGGACACACTGACACTCGGGCCATTCCAAAAGTAAGGTGAGCCGCACTATGAGAATATACAAGTTTTAGGCAATATTGTTCATTGCTCGCTCCCTGGTGCATTGAAACTGAGTTTTGGGTCGGGATGATTCTTGGCGTGTACGGTTAACATAAGGAGAGAAACTAGATCCACGGTTTGGATTCCACCTTGGCATCAAAGGTGGGCCCACACATAGCTCAAACAATGGTAATTAACATACTATTAATACCTATGTAATCATTTCACGTGTTCCACATGGGATCAAACATCTAACCACAAGAAGACTTCAAGTCCATGTTTGTTAACCCCGAATTTTTGCACTTAACATGGAATGGGGAAAATTTTCCGTATTTAGTGGTGTTTGTTAATGCGTTATTAACACGGAAGACGGAAAGTGCTAAGTGGTTTTTCATTGAATTCTTTCCATGATAGGAGTCTGGCTTAATGGTGAACGTGGAATGCGCTCCATGATTTTTCATTAAACAAAAAAAATTTTCTTCCAAAAGTACCCCTTTTCAAGTTACCATGGAATTTTTTTTCTTTTAAATTGTTCCCGCAATACAAAATCAACCTTTAACCTGTGAAACTTCTTTATGCCTCACCATGATTTATGTGTTTGATCCACACCGTCCATCAACTTTTTTAGATAATTTAAGGTGTGATCCAATAAAAGAATCAAATCCAATAATTAATTGGACAATAAAGTGGGGATTGAACTTCCACTATTAAAAACTTCTTAAGAGCTGAAGAAGTTTCAGATCAAGTTGATATTTGTGTTTTCACTTCATCCATGTATACATGACCTAATGAATAGGTTGGATGGTAAAAAAAACATCACAGTGGCCCTTAGAAAGGTTTCAACGATGGATGTATACATGAATTTTTTAATGGTGAAAATCATTATCCCGCTACTATTTTTGGTGTGGTCCACTTGAGCATTGGATCTGCATCATTTTTATGTTCATGCCTTAAAATAATCTGATAAAAGGGATTGATGGTTTGGATGTATAGATACATCATGGTGGGCCCACCCACAGAACTGCCCGTTCGGAGCTAGGGACGGGCGGGGGTAGTATGCAATCCGCGTCCTGGACAGAATATGGGAACAGATTGGCTATTCCCACTACCACCGGCCGATGGCTGGTGGTCGGTGCTTTGTGGGCCCCACCATGATGTATGTGTTTCATCCATGTCGTCCATCTATTTTTATATATCATTTTATGGTATGAAAAAAAAAAAAAAAAAGAACTATATATCAATCTCAGATGGACCATGTTACAAGAAACAGTGTTGAATGAACATTGACCA
Organism: Magnolia kwangsiensis; assembly: GCA_037074715.1. NCBI lineage: Eukaryota > Viridiplantae > Streptophyta > Magnoliopsida > Magnoliales > Magnoliaceae > Magnolia > Magnolia kwangsiensis. Next base: position 14,853,564 of record CM073586.1, read on the forward strand.
TTAAAAATGTTTTAGGAGCCATAAAAGTTTTGGAAAAGATTGATATTTATTGTTTCCCTTCATCTGGGTCTTTATGAACTAATCAACAAATTGGATGTCAATTAAACAGTACAGTGGGCCTTAGAAGGATTTTAATGGTGGATATCCATTCATTTTTTTATCCTGTGGTGTAGCCCACCTAAGATTTATATCCCTATCATTTTTAGTAACAAGCCCTAAAATTATTTGTAAAAATGGATGAGCGGAATAGATGAAACACGTACATCATAGTGGGGCCCACAGAACACCAGCCACCAGCCGGCTAGTGTCAGGTGGAGTAGCCAATCCGTCTCTGACTAAGGGACGAGATTGGAAGTGGATTGGCTAGTGTATTGACTTCAGCAAGTTATGTGGGTTGCATCATGATGTATTTGTTATATCCAAACCATCCATTCATCTTGGAGCTCGTCCTAAGACTTGAGCTAAAAAATAAAATAGATCTAAAGATAAACTGGACCACACCGTAAAAAGTAGTAGGGGATTGAACATCTACCATAAAAACCCTTTTAGGGTCACAAAAGTTTCGGATCAATGAAATTTGTTTTCCCTCTTTATTCAGATATTTTGACCTTATGAATAGATTAGGTGCAAAATAAACGTTACAGTGGGCTTACAAATTTTTTAACGGTGAAAATCATTATCTCGCTACTATTTTTGGTGTGGTCCATTTGAGTTTTGGATATGATTCATTTTTTTTTAGAAAATGCTCTAAAATAATCTCTAAAAAATTTATGAACGATGTAGATATTATAAATACATTATTGTGGGGCCCATGTAACTTTGAACTCCTTTGATTCCTACAACTGGGACCTCGAGGAGCGTATTACGCACAACACGAATCTACACCAACGATATAGCTGGTGTGTGATACGGAAACGGATTGTCTACTCCCTAGCCTGGTGGGTGATGGTCAGTGCTATGTGGCCCCATGATGGATGTGTTTCATCCATTTTTTCATATCATTTTTTTTCTCTATCCCAAAAATAAGATGGGTATAAATCTTAGGTGGACCCCACCATAGGAAAACAATAGTGATTGGATATCCACCATTAAAATCATCCTAGGGCCCACTATACTGTTTATTTGACATCTAATATGTTGATTAGGTCATACATGCCCAGATGAAGTGAAAAAACAAAAATTAGCTTGACTCAAAACTTTTATGGCCTGCAAAAAGTTTTCAATGGACAAATCTCATTCAACATTGTTTCCTGCACGCATTCCGACAGATAAACAAATACCTTATAGAGGAAGGAGAAGGGGTGAATGTGCTCAAAATGTTATATATGTCATAGCTGGATGGGAAGGGCTAGCACATGATTCAAGGGTCCTTATGGATGATGAGCTTGATCCAACAAAGAAATTTTTGCTGCCTCCTCTTGGTAATATCTAATATATATATATATATATTTCATATAGCTTGGTAAAATTATAACGTGAAATTTTTCTAAAATGTCATTTGTTTTTATGTAGATAAATATTATCTGGTTGATGCTACTTACACTCACACAAGAGGATTTATGGCACTATAACGTAGTTTATTTGAATTAAATAGAATAAATTTTTTTGTTTAATAAAAAATAATTTCTTTATAATGTAAAATATTTCCAAACAGGAAATAGAGGCAAATGTGTCAAATTAGCATATTTCAGACATTTTAGATATTTGTTAACATACAGATTGTTTCAAACTCAGTACTTGATTTTCAGACTTCAGCCATAATTACCAAATAAGTTTTTTAACTTCAGATTTCATATTCAAGTTTCAGATTTCAGATTTAGCTTCAGATTTCAGATTCAGGCTTTAGACTTCAGATTTAACAAACGAGGCCCAAGTCCCTCACCTTTCACCACCCAATGCTATCCTCTTGTCGCCACATGGCACAATCAAAGGACCACGTATGGAAAGATCCAACGGCTCGAGGTCACTATAAAACATCATTCATGTTTCGTCTCCACATGTCAGCATCCATTTGAAGTACTTCTTTTCTGAGAGGATTGATAACATGATGCCAGCAGCTGCATCAAAGAGTATGGCAGAAATGCTAACTCCTAGGAGGCAGTGTCCAACGGAGGGCACCTTGGATGGGATTTTCCAACAGAGAATCTGATTATAAAAATTTAATCAACACATTTCATGTGCTACTTGATGTGCATATTGGATCTATATTGTACATAACATTCATCCTCTTATTGATTCACTTGGGTGTGGGACCACTTCTGATTATACATTTTATTAGTCCATCCAATCTGGAAACCCATGTATATTTTTTTGTCTCTTATTTATGGTTTTTTAGCGCGTGGGCCCCACTTACCATTGAATCTATTTCTTTTCCTTTGCACTCTCTGTTTGCTAAAATTTTTCTAAGTACTTAACTGTATTGTATGTAGGCTTCTTTGACACCTTGTAGTGGGCCCCACGCTGTGTAGTTAAGGGTACTACTATAGGGGATGTTTAATTCTTATATCGGTAAAATAGGATGTCCTACCTTTTTGTCTGGAATGATCCTTAAGTGTTTGAAAATTGGCCAATAAGTTGTGACAGACCCCATTGCTAAAATCTGTCTGATTATTTTTATGTTTTGTACCAACTTTGGGCCTCTGTAGTGGACCCCACGCATAAGATATGAGTAAGCCACCACTTGAAACCTTTAAGAAATACCAACAAATAGAGAAATTATATTTTAATTGGGCCAAATAAGATCCCACATGATTAGGGAGTGGATCTCAAAATGGGGCAAGGCACAGTTGTGCAAAAAATTCTATGCAAAAAATTAAAATACCTATGTTTGGCCCTATACCAAATATTATGTGTGCACAACCAGTTGGTCCCAGCTTATACTTTTTCAAGTACATATATAGTACTACCAAGATCACCTCACATCACACTGAAGGGTGGTCCCTTGTAATCATGAGACATACTCAAAATCGGGCCAAAACTAATTCTGCATTGCGTTTCCTGTATATTTCTTCCAAGTACCCAAGTTTGAGTCTTCACTAAAAATTGTATTTGCATGATTAAGTAGGGTTACCTTATGGGTTTTGAAGTACATATATAACTCTACCAAATTTCATTTTTCCTCCAAAAGTAGTGAACCCTGTGAGGCCCGTATCCTAGACTGTATTGTTCCGTTGAATCCTGCGATCCTTCCCGTCAAATTCCGGCAACCTGTGACTAATAATCGATGTTTCCACGTGACCCTAAGTCATATCATATAGATTTGAGTTGGCTTAATTCAAGACGTATACTACTGCGACCGCACCATCGCCGCGGTTCCAACGTCACGTCTTACGCACCAATCCGATACCCTGGTCAGGAGATGTGGGCCTGCGTTTATTTCAAAGAAACACCGCGCATTTACAATTCTAAGAAAATCTCTACAACAAGTCTCATCAATCAATCATTCAATTAATCAATCAATCACCTCATGTCAAGTACAAGAGCAACCCTAAAGTCAACTCTCTCTCACCCTCTCCCTTACACACCCATACATGTCAAGTACACTATCATCTCACATTCATCACTCACACCCATCACCTCTCTTACAACCATCATTCTCTCTCCTTTCTCTTCACATTTTTCCAAGCAATAAAAATTTCAAATAAAGTGGTGGACATCCATGGTTTTCCAAGAGAGAAAGTGAGATGTGTGTGACCCACTTTCCACCCCAAAATCCTTCATCTTAGTCGTTCATTTCTCATCATCCCCCATCAAAGTGAGACACAAGGAGCTCGGCTTTTCATCACACCAAGAAGATTAAATGGTGGGTGCTTCTATAGGCCTAGATTTTATATTTTTATGATGGGTCAAGTGAGGCCTACCGATCGATGGTATGGATCTCATTTTAAACCCTAGATGTGGTCGATGGCCCACTATGATTCTCATGATCATCTCATGATAGGGTCCTTCTTCATGGACCCCATCATGATATTTATTTTTCTTGCATGGATGGGGTCATCTAGACCTTTCATTTCTGTGGAGAAAGGATCTCCACCGTTGATTTTGATTGGTGGACCCATATGTAATGGGACCCACTTGATGTATGTGATAAATCATGGAAGGAGGGCCCATAGTGTCAGGGTCCCTCCATCACTCAATCTCTCTCTTTCTCTCTCTCTTTTCCCCTGGTATTGGCCCTTGATGTATGCATTTTATCCAAGTCATCCACCTTCGTGGGACCCACTTGATGGACGTGTAAGATCTACACCATCCAAACCATGTGGGCCCTACCTTAGGGAGATGGGAAAACACAAATGTTAGGTTGATCCAATCAAGTGGGGCCATGTCCACGTGGGACCCACCAACTGTGGTCCCCACACGTGGGACCCACCTTGATAAAACGCCCACGTCCAGCGTCCCTGAACGCTGGACTTGTGAAGTGTGAATAGACAGTGGGTGTGCTAGCAAAAAAAAAAAAAAAAGAGGCTTGGTTTATGCTTTTTGGGTGGGCCACTCATATGGGCCCCACCTTGATGTATCAATCTAAACCATGATGCCCATTTCATTCCTCAGCTCATTTTAGGCATTGAGCCGAAAAATGAAGGCAATCCAACTTTCTGGCAGGCCATAGCTTAGAAAACAATATTTTCTACCATTAAAATCTACCCTAATGTTCTGTACCCCGAAACATACTCAATATTAGGCTTGTTTGGCTTGTCTTGAGTCATAGGAGCCAATGGGCGGGGTGGATTCTCTTGATGCGGACATCGCCTAGGAAAAACCCCGAGAAAATGAAAAATAAAAAAATATAATATAGCAGCAGGCGCTGCTGACGTGCAGCAGCATCTTGCTGTGTATGACGCTAGAGGCAGGGACGCCCCACCGTGATGTGTAGAGCATCAACGCCTTGCATTTGGTGGGCCCCCCTTAGGGCAGCGGGCCACCCTAAAAATCAGCTGTATATGCAACTTAGGTGGCCCACGTCATTGGAAATAGTGGGATTGGACGTCTGTCATTGAAACCCTTTGAGTGTCACCGAAGTTTTGGATTATCATGAAATTTGCTTTTTCTATTCATCTAGGTCTGCGTGACCTTATTAAAAGATTGGATGGAAACTAGACGTTATGGTGGGCCCCACAATGATGTATGTGTTTTATTCACACGTCGTGGATGGTGGAACCCACCATGGTGTATGTGTTTTGTACACACCGTCCACAACACTGGACGGTGGGACCCACCTAATGATGTATGTGTTTTATCCACACCGTCCACTGTTTGGACGGTGGGGCCCACCAAGATGCATGTGTTGCATCCAAGCCATTCAACCATTTTGAAAGCTCATTTTAAGGCATGAGCTAAAGAATGAGTGAGATCTAAAGCTCAAGTGGACCCCACCATGACTTATGTGCAATGCCCACACCATCCCATAGTTGGACGTGAGGCCCATGTGATACAACTGTTTTATCCAGGCCACCAGTCCAGTAATACGTTGTTGTGGTGTTTTTATTTTATTTTTTAAATAATAATAATAATAATATAAAAATAAAAAGAATCAATACATGTTATATCATATAATATATTAATATATATATATATATATATATATATATATATATATATATATATATATATATATATATATATTTATGCCTACATAGCTGGTGCATGATGTCATCAAGCTATGAGGGTCCCACCATGGTACATGCTTCATCCCATTGTCCATCTAGACGGTGGGGAAGACCTTTCATCTGGTGTGAGACCACCATGATGCATGGGTTTTTAACCCACGCCATTCGTCCAACTGGGACCCACCGTATATGTGTTATATCCAAATCGTCCCTCCATTTTATATCTAAATCGTCCATCTTTTGGTGATCCACATCGTTCATCTGATGGATGGTGGGCCAGCAGCCACAGCTTAGCTGCCATGTTGATGCCTTCAAGTTCTGTGGGCCTCACATGAGGCATGCATTGTATCCAGCCATCCATCATTTGGACGTTAATGTCAGCAATCCATGTGGGGCCTTCTTTGATGAAGGGTTCTATCCAGCACCGTCCACCAGCTGCTGCACGGCGAGGCCACCTTAATATATGTATTGTTGGGGATGTGGGACCCCTTGGCACGTATGGTGTCCACTCTATCTAGAAGATGGGACAATGGGACCCACACCTTTATGCATGATATATGTGCCTTATATCACACTGTCTAATGGTCTGTACGGTGGGGACCACCTTAATGTATACGTTTCATCCATACTGCCCACCGTCTAAACTTGGGATGGTGGGGCTAGCCATGATGCATGTGTTTTATCCATCATCCACGTGGACGTGTGGACACCACTAATGTATTTGTTATATCCACACCATCCAGATTGTGTTGGACGGTGTTGAACAATGTTTGGATGGTGTTAATTTACATAAACGATGTTTGGATAGTGCTAATTATCATTAGTTGGCCATATGCCCCATGGAATACTAGTGTACAGTGATACACATGTTACACTTACAACCATTGAAATGATTTTTTTGTGTGGTCCAAGCCCATTTGAGGCCCATTGGTGCGGCCCATCCATTCGGCCCATCTTGATGTATTTTTGGCCCATGTGCGAGGCTCACCTGTTTGTATTTTTGGCCGATGTGCAGGGCCCACCTGTTGTGTGTATGAGGCCCATTGGTGCGGCCCATTGATGTGGCCCACTTATTATATTTGAGGCCCATGGGTTGCAACCCATTATGATGTACTAAGGCCCATGGGTCATGGCCCACATTTTTGGCCCACGTGATGGAGCCCACCTGTTGTGTATTTACGGCCCATATGACGTGGTCCATTGTGATATATTTGAGGGCCACAAGTTGTGGCCCATCGTGATGTATTTGAGGCCCATAGCGATGCATATGCAACACAAATATAAGGCCCGTTTGATGTGTTTTCGGCCCATTTGAAGAGGCCCATTATGGTGTATTATGGCTCATTTAGTGTCACGCCCCAAACTCGAAAACCGGGCTCACAAAATTCTCGATCGCCGAATCTGGCACCAACAGCCTCCGTAGAACCCCATTCTCGGCTCCTAGTGCCCATTCGCCAGGTTCCGATCCTGGGATGCTACGAGGAGGATTTTCAACGTCAGTTTGATTCGTAGTAAGCATAACCAAAGGCATAACCCACAAACAACAACCAAAAACTCCATTACATTTCCATTATGATCAAAAACTTTACAAGTACAATGAGCATAAAGGGAAATACAATGATAAAGAACTAAAACTCCAAAATGATCTGCAAAGCACTCCTGCCTCAGCGCTGTTGCGCCCCAATGTCACCTGCACGCAACGGTCGTGCATAAGCTTATAGAAAGCTTAGAGGGTGGTGAAAGTGTATGCGCAAGGTAGTAATATAATCATGCAATATCAGAGTAATGCGGAATATGCTGATGGATCCATGAATACTGTTGGTCATACCAAGGCCATGCGGTGCAAAGCATGAATGATATCGACCATACTAAGGTCATGCGATGCGAAATGTAACTCAAGCATACAGTTCTCATCTAAGTCCACATATCAATACAACTCAAATCTGGGATATCACCGGGGTCTAGTACACTCTGAACCAGATCACCACCCCATCGCGCGCAATAAAGTAAGTGGAAGAGACCTCACTATCCGTCTGCCAATATCAGGCTCGACTCATCGAAAATGGACCCATTCCTCGAGCTGGTCAGACTCAGCCTAGTATTGCCCCCTACACTCGGGCGGGTAAGGCCGCACCCCCTTTCAACCGACCACGACACAGTGAAAAGTGCGACCGTCTGGTAATCGGCACTCTTGTACCCACTCGGTCTAGACGTTGGAGAAATCTCTTGGTACCATAAGGGTTTAGGAACTTTCACCCAGGGATATCTATAGCACCCCATGTAGAACAAGATTTCCAGTATCCAATCCTGTCATCCACGATACGTCTGTAGAGGCTACGGCCCCGATGTCGCTAGGGCATACAATAACCATGTCACACAATGTGAAATGCATGAATCACACTATCCAATCATGCAGCAAATTCTACGCGTATCGTGCGCTCATGTAGGGCAACACCGCCTAATCGGGGTCCCATAAATAATCTGCCCGAAGGCATATGTTATGATCAGTCACTTCTCATATCAAGCATACATATGATGCGTATGATCATGAGTCATAGAACTATACTAAACATGTTATAAAGTAATGCACTATCCTTACAACGCAGGTGGCCTAGACGATCGACACACAACAAGTACGGTCTAACAATGGGCCCTAGGGAGAGTCGTAATGCGGATATTTAACCAACACTATACTTACAATGTGGACATCAAACCACCATTGCTCCCAAGCCATAACCTGTAGTAAACATTATTACACAAACTATGTTGGGTTCACACATTGCAATGGACCTTAGGTACATCCCATTGGGCCTTAAATACATCACATGGGCCATATCATATGGGCCTTTTATTTATCAAATGGGCCACATAAATGGGCCGCACCAATGGGCCTTATGTGCATTGCAATAGGTCATAACCCATGGGCCTTAGATTGCATCAAATGGGTCTAATCGTATGGGTCTTATATGTAACAAATGGGCCACACCAATTGGCCCCCATATGTACATCGAATGGGCCTCAACCCATATGCCCTAGTACATCTCAATGGGCCTTAACCCATGGGCCCCCAAAACATCAAATGGCCTAATTCCATGGACCCTGGAATACATCGAATGGGTCTGATCCCATAGGCCTTAGAATACATCAAATGGGTCTGATCCCATGGGCCTTAGAATACATCAAGTGGGCCTAATCCCATGGGCCTTGGGATATATCAAATGGTCCAATCCCATGGGCCTTATAACATGCTAAGGTGGGGTCCACTCGGACTATGGGTTTGGCCCATTCTTTAACTCATTTCATATAATGAGCTTTTAGAATGGATGGACAAATTGGATGCAGCACCTGTATCAAGGGTGGGGGCCCACATGAAGGCCCACCATCATGTATATTATATATAATATAATATATAATCTACATATTATATATATATAATTTATACAATATTATATATAATATAATATACATATATATAAATATATGCACACACACACTGCACACATACATACTGCACACACGCGCACACACTGCAAACCCACACGCGTGCGCACGCATGCACACTCACCACAGTGGGCTCCACCGTCCGCTAGAAGGTGGAAATGAAACACATACATCACTGTGGGCTCCACGTGGGGCCCACCATAATGTTTATCTTCAATCCAACCCGTTGACAAGGTCACACGGACCTGAATGAAAGGAAAACACAAATTTCATCTTGATCCAAAACTTTTGTGGAGCCAAAATGGGTTTCAATGGTAGACACTCAATTCACACTGTTTCCTATGATGTGGGCCACCTGAGTGTTAGATGTGATTGAAACTCGGAGGGGGCCCACCTCAAGAAGTGGCCCTCCTTATGAGCCGATTGGATGACAAATGAATATCATGGTGGGGTCCACGGCTGGAGCCTTGGGACCCTGCTCGTACGCCCGCCCGCTCAATAGCACAGGCGCTGCCTGCGCCTCTGGCAGCAGCAGCCCTGCTGCTTCCTCTTCTGATTTTTTTTTATTTTTCTTTTTGAAAACATCTGATTTCCGTGGTTTTTTTGCAAGTGGGGTCCGCATCAGAAAAATCCATACCAGCCATTGAATTCCACGACTCGTATCAGGCTAAATGAGACCAATGTTCGAGATATTTCGGATATATAGACACATCAGGAGAGTTTTCAAGGGTAAAACATACTATTTGCTAGACTATGGCCCGCTTGAGAGTCAGATTGACCTCATTTTTCGGCTCAACGCCTAATATGGTCCACTGAATGGGATGGATGGCGTGGATTGAATATATATATCAAGGTGGGGCCTGCATGAGTGGCCCACCTAAAAACAAATCTTCTTTTTTTTTTCTACTGGCGTCCACGCCAGTACACGTACTCCATGTTAGCCACCACCAGGGGTCGATACAAAGACCTCTAGTGCTGAAACGAGCCATCTTACACTCGGTTTGCCACCAAGCTAAGGAGCTGGGTGGGCCCAGCGTTAAAATGAGGTATCTTCACTTGGTCTGCCAGTGAACTATGGGGCTGGGTGGGCCCACATGGATCACACTTCACTGGCATCCACACCCACTATTAGCCACCTCAAGGAAGGTCCCCAATGGATGGTTGGGATGGCATAAAAAAAAACATCATGGTGCGTCCCACATAGATGGGGTCCATCGGTAGATGGCATGGATGACATACACACATTAGGTGGGCCATAATCATAGAAGGAGAGAGAGAAAAAAAGAGAAATACACCAGCAAAGATGGAATGGCCCCGCCACTATGGGCCCCTCTTGATACAAAGCCTATATCAAGGTGGGTCCCACTACATGTGGCCCTTAAATCAAACAAATGTATGAAAACAAAAATCACCCACCGGCTTCTTCTTGCACACTTGGCTTCCTTAGCTCCTTAGCGTCGATTCCAATGGAGGAGATCAGGTTTGGATGGTTGAGATGGGAGATGAAGGGGTAGGAAAGGTGGGCCACACTTGGAGTTTTGAAAGAGAGGGGGAGGTTCATACGTATGAAATTTTTGGTTGCTTGGAATGAAGCTTGAGAAATGAGAGAGAGTTGTAAAGGGAGAGAGAGAGGGGGAGAGAGAGAGAGAGAGAGAGAGAGAGAGAGAGTGATGGGTGATGGATGTGGTGAGTGATGGGTGTGTAAGAAATTCTTGACTTTTGTGGCCATTTATGTAAGAAAGGCATGAGAGTGTAAGAACTTTTTGACTTTGGAGGCATTTTGTGTAAGAAAGGTATGGGCTTGTAAGAACTTTTAAACTTTTGTGGCTTGCTTGGGAAAGGGTGAAAAGTGATGTGTACTTGACTTGTGCTTGACATGTAATGTGATGAGATTGATTGATTGATGGGATTGATGTGACACCTCATAGAGATTCTCTTGGGTTTCGCAACGCACGGCATTTTTCTCGCACCGAACGCTGACCCATATCTCCTGACCAGGGTATCGCCTCGGCGCACGAGTCGCGGTATCAGAACCGCAGCGACGGCGTGGTCGCTATGGTAAAGGTCTTGGGTTGAGTTAATACGGGTTGATGGCATACGAATCAGGGTCGTGCACAAATATCGGTTAAGGGTCGAAGGTTGCCGAAATTCGACCGGTAAGACTGCGGAAGTCTACGGAACTGTATGGACTAATATACGGGTCTTACATTTAGTGAGGCCCGATGTGATGTACGTGACCCATGTATGAGGCCCATCTTGATGTATTTGTGGTCCGTCCATTGAGGCCCACCTTGGTATATATATGAGGCCCATTTGATGTATTGGAGGCCCATGAGTCAAGGCCTAATGGGATGTACACAAGTCCATTGGAATGTGTGATTCTACCGGGGCTTATGTAATGATTTGTATGGCGGGCTATGCCTTGGGAGCAATGATGCTTTGATGCCCACATTATAAGTACAATGTTAGTTAAATGTCTGCAATGTAACTCTCCTTAGGGCCCATTGATAGGCCCATACTTGTTATGTGTAGGCCATCTAAGCTCATCTATGTTGTAAGTCTAGTTCATTACCTTATAACATGCTTAGTATAATTCCATAACTCATGTCATATACATCATATGTATGCTTGAGATGAGTAATGACTGATCATAGCATATGCCATTGAGCAGATTATTTACAGGACTCACTGATAAGAGTTACCCACATGAGCGCACGATACGCACAGGATTGCTGCATGACTGGATAGTGTAACTCATGCATCTTGCATGTGTGACATGATCATTGTATGCCCTAGCGACATCAGGATCGTGGCCTCCACAGGCACATCGTGGATGGCCAAATGAGACACCAGAAATACTTGGTTCTAGCACTGTGGGCACTTAGGATGTCCAGGAGTGAAAATTCCTAAACCTCCTTGGTACCAGAAGATGCTCCAATGTCTAGACCGAGTGAAATATAAGTGTCAGTGCCTATACCATGAGGTTGTGTCTCTTGCTGTGTCGTGGTCGGTTGGAAGGGGGTGTGGCCTTATCCGCCCGAGTGAGGGAGTTATAAGTTAGGCTGAATTTGACTAGCTCACAAATGAGTCCGCTATCGACGAGCCAGGTAGGTATTAGCAGACTACTGGTCAGGTGAATAGTGTGGTCTCTTCCACTTGCTGGGCTGTGCGACTAGGGAGGTGGCAGTTAGTGTGAAGTGTATTGGACCCTAGTGATTTTTCAGAGAGGAACCGTACTGATATGTGGACTTGACACGAGGACTGGCATGATATTATGACACCCCGTCATTGTTGCACATGTGGGCAGACACACATGGGCTGACGCTGATGTGGCCGAGTGTGATGTGGGTAGGGCTGAAGCCTGGGTGAGCTACCACACTGGACGAGCTACCAGTGGTTGGCAGGCTACTGTGCTAGTAGGCTATTATGAAGGAGTTATGTACTCAGTACTTGACTCATTCATTCATTCATCCACTATCCACTCGGGCTAATGATGCGTAACTATTTGTTACGTGTACCTTCGCAATGGTCAGGATTTCAGTTGGGGCGTGCAACTAACCTGAGATTAGGAGTTTACCACATTGTGTTTGACTATTTAAATTTAAGTATGGGACTGGTTTGGATAGAATTCTCTTGTGATGGACCCCATAGCCTCTGATACTACGTACTATCATCCCGACTTCACTCCAGCTTGGTCATTTCATTCGCATTGAATATTGCATTTCATCCGCAGCATATGGCATTTTGGATTATTACGTTTTTGTACTTATATGGCTTGGACGGACTTGGCAGGATCTACATATTGCATTGCATCCGCAGTATATAATATTTGGCTCATTATGATCTGCATTGCTTACTCTGATATTGTATGACTCATGGACTTACTAGTATATTTCTGCTTATTCCGATAATGTATGATTTATGGGTTTTATTGTATATTTGGCACTTACCCTACACACACTTTCACCACCGTTTAAGCTTTCTATAAGCTTATACACAATAGATGCGTGCAGGTGGCGTTAGGTTGCAACAGCGTTCAACTTGGAGCATGCAACGATCTTATGGAGTTTTGATTTTCAACATATATATTTTCCTTTCAGCATTGTATTCAAATATTTATATTAGTGGATATGTGATGATGATGTTGTTTTGTAACTTGTTTATGCTTGTGGTTATGCTCCATTATTAAAAGAAAAAAAATCATACTGAAAATTCTCCTTGTAGGATCCCAGGATCGAAATCTAACATATGAGTGGCGGGATACGAGAATGGGACACTACAGAGGCTATCGGTGCCAGATTCAGCGATCGAGAATTTTGTAAGCTCGATTTTCGAGTTTGGGGTGTGACAGACCCCATATAATTGGATAGTGGAACTCAAATAGGATTGAGCGTAGTTTTGTAGAAAATCCTTAATAGAAACTTTAAAATTCCTATGTTTAGCCTTATGCCAAAACTCATATGTGCAAATCTAGTAAACCGAACTATTTATATTTTGAAGGCCACTCATATTAATGCCAAAGGGTGGCCCCACCTAATCATCGAACACACCTAAAAATGGCCAAGGGTCATTTCTGCACAGTTTTTCTACACATCTCTCCCAAGCATCCATGTTTGGGCCTTCACAAATACTTGTGCATGCATATTGATGAGAACTGAATTTTGGTTTTTGATTCCTATACATAGAACTATCATATGGATATTTTTCTCCTTCGGAAGTAGGTCCCCAAAAGAAAACAGCCCGACAACAAGAGAGAAGACATCGACACGCTAATCAACTGACCCTAATCTTAAGGGCGACACTAAAAATCGACAAACCACTTCTAGGTGCGTACTATTACCCTTAGGTTGCCAATTATCAAACTCATGCCACAATTAATAGTTTATGTAGTAAATAGATGAATGTATAATAGTTATTGTTAATTTGTGAATGCGTAGATGAATACATGCTAACCAGTCTTGATTATTGATTTGGGTAATGTATGGGCCTATGCATGATAATTAGTGTCGATTTATAATTGTGTAGTGCGTAGAAAGATGCATGCTAACAATCGCTAGTTACTATTGGTTGCGCGTGGATGTACATGTGCTAATTAGTGTCGATTGATGATTGAGAGAGATGAATACTTATTAATCAGCGCACTTACATGCCTTTTGTTTGCCCATATTAGCTAAAATATCATGAGGTACTGATGAATTTGGTTGCTTATTCTTGAGTAGAATTGTTTGCAGCATGCTATAGAATTATAGTCTAACGGTAATTGGGTTGGCCAGAAAAATCAAAAAGATTAGCAAGGGCAACCTTACTGGATCGGCTACCTCAAGCCAATCTAATCGATTCAGGCCGAAGAAGGATAACCGATAGTAGTTGGACTATACGGGATGCTTGCACCCAGTGCCGATTGCATCGTAGTTCGCTTAAGTTATTCGAATTAGTCCATTAGTTGGCCAATCATGTATGTTCACCATGTATGGTCATGCTTACTTGATCTGAAGCACCTCATGCCTTTAAGAGGCTTACTGATAACCGTTAGTGATACGATCCCACCAAGACTATCATGCCCCAAACTCAGAAATTGGGCTCATAAAATAAAACCTCATTCTTGGCTCCCAGGCCCCATACGTCGGATTTCGATCATAGGATCCTACAGGAGGATTTTCAAAATAAAATTTATTCCATAAAAGCATAACCCACAAACAATAATAAGAAACATCACCACATAACCACTATAATAAAAAGCGTTGAGTACAAGGCATGAATACAATATAGATAATAAAATAAAACTCCCAAAGCTCTGCCGCACACTCTTGCCTCAACTAGACTGCGTCCTAGCTTCACCTACACACATCTATTATACATAATCTTATAGAAAGCTTAGAGAGTGGGTTAGTGTGTGTACAATATAAGCGTGCTCAGAATGTAATATCAAAATAATACAGAAACATACTGGCAAGTCCATAAATACCATCAGCCTTATTCGAGTTGTGCGATGCAAGAACATAATAGGCTAATAACATATCTAGGCCATGTAATGCTGAATCATAGTAGCCTAAATATCATATACCAAGGGTATAATGTAACATGCAATGCAAAGGAATGATGATGTTGGAGTGTGTGATCAGGATGATAGTACATGGTATCGTAAGTTGTGGGGTTTATCGCAAGTTGCGGGGTTTGTCACTAGGGACTTCTATCCAAACTAGTCTCATACCTAAATTTAGATAACTAAACTCAATGTGGTAAACTCCTGATCTCAGGTTGGTCGTGCGCCTCAACCGAAATCCTGACCATTGCAAAGGTACATATAATGATTTTAGTTACACACCACCAGCCCGAGTGGATAGTGGACGAATGAACAAATGAGTCAAATGCTAAGTATGTAAACCCCGACACAGTAGCCTGCTAACCACCGATAGATCTCCCAAGCCCTTAGGCCCCTTCCACATCAACGTCCGCCCATGTGTGTTGGCCCACGTGTGCAACAGTGACGGGGTATCATAATACTAGTACCAAACATTTCTAGGATCATCACCAGGATCTAGTATAATGCTCTCAGCCATATCAAGGTATGTGGTATAAGGCCTACGTGGCCAATGTCATATGCAAGATGTAATCATAAGTCATGTCAGTCCTCATCTGAATCCACATATGTACAGTTCCTCTCTGGATAATCACTGGGGTCTAGTACACTCTAAATGGCACTGCCTCTTTCCCAGGCACATAGTCCAAGTGAGCGTAAGAGACCTCACTATCCGCCTAGCCAACAGTCTGTCAATACCTATCTAGCACGTCAATAGTGAACCCATTTACGAGCTGGTCAGACTCAGCCTAACATTACTCCCTACCCTCGGGTGGGTAAGGCCATACCCCCTTCCAACCGACCATGACATAGTGGGAGACATGGCCTAATGGTATTCGGCACTCATGTGCTCATATATCTACTCGGTGTCGACGTTGGAGCATCCTCCATGTTACCATAAGGGTTTGCTGACTTTCACCCTTGGACATCTTTTGCGCCCTCGTGCTTAACAAGTATTTTCGGTATCCAATCCTGCCATCCACGATATGCCTGTAAAGGCCTTAGCCCTGATGTCGCTAAGGCGAACAAAAATCGTATCACACAAATGTAAGATGCATAAGTCATACAATCTAGTCATGCATCAGTCTTGCACATACCACACGCTCATATGGGACAACTCCGTCTCTCAGGGAGTCCCAAAAACTACTAGCCCAATGACACATGTTATGGTTAATCACTCCTTATAACAAGTATGCAAATGATGCATATGGCATGTGTCATGATGCATGTTATGTATGATTATCAAACATAACAATGATTGGCCTCACACAATCACAATGGGTCTCACACATCGTAATGGGCCTCATACAATCACAATGGGCTCATACAATCACAACAGGCTTCATATAATCACACAATGGACCTCATACAATCACAAAGGGCCTCATATGATCACATCGGGCCTCATACAATCACAATAGGCCTCATACAATCACAATGGGCTTCATATCATCACAATGAGCCTCATACAATCACAATAGGCTTCATACAATCCCAATGAGCCTTCATACAATCATAATGGGCTTCATATAATCACACAATGGGCCTCATACAATCATAATGAGCCTCATATAATCATAATAGGCCTCATGCAATGCTAATGGGCCTTCATACAATCACAATGGGCTTCATATAATCACACAATGGGCCTCACATAATCACAATAGACCTTATATAATCACAATAGGCGTCATATAATCACAATGTTAATGGGCCTTCATACAATCACAATGGGCTTCATATAATCACAATAGACCTTATATAATCACAATAGGCGTCATATAATCACAATGTTATGCTAACACATACTCAGTGCGTATACCAATATAATCGTAATCGATAATCGGCTTATATATATGTCGAGGTCCATAGAAGGATAGCAGATCTAATCCATAATAAAAGGATCAGTCCTCAACGATCAATATATCAAATCTGATAGCACGGATCCCTCCGTCTACAGTAATGTTGTACTCTCCTTATATCCAGGTTGGGCCTAGGTGGCCTACCTATATACCTAAGGATTCAGAATGAGCTTCTTTCACCATACTATCATTTGGCCTGTTAGATGCCCTAGGGGCCTCAAATAAGTCCTAGATGGACTCCAAGATTAAAAAGAAATAATCCTACAAGCAACCGATGAGGGCCCAACATTATGGGTTAGCCCAATATGAATAGATAGGTCATACAAATATCAATGGGGCCTAATGATTAGGGTCAACCCACTTACAGAGGGATAAGAACAGGCCTAACAAAGGTCTAAGAAAAGGTCGCAATGTGGACATTTAACTATCATTGTCCATTAATGTAGACATTTAACCAACATTGCTCCCAAGGAGTGGCCCACATAGAGCCAAACATATGGTGGGCCCGTGGCCTCACATAAGAGCCTTTTGTACAAAATCCCATAGCCTTCAAAATGGTTGGAAATAAAATGGACTTCACTCATATTGTCTCTTACATCAACATTGGACCTCTTAGGTCAGCCCATAGCCTTCATACATCAAGATAGGTCACATGGGGCAGCCCAAAGCCTGAAAAAATGCTAAGGTAGGCTATATCTAGTACATCCAACATGGTGGGCCTCTTTGGGCAGCCCATAGGCTCCAAAAATATAGCTGGGCCAAGTGTACAATATACCTAATATAGTAGTATACGACTCAGCCCATGAAGCCCACTATAATGGATGGATAGCACCTTACTAATAGGAATTCTAAGGCTGGACATTCAACCCATCTGGCCCATCAAACATCCAGAAAATCTGGGCAATCTGGCCATTAAGCACTCAGATGAAGGGTAGGCCTAACAAGGAATCAAAGGGCCCAAATTCTACTCAACTTGGTGGTGTACATCTGAAAGGGCCTAGCTATATGCCCTAGAGGGGGGGTGAATAGGGCAATGTCAAATAAAACTTATAACAGCGGAATAATAAATGAAATAAAGCACAATGCTGAATTTAAAGTAATCTCAATAGCCTAAAATTAAGAGAATGATACTTTATCAGTTCTAAGGACAACCTTACACCAAAAACCAAAGGTTTAAGGTAGGACAACCTTATTTCTAGAACGTCCTTTGTATCACAAATCAATGATGAATAAAAAGTAAAGAAATCAAAATAACTTACAGAAATAAATCCTAAGTTATTACAACATCCATCCACACTTGCTTGAAATAAAATAATTACAACATTCATCCACAAACACAAACCATAAAACTTAATGAATAAAGGAATGAAAGAATGATGCACATCCACAACACAATGATATATAGTGGCTCGCCTGTGTATACACCAACTGTTATCCAACAGCCACACAGAATGCTACTCCACTCCTAATATCCTCACACAGGGGATATTAGCATGCACTATCAAAATAGGTTTCACAGGTTCACCTAAAACCTTCAAAATTGTGTCTTTGATCTCAGGCTTACACAATCCAAAAACCCCCACAATCTGAGTTTTCTGGCTCTCCTCAGATAACCAATACAATGAGATTTTTCTGGCAAATTTCAAACAAAATCGAAGAAAGTAAATTATAAAAATGTAAAATACCTGAATCACCTTTTGAAGTAGCCCAGTAGAACCAATCGGAGTAGAAGTTCGATTCAACGTTCAAAGTCCAATACTCACTTTTAAGAATGGTTCTAAGTCTAATTGATTTTAAATCAAAAGGGCTAGTTCTATTTGATTTTGAATCCAAGAAGAAGGAATATAAGAAATTTCCCTTTTCTAATGAGATTGGAATGTAGATCAAAATCAAATAAAAAATAAGCTAGTAAAAGGAATATTAAATAAGCACAAAGTAGCTTAAAATAAACATAAACTTATCTCAGAGAATAGCCTAAAGATTGCTTGAATAGAGTTGAATTGAATTACTAAAACTCTTAAGTTCGTGCTCTATTTATAGCCTGAAAAATCCCGTCTACAACTGGTATTAGGATCCTATGACTAGTCGTAACTTCAAAGATTTTCAAATATTTTCGCGAGATAAGATTTTGTTGTTCCACGACCGGTCCTGGGTGGTCTACGACCGGTCGTGGGCCACCTACAACTGGTCGTGAGTCACCTATGATCGGTCGTAGGACCCTCAATTTGGTTGCTAGAGTTTGAGTCGTAAGGCTACGACTGGTCGAAGGATGAGCCGAAGAACTCACAGGACCGGTCATAAGATGTCCAGGACTGGTCGTAGTCAACAATCTAAGACTGGTCCTGAAAAACTTAAGACTGGTCGTAGCAGAGCTAGGACTGGTCTTAGAACAGTCCGAACAAGCATATTAAAAATATATGAGTTATACATCCAGAATGACCTACAGTAAAGCCCATCCTAAGGTCAATCTAAGGTCAAACAAATCTTAACAGTGAGATGGACATTGAAAGTCTGTATACTCAGATGACCTTAAAGAGAAGCTTGAGAATATATGAATCTTGTAGTAGGCCTTCTTGAGCTTGATCTTGACTTGAATAAAGTCTTCTTGAGCTTGATCTTGACTTGAAGTCCGATGTCTTGAAGCAATGAATAGTCTCAAACATGAAACAAGATATACAAGACATAGATATAGGTTTTGGCACCACAAAATTTGACAACCAAAGGGATATGAAATCATAGCACTTACAATCTCCCCTTTTGTCAAATTTGTGACAAAACACATTGCATAATAAGGACTCATGAGCCATGAAATCGCAAATTACTCTACTCCCCCTGAGTAATACAAGTACTGCTCATGTAAACAAATCAATAACATCAATACAACATATTCTCACATCCACATATCCTTCTCAATTAATCAATTTAAACAAATAAATTACTCCCCCTTTCTTCCATACTACTCCCTTTTAGCTTACTACTCCCCCTTTTTGTCACAAAATGACAAGGGAAAGTCACAAAAGGAAAGAGAACATGGAGAGTAATAAGCAGATAATGAGAAAGAGATATGAAAGGACATAATATAAACCTGAAGCATCAAGTCATCATCAATTCAAAATACAATATCCAAAAAATAATGTTATCAAACCATAATCCATATCCAAAATAAAAAGATAATGTTATACTATTCAAAAGATAATTCACCTAATCTGATCCAGAAGAGGGAGCAGGGATAGTCGGATCAATCTGGTGTAACCCCCTATTGATGCGACGAAGATATTTTCGCATGTACTTAAATTGCATATCGTGGGCTATACTCATATTATCAACCTTCTCCTCCAATGCACGAAGGCGTGCATCATAACCAGATGGATCATAATCAGGATCATTTGGTGAATCAGATTCTATCTTATCAAAAATCTCATCCATATTAACATCTTGTTGAGGAAGAATATTAAATATAATACACTATGATACATGCAAGGAAGTATACTCAATGTAAAATGCACATACCAAGATCAAATTTTAATTTATTAAACATGCTTTTATTGAGCGGTTTAGTAAATATATCAGCAAATTGATTTTCGGTTGATATATATTCCAAAGAAATAACTTTTTCTTCAACCAACTCACGAATGTAATGATACCTAATGTCAATGTGCTTAGTACGTGAATGCTGGATTGGATTTTTAGAAATATTTATAGCACTGGAATTATCACAATGTAAGATCATTGAATTAATTCCATAATCGCTTATCATGCGTTTCATCCACACTAGTTGAGTACATGCATATCCAGCTGCAATATCTCAGCCTTAGCAGTGGAGAGCGTTATTGAGCTTTACTTCTTGCTAAACCAAGAAACTAAACAATTTCCAATGTAAAAACAACCACCACTGGTTGATTTTCTATCATCGATATTACCGGCCCAATCAGCATCTGAGTACCCGGCTAATTGAACACTAGTATCAAAAGGGTACCATAGATCCAGATTTATAGTACTTGCGACATATCTAATAATCCGTTTAACAGAAGTAAGATGTGATTCCTTAGGATTAGATTGATATCTCGCACAAATACCAATACTGAATGCGATATCAGGTCTACTTGCAGTTAGATATAACAAACTACCAATCATACTACGATATAGTTTAGGATCTATATCTTTACCTGTAGAGTCTTTTGAGAGTCTTAACGTTGTACTCATAGGAGTATCAAAGTTCTTACCATTCTTAAATCCAAACCTTTTAACCAAGTTTGTAGCATACTTGGTTTGGGAAATGAAAATTCCGTCAGATTGTTGTTTTACTTGCAACCCTAGGAAGTAATTTAGTTCACCAACCATGCTCATTTCGAACCTTGATTTCATAAGATCTGCAAACTCAATAGACATGTCAGAACAAGTTGATCCATAAATGATATCGTCAACATAAATTTGAACCATCAAAATATCATTGTTATTCTTCTTAACAAAGAGTGTCTTATCGACACTTCCTACTTGAAAGCTATGACTAAGTAAGAATTTAATCAATTTCTCATACCATGCTCTGGGTGCTTGTTTTAGACCATAGAGAGCCTTTTTGAGACGAAATACATGGTCAGATTGCTTGGGGTCTTCAAACCCTGAACGTTGTTCAACATACACTTTTTCATGTAAATCACCATTCAAGAAGGCGTTCTTTACATTCATCTGATAAATCTTAAATTTTCTAAAGCATGCGATGGAAATAAAAAGTCTGATAGATTCAAGGCGAGCGACTGGAGCAAAATTTTCATTGTTATCGATGCCCTCAATCTGAGTGTACCCTTGTACAACCAGTCAGGCCTTGTTTCGTATTATATTTCCAAGCTCATCAGACTTATTTTTAAAGATCCATTGTGTTTCAATAATGTGTTTATCCTTAGGTCTAGGAACAAGAAACCAGACATCATTACGAACAAACTAATTAAGTTCATCCTGTATAGCAACTATCCAATTTTTGTCAGAAAGTGCTTCTTTTACATTGACCGGTTCTATTTGGGATGTAAAACAAACATAATTACATATGTTCTCAAGTTGTTTTCGAGTACGAACTCCAGTGAGAGGGTTTCCAAGTATTTGATTGGTTGGATGATCTTTGACAGTCCTTAGTTCAGATTCTTTTAGACTTGATGAGGTATCTAGTTTGTCGATAATAAGAGCTTCATCATCATCTGAACTCGGAGCTGGTGTATTCAAATGATCATCAATGACCACATTGATGGACTCTTGAATCACACCAGTTTTCTTATTTAGAACCCTATAAGCACGACTGTTCAAGGAATAACCAAGAAAAATACCTTCATCACTCTTCGTCTCAAACTTTCCTAAATTTTTACGATCATGTAAAATATAACACTTGCTGTCAAAAACTCAAAAGTATTTGACAGTAGATTTCTTTTCAAACCATAATTCATAAGCAATCTTATTATCAGATTTACTAGTATAAACCTGATTAATAATATAGCATGCGGTATTAACTACTTCAGCCCAAAGATTTATAAAGAGCTTCATGCTATTCAGCATAACATTAGCCATATCCTGAAGCACTCTGTTTTTCCTTTCAACGATACCATTTTGTTGCGGTGTTTTGGGTGCAGAGAATTCATGTGATATTCCCTGATCGCTACAGAATTTCTCAAAACTACTATTTTCAAATTCGGATCCATAATCACTACGGATCTTACTAACATGAGAACCTTTTTCATTTTGAATTCATTTGATGACCCTTTTCACTTCATCCAGGGTTTCATTTTTATCTTTTAAGAATGATACCCAAGTGAATCTGGTATAGTCATCTACGA
This sequence comes from Magnolia kwangsiensis, assembly GCA_037074715.1. NCBI lineage: Eukaryota > Viridiplantae > Streptophyta > Magnoliopsida > Magnoliales > Magnoliaceae > Magnolia > Magnolia kwangsiensis. The sequence continues at coordinate 14,876,371 of CM073586.1, forward strand.
TAACCAAGATGTATTTTTTGCCTCCTTGACTCTCCGATCTGGTTGGTCTAATAAGATCCATATGGAGAAGCTCAAGTGGTCTAAATGTGGTATTGGAGTTCACTTTCTTGTGAGAGCTCCTAGTCTGTTTGCCCAACTGGCATTCACCACATATTTTGTATACTTTTTGCAATTTGGGTAGACCTCTAATTAGTTCTCTTTTGCTCAATCTAAATAAGTTCCGGTAGTATGCATGTCCAAGGCATTTGTGCCATAATTCAGTCTCATCGGTATGGACCATATAACACAATTGAGTAGATGAGCTTGCATCACTAACGGTGTAGCAGTTTTCAGAAGTTCTGCGACCAGTTAATATTACAGAACCCTTTTTATTAAGTATCTCACAACCTTGATTAGAAAACTTTATACTATGGTTGTTATCACATATCTCAGAAATACTTAGTAGGTTGTGTTTCAAGCCCTCAACATATAAAACATTCTTAAATAATCGAAGGTTATAAAGTTGAACCGTACCTTGGCCAATGATCTTGCAATTGCTTCCATCACCAAATGTGACTGACCCTTCAGTCATATCTTTTAGATCGGTGAATAAAGCCTTGTCACCTGTCATATGCCTGGAGCAACCACTATCTAGGTACCACTTTGAATGGCTTGTACCTTTGAAAGCAGTGTGGGCAACCAAGCTGGCGACTTTAGGAACCCATTTCAGAACTGTTTTGGGTTTAGGAGTATAGATGATCTTTTTCTGTCTGTTGTTATAGGAGTGACCCATAGAGTTAGACTTTAATAGCTCCTTGAGTAGATCAATTATTTTTTCAGCTAAAGGATTTCGATTTTGAAAATTAAAGTTAACATGGCCACCTTTAGGTTTTTGAAAAGACCTAGAATTTTTGGAAAAACCTTGATAGGTATTCTTTTCTTTTGAAGTTGAAGACTCTCCTTTTATAAATTTAGGAGAAATGTTCTTTTGTTTAGGAGATGTATTCTTATCATAGCCCAACCCGGATCGATCGCCACATTTTCTTGATCCGGACAATAATTTTTCCAATTTTGGATCACCTTGGGCATATCTCTATGTGTCTTTCAAACTCAGAAGTGAAGCTAGCTCATTTTTAAGTTTTTCTTTTTCGGATTTCAAATCTTCAATTTGGGAGGTTTTAAAATCTAAATCACATTTGGTCTTTTCAAAAGAATCAAAAATTTGAGACTTTTCTAAAACAAGAGACTCATAATCTTCCTTAAGCTTAGAAAATTTTTCTTTTTGTAATTTAAGCTTAACGGCAATTTTACAACTCTCTTTATAAAGGGCATTATAAGCATCTTGAAGATCATCTTCATTATCGCAATCACTATTCAGATTTTCTTCACTAGATATATTATCATGATCTGAATAGGTGATCTTGGCTAGAGTCATAAGGGCTTTAACATCATCGCCCGATTCGGTTTCAGAATCTTCTGATTTAGAAGAGGATTCAGAATCAGACGATTCATCCCAAGTAGCCATCATGCTTTTATTTTTTTATTTGTCCTTTTTAGGACATTTGTTAGCTAAGTGCCCATACTCTTGACAGTTGTAACAATGACTATCTTTCAATGATTTTCGAGCTCTAGGTTTAGATCGTCTCTTATCATTTGACTTTTGAAAATCGACTTTTTTCTTGTTTTTAAAAATTTTGTAAAACTTTTTTGCTAAAAGTGTCATATCATCTTCGGTATTTTCTGAATCCGAAGTACACTCTTGTGAAACATTTTTAGATGATTTGAGAGCAATTGATTTTCCTTTAGGAGCTTTAAAGGACAACTCATAGGTTTGAAGTGAACCAACTAATTCCTCAACCCTCATGGTATCCGTATCACGAAGTTCCTGAATCGCGGTTACTTTAGAATTGAACTGTTCAGGAAGTGAGCGTAGTATATTTGCGCACACTTTACTTTCGGAGATTCTATCACCAAGACCCCACATAGAGTTCACAATGTCATTTAATCTAGTGTAGAAGTCCATAAACATCTCATTCTCCTCCATATGAATTTCTTCAAATTTAGTTGTGAGGAGTTGGACTTTAGATTTCTTGACAATTGATGTACCTTCGTATGTCATTTCTAATACATCCCATGCTTGTTTTGTATTTTCACAAGAGATGATTCTTTTGAATTCATCTGGTGATAATGCACAAGTAATTGCATTTAGTGCTTTTGCATTTGCACTACCCTCACTTTTCTGAAGTGTGGTCCAAAGAGAGTAAGCCGTTACTTTCATTGATTTTGAACCATCGCCATTAGTTACTTCAGTGATAGGAGGGTTCCATTCATTCACTGTGGACAGCCACACACTTTCATCCAAGGATTTGAGGAAGATCCTCATCCTGGCTTTCCAATAGGCATAGTTTGTGCCATTAAAAGGTGGTGGCCTGGTGACTGATGGGCTATCAAAATTTGACATCTTAATATATCTTAGATCGTTAGCTCAGGAAATAAATCCAATAAATAAACAATAAGCACGAGCTATTAGGCTCTGATACCACTTGAAAGGGCCTAGCTATATGCCCTAGAGGGGGGGTGAATAGGGCAATGTCAAATAAAACTTATAACAGCGGAATAATAAATGAAATAAAGCACAATGCTGAATTTAAAGTAATCTCAATAGCCTAAAATTAAGAGAATGATACTTTATCAATTCTAAGGACAACCTTACACCAAAAACCAAAGGTTTAATGTAGGACAACCTTATTTCTAGAACGTCCTTTGTATCACAAACCAATGATGAATAAAAAGCAAGGAAATCAAAATAACTTGCAGAAATAAATCCTAAGTTATTACAACATCCATCCACACTTGCTTGAAATAAAATAATTACAACATTCATCTACAAACACAAACCACAAAACTTAATGAATAAAGGAATGAAAGAATGATGCACATCCACAGTACAACGATATATAGTGGTTCGCCTGTGTGTACACCAACTGTTATCCAACAGCCACACAGAATGCTACTCCACTCCTAATATCCTCACACAGGGGATATTAGCATGCAGTATCAAAATAGGTTTCACAGGTTCACCTAAAACCTTCACAATTGTGTCTTTGATCTCGGGCTTACACAATCCAAAAACCCCCACAATCTGAGTTTTCTGGCTCTCCTTAGATAACCAATACAGTAAGATTTTTCTGGCAAATCTCAAACAAAACCAAAGAAAATAAATTACAAAAATGTAAAATACCTGAATCACCTTTTGAAGTAGCCCAGTAGAACCAATCGGAGTAAAAGTTCGATTCAACGTTCAAAGTCCAATTCTCACTTTTAAGAATGTTTCTAAGTTTAATTGATTTTAAATCAAAAGGGCTAGTTCTATTTGATTTTGAATCCAAGAAGAAGGAATATCAGAAATTTTCCTTTTCTAATGAGATTGGAATGTAGATCAAAATCAAATAAAAAACAAGCTAGCAAAAGGAATATTAAATAAGCATAAAGTAGCTTAAAATAAACACAAACTTATGTTAGAGAATAGCCTAAAGATTGTTTGAATAGAGTTGAATTGAATTGCTAAAACTCTGAAGTTTGTGATTTATTTATAGCCTAAAAAATCCTGTCTATGACTGGTCTTAGGATCCTAGGACTGGTCGTAGCTTCAAAGATTTTCAAAGATTTTCGTGAGATAAGATTTTGTTGTTCCACGATCGGTCCTGGGTGGTCTACGACTGGTCGTGGGCCACCTACAACTGGTCGTGAGTCACCTACGACCGGTCGTAGGACCCTCAATTTGGTTGCTGGAGTTTAAGTCGTAGGGCTATGATTGGTTGAAGGATGAGTCGAAGAACTCACAGGACCGGTCGTAGGATGTCCAGGACTGGTCGTAGGATAGCTAGAAAGATCCGAAAATCTTCAACAATCTAGGACTGGTCGTGGCAGAGCTAGGACTGGTCTTAGAACGGTCCAAACAAGCATATTAAAAATATATGAGTTATATATCCAGAATGACCTACAGTAAAGCCCATCCTAAGGTCAATCTAAGGTCAAACAAACCTTAACAGTGAGATGGACATTGAAAGTCTGTATACTCAGATGACCGTAAAGAGAAGCTTGAGAATATACGAATCTTGTAGTAGGCCTTCTTGAGCTTGATCTTGACTTGAACAAAGTCTTCTTGAGCTTGATCTTAACTTGAAAAAAGTCTTCTTGAGCTTGATCTTGACTTGAAGTCCGATGTCTTGAAGCAATGAATAGTCTCAAACATGAAACAAGATATACAAGACATAGATATAGGTTTTGGCACCACAAAATTTGACAACCAAAGGGATATGAAATCATAGCACTTACAACATCATACAAGGAAGTGGGCCTGCTACTAGGCTTTTGGGCCAGCAGTAGTCCAGTCAATCTGAAGGTCCAAGGGCTAGATGGCTGAAATTAATGCATGCATCAAATGGGTCCCTTGTATACATCACTTTGGGCCTCCTCATATGAGCCATGTATATATGTCACATTGGGCCACATATCATGGCTTCATAAAACATCCCATGGCCCACACAATAGCTAGAAAATAAATGGATATCATTCACAATATTCCACACATCATGATGGGCCTCAAGCAACGGCCCAAAGCCTAAATATATCAAAATGGCTACATGAGGAGGGGGGGAACAGCCCATGGTCCGAAAACATCAAAGCTAAAAAGAACATCCTATTCATGCATTATGTTAGGCCTCATGGGCAACCATATGACCCAATTAAATAGTCAAGGTATAACCAATATCACCAATGTGGGCTTTACAAATCAGCCCAAAACTATGTAAGTTGGATGGGCAACAAGGATTTAATCACATACATCATATTGGGCTTACAATCAACCCACAAGACCCAACACAATGGGTGGGTAGCACTAGCATGTGGAGAGACACTAAGGCTAGACGTCCAGCCCCATCTGGGCCTGCTTGGAAGTCCAAAACTCTGGACAGCAAGGTCATCATATAATCAAATGTTTAGTAGGCCACACAAGGCATAGACGGGGCCCACAATCTCATAAGACACAGGCATAGGGAGTATTCAAAATACCTCTAATATGGTGGGCCTCACCACTCCAACATATTCAACTATATATAGCAACTTTGGGCCCTTGCTAGACATCCAGCCCACCCAATCCTCCTGGGTATGTTGGCGTCTAGCAGATAGATTATTCGAGTAAAACAAATATTTTATGGTGGCATTTAAACATTACAATGGGCCCCACCAGGTGGAAGTCAAGGATACAACCCATAAATCAGGGTGGGCCTGCTACTAAACTTGCAGTTTAGCAGCACCCAAATAACTTAGGCAATCCTAGTCTTGTGAGGGTTTGCAGCAATGTTACCCACAAACATTGAACTAACTAACTAGGAAAAAGAAATGAAATGAAAGGTTGGGTTGCCTCCCGGGAGCACTAAGTTTAACGTCTTCAGCCAGACAAGCAATGAAAGTAACTATAGACCATGAATTAATCAATCTTGATAACCTAGGTCCTCCAAATAAATTTTCTCAATATCTTGATTAACCAAATCCTCTAAATATGGTTTCAGTCGTTGACCATTTACTTTGAAAATATTTATATCCTTTAGACTTTGAATCTCAACTGCTTCATGAGGAAATACTTTTATTACCTGATAAGGACCGTACCATCACGAACGTAGTTTTTCAGGAAAGAGGCGTAACCTAAAATTATACAATAATACTTTCTGGTCTGGTTCAAATGTCTTGCGAAGAATTGATTTGTCATGAAAAAATTTTGTCCGTTCTTTATAAGTTTTTGCATTCTCATATGCCTCATTTTAAAATTCTTCTAACTCATTGAGTTGAAGTTTACGGTGCGATCCAGCCTTGTTTAATTTAAAATTAAAGGTTTTGATGGCCCAATAAGCATGATGTTCTAATTTCACTGGCAAGTGACATGCTTTCCCAAAGACAAGCCTATAGGGGGACATTCCAATCGGGGTTTTGAAAGCTGTACGATATGCCCAAAGAGCATCATTCAAACGTTGCGACCAATCCTTACAATCAGGACGAACTATTTTCTCTAAAATTTATTTTATCTCCTGATTCGAAACCTCTACTTGACCACTTGTTTGTGGATGGTATGACGTTACAACTTTATAGGTGATAGAAAATTTCTTCATTAAAGATTCAAATGGTTTATTGCAAAAATGAGTACCCCCATCACCTATAATTGCTTGAGGAGTACCAAAACGAGAAAAGATATTTTCTTTCAAGAAACAGACCACAACTTTGTGATCATTCGTTTTACATGGCACTGCTTCAATCCACTTAGAGACATAGTCGATGACCATAAGGATATATATATAACCGAATGACGGGGGAAATGGACCCATGAAGTCAATACCCCAAAAATCAAATATCTCAACAATAAGAATATTGGTAAGTAACATCATGTTCCTGTGGAAAATATTACCCGTATGTTGGCATCTATCACATGTAGAGCAAAAGGTATGGGTGTCTCAAAAAAGTGTAGGCCAATAAAATCCACTTTGTAAAACTTTTGTAGCTATTTTCTTTGAACCAAAATTACCACCACATGCATGGTCATGAAAAAAGGAGATTATACTATGAAACTCACTCTCAGGCACACATCTCCTAATAACCTAGTCAGGACAAAATTTGAATAAGTATGGGTCATCCCAAAAGAAATGTTTAACCTCAGCAAGAAATTTGGATCTATCCTGTTTAGTCCAATGAGAAGGAAGTTGACTTGTAACAAGATAATTTACAATATCCACATACCAAGGTAATTGAGAAATAACTAAAGTTGTTCATCAAGGAAAGACTCATTCATTGGCAAAGGATCCACTATGGACTCCAAGACAAGTCTAGACAAGTGGTCGGCTACCATATTTTCGGAACCCTTTTTATCCCAGATTTCAATGTCGAATTCTTGTAGCAAGAGAATCCAACGAATCCAACGAGGTTTAGCATCTTTTTTAGAAAGAAGATATTTCAATGTTGCATGATCTGAGAACACTATAACCTTGGATCCTATGAGATACGACATGAATTTGTCTAAAGCAAATACCACTTTCAACAATTCTTTTTTAGTGGTAGAGTAGTTAAGTTAAGCATCATTTAGGGTCCTACTAGCATAATAAATTAGATGAGGCATTTTGTTCAATCTTTGTCCTAAGACGGCTCCAACAGCATAATTAGACGCATCACACATAAGCTCAAAAGGTAAACTCCAATTAAGTGGTTGGATGATTGGAACAGAAGTTAATAAATACTTTAACTTATCAAAAGCTTTCTGAAAATCATCATTAAGGACAAATGCAACATCTTTAGCTAATAAATTACATAAGGGTCAAGAAATTTTGCTAAAATCCTTAATGAATCTCCTGTGGAATCCTGCATGCCTTAAGAATGATCTAATCTCCTTCACTATTCTACGTAGAGGAAAACTATAAATTAAATCAATCTTGGCTTTATCAACTTCAATACCTTTACTTGAAATAACATGCCCGAGTCAATCCCTTTTTGAACCATAAAATGACATTTTTTTAAAATTCAATATCAGGTTCATTTTTTTACATCTTTTCAAGACGAGATAGATGGTATAAACATTCATCAAATGAATGGCCAAAATTTGAAAAATCATCCATGAAAACCTCTAGGAAACGCTCAACCATGTCTGAAAAAATACTCATCATGCATCGTTGAAAGGTAGTAAGCGCATTACACAACCCAAATGGCATACGCTGATAGGCATATGTACGAAAAGGACATATAAATGTTATTTTTTCTTAATCCTCGGGAGCAATGGGAATCTGATTATACCCAAAATAACCATCCAGAAGTAATAGTAGCTATGCCCTGTCAATCTCTCAAGCATCTGGTTTATGAAAGGAAGAGAAAAGTAATCATTCCTTGTGACCAGGTTCAGTTTACGATAATCAATACAAACTCATCAACCCGTAGTCATGCGAGTTAGCACTAATTCATTATTGTCATTTTTGTTCACCGTAATCCCAGACTTTTTGGGAACAACTTGAACTGGGTTGACCCACGTGCTATTTGAAATAGGGTAAATGATACCAACATCTAATAATTTAAGCACCCCCGCCCGAACGACCTCTTTCATGTTAGGGTGAAGCCTCCTTTGCATTTCACACGACGTTTTTATATTTTCTTCAAGATGAATACAATGCATACACACAGTGGGGCTTATTCCCTTTAAGTCCGCTATTGTCCACCTAATAGATACCTTATATTCTCTAAGAACATTAAGAAACTTACCCTCATATTTCTTATTAAAGTTAGAAGCTATAATGATAGGCAGGGTCTCAGAAGGACCTAAAAATTGCATACTTAAGAGTTTCAGGTAATTGTTTAAGGTCAAGTTCGGGTGGTTTCTCAATAGATGGGACTAGTTTAGACTCAGATGGTGGAAGAAGTTCCACTTTAGCTTTCTATTTTGTAGTATCCATTACAGTATTAGAGTCAAGAAATGCATTAACTTCTTGGATGGAACTTTTCATGTCAAAATCTATGCCAAAATGTGGTAAACAAATCTCAAGAACGTCTTCAAAAAATTTAAGGAAAGAGTCATGCACTAGACTCTCAATCATGTTCACTTCAAATATATCATCTGAGTCTGTCGGTTGTTGTTCAACATTGAAAACATTGAGTTTAATCTTCATATTACCAAAAGACAACTTCATAACTCCAATCCTGCAATTTATGATAGCATTGGATGTGGCTAAGAATAGACGTCCCAGGATAATCGAGATTTGACTACTATGATTCTGGACAGACTGAGTATATAGAACGATGGAATCCACTGAAAAATAAAACTTATCAACATGGATTAGCACATCCTCAATAACACCACGGGGCACCTTGATAGATCTATCAACTAGTTGTAGTGTTATTTTAATTGATTTCAGCTCACCAAATCCTAGTTGCTCATATACAGAATATGGCAACAAATTAACGCTCGTCCCTAAATCAAGCAATGTCTTCTTAATCTTATGATCTCCTATGACACAAGAAATGGTGGGAGCTCCTGGATCCCTAAATTTAGAAGGGGTGTTGTGTTGAATCATGGAGCTGAGTTGCTCCACAAGGAAGACCTTCTTGTGAACATTCAGCTTACCTTTTTGAGTGTATAAATCTTTAAGAAACTTAGCATAAGCAGGGACCTGCTTGGTAGCATCAAGCAATAGAATGTTAATTTACACCTGCTTAAACATGTCCAATATATCATTAAAGTTGTTTCCTTTCTTAACTAGTGTCAGACGTTGAGGAAAAGATGCTTTAGACACATAGGATGGCACATGAGTGATTCCTTTAGAGTCAGAGTGCTTTTGGACTTTGGATGCACTAGTATATCTCTCGCTTCATTTTGGTCTTCCGATTTGGAATTTGGTTCTTCCCAAGGCATCTCTACTTTGTTCTCGATCTTCTTGCCAGACCTAAGGGTAATGATTGATTTGGTTTTCTCATAATATTGTTCTTGGTTTAAATTAGAACCAATCTCATACTGTCCTTTTGGATTTACCACAGGTTGGCTAGGGAACTTGCCCTTCTCTCTCTTACTCAATGTGGTAGCAAGTTGACCCAACTGTACTTCCAGCTTGGCAATGGATTGTGCATTTATATGCAAGCTTTGCTAGTTAGCTTGTAAAGTTTGTTAGGTGTCTTTTTGAAATTGAAAAGAACTTTTCTTGTGAAGGAAGTTGTTGATATTGCGAAAACTATTGAAGTTGTTGACTATCAACTTGACAGTAAGGTTGCATAGGAGGATTTCCAAATGATCCTCCTTGTTATGGTCCTTTTGACCAAGAAAAATTTGGATGTCTAGCCCACCCTGGGTTATAGGTGTCTGAGTAAGGATCATTCCCAGTTCTCCAAAAAGTGTTCATAGCATGCACTTATTCAGAGAGAAATTCCAGAAATGTTGCACCAGATGGACAAGACTGCGTAGGATGGGCGGGACTAGAACATATAGCACATGACTCGATTTGAGTTGTTTGTGGAGGTCCATTATTTAAGATCAAAGCATCAACTTTCTTTGTTAGGATATCAATTTTGGCATAAAGATCTGGCGTAACTCTTATCTCATATATACCACCTTTCTTTTGTAGTTGGGGACTTCTTTCACCTCTATTTGAATAGTCCCATTACAGGGAGTTTTCACATAATGTTTCAAAGAAATTCTAAGCTTCGACATCACTTTTGGTCATGAATGACCCTCCACTGGTGGCATCAACCATGCAACGGTTTTGAGGTGTCAAATCGTCATAGAAGTATTGAACCTGTTGCCACTTCTCAAAACCATGGTGTGGACATTTAAGAAGCAAGTCCTTCCATCTTTCCCAACATTCATGAAAGTGCTCACCCTCTTTTTGTTTGAAATTAGTAATTTCTCTACGGAGAGCATTAGTTTTGTGAACAGGGAAGAACTTGTTTAAGAACTTCTTAGATGGTCGGTCCCATGTAGTGATAGACCTAACTTTTAGAAAATTCAACCATGCTTTCGCCTTATCCTTCAAAGAAAAAGAAAAAAAGCGTAAACAGATCGAATCATCTGAAAAGTTTTGAAACCTAAAGGTAGAGCAAATGTCTACGAATTCTTTCACATGATGATATGGATCTTCCTTATATAAACCATAGAAGGAGGGCAACAATTGTATGACCCCAGGTTTAAGTTCAAAGTGTGCTACCGTGGTGGCTGCCAACACTATGCATGAAGGTGCAATAAATTGGACAGGAGCTGAATAATCTCAAGAGCTTCAATTTCATTCTCATCCGCAATTGCAAATAGAATGTTTCTTAATCTTCTACGAAATGTTCTTTCTATTTTAGGATCAAAAGGTGTTAGTTCTATATTCAGGAATCTACGCCCTAGTATAAATTGAGTTATTGCAATGTAGGAAAGAAAGTTAAACTAAGATGCAACCTAAGAGAAATAAAACTAAATCTAAAAATCATGAATTCCTAAAAGCAAGATGAAACTATGCAAACAAGAATTGGAAAAAAGTACCTGAAAAAAGAGATGATTGATTTTTGAAGAATTGGGAGCTCCACCTTCACTTTGAAGACAATTTTTTCTTTTTCAGCTTCCTTTCTCAATTCCTGTAGAAAATAAAGACAAAAATAAATTAAGTTTCCTAAAATTTATGAAATGATGCGAGAAAAATCCTAGAGCTATGAATTATGATAAGAGAGAATCCTAAATCCAATTTGAACCGAAACAATCCCCCGCAACGGCGCCAAAAGCTTAATATTTTATTTAAACCAACCTAATTTAAATTAATTTTAAACTCACAAGTATATAAACCAGGTGTAGACACGGTACGTATTACGAGATCGTTCCCACGAGGACTGGTTGACACAATTCAAATTTTATGATTCTTCTTAACTAATCCAACAAATAGTTAAGCTAGTTATTAAGTAAAATAACAAAAATCAATGAAAAATAACTGAGAACAAGAAGGAAAATTCACTCAAGGAGAACAATAGGACTTTCGAATCCACCCCTAATTATCCTAACTCTTGTTTTACCTGTTAATTCACCCTAATTCAGATTGATATACATTTAATAAATAAAGCACAATCTTTCTCCTAGTTCAGGCACACAGGATGTATAATTCCCTTGAAGCACAAGTGATTTTTCTCTTAACATCGATTGTCCCTAATGCATGCACACCAATTGTCATGCATATATAGACATTAAGAATCAACCAAACCACTTAAATCCACATCTACCATCTAATATCTTGATTATGAATCACAGAAGATAAACTTGAGAAAAATCTCAAGGATCACATCTTTCCATCCATGTTTGGCATGAATAGATGTAAATTCTTATTTCTTTCTCTGCAGAAAAATCTATTTATGGTCAGATACAAGCACACCTAGAATAAAATTTCAAACAACATCCACATCTAGACTTTGGGTAAGCTCATAGATTGGAGAGGTATAGAATTTTCGTTTAATCACAATAGAGAAAGAAATAAATCAATCAATTATGGATGAAATCAACGAATAACAAGAATCATTCAAATTAGGGGCTTCATCTCAGCCCTAGTCGAGAAATTAAAAACTCATGGAAAGTAACATAGATTTAGATGGAAAAAAAAAAAAGAAAAATATAATTGATAAGAAACACATCCCTTTGATTTCTTTCCAATTTCTCTCTTCCTCTTCTCTTTATAGCAGCAAAAGGTCGGTCGGTGAGAGCTTTCACACCAAGAGGCGGTGCGTAGACAGCTGGGTGTAAAGGCGGTGGAGAATGAAGTCGATTGGTGTTACGCAGGTTACGCAGCACGACTCACATTCGGATAGGTTTTGAGACAATTGTCCATCCTGATCATTTTTCGTTTAGTCTTCATGGATGGGGATGGTTCCAACTTTTGAAGCTTATGGACGGTTCAAATCACCAGTCCGATCACCGTCATGAACGCACAACCAGCCATGAAAACCAGCGACTTCTGGATGCTTATCCAACGTATTAAATACGTTGTTGGAGTCGGTGGTGTTAGTGGGACCCATTATCGAATTCTAATGGGAAATCCATGCTGTCCATCATCTTCTCCTTGAAATTTATACTGGAGATGGTCGATTTTGGTCATCTATTGATGCGGCCCACCTTGATTGATCATGTAACAAAGTTCTGTCGTATGTCCGCCTTTCACCTTCTGTCCACCATGTTTCAAACCAAGATCAACTACATATTGGTCTAAATCCTCCTCTAATTCGAATGGAAGGTTCTGATTAACCATACGGATAATGCGTGGGGCCACAGTGATCACCTGCAGCCTCTGTTGTGAAACAGAGCCAATGCACGTCGACTCTGAATATATGGTGGCCCACTGATTGATGTTAGGTGGAAGATCCACACTACCTATTGGATTCAAGATGAAAAAACATCTGGGAATGAGTGTTTTTGGAGTGAAATTGGTGTTGCCCACAAGATCTTCTACTACGCCATTCATCCTACATTTAACGGCTAGGAACGTGCGGAAGCTTGCATGGGGCCAAAATTTCACCTTGAAGAGGTTCATGGCCACCTCCCGGGACAAATGAATGATTCAAATTGATGAAATGTGAGCTGGGTGGGCCCCACTACTCAAAACCGACTGTCGTGCGTAAGACGCTGGAGGTTTTTTTGAGAAAGTTTCGATCAAAGACAGTTGACCGTTTTTACTGATACTAGTGCATTGTGGGTTGTCTTGTACACGGTGCACACGCACCACGGTATGGGATTCACTGTGATGTATTCAAGAAATCCGATCCGTCTAAACTGTTTTTAACTTTATTTAACAGGTTGAGACCGAATTTGAAGCATATCTAGATAGCAGGTGGGCCCAAAATCAATAGTTTATAAGCTGATTTGTCAATTGGGCTACTTTCACAGGGATTCAACGGCTAAAATTCGACGTGTATAGTTAATTTATGGTCCTCAGGCCATGCATGAAGTTTCAAGCCGAATGGATGGTAGAAACCCTGTGATCTTGCATTCTAGCTAACTTTCAGTCCACTTAAGCTTCAGTTTCTCGACTTTCTCGGTTCTCTTGCATGTAAATCCGTCGATCTTGGTCCCCTGGGGTCCATCGCTTGCCTTGGTGAATTCTAAGCATTAAATCCACACTTTTAGCACCCTTTTGTAGTCCAAGCTCCTAAATACACCTTGCATCACAAACATGATTAAAGCAGGGCATTAAACGGTATCATGCTCATAAATTCAGGCAATAACTGGGGTCTGATATGCAATATTTGACCCTCAATAGTGTCATTCAAACGAATTGGGTAGCCCACTCCACACCTAAGTGGGCCTTGGGCATGGTTACAAAACTCGAGCAAAACATGAATCTAAGCGGGTCTCATTTCTATGGAAGGCCTGGTAGGAACATAAGATGGGCTTCAAGGTTTGGGTAGCACTACAGGGCTTGGTGGAAAACACCATTATCAAATGAGGGTCCAATGGTTTGGGTTAGCCTAATAAGAGGAGATGAGAATGAGCCTAACAATGGGCCTTAAGGAAATTACAATGTGGGCATTTAACCATCATTGCTCCCAAGGTAATGGGCCCTAGAGAGGATTTCAATGGTGGACATTTAACCACGATTGTCTCCTAGTGTGTGGTCCACTTGGGATTGAAATCGAAATCATAACGGGGCCTTCCGCCTTTAAAATCTCTAGAAGGACGGACGAATAGTGTGCATACAACACACACATCAAGGTGGACCTCATACATCACAATGGACCTCATATAGAGGCCGCATGTTCATCATAATAGGCCTCATACACGGCCCACAAATACATCACAATGGGCCACATTCCATGGGCTTCAAATACATCGCAATGGGCCACATCCCATGGGCCTTAAATACATCACAATAGGCCTCATACTTGGGCCTCATATACATCACAATGGGCCACACCACCTGGGCCTCAAATACATCACAATGGGTCACATCTCATGGGTCATATACACATCACAATGGGCCTCATACACATCAAGTGGGCGGCATCATGTGGGCCTCGTATACATCAAGTGGGCCGCATCACATGGGCCTCATATACATCAAGTGGGCCGCATCATGTGGGCCTCATATACATCAAGTGGGCCACATCACGTGGGCCTCATATACATCAAGTGGGCCGCATCGCGTGCGCCCCATATACATCGGGTGAGCCCACCGTCCTAGCTAGACTATCTACACCATTCATCTACTTTTAGAGATCATTTTAGAGCATTACCCAAAAAAAAGGATCATATCGAAAGATCATCTGAACCATACCACAAATAGCAGTGGAGATAATGATTTTTTTACTATTAACAATTCACAAGGCCCACCTTAACATTTATTTTCCATCCAATCTATTCATAAGGTCATAAAGACCTAATTTAAGAGGAAAAATAGACTTCATAATGATCCAGAATTTCTGTGACCCCAAACGGGTTTCAATAGTAGATGTTCAATCCTTCACTAATCATTGCAGTGTGGTCCAACTGATGGATAGATCTGCCTTATTTTTCTTTTCCACCCTTAAGACGAGCTCGCGAAGTGGATGGACGGTATGGATCTAATGCATACCAAATGAGCAGACCCACAGAACTACTGCCATAATACAGCAGCTATTATTGTCGGCCCACCGCATAAACGGTTTGGATGTAATACATACATCATGCAGGACCCATAGAACTTGTTGTCGTGAAGACAGCAGCTGTGCGGTAGGGTCCCCACCATCCAGATAGATGGTTGGGATATAACACAAACCTCATGATCAGAAACCCCCCTTGCTGGACATCAATATAGGAGCTATATAGCTATTATACACCAGCCAACCCGCTTCCACAAAGGTGGGTCCCACGTGGGACCCACCATATAATATTATATATATTATTATTAATTATTTTATATTATAATTATTATTGTTTTTAAAAAAGCTCCAGCATCCAGGTACGCTGGACGGACGGCCTGGATGTAAAACATCCATAAATCAAAGTGGGCCCCACTTGATATAGTACATATATTAAGGTGGAGTCCCACCGTCCAGTAGCTGGACGGTGGGAATGAAACCCATACATTAAGGTGGGTCCACATGTGTGGGACCCACCAACTTTGAATAAAGCCAATATTTATGTCTTCTCTTAATCTGGGCCTGTCCAGACTGACAGGCAACAAGCCTATCCACTGGACAGTCCAGCAAGGTGAGCCCATCGCATGGAAGGCATAGAAAAAATTTATGCATCATGGTGGAACGCAAACAGGGGGAGAGAGAGAGAGAGAGAGAGAGAGAGAGAGAGAGACGTGTCATGGAGGGGAAGGGCTCTGCCACTATGAGCCCTCCCTAAGTGGGCCATGTAATTACATTGCATACATCAAGTGGGTCTCAATACATGTGGGACCACAGATCAAAATCAACGGTGGAGATCCCTTTTCCACCAAAAATACATAGTCTAGATGAGCTTTACATGATGGGAAAATAAACATCATGATGGGGTCCATGGAGAATGGCCCCATCATGGGATGAACATATGAATCATGGTAGGCCATCTGCCACACCTAGGGTCCAAAATGAGATCCATACCATCAATCGGTAGGCGCCACTTGGCCCATCATCAAAACATAAATCTAGTCCTATAAAACACCCCACAGATTACAAATCTTCTAGGCTCCTTGGAATGTTAAGCTTCTCGGCTTTGATTTTAATGGAGGATGATGAAGATTGAAGGGTTAGGATGAGAGATGAGGGGGTAGAAAAGTGGGCCTTGATCTCAGGTTTTCTTTTCTCTCCTTAATCTTTTTCTCTCTTGGTTGCTTGGAAATGTAGAAAATGGAATGAGATGGAGTGAAGGATGGGAGATGTAAGGAGAGAGAGATGGGTGTGTAAAAAAAATAACATGGAGGGTATGGGCTTGGTTAACTTTTGGGTGAGAGAGGGATGGGTGCCATGCTTTGTTGGTAAGAGAGGGATGGGTTGTACTTGACTTGTGATTGATTGATTAATTTGATAGATTGGGTAGAGATTCTCTCGGGATTGACAACACGCGGCATTTTCTTGAAATGTACATGGGCCTACAACTCCTAGCCTGGGTATCGCATCGGTGTGCAAGATGCGGCATTGGAACCACAACGACGGCACAGTCGCAAGGGTACAAGTTTTGAGTTGAGCTGACTCAAATCTATGGGATGCGACTTAGGGTTGTGTACAAACATTGTTTACAAGTTGTGGGTTGTCAAAATTTGACAGAGAGAATCGTGAGAGTTGGTGGAACGGTAAAGTCTAAGATACGAGCCTTACATTGAAACTGAGTGATCATACTCAGTGTTTGATGACGACCTATACCGAGTTTATCCTCATACCTTTGAATATCATGCCTTACTTTTAGAATTATTGATCAGTGAGACAAATGGGTGATACCTAAATTTGAATCATGCATCGCATGCTCAGAATTGCTACGGCCGCCCTAGGCCAAGTAATCTGGATAAGGCCATTAATTAAATGGAGATGTTTCAGTTTCTCCAATCTTTCTGGATGAACGGACTTAATTAAATACTAGGCTAATATGAAAATTCATGGCATTGCATTAGCATAGGTTGGCGACTCGATAGTCGAGGTTACACTTAGGAAGTGTTGGCAATTGTAAACGTAAGATAGTGTCACTCGAGGGAGTGTTGGATGGTGAGGACATGCATCATATCATAATAACATACATATGCATTAAAAAGAGTAGCTAGGAACTTTATGTTTGATGTTTTTCATTAATTGCTCCTATGAAATTGATAACATGTGTAACTCATTGGTAATGGAACTCGCTGAGTTGATCACTCACTCCCACTCTGGGATGGTATTTTAAAACACCAACCAAGCGATATTATCGATGCAGGTACTATCGAGATTTCAGACGGATAGGCTTAGAATGGCTTGCACCACCGACATTGTGTTTTAAAGGATTGGACCAAACCGAAAACTTGCACTTTAATCATTTTTGGTATGTATATTATGTCTTGTATAATCCTTATTTAGGCGGACATCATATTTTAATTGCATTGTTACTGTTAACCCCATATTGATTTATCTTTGTTATCTCTACCTCGCTTTAGGTCCACTAATTTGAATTGCACTACTCTTATTGCTCGTGTGAAAAATGAGTGTGAATGTGAACGAGGTCACATATACGTTTTATTTGGTTAATACCTGAAAACTCAAGATTGGAGTCTTTGTACTTGGGTGCTAATTTTTTGGGTGTTACAGTCTTGCTCAAAGATAACTACTTCGAATCCATGAAGCTTCTTTAGACTCCTTACAGAGACTTCTCGAATCCACGAAGAAAAAGCAAGAAAATAGAAATAGTATTCATAAAAATTTGTAAATTGATTGATAGATAAAATAAATGAGTCTATGACCCTTTAAATACGGATACCAAAACTTGGAATAAGTATAGGAATTAAACTCTAACTAAAACTCCCTAAAATTTGTAACTAACTATAAATAGTAAATTTTTATTTATATTAAGTGTCCTATGTGGCTTAATCATGTTATTCTCCTAATTTTTTAAAACATTTTTCATGTTGAACACAACTCCTAGAGCCCAACAGATGAAGAGTTATAATCAAACTAAAACTTATTAAAAAAAAGTAAAAATGGAAATAAACATGGAATTTGACCGTTGATCTAATGGAATCTCACAAATTCGGCATGGGCAACCTAGCTATGCAGGTTGGTTGGCTAAAGTAGTTTGTCCTACCACAAAATCATATATAGTACGTCGAGTAACTCATTCTGATTTGTGAGATATGTCTGTTTTAAGGTTATGACAGTCCGACTTTTATTATTAACCATGCCTTTTTTAATCCATCTTGATCATGAAACTATCCGCGACCCGCTCTACATCAGTCCCTTCCACTTTAAAAGAACTTATACTCGAGTTCTCGTGCTGCTTCGGTTCTTAATACTCGACATGATGCGTCGTAACGATACTAAGATAAAGAGTTACGATCAATTTATAATTTATCCTCTTTTAATCCAACCATGCTAGGAATATATCCGTTACACATTCTACGCGTCACGTCAGCTACCCACCCTTGATGAGATTCATGGGACTGTGAGTGGGACCAAACTCACGTTGCATGCCATGGGCATTAAAAGCACTTTTAGTTTTCTAAGTCTTTGATGACCCCAGTCAACAATAAAAGCCAATTGTATGTTGGGTAACAAGCTGAGGATACATGCACCACGTAGTAGGTGAGCGTCAATAGCTTCCAAAGAATATCAGTCCACCACGTGGCTGGGGACCATCAAAGAGCACAATGATGGGATTGGGACAAGACCAATACAACGTTAAAGCAGTGTTTTCGGGAGGGGGAATGACGACTATCGCTCCTAGCTTTCAAGCATGTGGAGCCCACCGTGATGTGTGAGTGACACTTCTCTATTAGATGGGCCCATTAGGCTTAGATTCCAAAATCCAGCTTAGTCTATGATTCAAGTGAGCCACACCAAAGGAAATGAGGAAGGACTTTTGGTGATGTATAACATGATCAAGGAAAATCTCATGCACAGCTAAGACAAAAGAAATTGGGTTAGAAAGTTTAACTCAAGGGTTTAGCATACACTATGGCTTCTATTAGCTATTACTTTGTGATGTATTAGCCATTTCATAAGTAGAAAAAAATTATTGTTGAACTCTACATAATGGCCAATGCTAATAGCAATTGACCCTAAATAGTTTTCCAAACATTT
Source organism: Magnolia kwangsiensis (assembly GCA_037074715.1). Lineage (NCBI taxonomy): Eukaryota > Viridiplantae > Streptophyta > Magnoliopsida > Magnoliales > Magnoliaceae > Magnolia > Magnolia kwangsiensis. Next base: position 14,895,604 of record CM073586.1, read on the forward strand.
GTTAAGGGTTAATTTAAATTTTAAGTAATAATTTATTATTTTTAATAAATACTAAATTTTTAATTTTAGGAATTTAGTAGTTTGGTTGTGGTCCAGAGTCTTTGTTTTATGATTTTTTTAATCCATAATATTAGTTTGAATTTCTTACAAAATAGTACTCCATTAATATGGTATTTACATCCTAGTACTTTTTCATTAAGCTACCATTAATCAAGTTACTGTAAAAAGGTATATTTCATTAGTTTTCCAACAAAAAATTATTGATTGCATGAGCACCTAGCCACTTGTTGTGCTCGACAGGTGCCGCAATGATGTAGTGTTTTATTCATGACGTCCATCCATTTTTCATATTATTTAATTAGGGCATTGGCCGGGAAAAAAAAAAAGAGGCAAATCCAAATCTTAGGTGGACCACACTAATGGAAACAATGGTGATTGAACGCCCACCGTTAAGAATTTCTAATGCCCACCTTAATATCCACAGCAATGTTTATTTTCCATCTAACTTGTTGATTAGGTCACACAAACTTGAATGAAGGGAAAACACGGATATAAGCTTCATCCAAAACTTTTCTGCCTCTTACAAGTTTTTCACGGTGGGTGTTCAATCACAATTGCTTCTTATGGTGTGGTCCACCTAAGATTTAGATCTGCTTCATTTTTTGGCTCAGGCCATAAGATGATCTAGAAAAATGGATGGACAGTGTAGATAAAACACATATATCATGGTGAGCCCACATAGTACCATATGCGATTTGCCTAAGTGAAAAGGGCTATGCTGCCGCTGGTTAATAATCTTTACAGTTTAGGTGTGGCCCTGACAGTAAAGCCTGCCTTGGTGTGTGTATTGTATATCCCCACCAACTATCCATTGTTCCGGCTTATTTTAAGACATGAGCCCATAAATGAAGCAGATTCAAATCTCAAGTGGACCATAACATTAGAAATGGTGTCTATTGAACACCCACCGTTAAAAACTTCCTAGGGCCCACCGCAATACCCATCATAATGTTTTTTCCATCCAACCTGTTGATAAGGACACACGGACCTAGATGAGTTGGAAAAACAAAGATCAATTTGATCCAAAACATTTGTAGCCCATAAGAAGTTTTTAATGGTGGGCATTTAATCACCACTTTTTCTGCGGTGTGGTCTACCTGAGATTTGAATATACATTATTTTTTGGCACATGTCTTATAATGAGCTGTATAAATGGATGGACGACATATATTAAACACATACATTATGGTGGGGCCCAAACACCATCAACATGTGAACATAAAGGATGGACAACTGGTCCGTTGAGAGAAACATGGAGGAAAGTAGGGCGGTAAACGGGCCAGCCCCGGGGAGGTTTCTGCCCAAATTTTGAAGTGTTTTGGGCTAGGCCTATTCAAATTCTAATTTTGAGGCCCGAGCGCGACCCATTAATGTCGTACGAGAAAGAGAACAAACGTAATTACCTACTGACCCCACTACTCGCTATTGGTTCGTGTTCTCTTAGCCCTGCTATGATATATGTTGTTAATGCAAAAATCAAGTCCACCCTCTTTAGACCTTTGAGCACCTACACTTGAGAAAGGTCAGCAGACTATCCCCAGGTCAGGTTGGCAGACCACCCTTAGGAAGGTTGGCACTACGACACCCAAGTCAAGTCAGTAGACCACACTCATGTTAAGTCGGCATACTATCCCCAGGTCAGGTCAGTCAAAACCACATCGTCCTCCTACTACACATTTTCGCTAATTTCAAATAATAAGATGTTATCTAAGAAAGATCTGCCCGAGATCTTCTCCAAAGATTTTGGAGGATATCTGCCACAGATTTGGGATCCTGAGATCTTCGCTAAGGATCTTAGGAGATTCCTCCACGCGTTCAGGATTCGAATCCCTCTACAGTACGTCCCTACTAAATATGGAGATCTCATTTACGCCACTACATTTCCTCAACTATAAATAGGAGCATCTCTAATGGTGAAAGGTATGCAAAATCTCTCACTCAAAACTCTTCAATACTACAAGACACAGATTCCTAGTCTGACTTTGGCATCGGAGGGTTCCCTACTCTAACCAGGGTTATTGGGGGCCGCTACACAAAACCTTGGGATCTATCCTCTCAAAAATACCAGAATTATGGGATAATAAAGTAATGAAATAAAGCAAAGCACAAACCACACGACACAAGGAAGTTTTACGTGGAAAACCCTTAAAGAGGAAAAAACTACGAGACCTCGTCCAGATCAACAATCCACTATGAAGTAGAACGTTACAACCAATCACAATCACATACCGCTTGGATCAAACCTTCTTCACTCATGAAGGAGTGGATAAACAATAAGAGAATAAAGAAAAATGGAGAGATCTCACCGATCACGAGTACGTAGAAGCGCTGATACGTTGACTGCGAAGTAGATCACCTCTACAAGCAGAATCTCCCTTCCATAAGTTTCCTCTCTCTCCTCTCTCTCTCTCTCTCCTTGGCTGTAAAAAACCCTTTATACAATAGCTTTAGAAAGCCTTCTCAATACCCTAGAAAAGACCTAGGGACCCCTATTTATAGTTTAGGCAACTTGCTTCTGCGCCTCTTTGAAAACCGCCTTAAATTTATGTAGTCCCACAAGATCCGGACATGAATCTGCGTAACCTTGACTGGTCGAGTAGAGTCCTCGACCGATCGAGTAGCCCACTTGATTGGTCGAGCACCTCCCTCGACTGGTCAAGCACCATAAACTTTTCAAACCAAAACTCAATGGACTTTGAGTCAAGCGAACCCTCGACTGGTCAAGCAGACTACTCGACCGTTCGAGCAACCCACTCGACTGGTCGAGCAGCGTGGTAAAACATCTATTTTTCAATGAGATACACTTCCTCTCCTCTAATTTAAGGAGGAAAATCCCATCAAATCTCTCCCTTTTTAACTCAGGAGGAGTTCACTTTCTTCAAGTCAGCTTAGTTTCTACAAACATCAAATTTGTCCTTAAGCAATGCCTTGGTCATCATGTCTGACCCATTATCGTCCGTGTGGACCTTCTCAAGCTGTAACACCTTCTATTCCAAAGTATCCCTGATCCAGTTATACCAAATCTCTATGTGCTTTGACTTGGAGTGCTGACTTGGATTCTTACTTAAGTATATACCACTTTGACTATCACAATAGACCACGTGCTACTCCTGCTTCAGGCTAAGTTTCTGTAGGAACCTCTTCATCCATAACATCTCTTTACGTGCTTCTGTGACTGCAATGTACTCGGCCTCTATCGTCGACAATATTACGACCTTCTGTAGCTTACTCTGCCAAGAGACTGCTCCCCATGCAAACGTGAACATGAACCCCGATATGGACTTCCTGGAGTCTATGTCACCTTCCATATATGCATCTGTGTAGCCCTCTAACATAGGTTTTCTGTCACCATAGCATAGGCTCAACTTGGATAAGCCTCTTAGATACTGCAGTATTCATTTCACCATATCATACGCGTGGTTCTTATACAAGGATCTCATCTCTTCTTGCATAGCTTTCAACCACTCTCCCTTATGCTTGTCAGCTAGGGCCTCAAAATAATCTTCTGGCTCTCTCCCATCAATGAGCATAATGTATTTATGCGGTAAGTACCTTTAGGACGGCTGTCTGTCCCTATATGACCTTCTCACTTGTGGCTCAACAGTTGGATCAATTGGGGGCTGCTCCCCCGATACATCTTCTATAGGAACTCCCTCGTCCTCTACACCGTGTTGTACTCCCCCATCATCAGGCACCATAATAGGAATAACAGAATCCATGTCCTCTAACTCACCTAAACTAGGTTGGTTCTTCTCTGGCTTACCAATGTATTTTATACACTGATCTTCAAAGAAAACCACATCTTTACTCCTAACGAGCTTTTTCTCGGTTGGATCCCACAATCTGTAACCGAACTTTTCATCACTGTACCCCAAGAACACACACTACATGATCTTTAAATCGAGCTTGGACCTCTTGTCCTTTGGTATGTGAGTGGATGCCTTGCATCCAAATACCCTGAGATGATTGTACGATGGATCTTATCCAGTACACACCTTCTTAGGTACTTCTCCATTCAACGGGGGTGATGGAGATCTGTTTATCAAATACAATGTCATATGCATTACCTCTCCTTAGAACGTCTTTGCATGAGATAACATGCATTTGATTCTCTCTACAATTGTGTGATTCATTCGCTCAACCACACCATTATGATGGGGGCTATTGGGAACCGTCTGTTCATGTCGTATACTCAAGGACTTACAATGCTCATGAAAGTCACTGGTGTATTCACCATTATTGTCAGTAAAGATGCGCTTCAATGATCTACCTGCCTCTCTCTCGACCATAGCATGAAACAATTTAAACACACCAAAGACCTCGTCCTAGATTTCAAAACATAAACTCAAACCCTCCTAGATGCATCATCTATAAAAGTGACAAAATAAAATGCCCCACCCAAGGTTTTTTCCCTCATCGGATCACAAACATCAGAATAAACTAAATCTAATGCATACACTTTATTAACATGAGAAGCAAATTTAACAAATGAAACTTTATGTTATTTTCCTAATAAATAATCAATATAGGTTTTGAGAGGTATATATGTCACGTCTAGAAGGAGCTGCTTCCTCGCTAGTAGATGAAGCCCTTTTTCACTCATGTAGCCTAGACCCCTGTACCACATATCAATAGTCGAATCTTTCACTGCGTTTAACTCACCCTTGCACACACTGACACTTACCTTATAAAGGGTGCAACACTTCTTTCCTCTAGCCGCGATCAACGAACCTTTAATGAGCTTCCAGCACCCACCAACAAATCGGCTTTCATAGCCATCATCATCCAACCTTCCCGTCAACATTAAGTTGAGGCGAAGGTCTGGGATATGCCTCACATCCTTGAGAACAATGTGCAGCCCATATCAGTCTTTAACAAATATCACCGACCCCTACAATCCTCGATATGCCAAAATTTCTCATCTTCACAGTCTCAAAGTTACCTAACTTGTTACTTGTAAAGAAGTCCCTGCGTGGAGTCCTATGAAATGAGGCTTCGGAGTCTATCACCCAGTCAATGTGTTGACTCATAGCCGTGAGATAAATATCATGATCTGCTAAAAGAACAACTACAACGTCGCCATCTAAAACGACTGCAGTGGAATCTAATTCATCTTCCTTCTCCTTTCCTTTTTCATTCTTGTCGTTCTTATTCTTACAACATTTATGCTTGTAGTGGCCTTTCTTACCACAATTCCAGCATTTAACATCTTTTCTGGTACTCGACTTTCCTCTTAATTTATCTCGGGCCTTCCTGCCCTTTCTGTTCGTTCCTCTCTCCCATTCTTGTGTCACAGGGCCTCTTGTTGAGTAGACCCATAAGTCTTCCTCCTTGTCTCCTCATCAAAGAGAACTAGTTACCTGTTTCATGGACACCTTTCCGTCTAGCTCGGAGTTACTTAAAAAAATCACCAATGTCTCCCAACTATCAGGCAATGAGCTAAGTAATAGTAAAGCCTGTAACTCATCATTCAGGATCATCTTCATAGTGAAGAGTTGATTTAATATATTGCTGACTTCATTCATATGCTCAGCCACAGAACCACCATCTTTTGAACTTAAGATCCATAAGTCATCTTATCAGAAAAATCTTATTGTCGACTGTTTTTGTCTTATACAGCCCTTGTAGTTTCAGCCATAAGCTAACGGCTGAAGTCTCCGTAGACACATGGTGGAATACGGAATCATCCAGCCATTGCTTAATAAACCCCATCGCCTTCCAGTCTAATTTCTTCCAATCATCATCTATCATATCCTTTATTTTTGTTGATATGTCTGAGATTGGAGCATATAAATCCTTATAATAAAGTAAGTCCTCCATCTTAGCCTTCCATAAGGTCCAGTTAGAACCATTGACATTGATCATCCTTGATGAGTCACCTTTCATAATTCAAAACTGATCTCACCCCGTTTAATAAACATGGATGCTCTGATACAACTTTATTGGGGGCAATTACACAAAACCTTAGGATTTAGCCTCCGAAAAATACCAGAATTATGGGATAATAAAGCAATGAAATAAATCAAAGCACAAAACACAACATAATGAATTTTTACGTGGAAAACCCTCAAAGAGGTAAAAACCACAGGGCCTCGTCCAAATCAACAATCCACTATGAAGTAGAACGTTACAATAAATCACAAGTACACACCACTGAGATCAAACCTTCTTCACTCACGCAGGAGTTGATAAACAATAAGAGAATAAAGAAAAATAGAGAGATCTCACCGATCATGAGGACGTAGAAGCGCTGAGACTTCGACTACGAAGTAGATCACCTCTGCGAGCAGAATCTCCCTTCCACAAGCTTCCATTCTCTCTTTTCTCTCTCTCTCTCTCTCACCTTAGCCGTCAAAAACCCTTTACACAATAGCTTTAGAAAACCTTCTCAATACCTTAGAAAAGCCCTAAAATGATATGTAAAAATCAGATGGACAGATTGGATAAAGAGTAGACACATCAGCTGGGCTCCACGGTAAGGGCTGAACCCTCTTGGGTGAGGCTGGGTCTCATCTAATCTGCTCCCTTGCATAACACAACAAGAAATTTCACATGGGCTCAAGATAATGTATTTATTAGATTCACACTGTCCATCTAATTTTTTTCGACTGTAGGAATTGATGCTACCATTGAAAATTTATTGGGGTCAGAAAAGGCTTTGATCAAGCTGATATTTGTGCTAAGTGTGATCTCATGAACAAGTCAGATGGACAATGAGCCTGACGGTTGGCCCTAGGAAAGTTTCAACGGTAGTTTGTTCAATCCCTATTGCTTTATGTGGTCTGATCTAGTTGCGCTTTGGATGTACCTCATTTTGGGGATTGTGCTATAAAATTATCTGATAATTTTGATGGAAGGTGTATATTTAACATAAAAATTATGGGGACAATGAGAAGCCATAACACTGGAATTTCTTATGCCTTCAACGAAGACTATCCGCACTTAAAGAGAGATCAATGCTCAAGATCTCTCACATAACTTTTAAGGGTTAGTTCTCTTGGTTGCTTACCATTCATTCTTGACTGTCCATCACGTTCAACAAAAAAATTCATAGGCTAGCATGGAAATGTCAGACAACAATTAGTCTTAACCAACAATGCCATCTATCTATTTGATTGCTCCCATCATAGATTGCTTTTGATTCTAAAGAATCACTTGTGTTAGACATTCATAACAATCCTATCCATGAGTTCCAACAGCTATAAAAATAAATAATAATAAAAATAGATCAATTAAGATGGATTTAATCAATCAAGAAGACTGACTTATAATACGTGGTAGCCATTGAAAAGTGTTCTAGACTTAATGTGTGTTTTATTCACACTGTCGCCTCATTTTAGACATAATCCAAAAAAATGGGTGCAGCTTCGGTGGAACCCTAGATCCACTATGGTCGGTGGAGCCTTGTGGTGGCATACCATGATGTATGTACCCTACATCCACACTATCATCTGTTTTGACAGTTTAGGTGGACCACAAAACAGGACACAATGGTGATTGATCATTAAAAACTTAATTTTTGTGGGCCACAAAAGTTTTGGATCAAGCTGATATTTATGTGATCCCTTCATCCAAGTCTGTGACCTTATCAATAGAATTGGATGAGAAATAAGTATTATGGTGGCTATGGTGTTCCCAAGAAGTTTTTAACAGTGGGTACTTGATCACTGTTGTTTCCTGTGGTGTGGCTCACCTAAGATTTGAATGTACTTCATATTTTTGGGATCATGCACTAAAATGAACTGCCAAAATGGATGGACAGTGTGGATGTAAGGCACATACATCATAGTGGGCCCCACAATTTGGGGATTAATCGAAGCCGTGCCCCCAAAAAAGAGATCCAAATCTCAGCGGACCACCCCACAGCAGTGATTGAACCCTCACCATTAAAATTTTACTTGGGGCTACAATAGTTTTGGATGAAGCTGATGTGTATTTTATTATCTCTATCTAGGTCTGTTTGACCTAATTAATGAGTTGGATGGCAAATAAACATTATAGTGGGCCCTGATGAAGTTTTTAATGGTGGGCGTTCAATCACCACTGTTTCTTGTGGTGTGGTCCACCTAAGATTTTGATTTGCCTCATTTTTGGGCTCATGCCTTTAAATTGGCTAAAAAAAATGGAAGGATAGAGTTGATAAAATGCATACATCATGGTGGGGCCACAGAGTTTTTCCAGTAACGGTCAGTACCCATGTGGGCATTGTTTGCTACACTACTTCAATACAAATCTTTTGTAGGAACGGATTGGTACTGCCCCTACCAATGTCGACATTCCGGTGACTTTATGTTACAGGTTTTGATTGGACAACCTTGCATCAGGAGGCTCAATCAAATCGTGCTTACATCAAGTCACCAGGAATGTTGGTGGTGACAGGGGAGTACCCAATCCGCATCCTGAGAGAACGTGCACCAGAAAAAGCTCTTCATTCTCTAAAATGATTATTATATCAATATGTGAGACAATCTCTAACATCTTGGATGATGGCTTCCATCTGATCTAACCATCCACTTGGATGTTATGTCCAAAACCTATTGAGTTGTTGGTTATCTATCACCTGTAACAAGAGTATCACATCCCTCCAATGTTCCAAATATCAAAATCTAAAAAAAAAAAAAAAAAAAGTACCACAGATTTAATGGTGGGCATTCAATCACCACAGTGGTGAAATCCCACGGCGTGCGTGTGTAGGGTGTGTGCACGTGTGGCATGCATGTGTGGGGGTGTGTGTGCGTGTGTAAATTAAAAAAAAAAAATCACCACAGATTTCAGAAACAGAGAGAGAGAGAGAGAGAAACTTACCTTCGTTCTTCTCCTTCTCCTTCTCCTTCTCCTTCTTCTTCCCCTTCTTGCGGTGAAAGGGGGTTTTGATAACAAAGATGGGGGAATGCGGCCAATAGACAGGGAGAGAGGGTGAGGAAGAGTAGGAGATCGAGAGAGGGCAAGGGAAAGAGAGTGGCTGACTGCGAGAGAGAGATTGAGAGAGAGATGGGTTTCGAGCGCGGGAGAAAATGGAGGACGCTCGGTTTGGGGAGGGAGTTTTGAAGCGGGTTGCATACGTGCTAACTCAGTACAGTTGGCATACTGACTAAACTCTGTGGGTCCCACAATATTTCTTGAATTTTATCCACTCCGTCCATACATTTTAGAAGATAATTTTAGATCTTTATCTTAAAAATGAAGCATATCTAAAGCCTATATGTACCACACCACCGGAAACAGTGTGAATTTAACATCTACCATTGAAAATTTCGTGGTGGGCCATAGAAGTTTTAGATCAATATGATATTTCTGTTTTCACTTCTTCCATGTCTTTGTGATATTATGAACAGGTTGGATGATAAATAAACATCAGGAAGGCCATAGAAATGTTTCAACGGTAGAAATCATTATTCCCACGGTTTCCTATGGTATGTATTCAATTGAGTTTTATATATATCTCAATTTTAGTATCAACGGCTAAAATGATCTGTAAAAACGGATGGACAGAGTGGATTAGACAATTACATTCACGGTGAGCCTAATTGAGTTTAATAAGTACTATAGGAGTGTACTACACCGTACGTACATTCCAAAAACCCATTTAGCATGGGGCATTGACGGACAGCCCCCCGGGACTTGAATTTTAGGACCGTGGGGCTCACTGGATATGTATTTTACATATCCACTCCGTCCATTAATTTTAAATTATTATTTTAAATGTTCGTACAAAAAATGAGTCAGATTGAATTTGTAAGAAAACCACACAATATATTAATAGTAGATATTTAATTTTTATTATTTCTTATGGTGTGGTCCACTTAAACATTTAATTTATAAAATTTTTGAGCTCATCTACTAAAATTATATATCAAAACTAATGGATGGCTTAGATGACCCCATGAAGCCTCATAAGCATCATCTATGTTTAATATGGTATAGGTGAGGAGTTATGATTTAGCTACGGATCAGCTAGGATTTAGCTATGGAAAAAATCTGTAGTAAATTTGCTATGGATTTATTCCATAGCTAAATGCTTTTAACTTCCATAGCCTTTGCTCAATTTTTTGGTAGTGGACCCCTATTTATAGCTTAGGCAACTTGCTTCCACACCTCTTTGAAAATCACCTCAAATTTACGCAGTCAGTACACGATCCGGATATAAATCTGCGTAACCTCGACTGGTCGAGCAGAGTCCTCGACTAGTCGAGTAGCCCACTCAACTGGTCGAGCACTTCACTTGACTGGTCGAGCACCACAAAATTTTCAAACCAAAACTTGCTAGACTTTGAGTCGAGCGAACCCTCGACTAGACGAGTAGCCCACTCGACCGGTCAAGTAGTGTGGTAAAACATCCATTTTTCAACAGGATACACTTCCTCTCTTCTGATATGAGGAGGAAAACCCCATCAAGGGTATCCTTTGTCTTTTTCCTGTATAGGTACTCGAAGGTCTAAAGAGGGTGAACCAAATTTTTACATCAACATATATATTTAATACCCACCATTCATTTGCTTCTCTAGCTCATTGTTGGGTATGAGACCAAAAATGAGATAGAGCCAAATCCCAAGTGGACCACACCGCAAGAAAATGTGGTAATTGAATGCCCCCATTAAAAACATCTTATGAGATAGACCCAAGCTGATATTTGTTTTTTGCCTTCATCCAAGTAGGTGGCCTTATCATGGATGGCTAATAAACATTACAGTGTGCATTATGGTGAGCCATTACAAAATTTTAATGGTGGTCATCCAATAAGCACTATTTCCAGTGGTGTGGTCCACCTTAGATTTCGATTGCTTCATTTTTGCCATAAATTGAGCCAATAAAATAGATCGATGACATGATTTATGTTACATAAATAAAGGTGAGCCGCACGCTCAGGATGGCACCATCTTCGGTGAGGATGGGGTGGCACCTAAACAAGAATAGTTGACGTAGTGGGCCATTAAGAGGATTGCATAAAGTGCTTTGTGAGCCTCACCATGATGTACGGGCTTTATCCACGCCGTCCATCCATTTTTTCATATCATCTTATGGCATCAACCAAAAATTGAGTTAGATTCAAATCTTAAGTGGACCACATTATAGGAAACAGTGGTGATTGAACGACCACCATTAAAGAAATATTCTCATGGATTTTTTCAGATCCATCTTCTTTTTTTTCTATTGTTAGTCATGGATTAAAAGAAAAATCTTGAAAAAAAAAATAGCAATCTCTTCTCTTATCCATGTATCTGCTGCATTATTAAGGAGGGTACCTACAACCATAAAATCTTCCATACAGAATAATTGATGGGATATGTACTTGACTTGTACATTGATTGATTGATTTGATATTTAGTAGAGATTCTTTTGTGTGGTATTTTTCTGAAATATGCACGGGCCCACAACTCCTGTCCTGGGTATCGCATCAGTGCACGAGACGCGGCGACGGCACGGTCACTAAAGTACAAGTCTTGGGTCGAGTCGACTTAGGTTGACAGGGTGTGACTCGAGGTCTTACACAAACGTCGATTACAGATCGCGGGTCGCTGGAATTCAACAAGGAGGACCGCGGGAATCTACGGAATTGACGGTATAGGATACGGGTATTACAAAATATGTATTAGTAAGATTCCCTTAATTTAAGGGATTTTTTTTTCTTTTGGTTTTTACCATTTTATTAAACTAAATAAAGTTATTTTTACACCATCTAATTTATGGATTAAGGCTCTTAAGTGAAATTTATTAATACTTTACAATTTTCTAAAAAATGTGATATGACTCTCTCTTCTTATTCCAATGAGAAACACTGATTTTTATGGAAAAGAAGCCATTACCTTTATTAATGTTTAATAATGATAGGTTAAGCTAGCTCATGACCATATTATGATAGATATCATTAGTTTATGAATTTTAGAGAAAAAATGTAGAATTTGAGCACTATATAAGAGTTTTAAGGATCTTTGTGCACATGAACATTAATCATTCTTCTCAAGATAAATTAGGTTCGGGTGTACACATCGACGCACGATGGGTATCATTCAATTCGTAATGACGGAGCGGTCGCACTGACATAGGGTTTCGGCTTCTCCAAGTTCCATTCTCTCAGGTGCATGCTTACATGCTCAATTTGGATCCTGCTGAAACTATTGGATGACCTGTGGAAGGTACTGGAGGTGTACGGCTTATGTTGGCTCAAGTTACAGGTCTTACACTCCTACCACGATCCATATGTATATAGTTCATGTGTTCTACAACTCTGTTCTGTTGTTGAGTACAAGAGACCTTATAGTGTATTTCAATGTCATACTTACTACAAAAAATTCTTAAATTCTTTTAGGATATATTCTCATCCGTTATTAATTCTCATACACTTAATTTCTTTCCCTTATAGTTTTTAACCAATGTTTCAAACTTAATAAAATAAGTAAAAGAACTACTCTTCCTTATATATATATATATATATATATATATATATATACTTTTTTGGAAATGTTGTTAATAAAAAAACAAAATATTTTGAACCTTCTAAGGATTCGGCATGAGTCTTCTAAGTGTTTGAATAAATTATACATTCAAAATATTGTTACTTTTAACGGTGGAAGAGAGAAAAGCGAGTTATATGAAACTTTCCAAATAAATAATTCTTTAAAAAAAAATCTAAATTAATAGATTTTAAACCAAGAAGTAAGTTTTGATCAAGAAGTACATTTAATCATTGCTTATGTGCCCCAACCGCTCTATTCTAGATTATAGTAGAGTCTATCACAATATTGACAAAATAACATTGCCTTCCATAGTATTTCCGATTAAATGATATAAATTGTCCATCAACTCTATTCATATCTACCATAACCCATTTACAATTTTCAATTGACAAATTTCACCAAAAAAAATTTTAAACATCTTTATCAAACTTTCACAATGACAAAAGACTTTTCTGCATGTTGGGTACATATCATACACCAGAATTCTACATGTGATATAATCAAATATAGTAATTTGGACATCTTCAATTTTTTTAATTTTACACATGTTATCATCACCCATATAAACTATGTTGTCATCTTAACCGATATAAATAAAACTAATCCTTATGTGGAGTCATTGGAATAAAGTGCCCAATAAGTCCATTAATGGTTCAGATTCTCCAATGAAATTATTGTCAACAACACTTTTCCATAGTCGGATAAATTATTTTTCTCAATCAGGCTTTTTTAGGAACCCTTTAAATCCAATGCTTGATCTTCTGAATCATGTTTAAAATTTTTGTAATTTTCTTTTCCGAGTTTATAATTTTTGCACATGTGACCATTCTTTCCATAATTCTAACATATTTTCTCTTTCATGTCATTTCGACTTGAATATCATTTGATCTCTCTCATTGGTATCTTTTCCAGTAGATCTTCTTCTGACCATTATAACATCACTAACAAAATCTATATGTGTTTTTTTGTGAGACTTTTTTATAAGAAACGTGGACATGGTCGACTCGATATTTAGATATGGTTTGTTGCTAAGAATATTCATAATCAAATAATACCACAAATTTGGCACTAAACAAATCAAATATAATTTTTTTTTCATCATCAATCTTCAAATTGATCACCACTAATCTGTTAATCAAGCTATTAAACTCATTTAAATGTTCTTACAAAGACGACTCTTAATCTTCAAATTATACAACTGCTATTCGAGAAAGATTTTATTTGACATCAATTTTCCTCCATGTAGGTTTCATAATTTAGCCCATGAATCTTTTTATAGTGGTTTGATCAGACACGTTGAATCATATGTAGACTTACAAGAGAGGAAGGAGAGAGAACCATACGTAGTCATACATATGCATGTACAGAAGAGAGCAAGAGGCATTACTCCAACACCTCAGCCTTACGCAAATCATCACCTTTTGTTAGTGCCCCTCTTTTAAAAAAAGGTGAAAGCAACCTTCAAGTCCAAATTCTTTCCATTTTCATGCTTAAAATTTAAAATTTTCCTTTTAAAAATGTATCGACATTTAAAAATACATCTTTACCTTTAGCGTACATCCTCTTTATATATGTTATAAAAGGTGAAAGCAACCTTCAAGTCAAGTCGTCCAATGTCTTTTCAACTCCATGCTAAACAAATAAAAGCCTATGTAGCAAAACCCACCCGTGAAGGAGGCGTGCATCTATCCTTTGGGAGTTCATTTTGCATCTGCTGCAGCTTAGGATCCAGCATATGTTGCCAGGACCCACATACTAAGATGGTCCAATAATTTGAACCTTCTATTGTCCCACTACAACCATAAATAACTAATTTTCTATGATCACAATCCACTGACGATCATCTTTGAATTTTTTTAAGCCATTGAAAATCTTTTTTCATTGTTTCATTGTTTCAGATGTTTCATTGTTTCAGATTGGTCCACAGATATTGAGATGAAAATCATCCTTATCCATGAAGTCCAAAATATGGAAAGTTCCAATAATTTTAGACCACCCAACATGTGGGCCGAACTGACAGCAACAGGTACATTCCTGACAAAAATCGACCAGATTTTGAGAATCTTGTGATACTTTTTCTAAAAAGAAAAAAACTGGAAGGGAGTCAATTCCTTCCATCTCCTTTCCAATTCTGTGCATCACATATATAAGAGGAAATTAAGGAATGTAAAGCTCATGGTACGTGTATCACCATTTGGTGGGCCCCAAAATTATGGCAACTCCTTCATGGTACGTGTGGGATTTTCTTGCACACCAATTCAGGCGATCCTATCCGTGGATACCATTGGAGATGGAGCACATCACCAGAATCCACTGATCGGTTGATCCTGACTGTTTGATGGTTCACAATTCAACCGATGGTTTAGAAGGAAGTGGTCAGTGGTTTGAATTCTACAGGATGAATGGTTCTGATCATCATGCATGGCCCCGTTTATGATGGAGGTCCCACAAACTAGAGTGTGTGGGGCCTGTGGAGGGCTGCCTACATCAGTCCAAATGGTCCCAATCGTTCGGCATACTGAAAATCGATCATAGGCCAAGAATCAGTTGATGAAACGGTCTTCAACATCGGATTTTGGGCCATCCAGCATAATATCTCCTTTAATAATAGCATAAATACAAGCAACGGTGGATGAATGGCAGATGAAATTTGATGGCTAGGATTACACAGTTACCAGGATCAGTGGCCCATTGGATCTACAGTTCCCATCAAGACCGTTTCCCCTATAAACCGTTCCAGGACAAGCTTATTTTGCATATAAAGAACACGGGACCTAAGGGGTGTTTGTGGCATCCAAACCTATCCACCAGGGTGGCTTACCATGATAGTTGGACGCTCCAAATATCAGGTTGAGCTAACCATGGCATGGGCCACTGCGTTAGGCTTTTGCATAATTCTCAACGTTTTTTTATATTAGGCTCACTATCTTATTTATATTTCACGCACGCAACCCAAGCATTACATGAGCCACGCTATCTATGATAATGTATATCAAATATATACGATCATTAAGTGGGCTCCACCATAGAAAACATGGACAACCATTAATTTTATTTTATTTAAAAAAATAATAATAAAACCTTGGAATTGGTGTCGTGGGAATGGCTTGCTTTTTCGGGTGCCCGGCTTTCATAGTGAGGCGACACTCATCAACAGGTTGGAAGCCACACCCTTGTGGGCCAAGCACAGCATTTGTAAAATAAGCTTATTCTATAATGGCTTGTAGAAGAACCGGGTAACAATAGTGATGGAATGGTTTGGGCCAGGCCAGGCTAAGGTTGGGTGATTTTCACAGGGGAACCATGCTATGCAGTTAATATGTGTTTCTAAGCTGTGTGGGGCCTACCGTGATGTGTGAATGCCATCCAACAAATCCATCATATGGGCCCCATGTTAGGCCTAGATCCCCAAATCCAGCTTGGTTCTTAACTCAAGTAGGCCACACTAAGGGGAATAAGAGGACATCCACTGATGTAGGATAAGGCTAAGGAAAATCACCTAGACCGCTAGGAATATGCAAAATGAAGTTATAAAGTTCGGTCCAAGAGTTTAATTCCAATTATAGCTTTTGACGGTCATAACTTTGTAATCAGTTATCAGTTTCACCTGTATAATCCATCCTTAAAGAGGACGGGCTCTACATGCTGATTTATTTGTCACAACGACTTATAAAATAGCTAGAACAGTCCAATCCTCAGCTTATGAGAATATGGCCATTTGACATGGCAGTCCACAAGAACAAGTAGCAAGTTGAGAAATATATCAATTTTGCTATAAGGATCTGCTTATTGGAATAATTACATCATATTATCAGTCATCAATTAATAGAACGTAGCAAAATCTCCTTTTTTAAGGAGGGGGAGTTATTTGATACTCTTTAACTTTTTATGACACTTGATACACTGGTTAATACTCAGTTATTACATGCAAGGCATGCATTATATCACAGTAAACCAATAATCGATCATGGAATATACTGTTGCTAAATCACAATCCTAGAATTAGATTGGTTGCACAATCTTAACCTCTGATTTATAAACAATTGTTTATTAAATAAGACCATTGATATTGGGTTCCAACCCATGGCTCAGTGCTTGACTGACTGCATTTCAAAAATGAGATCATAGGTTTGTGTGCCCATGTGGGGTGTTTTAAAAAATAAAAGTAAACAAAGAAAAGAAGCTGCAGGATATTTTTATTGTCATTAGTTGAATGTACATCTGCCAATTTGAATAGTCAACTAATTGGGTCCCTACTCGTGGCTTAGTGACGCAGGGATGAACGTGATGAGATGAGGTAGATCACGTCTTCCTCAAGGATGACTACTCTGAATCCACGAGGAAAGAAAGCAAGAAAAATATAAATAAATTGTATAAAATTCGTAATTTAAATGAAATAAACGAGTTCACAACCCTTTAAATAGGGATACTAAGCAATAGGAGAAATTCAATAATCAAACTACAACTAAAACACCCAGAATTCACAATTTACTATAAATAATAAACTTACTATTCATAGACGATCGTGATGTGTACTAATGCGCAAGGTTTTCAGCTAAAAATAAGACCTATTTAGCTTCATTACGTTGTTCTCCTAATTATTCTAAGCACTTTTCACATTGGGTGCAACTCCTAAAGCCCAACAAATGAAGAGTTATAATCAAACTAAAATTTACTATTTATAGTAAAAATGGAATTAAAATAAGGAAACGAACATTGATCTAATGATATTTTGCAAATCTGGATTATGCGACTCGGCATAGCAAGATTGGATAGCTAAAATTACTTGTTCTACCCAAAATCATATATTTTACGTCCGATAACTCATTTCGGATTGCAATATACGCCCGATTTAAGGTCTGACGGTCTAGATCACTTCTGTCATGCCTTTTTTATCCATCTTAGCCATGAAATTGTTTGCAACCCCACTCTATATCACTTAGTAATAGATTGTGAATTTCAACAATGAAGTCATGGGTTCGAGTGCCCGTTGTGGTGTACATAGGTGTGAGTGTGTAAAAAGAAAAAAGATTTTTTATTTTTTTATTTTTTTATTTTAAAAAAAAAGTCAGATAATAAAACAAGTGTAAGTTTTGGTTCACAATACATGTAAACAAGGACCCGTGATTTAGACAGTTTAATTCAAATTATTTATATCCCAACTACACAATTTTAAGTAATATGTAAGTGCCAACTCATCATCTATCTTATTTTCCCAATTTTTTTCCCTGCTAGAATATTTGCGCATCCTTACCTTTAGTTAGTGCTCTTCCCCTTATATTATAAAAGGTGAAAGCAACTTTCAATGCCTCTTTCCAACTCCATGTATATTATTGAATGAAAGAATTAGCATTAAAAAAACAAAAAGAAAAGACAATGTACCAAAACCTACTTCCGCATGAGACATGCATCTCAGTTTAGGAGTTCATTAATTTTGCCAATGCACAACTTAGGATCCAGCTCACACATGGGCCCGCATGCCAATATAGTCGTCCAATAATTTGAACCATCTAGTTTTCCACTACTGCGATAAATAACTACTGGTCCTGTGATCACACTTTACTGACAATCCTACCTAAATTTTAGACTTGAATCCAAGCCATTGATCAAAATGGTTTCCAACCAATGCCTCATTGGTTGGCGAGTCTGTTTCAATACTAAGGTCATGGGTTTGAGCGGATGTGTCTAGCGCATGTGCGTGTAACCCAAAAAAAAAAAAAAAACATTAAAAATTATTCTATTCGTTGATTCATAAGGTAGCACTTACAATGAAAATCTCCTTCATAGCATTTATCATGCGCTAGTTTGTTTGTTTTTTTTTTTTTCACACAACCACGCACTCACACCATAGTTGTTTTCCACCACAATGAGTACCCAGAACCCATGGCCTTGTGTTGAAACTCTTATAAGTCTACCATCGAAGCATGAGTAACAACGCATTAGTTAATCTAAAATAATTGTCACAAATATTGTCTAGATCTTAAGAATCTTATGATTTTAAAAAAAAAAATTAAAAAAAAATCAATTAAATGATATGAATGTATTAATATAATAAAAAATTCAAAATATTAGAATTTTTTTAAAGTTTTACGAATTTGAAATAAGATGATTATTTAAAATTCTAAATAGTTTGTTTTATATATATATATATATATATATATATATATATATATATATATATATATATATATATATAAACTTAGTTATTCAAAGCAGTATGTAAAAATATTCTGATTATAATTTTTTTTTTACATGTTTATTTTATATATGCATTTGACTCTTATTATTATTTTTTGTTTTTGTAATAACTCTCTCTCAACCAAACACGTTGAGAAAATAATGATAACTCACTTTGAATTACATTATTGAAAATTGAAAAACAAAACACGCTGAGCCAGTGAAAGCAGTCTAAAAAGCTGGTAAAAAAGGTGAAAGTAGAGTGGAAGCAAAACCAAACATCCCGTCTCTTTTCCAATTCATTGTGATACACCTCAGAGTAGAAGTATGATAAAGCTTTATCATCATTTGGTGGGTGGCAAAATTATATATGGGGAGCATATCATCACCCAGGAAGGTGAGACCCTTACTGTGGGGCCCACCTTGATATATGTATTTTAAATTCATGTTGTCCATCCATTTCGCCAAATTATTTTAAGGCATGAACCCAAAAATAAAGCAGGTCCAAATCTCAAGTAGACCAATACCATAGGAAACATTGGTGGTTGACCATTAAAAGCTTCTCCTGGGCCACAAAAGTTTTGGAACAAGCTAATATTTGTTTTCTTCCCCTTCATCTAAGTTTGTGTAACCTTATCAATAGTTTGGATGTCAAATAAACATTACCAAGATATTATGATGGGCCTTGGGTAGTTTTTAATGGTGGGGCATTCAATCACCACAATTTCCCGTGGCATGGTCCATCTTAGATTTGGATCTGCTTTATATATATATATATATATATATATATATATATATATATATATATATATATATATATATATATATATATATATATAAAGGTAAGCCCCCACGGTAAGGGCCGCACTTTCTTAGGTGAGGCGAGGGCCCACCTAATGCACTCATGATAGTGTGCCCCTTACATGGGCCACCTTGATGTATGTATTTATATCGACACCATCCATTCATCTATTTTACAATATCATTTTAAGGCATGTAACAAAAAATGAAACAAATCCAAGTCTCCAATAGACCATACCATAAGAAAGAGTGGTGAAATACTACTTATGGGCCACAAAAGTTTTGTATCAAGCTAAGATTTGTTTTTCCCCTTTGTTCAGATTTGTGTGACCTTATTGGCACAAGGAGGGATGTGATGATGTCGATCACCATCTTCCTTAGGGGATAATTACTCCTTCCTCAGGATAATTACTCTGAATCCATAGAGCTCTTTGGAGTCCTCAGAGCTTCCTTGAATCTAGGAGGGATAAAAGCAAGAATAATTCTTAATAAATTCAAAATAATTCAATTGATGATAAGAAAGGAAATTACTACTCTTTAAATAATGAACTCGAACCTAGGACCGAGTTTAAGAGGTAAACTTCAACTCAAACACCTTAAAAGCATGACTTAATATAAATAGCAAATTTATCATTTTATAAATGGCCTATATTCCTAGTAGACTTTGTGGTTTTTGGCCAAAAATAGTAAGTATCCAATTTTGCCCAACCACATTATTCTCTTAGCTTTTCTAAGCCATTCTCATGTATGGAACAACTTCTACAACTCAAATGACCAATGTTATACTCTAACTGAAACTTACTATTTATATTAAAAATGAAATTAAATGTGACTTTCGACCGTCGATCTAATGGAAACTCACAAATTAATTTGGTTGGCTTAAGTGGGTTCTTTTACCCCAAAATCATATATAATATCTCAAAAAAAATCATTACAGTACAACTGATTTAAGGTTCTGACAGTCGAGATAATTTCTGCCACAATCAGGCCTTCTCTGGTACATGTTTGCCATGAAGGTGTTTATGACCTGCTCTACATTACTTATGAACAAGTTAGATGACAAATAAGCATTACAAAAACATTACAATGGGCCTTAAGAAGTTTCTAAATTCGGGTCATTTAATCACCAATGTTTCCTACCGTATTCTTCACTTGAGATTTGGATTTGTTTAATTTTTGGGCCCATGCCTTAAAATGATCTAGCAAAATAAATGAACAGCTTGGATATGGAATACATACATCAAGATGGGTTCCATGTGCAATGCTATCTTATCTCATGAATTTAGCGGCCAATTTGATGGTTGTCCATGTCATAAGTTGATAAAATCCCTATGCACACTTAAGCTTCCTAATTTGTTTATCAAGTAGGTGCCACACACGTAAAAAGAAATAAATATTTTCGTGGAATGCTATCAATATTCAGGAGCCAAGGTAAATGGTTGCCTAATTGAGTACAATAGTATATTTGTAGGATATAACACATGCACATGTAAGGTGGGGTCGAGTTGATCTGGCTAAACTGACTTCAGTCCAAGCTCAACTGAAAATTGATCAGACCATGCATGCGTCCCCAAACCCAGCCCATGGGTCAACCTAGTAGGTCCAAGCCCGGCCAACATTAGGATTGGGCTCGTCGGGTCAGGTCAGCTGCCCACCCTTAATGAGATTTATGGGACTGTGAGTGGGACCAAACTCATGTTGCATGCTATGGGCTTTAAAAGCCCTTTTTTTTTTTTTCAAGTCTTCGAAGACCCTCAGTCAACAATAAAAGCCAATTCTACGTTAGGTAACAAGCTGACGATACATGCACTACGTAGTAGGTGAACGTAAGTACCTAGGCATCAAAGGTGGGCCCCACACAGCTCAAACAATAGTGATTAACATATTACTGAAATCTTTGCGATCGTTCCACGTTTCCGCGTAGGTTCAGACAACTCACCACGAGAAGACTTCGAGTCTCTCACGTTTCCGCACCCAATGAAGTCTGATGCACGCTCTTATTATGCTGAGTAAACTCGGTTGAGCCCACGGTGAATGTATGTGGTTTATCCACGCTGTCCATCCGTATTTCCAGATCAGTTAAGTGGTTAAGCCCAAAATTGAAACATAATACAAAGCTTTAGTATACCATACCACTGGAAACAGTGGGAGTATTGATTTCCACCGTTGAAATTTTTAAGTCGCCCAGTGATGTTTATTTGTCACCCAACCTGTTCATAAGATCACCCGGACATGAATGAAGGGAAAACACAAATATCAGATTGATCTAAAACTTCCGTGGCCCCCAAGAAATTTTCAATGGTAGACGTTCAATTCACACTCTTTCTGGTGGTGTGGCCCACTCGAGCTATGGATACACTTCATTTTTGGTTTAAAGCTCTATAATTATCTGACAAAATGGATGGATAGATTGGATAATAGTAAGTGTCCTATGTTACCTAACCACATTATTTTCTAACTATTCTAAACACTTTTCAATGTTGGACACAACTCTTAAAGCCCCACAGATGAAGCGTTGTAATCAAACTAAAACTTATTAAAAAAATAATAATAAAATAAAATAAAATCTGAACTGCAAGACATGCATGTTTTAAGGTTATAATGGTATTAATGACTTTGGCATCTAATCGAGCCTTCTTTGGTCCATCTTAAACATAAAAGTGTTTGCAACGGGCTCTACAGCACAAACCCAGCCCATGGGTCAAGCTAGTAGGTCCAAGCCCAGCCAGCATTAGGCTCGTCGAGTCAGGTCAGCTATCTACCCTTTAATGTATTTATGGGACTGTCAGTGGTACCGAACTCATGTTGCATGCTATGGGCGTTAGACGCCCTTTTTGTAAGTCTTAAACGACCCTCGGTCAACAATAAAGGCCAACTCCATGTTGGGTAACAGGCTGACGATACATGTACCAGGTAATAGGTGTACGACATTACCTTCCAAAGAAGCACTGTATAGCCACGTTTGGGATCACATGATGTGTTTCGTAGAAAGTAGAACGATGTGGTGGGCCCAACTTCCATCAAAGAGCACATTAATGAGATTGGGACAAGACCAATATTGTATTAAAGCTGTGTTTTTTTAAGGGCAATGACAACTATCGTTCCTCGAAGCGTGTGGAGCTCACCGTAGTGCGTGAGTGCCATCCAACTTATCCATTAAATAGGCCCATTAGGCTTAGATTCCAAAATCCAGCTTAGTTTATAATTCAAGTGGGCCACACCAAAGGAAATGAAAAGAGACTTTTGGTGATGTATAACAAGATCAAGGAAAATCTCATGCACAGCTGAGACAAAGGAAATTGGGTTAGAAAGTTTAACTCAAGGGTTTAGCATACACTATGGCCTCTGTTTGCTATTACTTTGTGATTGATTAACCATTTCATCGGTAGATAAAAAGCCATTGATGAGCTCTACGTAATGGCCGATGCTAATAGCAATTGGTCCTAAATGGTTTTCCAAAAATTTGTTAAGGGTTGATTTAAAATTTAAGTTATAATTTAATACTTTTAGTAAATTCTAAATTTTTAATTGTAAGAATTTAGTAGGTTCGTTGTGGTTGAAAGTATTTGTTTTATGATTTTTTTTTGTCGATAATATTAGTTTGAAATTTTTACAAAAATACTACTCCATTAATGTGGTATTTACATTTTAGTACTTTTTTAAATTAAGTTTTCATTAAGCTACTTCATTAATCAAGTTATTATAAAAAGGTATATTCCATTAGGGCCTGTTTGGATTCACGTTTGGGACGGTACAACATCGTATTAGGGACCATGATGGGACGTGTCCCGTGTTTGTTTTGGAACGCCCGGGCGACGCATTCCACGTGCGCGAATACAGCGTGGAACCAGATTTTATAACCGAGTGTACATTACCCGCTGACACATCTAAACTTGGCCTAATAGTTTTGTAATTTGTTCTGTAGAGCGGATTTAGTGAGGCCATGATTGTGGGGCCCACCCTGATTTATGTGTTGTATATCCATGTCGTCCATCATTTTTTTAAAATCATTGTAGCGCATGAGCCAAAAAATAAAGTAGATATAAATATCAAGTGGACCACACCACAAGAAACAATGGTCATTAAATGCCTACCATTAAAAAAATTCTTGTGGGCCACAAAAGTTTTGGATAAAGCTGATATTTGTTTTTTACCTTCATCCAGGTATTTTTGACTTCATCAACAGCTTGGATGGAAAATAAACATTATGGTGGGCCGTAGGAAGTTTTAATGGTGAGCGTTCAATCACCACTGTTTCCCCTGGTGTGGTCCACTCGAGACTTAAATGTACTTAATTTTTTGGCACATGCCCTATTATTAGCTGAAAAAATGAATGGACGGAATGGATATACAATACATATATCAAGGTGGGCCCACCGTCACGGCCTTGTCGAAGTCGGTGTTTTCTTTGCCTATGTCGCGTGTACCATGATTGAGTGCATGTGTAACTCTCACAGTCCGCCCACGTAGCTTTAAATATATGCTGACAGAGTATTACATCCATGCACATGCACTCATCGATTGTCCACTCATCATGTTCATCACTCAAACTAAACCATCCAAATCGTTGTAAACAATGTAGATATTGTATCAATCATAGCTGATGATCGTCTATTGAATTCTCACCGCTGACTCATTCTCAACAACCGTCCATTAGATATCCAACAGTAGACTAGTTGAAATATCATCTCGATTCATCTTCTGGGTTATGATTAATCTAAAGTGGGCCCCATGGTTTGGACGATTTAACTTGAGTTACAAGAAATCCGCATGTCAATCATTTGAGTTGATGCGTATGAATCTTCATACTCTGGATATATATACACAGCGTGTGCCCCTTATACGTCATTTCCAAACATTGATTTGTACTACAAATTGTATACATGGAACGACAATATGTCATATCCAAACATTGGTTAGTGGCACGTTTCAGCTGGATGTATTTTGAATATCGCTCAACGTATATGTGAACAGTACTAAAATACAATACAATACAACCAAAACGTGAATCCAAACACACCCTTAGTTTTCCAAAAAACTTTCTTGACTGCACGAGGACCTAGCTACTTGTTGTGCTTGATGGGCCCCACCATAATGTAGTATTTTGTTCATGTTGTCATTCCATTTTTCATATTATTTTAGAGCATTAGCTGGAAAATGAGCAAATCCAAATCTACCACACCATAGGAAACAATGGTGATTGAACGGCCACCATTAAGAACTTTCTAAGGCCCACCTTAATATCCACCACAATGTTTATTTTCCATCTAACCTGTTGATTAGGTCACGCAAACTTGAATGAAGGGAAAATGCAGATATAAGCTTCATCCAAAACTTTTGTGCCTCTAAGAGGCTTTTAACGGTGGGTGTTTAATCACAATTGTTTCTTATGGTGTGGTCCACTTGAGATTTGGATCTGCCTCATTTTTTGGCTCATCCCATATGATCTAGTAAAATGGATGGACAGTGTAGATAAAACATATACATCGTGGTGGGTCCACATAGTAGCATATGCCATTTGCCTAGGTTAATGGGGCTATGCTGACGTAGGTTTTTTTTTACACGCACACCCACCCACACACTCACACTAGTGGAATTTCACCACCTAATGGATACTCGAACCCTTTATCGGGTGTTGAAACCCCTGGGAGTCTACCACCCAAGCAAGAGTAAGGATCCTGCTGTCGCATGTTAAGAGGCTTTACAGTTTAGGTATGGCCCTGACCGTAAAGCCTACCTTGTTTTGTGTATTGTATATCCTCACCGTCTATCCATTTTTTCGGCTTATTTTATTTTAAAACGTGAGCCAAAAAATGAAGCAGATCCAAATCTCAGGTGGCCCATAACATTAGAAATTGTGTCCATTGAACAACCACCATTAAAAACTTCTTAGGGCCCACCACAATGCCCATCATAAGGTTTTTTTTTCCATCTAACTTATTAATAAGGACACACGAACCTGGATGAATTGGAAAAACAAATATCAGTTTGATCCAAAACATTTGTAGCCCATAAGAAGTTTTTAATGGTGGGCATTTACTCACCACTTTTTCTGTCGGTGTGGTCCAGCTGAGATTTAAATATACATAATTTTGGCACATGCCTTATAATGAGCTGTAGAAATGGATGGATGACATAGATTAAACATATACAGTATGTTGGGGCCTGTTGTCAGAGAAGATGTCTTAAATCTTCTGAGTTACTTGACCGGTCGAGCGGGTCGCTAGGCTAATCGAGGCCATCTCGACTCGAAGTCCAGTGAGCACAGATTTTTGGTGTCCGAGCCGTTAGACCAGTCAAGGGATGACTCGACCGGTCGAGGGGGTCCCTCGACCAGTCGAGGTTATGCAGATTCAAGTCCGGATCTTGTGCCGACTGAAGAAATTTGAGGCAGTTTTGCAAGGGTGCGAAAGAGAAGTTTCCTAAACTATAAATAGGGGTCTCTAGGGCTATTTTAATGTATTATAAGGCTTGCTAAAGGTATTTTAAAGGGTTCTAGAGTTATCAAAGGGTGTAGCAAGGGTGAGATTCGAGGTTGTTCAAATCGAGTAAGTTCTCTCTCTTTGTAATTAATGCTTTCATAGTGGAGATCTGTCATTTTGTGCCATGGTTTTTCCTCGAAAGGATTTTCTACGTTAAATTTGTGTGTTCTCTTATGTGTACTTGGTGTCATTGGATTACTATCCTAGATCTAGATCTGTGTGATTCCGCGAGCCAAAACCCCAACAAGTGGTATCAGAGCAATCGTTAGGGCACAGATCTAAATCTACAAGATTAGTAATAATGGGAAGCACAGGGTATGAGATTGAAAAGTACTTAGGGAAAATTAATTTTGAGTTATAAAAGATCAAGATGATGGGTTCCTTAATCAAGTAAGGTGAAGATGGTGCTCTTGAGGAGCGAAAGTCTACTATGACTGATGATGATTGGAATACTCTTGATAAGAAGGTTTTATCATCGATCCATTTATGTCTCACAAATGAGGTTCTTTACAACGTCATGAGGGAGAAAACTACGGCTAAGTTATGGGCGAAATTAGAGGATGTCTATGTGAAAAAATCCTCAAAAAATTGCCTACACTTAAAGGGGCAGTGATATAACTTCAATATAGTAAAGGGTGAAAATCTAGAGGCTCACATCAGCAACTTTAATAAATTAGTTTACAAATTGCTAGATATAGAGGAAGTGATGAAAGATGAAGAACAAGCATATATGTTGCTGAATTCTCTTCTAGCGTCGTATGAGTCATTCAAGGACACTATGTGCAGCACGAATAAAACTCTGAGTGTCGACATCATTATCTCAGCCCTTTAAGGGAAGTCTATAAAAATCTAAACGGTGACATGGGGACATCTTCTGATGCACTATTTACAGGGGGTATGAATTCTGAACAATGTACGGGTTCTTTAGGTTCTAAATCCAAATCTAAGGGTAAGGGTAAAGGAAAGGTAAAGTGCTGGAACTGTGGGAAGGAAGGACATGTGAAGAAGGATTATGAAAATCCTAAATTAAAGAGAGAAGATTCTGACGCTTCATATAAGGAGGTCAATGCTGCCACGTCTAATAGATCGAGTGGATGTGATGGTAATTTTTTGTCTGTGTCTACTACCAAGTGGTCATACGATGATCATAAGGACGAATGGATGCTAGACACAGAGGTATCTTTTCACATGACTCCTCATTCGAGTTGGTTCACCAGCTACAGGAAGTGCGATTGTAGATAGGTATATATGGGCAATAATATTGCCTGTAATGTTGTAACTGTTAGTACAGTGCGTGTTAAGATATTTGATGAGGTGGAGCATACCTTGACTGATGTCAAGCACATTCCTGATTTGAAACAGAATCTGATTTCTATTAGTGTACTTGAGGTATAATGATGCAAGTACACAGGTATCGATGGTGCTCTTAAGGTATCTAAGGGGGCACGAGTAATCATGAAAGCGTACCAACTTAGTAACTTGTACAAGTTGATCGGGTGTACTTCAAAAGGTAGAGCTGCAGTGGTTGTAGCGGATTCCACCTCTACACATGTGTGGCATGCTAGGCATGGCTACATGAGTGGGCAGGGCAGGAAGGTTGAGACATGAAAACAGGGATATAGAGTAAGTAGAGCAGCCACCTGTGAGAAGAATCACACGACATGATTGCAGGATATCGGTGAGGTACATAAACGACTCCAATATCGCAGGGGATTCATCTTCTATTCAGATGGCTTTAAGTGAGACTGGTGCTGAGAAGTGAAATGTGACTATGGGCAATATGATGGATTCATTGTACCAGTCCAACATATGGGAGCAGGTGGAGCTTCTAGTGGGCCGGAGAGCTGTTAAATGTAGGTGGATCTTTAGGAGAATACCGTATAGATACAGGACAAGGTTGGTAGCGAAGGGTTATGCTTAGAGAGAAGGGATTGACTTTTCAGAGATATTCACACCGACGGTATAACAAGTGTCTATTAAATCCGTGATTGGCGCTGGTTGACCAATATGATCTTGAGCTGGAAGGATGGATGTGGAGTCTGCACTTCTGTAAGGAAAATTGGAAGAGCAGATCTACATGAAGCAACCAGATCGGTTTGAAGTTAAAAGGGCTGAGAAAAGGCTTTACAGGAGGTTGTTGTTCGACCTATCGCCTAAGCAGTGGTTTGATTCCTTCATGGTGAATCAGGAATTGATGATATGTAGATCGCCAATTATGACATGTCTGAAATTAGTGTACTGAAGACTCGATTAAGTGGGACATTTAGGACGAAGGATCGAGGGGCTGAAAAGATGGTTCTCGGTGTTGAGACTAAAGGAGAAGTGGGCTTTGGTAATCATAGGAGGAATATCTTATGTGTAGGTATTGATCAAGGATGTGATGGGTCAGATAAAGCCGGAGAGCGTTCCCTACGTGTCTCTCCTCAAGTTTTTCTCAGGACATGTCCCAAAACAGATTAGGAAAAGCAGGATATCTCATGAGCCTTATTCGAATGCGGTTGGCAATGTATGTCAGGGTCTGAATTAGATCGGTTATTTCACAGGCTATCAATGTTGTGAGCAAGTACACCGGTAAGCAATATTGGGTAGCGGTGAAATGGTAAGAAGACTACGTCTTTCCTTTTGAGGAGATAGGAACAAAGGTGGTTGGGCACGCGGACTCAAATCCGGCAGACATGTTCACCTAGATCATTCCTACAGAGAAATTCAAGTTTTGTGTAACTTCTCTAGGCTTGACAATGGCAGAAAAGAAGGACAGAGTGTGCAGGAGAAGTTATGATGTGATGTAAAGATAAAAGAAGAGGTCAAGGAGCTACACGTTTGAAGATTGAAACATGGTGGAGATTGTTGTCAGAGAAGATGTCTTAAATCTTCTGGGTTGCTTGACCGGTCGAGCAGGTCGCTAAGCTAGTCGAGGTCATCTCGACTTGGAAGTCCAGCGAGCACAGATTTTTAGTGTTCAGGCCGCTCAACCAGTTGAGGGGATAGCTCGACCGGTCGAGGGGGTCCCTCGAACAGTCAAGGTTACGCAGATTCGAGTCTAGATCTTGTGCGGACTGCGCAAATCTGAGGCTGTTTCGGAAGGGTGCGAAAGAGAAGTTTTATAAAATATAAATAGGAGTCCCTAGGGCTATTCTAATGTATTCTAAGGCTTCCTAAATGTATTCTAAAGGATTGTACAGTTATCAAAGGGTGTAGCACGGGTGAGATTAGAGGTTGTTTGAATCGGGTAAGTCTTCTCTCTTTGTAATTGATGCTTACATAGTCGAGATCTGTTACTTTGTGACATGGTTTTTTTTCGAAAGGATTTTTCACATTAAATCCATGTGTTCTCTTGTGTGTGCTTGGTCATTTGATTACTATCCTAGTTCTATATCTGTGTGATTTCGCAAGCCAAAACCCCAACAGGACCCAAAGACCATCGACCCCTGGCCAAAACGGATGGACTACTTAGTCCGTTGAGAGAAACATACACAAAAGTAGGCAATAAAAGCCCAGGCCTGTGGAGGTTTCTACCCAAATTTTGAATTATTTCAAGCTAAGCCTATTCAAATTCTGATTTTGAAGCCCGAACGTGGCCCATTGATGTCGTACAAGAAAGAGAAAACAAACATGATTCCCTACTTACCCTACTTCTCGCTACAGGTTCGTGTTCTCTTAGCCCCACTATAATTTATATATTTAATACACACCATTCATCCGCTTCTATAGCTCATTGTTGGGCATGAGACCAAAATTGAGGTAGACCCAAACCTCAGGTGGACCATACAGCAAGAAACAGTGGTGATTGAATACCCACCATTAAAAACATCTTATGGGTTATAAATGTTTTGGATCAAGCTGATATTTGTTTTTTACCTTCATACAAGTCGGTTGCCGTATCATGGATGGATAATAAACATTATGGCGTGCATTATGGTGAGCCATTGTAAATTTTTAACGGTGGTCATCCAATAAGCACTATTTCCAGTGGTGTGGTCCACCTTAGATTCCGATTGCTTCCTTTTTGCCACAAAATGAGCCAATAAAATAAATCGAAGGCGTGATTTACGTTACATACATAAAGGTGAGCCCCATGGTCAGGGCGGCACCATCCTGGGTGAGGGCGGGGTGTCACCTAAACAAGAATAGTTGACGCTGTGGGCCATTAAGAGGATTGCATAAAGTGCTCTGTAAGCCTCACCATGATGTATGTGCTTTATCCACGCCATTCATTCATTTTTTTCAGATCATCTTATGGCATAAGCCTAAAATTGATTCATATCCAAATCTTAGGTGGACCACATTATAAGAAACAGTGGTGATTGAACGATCACCGTTAAAGGAATATTCTCATGGATTTTTTCAGATCCATCGTCTTTTTATTATTGTTGGTCATGGATTAAAAGAAAAATCTTGAAAAAATAAATAAATAATCTCTTCTTTGTTGGTCAGTGAAGTGTGAACAGGATCCTTGCTCCTGGGTTTTTTATTCTTTCTTGTTTTTTTTTGTGAGTGTGTTAGGTTGTTAGCACACAACCAAGTCAGTAGACACCCTCCATGTCATGGGTTCGAGTATCCATAGGTGGGGAAAGCCCACTACGGCGTGTGTGGGGGTGCGTGTGCGTATGTTAAAAATAAATAAATAAATAAGTAAAGTGTGAATTGACGGTGGGGTGGACTAACAAACTAATTTTATTTTTTTAAAAAAAAAAAAAACAAAACAAAAGAGGGTGCGTGCAACCATAAAATCTTTCACACGGAATACGAGGTCCACCATGTTGTGTGTATTTCATCAAACCCAGTCATCAAGTGCGCCCCATCTTGATGAATGGACACACTAACACTCCGGCCATTCCAAAGCTGAGGTGAGACGCATGCACCACGAAAATATACAAGTTCCAAGCTTGCTTGTACATCATCACTCCTTGTGGCACGTCCAACTTGAGTTTTGGGTCAACACAATTCTCGTTTTTTACGGTAAACATAGGGAGGAAAACCAGATCCACGGTTTAGATTTCACCTGGGCATCAAAGGTGGCCCCACACAGCTCAAACAATGGTGATTAACATATTACTGAAATCTTTGCCATCGTTCCACGTTTCGGCGTGGTTCAAACAACTCAGCACGAGAAGACTTCAAGTCTCTCACCTATCCACACCGAATGAAATCGGATTGCACGCTCTCATCTTACCGAGCAGACTCGGTTGGGCCCACCATGAATGCATGTCATTTATCCACGCCGTCCATCTGTTTTTCCAGATCATTTTAGGGGTTAAGGCCAAAATTAAAACATATACAGAGCTTAAGTATACCGTACCACAGGAAACAATGGAAGTATTGATTTCCACCATTGAAACTTTTCTAAGGCCCTACGGTGATGTTTATTTGTCATCCAACCTGTTCATAAGAACGCACAAACATGGATGAAGGGAAAGCAAAAATATCAGCTTGATCTAAAACTTCCGTGAACCCCAAGAACTTTTCAACGGTAGACATTAAATTCGCATTGTTTCTGCCGGTGTGGCCCACTTGAGCTTTGGATATGCTTCATTTTTGGTTTAAAGCCCCATATGATAAAATGGATGGATGGATTGGATAAAATGTATGAATGACAGTGGGCCCCACAAGGTTTACTCAGTACGCAATCCGCTTCCCCACCCTATGGTATCCCCTTTTTACCATGTGGCACAATCAAAGGACCACACGTGGAGTGATCCAACTCGTTGAAGTTACTATAAAAAAAAATTTACCTCTTATATTTTAAAATTTTTTGGTTGTTTCATATAAATCTACTCTTCTAATTCTCCGTACAAGAAGGCAATCTTTACATCCATCTGTTCTGGCTCAAGATTATATTAGACAACCAGTGCCAATACAAATCTAATAAATACTTGCTTCACTATCGGTGCAACTACTCAATGAAGTCCACACCTTCTCTTTGAGCATATCCCTTCACTACCAACCTTAATTTGTATCTATCATGTTTCTTCTTAAAAATTCACTTGCACCCGATCGTTTTTTGGCTGACGGGGAGCTCTACCAACTCCCTTGTCTCGTTCTTATCCATAGAGTCCATCTCGTCATGCATCGCTACTTTTCACTTTTTGGCATCTGAGTCATCAAAAGTCTCAAAAAGACTAGATAGATCCTCACATCCGTAATGAGGGTAAATGCGACATTTGAGTCATCCATGTATCTCGCTAGTAACCTGAGATTTCATGATGAATTCTTTCTCACGAGTGGTTACTCCACCTGCTCTTATACCTATGTTGCATCTCAGTATCAGCCTGTGTCTCATCTATATCTAACTAAATGTCCACAACCATCTTTTCAGCTTCTTTATACTCATCCTTGCGGAACAAGGTTTCTTAGTTGAATTTGATGTCGTGACTAAGGATAATTCTTTGTGGTCCGGCCTATACCTCTTTACACTATTTTCCTAGCTGATAAAGTTATACTTTTTAGCCCTTTAATCCAGCTTATCTCTCTCAACTGACGATATATAAGAGTAAGCATCGTAACTAAATATACGCAGTCCCGAGTAATCTACCTACTAACTATTCCATATTTCTTCTGAAATTTTACATTTAATGGTTGTAGAAGGAAATCGATTCACCAAGTAACAAGCCATGTTAATGGCATCTGTCCACAATTTCTTGCCTAACCAAGCATTAATAATCATAAATCGGGCCCTCTCCAAGAGAGTTTGATTCATTCGCTCAGCCACACCATCTTCTTCTAGTGTGTAACGCAATGTGTTGTTCCTTGCAATCCCTTCATCTTTACAATACCGATTAAATTCCCCATAAGTGAATTCTTCATCGTTATCTGTTCTCAATACTTTCACCTTTCACCCTGACTGTTTTTCAACAAACGTCTTCTACTGCTTGAAGTTGGTGAAAACATTGGATTTATTTTTCATAAAATAACCCACAATTTTTTAGAGTAATTGTCAATGAACGTAATAAACCATGACAACCCTCCTTAAAAAGCCATGGGCAATAACCCCTGTCACGCCCCAAAACCCAGAAATCGGATTCACAGGAATTTCGATCACCGAATCCGGTGCCGACAGCCTCCGTAATACCCCATTCTCGGTTCCTAGCCTCCGTACGCCAGATTTCGATCCTGGGATCCTATAAGGAGGATTTTTTTAGTACATT
This sequence comes from Magnolia kwangsiensis, assembly GCA_037074715.1. Lineage (NCBI taxonomy): Eukaryota > Viridiplantae > Streptophyta > Magnoliopsida > Magnoliales > Magnoliaceae > Magnolia > Magnolia kwangsiensis. The sequence continues at coordinate 14,928,724 of CM073586.1, forward strand.
TAACTCGTAATAAGCATAACCACAAGTATACCCAAATCACAGAGGCAACATCATCACCACATATCCACTAATATAAACATTTGAATACAATGCTGAAAGGGAAATACATATGTAAAAATTAAAGCTCCAGAAGTTAGCTACATGCTCCAAGCTCCACGCTGCAGCAACCTAACATCACCTGCACACATCTATCGTACATAAGCTTATAAAAAGCTTAAAGGGTGGTGTAAGTGTGTGCACAAGGTAAGTATCAAGTATTCAATACAATGTCATAATCATACAATACCGAAAATACTAGTAATCCGTAAATCATACAATATCAGAATGAGTAGAAATACTGATAAGATCATAAATCATACGATAATAGATTAAGCGAAAATACTAACAAGTTCATGAGTCATACAATATCAGAGTACGCAATCCAGATCAGCTATGCAAATGAGGAGTCATAGAGAGCTAATTAACAGATGCCGAGGATGTAATGCAATATACAATTCCTGATGAGTTCACAAATACGTCAACCGTATCTAGACCATATAAATACAGAAACACAATAACCCAAAATGTCATATGTCGCGAATGTTATGCAATATGCGGTGCGAATGGAATGACCATGCTGGAGTGTGAAGTCGGAATGATAGTACATAGTAACGCAGGCTACGGGGTCCAATACAAGGGACTTCTATCCAAACTAGTCTCATACCTAATTTGGATAGTCAAACTCAATATGGTAAACTCCTGATCTCAGGTTAGTCGCGTGCCCCAACCAAAATCCTGGCCATTGTGAAGGTACACGTAATAAATAGTTACGCACCACCAGCCCGAGTGGATAGTGAATGAATGAATGAATAAGTATGCAACTCCTGCTCAATAAGTCCATACATCAGTATTGTTCATCTAGGGGATCATCACCGGGGTTTAGTACACTCCAAATGGCACTGCCCATGTCCCAGCAGCGCAGTCCAAGTGAGCGTAAGAAACCTCACTATCCACCTGGCCAATAATCTGTCAATACCTATTTGGCACGTTGATAGGGGACCCATTTACGAGCTGGTCAAACTCAGCCTAGCTACACCCCCTACCCTTGGGCGGGTAAGGCCACACCCCCTCCCAACCAACTACGACACAGTGAGAGACACGGCCTCCTGGTATTCGGCACTCAAGCGCTCATGTATCCACTCGGTCTCGATGTTGGAGCGTCCTCTGGTACCAAGAGGGTTTAGAAATTTTCACCTAGGGCCATCTATGGTAGCCCGATGCTAGTAACAGATTTTCGGTGTCCCATCTGACCATCCATGATATGCCTGTGGAGGCTACGGCCCTAATGTTGTTAGGGCGTACAGTAATCCCAACACAATGCAAGATGCATGAGTCATACAATTCAGTTATGCATCAATCCTGCACATATCGTACGCTCATGTGAGACAATCTCTGCCTATCAGAGTGTCTCATGACAACCGGCACTATGACATATGCAATGGTTAATCATACCTCATAACAAACATGCAGATGATGCGTATGGGCATGTATTATGATGCTATGCTGTCACATACTCGTAATCGGTGTCAATAACCGTCATCGACAATTGACCTCGACAATATGGACATTTAACCAACATTGCCCCTAAAGAATGACCCATATAAAGCCTAACATACAGTGGACTCATGGCCTCACACAAGGACCAAATATATAATACCATGGGCCTCACTCAAGGGCTTAATACACATCACGATGGGCCTCTCACATGGGCCTAACATACATCACGATGGGCTCCATCACCTGGCCCTCAAATACACCACAATGGGCCTCATCACATAGGTCTCACATACCTTACATAGGCCTCAAGTGCATCAAGCTGAGGCCGAATACTCATCAGAATGGCCTCGGCAATCGGAGTCGACCTCGATAATTATAATCGGTAATCAGCAATCGGAATTGGCCTCGACCTTGATAATAAAAATCGGTAATTGGCAATCAGAATTGGCCTTGACCTCGATAATCAAAATCGGTAATCGACAATCAGAATCGGCCTCAACCTCGATAATCGAAATCGATAATCGGTAGTCAGAATCAGCCTCGACACAAGGTGGGGTCCATAGATGGACGGCTGATGATGGATCAAGCAATGTCAATGGGGCCCAAGCATTTGGGTTAACCCACTAGAGAATGATGAGAATGGGCCTATACAGGCCTAAGGGAAGGTCACAATGTGGACATCCAACCATCATTGCCCATCAATGTGGCCATTTAACCAACACTGCTCCCAAGGAGTGGCCCATATAAGGGATTCATACACTACTTAATGGGTCATACATACATCACACTGGGCCTCAACCATGGGCCTTGAATACATCACAATGGGCCTTGCCAAATGGGTCGAAAATACATCACAATGGGCCTTACCAAATGGGTCAGAAATACATCACAATGGGCCACGTCCCATGGGCCTCAAATATATCACAATGGGCCTCTACCCATGAGTTCCAAATACGTTACATTGGACCTCATCAAATGGGCCCCAAATACATTAAATGGGTCGTAACCCATAGGCCTCAATATACATCAAGTGGGCCGTATCACATGGTCTGCACTAATAGGCCAATGTACATCAAGTGGCCAGTATCAATGGGCCAGGCCTCATATACAACAAGTGGGCAGTGTTAATGGGCCTCATGTACATCACAATGGGCTGCATTGCATCAAGGTAGGCCCCACAGATGGACTACAAATACATCAAAGCAGACCTCATACAACAGGTGGGCCTCATGTATATTAAGTGAGCCTGATGGGGCAACCCAAGGTTTAACAAAACAGGTGGACGGCATGGTTGAAACACATTCATCATGGTGTGCCCCACAACACACACACAGGTGGGCCTCATCCCAGAAAAATGGATGGATAGCATGGTAGACTCAAGCATCAAGGTGGGCCACTACACAGACTGTGCAGATCCAATACTACATCTTAGTACAAATAACAATGGTGATAGTGATCAAAAGATCAATTGGACCACATCACAAATAGCAGTGGAGACAGTGATTTCCACTATACAAAATTTCACAGGGGCCATCATAACATGTATTTTCCATCCAGTCTGTTCATAAGTCACAAGGACCTGAACCAACCTGAGAAACTAATATCATATTGGTCCAAAACTTTTATGACCCAAAAGGGGTTTCAATGGTAGATGTCCAATCTCCACTATTTTAAGTATTGTGGTCCACTTGATAACCAAATCTGTTTTTACTTTTCATCCCAAGCCCTAAGACGGGTTGATCAAATGGATGGACGGTTTGGATAATCCACATACCTCAGGGGTGGGGTCCACATACGTGGCCCACCAGAGGTGAATTTGCTTCATTTTTAGTCTCAAGCCTATGACGAGCTCCCCAAATGAATAGACAGTATTGATATAGCACATGCATCATAGTGGGTCCCACCGTCCAAGGTCTGGACAGTGTGGATAAGACCCATACTTCACAGTGCGCTCCACAGCAGATGGTCCACCAGAGATTTGGATTATCCTCACGTCTAGATGGACGGTGAGGAGTACATATATCAAGGTGGGTCCCACACACGTGGCCCACCAAAAATCATATTAATATATATATTATACATTATATATATATATATATATATATATATATATATATATATATATATATATATATATATAACATATATTATATATCCACTCCAGCGTCCAAATGGACGGCCTGGACGGTTGGATACAATACATACATTGAGTGCAGGTTCCATGTTCATGGACAGTGTGAATAAGACATACATCAGTGGGTCCCACCAGATGAACGGTCCAAATATATCATGGACCTCATGATCAGATCCAAAGAACTAGCGTCAATCCAGCAGTTGCATGCTACTGGGGTCCACATCAGCGTCCTGATGATGGACGGCCTAAGATGAAATGCCTATATCATAGTGGGATCCACAGATGGATGGCGTGGACATAAGATACATATATCGTGCAGTCCCACATGGGCATTGACGTCAATACACAGCTTATATATATAGTTGTGTGTGGTACACTACCCAATCTGTTTCCATGCAAGTGGGTCCCACGTGGGGCCCACCATAATGTTATTTTCCATTCCATCCGTACATAAGGTCACATGGACTTGGACTAAGAGGATAAACAAATTTCATATAGTTCCAAAACTTTTATTGCCCAAAAAGGGTTTCAATGGTGGACGTTCAATCTCCACTAATTTCTATAGTGGTCTACCTGATAGATAGCGTGGATCTAAAATACATCAATGGTAGGTCCCACCATCTAGCCATCTGGACGGTGTGGATAAGACCCAAACATCACAGTGGCCCTCACAGCAAGTGCTTTTACAGGTTAAGCACGTCTTCACATGATTTAAAATGGTGTGGGCCACCTAAGTGTCGTGAACGACTGATTTTTGGGATGACCCACTGATTAAAGGGGGTCCATTAAATGCACGATGTGGATGCTCCACATGCATCATGGTGGGGCCCACATCTGGGGCCGTGGGTCTCTGCCCGCCTAGTGTCCACGCAGATGCTGTTGCATCTCTGGTCAGCAGTAGCAACAAGTGTTGCTGCCTCACATTTTATTATTTTTATTTTTTTTCAATGAATTTTACTAGGCGGGGCCCACATCCAAAGAATCTGACACAGCCATTGCATCTCATAGCTCAAGACCAACAAAAACAAGCCCAATATTGGGCATGTTTCGATGTGTAGAATCATCAGGTGGGTTTTAACAGTAGAAAACCCTATTTCTTATGGTATGGCCCGCTAGATAGTCGGATTGGGTTCATTTTTCAGCTCAACGCCTAAAATGATCTGAGGAAAAGGATGGACTGCTTGGATTAAGCACATACATCAAGGTGGGGCCTATGGGAGCGGCCCACTCCAAGCTTAACTTGTTAGTACACCCCAACGTCAGTTCACACTTCACTGGAAACACGTCCAGCGTCCAGGGACACTGGACGGTTTACGTGCACCATTTCATCAAGGTGGGTCCCATGCAAACGTGGCCCACTTGATTAAGATCAATTTGGTATCTGTGTTTTCCCATCACACAGAAGGTAGGGCCCACATGGCTTGGATGGCCATGGGGTCCATTTGATGGACGGTTGGACATCACATAACTCATTGAGTGGGCCAAAAAATAAAGAAAGGAGAGAGAGAGAGAGAGAGAGAGAGAGAAGCACCCACAGTTAGATCTTCCCTTTCTTCTTCCGCCAATGCATGCTAGAACCCCAATGGACGAACTTCAACGGTTGAGATAGATCATGGATGGTGGAGATGAGAGTTAGGAAGGTGGGCCACACTAGCTTCTCCCCTTGAAAGCCATGGACGTGGGTTGCTTAGGGAGTTGGAGTTTGAAAATGAGAGAGAGAGAGAGAGAGAGAGAGAGAGAGGTGTAAGAGAGAGAAGGAGGTGATGTGAGTGACGGGGAGAGGGATGGTGATGGGTGAAGGGTGTGTACTTGTTGTAAGAAAAAGTTGACTTCGAGGAGAGGTGGTTGTACTTGACATTAATGTTTGATGTGTACCTGATTGATGGGTTTGATGTGATGTTCTCTTGGAATTTACAACGCGTGACATTTTTACCTTGAACTGAACATGGGCCCACATCTCTTGGCCCGAGTATCGCCTTAGCACGTAATACGCGGCGTCGGAACCGCTGCGACAGTGCGGTCATAAGGGTTTAAGTTTTGAGTTAAGCTGACCCTATTATATGGGACACAACTCATGTTTGCTCGCAAACGCTGATAACAGATAGTGGGTCGTCGAAATTCGACTGGGAGGACCGTGGAAGCCCATGGAACAGTACGGGCTAGGATACAGATCTTACAACCCCTATACATCAAAATGCACATAATCTAGAATCTCATTTTAAACATGTTTCTTATAGTTAAAAGACAACCTTGAATGTTTTCCATATATACAATGTTTGCATATACTAATACTGATGCTTTTAAAAACTGGAATTAAAGAATGATCAAAAAGTACCTTCATTCCTTGCTCGCTCATGTGGGCTAAGCGTGCATGCCATGTACGTGTAGATGCGAAATCTTCTATAGACGTTACAGCTCCACTTGATGAAGTACTCCCAGTTAACTTATAAAGGTTTCCATTCCTTTATACCTTCATGACTATGAGTGTTACCTTTGAAACTTTTAGGATATGATTGAACCTGATGAATTTGAATCCAAGAGCCTTAAGTACATATAGAGATATTAGACTCTTTCTCAAATCAGGAATGTATTTCACTTTAGTCAAGATACGCTCCATGCCATCAAACATCTTGATGCACCCTAATCCAATGCCTACTACTTTACAAGCATTACCATTGCACATAAACACCTGGCCACCATCGCACTCATTGTAGTTGGTGAACCAACTCCAATGAGGAGTTATGTGGTACGAAGCCCCCATATCAAAAATCCATTTATTTTCGAAACAGTTGAATTTTGATGTGAACAGCACATCACTACCATTTGTTTCCTCACTAAATTCCATAATGTTGGCTTCCCTGGAAGAACTCTCTAAACTCCTTTCTCAACTTAGGATTCATGCAATCTTTCTTCAAGTGCCCAGTCATGCCACAATTCCTGTACTTCAACTTGCCCTTGCCTTTGCCCTTGGATTTGGACCTCGATCGTGAAGATCCACTGTCTTACTTAGAATTTCTCCCCCTCGTAGCCAGTACATCTGTAAAAGCACACGCATCACCGTTTTTCTTTCTCATCACCTTCGACCGAAGGGTTAAGATAATAGTATCAACACTAATAGTCATTTTATGGGTGCACAAAGAGACCTTAAATGACTCATACGATGTTGGGAGAGAATTAAGCAATATACATGCCCGATCCTCATCTTTTATTATCTCTTTCACATCTAACAATTTGTAAATCAATATATTGAAGTTACTAATATGGGCCTCAATATCAGCCCCATCTGTCATCTTCAAATTGAACAATTGTAGCTTCAAGTACAAGTGATTCTCAATATATTTTTTCGCACAAATATTCTCTAATTTCTCTCATGTACTTGCTTAGTTTTCTCTCTCATAACATTATAGAGGACATCATCTGTTAAGCACAATTGAACAGAGGTTTTGGCTTTTTTATCCATCTTGTTTCATTCTTCTTCTACCATATATTCCTGTCGCTTTTCAAAGAGTGCTTCATCTAACTTACCATAGTTCAAAATTGTTTTAACTAGAGTATTTTTCTACATCAAACTTCGAGTTATATGTCATTAATACCTTACTTTCAAATTCGATTTTATTTTCAACATTAGGTTTGATACCATTTGTTGGGTGTTGAGTATGAAATATTACATATTTTTACCTATTTATACCTTGGTTTTATAAACATGATAGTGCTTAATTAATTTAACTATGCATGTTTTCATGTGCAAGGTGATTTCGAGAGCATAAGGTGAAATTGATGTCAAAAGGAAGATTTATACTCAAAAGATTACTAAATGAAAATTTAGAGATTTAAAAGTAATTAATGAAGAATTCACATGCCAAAGATCCAAGAAAATCAAGTGAGGAATTAAGAGAATCAAATATTTGAAGTGAAGAAAAGGAATCCCGAAATTGTCCTGAAAACAAACATATTCTTAAAATTGTCCTGAAAAAATATATTCTAAAACTCTGAGTCTATTTTGAGAAGTTATGCAGAGTGCATAAATTTAAGGCGGTTTCTAAATTTTTCCAACTCAGTGCGAAAGTTGGAGTTCCGCAACTATAAATAAGATTCCATAAGATGCTCCAAAGCATTTCTTGAGTCTGGAAAGGTCTCAATGAGCATACACAAGGGTGGAGTAGCCGGCAAAGAGTTTTTCTTCTTTCCTAGTTTATTTTTCATGTTTTGCTTAAGAGATTTGGTTTCAATCATGTCTATAGTTGGCTAAACCTCTTAACCTTGTAGTGTGTTTGGATGTTTATTTTTTTTTAATTCTTGTTGTTGTTGAACTTCATTGATTTCTAGTTTGATATTAAGGAAATATTTTTAGTTTTCTATGATTTATTGTAACTGAAATTACAATAGATATTGTGATAGCTTTGGATATCTTCTTTTCCCATTTTGAGAAAGTGAGATTGGTAAATCTTATTGTTCACATCATCTCTTAGGCATGGTAGGGTGATGGAATCCCTTTCAATCATCACAATTCTCCTCTATTTAGAATTAGGTCAATGAAAAGTTCATATTTAATTTAAATTACTTTATCTTCTAATTGGATAGGGTAGGACTCCATTCCAATTGTGTTCTTTAAATCAAGTAAGGTAGCATCTTGATAATTACAAGTAGATCCTTGGCACCCTAGTTCCACCTTTAAATTCATAAGTTTTAATCAAAATTATTCACCATTACTCTCAATTATTTAGATTTCAATTTAGATCTTTTTCTAGTTCTAGTTCTAGTTCTAGCTATTTTTAGAATATGTATAATTTTAGTCCCTGTAGATTCAACCTAAGTCTTACCGAGTTATTACTATATCGTGACCCTACACTTGAGGTTATGAACATTGGGGACTCGTGAAAACACATAGGGTAGAATCAAGCAAAGTAATCGTTATCGCACAACCAAATCCAACATATAACAATCCAAATTTACATGAAAAAATCCTTACGAGAAAAAACCACGGGACAAAGTGAGAATGCACTATGAATAACAAATACACATCAGATGGAACCTTATCAATCAAAGCCCTGAGAAGAAAACCCTAGATTTTCTTCTCTCCAAAACCATCCCAACCCTTAAGCATGTTTTCCTCCTTACCCTAATCCCGTTTACACCCTTCTATTTAAGTAAAAATAGAAATAGAAATAATTTACGAAAAACCGCGCAAACTGTGTGACACATCGATCGATCAGTTTGACCTGTCGAATTCCTTCGACCTATCGACCAAGTTTTCGACCAGTCAAAAACACTAAAAATTGTCCAGAGAGTTTTCGCCAAAAAAATGATTTAATTAAATATCCTTTGATCGATCAACCAGACTGTCAACCAGTCAAAGGCCCCTGTTTCAGCATATATTTAAGGCATCTGATTTTCAACAGATTCATCGCTAGTGTCGCACCACAAACATGATAAATGTGAGCTTTGTTGATGTAGAAATCCGGTTAACCCTTATTGGACCTTCAAGTACTTGCACACGGAGAAGACAACGGAGACCTTAACTGTAACAAGGGGACCCTCCGATGCCTAAGTCAGAATTAGGCAATCTAGGTCTAGTAGAACTTAAGGTTTTTGGTGTGATTTGTGCATGCCTTTTAATGTAGAATGCCTTTCTATTTATAGGAGAGGCATGGTGGCATAGATAGCAATCTCCCTGTTTAGTAGGTTCATATTGGAGAGGGAATTGTATCCCAAGCGTATCGCGGTTATCTTTCGAGACTTTCGGCCAGGTAATCTTCTGAGATCTTTGATTGAGATCTCGGACAGATCTCATCGATAAGATTGAAGTGGCCAGAATCAGAGGAAACATGTTATACGAGGCTAAGGTCGAGCATCCGGGGTGGCCTACATAGTCATCTCGAAGAGTAGTTTACCGACTTAGATTATTTAGTGAGTCGTGGACGAGTTTTCCCTTAACATTGAGCAGATCACCAACCTATCGACCTCCCCTTAGACGTCATATCCCAGCACTGAGATCGAGCTCCCTTCTTTAGTAGAATATAAACGAAATCGGGTATGACCATCCTCTTCATCTTATCGTGCAATGTAGGGCTTCCTTGAGTGTAGCATCTCGGAGTCTTGCCCCATACGGAGTCATACCTCGGTAGCCCTTACCAAGAGATGATCTGAGCAACAACTTGAAAATGGATGAAATTGTGGAAGGGCTTGGCATCTGATGGAAGTGAAAATACTTTATCTTTTAATGGTCAAGCTCGAGAAATAGGCGGCTTCCCCAACAGTGGATTACTGCTTTCTGGCTATTAAGGAGCTCCTTGGTCATGACTGGCATAGGTTGATCACGCGACAAGCACAAATGTCTGAACTGACCCCTTCTCCTTATCCAGTCCATTTTTACCCATAACAAGCTCCATTGCTAAACTTATGTTTCTCATCATTATGAACACAAATATGTCCTAAAGCTCTAGTCAAACAATAGATCGCCGCCTGTAGTCCTCTCATGGCTCGCAATTTCTCCTGTTAGAAAGCCTCAAAAACTGTCATTGTAATATGATTGTTCCTTAGAGCAATGTACATGGAGTTGTTACTCAAACAAATGTTAGATGCCATTAAACTGAGAAAAAGCTTCACTATAATAATAACTAATGTAAAGAAGAGCATGAAACAATAAGAGAAAGATCGCCATCTTTCTCAAGTGATTAAAACCTTGAATCCACAAGGAGAGTTCTTAAGTCTACACGAAAATAAGAGGAAAAATTCGGGTCTTTATTGAATAATGTGTGTATGATTTCTCGATTACACGACTAATAAAGAAAACCCAAACCTTAATTCAAAATTATCCAAAAAGCACAATTTGCCAAAATAAAAATAAAAAGTCTAGATAAAATGTACTAGAATATTCTCATCCTAATTACAAGTAATTATTAAAAAGACCTAAATTTCTAAAACTCCAAAAACATTTTAAAAAATGGTCTAAAATAGTAATTTTTTTAAAATGACAATGTTGGACTAGGGGTTGCTTTTTCTGGCAAAACAAATGAATTTGCCGACATAGTGGGCCAATTGTCCTCGAAAGCATCATTACATAGACATTGATAGGTCATGCGTTTTATGATGATGCCCGCATCAAAGATTATAATTGATTTATAGTCCAGACTTTGAACGGCAATTTCTCCTTACCTAGAAGAATTTCTGCGATCTGGACACCCCTAAAACCTAGTTAGGTTCTGCCCTATATGTATGATTTCTCCAACTTGAATGAGATACTTTTGCTTTTATTTGGGCTTCAATAGTCCAGTAATGCATCTACAGCATGTCTTACATCATCAATTTAATTCAAAATAATTATATTCCAAGTGTGCAATGTCCAAGTTATTTATAAGTGCCAACTCATCGTCTATAATGTTCTCGCAGAGGTTTTCCCTGCTAGGATGTATCCACGTCCTCACTTTTAGTTAGTGCGCTTCCCCTTTTATTAGAGTAACCCTCAATGTCTTTCCAACTCCCGTGCATATTATAAAAGGTGAAAGCAACCCTCAGTGTCTTTCCAACTCCCGTGCATACTATAAAAGGTGAAAGCAACCCTCAGTGTCTTTCCAACTCCCGTGCATACTATAAAAGGTGAAAGCAACCCTCAGTGTCTTTCCAGCTCCATGTGTATCATTGAAGGAAAGTATTAGTATTAAATAAACAAAGAAAAAGCAATATACCAAAACCCCCTTCGACAGGAGAAAGGCTTAGTATTAAATTAAAAAAATATACATAATTTTATTTAAAAAAAAAAAAAAAGCAATATACCAAAACCCACCTCGGCAGGAGGCATGCATCTCACTTTAGGTGTTCATTTTACGTTTGCGCTTATGTCACCTGGGCCCACATGCTAAGAGGGTCCAATAATTTGAACGGTCTATTTTTTTATTACTAACATAAATAACTACTGTCCTGTGATCACACTTCAAGATCCTCTCAGAATTTATAGAGTTGAATTTAATCTATTGAAAATATTCTTCTCATTGTTTTAGACTCGTCCGCAACAAGCATGTAGGTCAAAATCATCCATTTAACGTGTTTCATGAGGTAGGACGTATCGCATTGCGTCCAAAACATTGAAAGATAGCTCGAATAATTTTGGTCCACTCAGCATGTGGACCATAATTGACAGTAAAACAATTGTGACAAATATTGCCTAGATTTTGAGAATCAAATGATATTTTGCAAAAAGAAAATAAAAATCATTTAAATGATATTAATGCATTAATATAACAAAATTTTCAAAATATCAGAATGTTTTAAAGTTTATGATTTTGAAACGCAACAATTATTTTAAATTCTAAATAATTCGTTATATGCTTAAATATATTTATACTTCTAGAATTAGTTTTATTGTTTTAAATCAGAAATGCTATGGTGCTCTCAAAGCGCTATAAGCTATAGTACTCCTAGCTGCATTGGTTTGCTTGTATAGTTCAATTAATCAATCTGAACTGCCCATTAAATACATAATCCATTTCATAAGTTAGCAGACAAAAATCACAATGGTCAGATGATCCAATCCATCTTTGATTTCACCTTTTTATTTTACAGCCATCCGTTTTAGAAGCCATGGATGGAATGGTTACAATTGCCTGACGAAAGTGATTCTTTAGAATCATAAGTAACTTTGGATGCACCCTACAAATAGATGGATCAAATTGTTGATTAGTCTTGATCGACCATAATAAATACCATTGATCAAATGGGTAGATCTGTGTGATGTAAACATGGCAACCAATGATATACGTAATGAACCTATTGAGTGGTCCAGATCAATGGATTTGACTAAGGGCCTGTTTGGATACCAACAAATAAGTTACTTTTCCTACTTATACATAGCAGTAGATAAGTGACTTATTTCATATAAGTAAGTTTGGTTTATGATTAGTTATAATTAACTTTTTGTTTACTTAAAGAGGCATATGAAGAGATGAAAGAGATGAGAAGCTGATAAATATGTTGTTTGCCGGGCATACTTTTCTCTTAATAAGTAGAAACTAAGATAAGCTACTTGTGGAATAAGTAGCTTATCTTAAGCAACTTAAGATCCAAAGGCTCTTAAGTGTCCCCATGCAACTAGGACTCTACATGCACTATAAATTACTTTATAATAAATACTTTTTAAATTTCATTTTTAAGCAAATTTTCCAAATAAACACTTGTGAAAAACACATAATAATCTCACTCCTTTTTATACAAAAGGTGAAATCAACATAGAAGACAAGTCAAATCGTCTCATTTCTTTTCAATCACGTGCATCACATAAGAGTATAGATATGATCAGTGTTTTAAGTATCGACAATATTAGTTGATGTATCATACGATATATCTTATATTTCACCTATGTGATACAAAACGTACATGTAGTGGCATATATCTCACATGTTCAATATAATGAATATCTTTTATCCTTTTTTTTTTTTTTTGGTAAATCATGTTAAATCAATGTCAAATTTTTACAAGTCCATAATTTTTCATGTTTAAGAGCTTCAATGTAGAGATTTGGAGAATATGGGTCAACTATGAAAATTTGAAAGGAAACAAAAATAAAACTAAAACTTCTTAATTTCTCACAAATCTGTTACATTCTTTGTATTCAAACATAAAATCAAACATGTAACATAATCTAGTGAATTTTTCTTTTACTTTTGAATGCATTTCTTTTGTTTCCATACATCTTACATTTATAAATTATATGAAGACTTTAAATATACTTGCGTTAATTTAATTAGACAGTGCATAGGTTAAGACTCTAAAACTCTATACAAAGAAAACATATTATGTGCACTTATTTTTATAATATTTTGATTTATAGATGTATATTTATCTCCTTTTTAACAATCATTAGAATTTTATTAAAAAATTCGACCAATCTTTCAATGCATGTTTCTCCATGTTTCCAATAACAATGGTACATTATGCGATACAACTGATATATCTTATGCGATAACTGATACATGTCCGTATCCTAAGGGTGTAATATTTAACGCAATATTAATATTTCGAACACTAGGTATGATAAGATTTATTATCATTAGGTGGGCTACAAAATTGTAGCAACTCTTCCATGACACGTCTATCATTTGCATGCACACAATTCAGGCGATCCTATCCATAGGTACCAACATGGATGGATTACATCACAAGAATCACGCTGATTGGTTTACCCTGTCTGACAATTCATTGTCTAATGGATAGTTTAAAAGGAAGCAATCAGTAGGGTGAACTCTACGGAATGCTTGGATCAGCCTGATTTTTGGGACGTGACTTTTATTGTGAGGCGACACTTCTCAATAGGTTAGATGCCATAAAAACAACCACAACCTCGTAAGCACATGCAGGCCACTTGTAAAAATAAGTTTATTCTATAATAGCTTGTAGGGAACAGGCCAACCACTGGGCCTTCCTTTAAAAGCCCATGAACCAATAACATTTTGTTAAGCTTAGAAATACCAAGGCCTGACCCAGGCCCAAGCCCAGCATCAGCATAGCATTGCAGGGCCAAGCTCAAAAGAATTTTAGTTGGGCCTGGGCACAAACTAGACCAAAAATTTTATGAGCAGCTCTCTAAGTCTTACTGGTTGGACATTAAATTACAGTCCACCCAGCAGACAACTTTCAACCTATGATGTGTGTCCAAAATCCAACCTATCTAATAGGCTAGCCCTATCATAAGGATCACCTTCGGTAAAATTCAGCCTCAACCACTTTTCAATAAGACCACACTTGTAATTTAATATTTATCAATGGCTAGAAAATGTTTCCTATATTGTGGTCTGCCCAATGAGCAGATGGGTCTGACCTTTGAATTAAGCGATCCTCATAAATGGGCCAACCCGTTAAAGGTGTTGGATGTCACATGATCTTAACTGGTTGAAAGTTATCCGCTGGTTGGACCATAATCTATGGTCCAACCGGTTGGACTTGAGAGTTAATCATTTATAAAATCCTCTGTACCCACCTTGAAATTTCCTAATTTATTTATCAAGTTAGCCACACATGTACAAAGAAATAAACATTTTCAAGAAATGATATCAAGGTTCCGCATTCAAGATTGCCCAAGGAGTAGAATGGCATATTTGTAAGATATAAGGCATGCACATGTAAAGTTGGGTTGAGTTGGGTTGGGTCAGGTTGGATCGGGTTAAAATGGGTTGAGCCCAAGACCAACTCGAAAAATGATTAGATGATGCGTGCAAGCCCGATGCCAGACCACGGGCCAAGCTAAAAGATCCATGCCTCGCCAAAAGTAGGGCCGGGCTTGTCGGGTCGGGTTGGCTACTTGCGCCACTACCATCCTTAATGAGATAGCTGAGTGGGGCGAAGACCATGTTGCGTGATTTGGGCTTTAAAAGCCCATTTTATTCTCAAGTCTTGATAACTCTTGGTCAACACTGAAAGCCAATTCTATTTTGCGAGACAAGCTAACGATACATACACCTCACAGGTGTACCTCATTACCATCCAAAGAAGATGATGACAACCATAAAAGCTTCCTCATGGAATATGAAGTAGTCCACCATACTATGTATATTCCGTCAGACCCACTCATCATGTGCGCCCCATCTAGATGAAGGGACGCACTGACACTCAGGCCATTCAAAAATAAGGTGAACCGCACTACGAGAATATACAAGCTTTAGGTAAGATTGTTCATCGTTCGCTCCCCCGGTGCGTTGATTCTGAGTTTTTGGGTCATGATGATTCTTGGTGTGTACGGTTAACATAAGGAGAGAAACCAGATCCACGGTTTGGATTCCAACTAGGCATCAAAGGTAGGCCCCCACACATCTCAAACAATGGTAATTAACATGCTATTGAAACCTATGTAATCATTTCACGTGTTCCACATGGGATCAAACATCTGACCATGAGAAGACTTCAAGTCTTTCACCTTTCCCCACCCAATTGTATAGTCTTGTCGCCACGTGGTACAATCAAAGGAGCACACGTGGAAAGATCCAACGGCTTGAGTTCACTATAAAAAACACTCATGGTTCGTCTCTAAGCGTGTGTGAGTGTCCATTTGAAGTGCTTCTTTGGTGGGAGGATGGATAACGTGATGCTAGAAGCTGCATCAAAGAGTATGGCGGAAATGCTAACTCCTCCAGGTGCACAAGCTCCTCCTCTAAGTGCACAAGCTCCTAGCAGGGGAGTGTCCTTAAATGGTGATCCTGACCCTAGACAAGATGCCATCCATCTCAATACGGCTTTCAAAGGTTAGAAATCTTAGACTGTTGTCTCAGTTCCATTCATTTTCTTTGATGATTTCATCGGGTCACAACTAGTGGGCCGTAGTATCCGTTTTCCCGCCAACATGTGTGACATCAGTGCCATAAAAAAGGTAGGCCCCACCATGGGCGTCCAGACAATAGTTAGGCCGGTCAGGTCGGAATTGGGTTGCGTCCGGAGCCGCTGGACGGAATCGGTCCAAGCAGGGGCTCTGTGGGCCAACTGTGATGTATGGGTTTTATACATACCATACATCCATTTTTCTAGATCATTGTAGAAGATGAGCCGAAGAATGAGACAGATCCAACGCTCAAGTGGACCTCGCAGTGAGGATTGAACGCCCACCATTAGAAACCTCTTGAGGGCCACGGAAGTTTTGGATCAAGCTGAGATTTGTGTTTTCCCTTCATCCAGCTCTTTTTGACCTTTTCAACATGTTGGATGGAAAATAAACATGACGTAGGAAGGTTTCAACGGTAGGCGTCATTATCACCGCTGCTTCTTGTGGTGTAGTCCACTTGAGCCTTGTTTGTGCCTCGATTTTGTACTCGTACAGTAAAATGATATATAAAAATAGATGAACGGAGTAGATAAAACCCATATCACGGTTGGCCTCACAAAGCCCCTGCGGACCAATTTCCGTCCAGACGGGCAGGACGCAATCAGCTTCCGGTCAGCTCAGCAAAGCTAGACTGGTCAGCTCACCCACAACTGACCATTGGTCTTAACCCAAACGTAAAGGTGTGGCTAATCTACTAAGTGAATCCAACGCCAACCAGCTTGCTGGTGTCTTTGAGCTCACTATGGTGTATCTGTTTTACCCATACTGTTCATCCATTTTTTTCAAATAATTTTAGGGCACGAGCTAAAAAATGAGGCAAGTTCAATCTCAAGTGAACCATACGCAGGAAAATGATGTTGATTGGAAGTCCACCATTAGAAACTTCCTAAGGCCTACTGTAATGTTTATTTTCCATCCAACCTATTAATAATGTCACACAACCTTATGAGGGAAAAATACAAATATCAGCTTTATCAAAAACATAAGGCACGAGCTAAAAAAATGAGGCAAGTTCAATCTCAAGTGAACCATACGCAGGAAAATGATGTTGATTGGAAGTCCACCATTAGAAACTTCCTAAGGCCTACTGTAATGTTTATTTTCCATCCAACCTATTAATAATGTCACACAACCTTATGAGGGGAAAATACAAATATCAGCTTTATCAAAAACATATATCCCTTAAAAAGCTTTCAATAGTAAGGATTCAATTCCCACTGTTTCTTGTAGTGTGGTCCACCTGAGAATTGGATTACTTCATTTTTTGTCTCATATTTTCTAATATATTTTTTAAAATAAATGGATGGCGTGGATGAAACAAATACATCGTGGTGAGGCTCATACGGCATTTACAGCGGCTAGGTGTTGGGTTCACCAGCCAAACCGCGTCGTGCAGAGCCTGCAACCTTTCTCTTTCTCGGGCTGCATGTAGCCGTTCGTATCGTACCAGTTCCGCCAACTGTCCATAAAATCGGATTTCCTACTGAGTTACTAGCAAGCTCTTATGGTACTATGTAAACTCTATTGGACCACCGTGAAGGTATCTTGTCTATCCACGCCGTCCATCCGTTTTTCCATCTTATTTAAGGGGTTGAGACCAAAATTTAAGCATACCCAAAGATACAGTGGACCATGCCATAGAAAACTGTTGGAATAATAACTTCCACCGTTGAAACCTTTTTAGGGCCCACAGTGATGTTTATTTCTCATCCAACCTGTTAATAAGATCAAAGACATGGATGAAGGTAAAACATAAATACAAACTTGATCCAAAACTTCTGTGGCTCCCAATAAATTTTCAACATTAGATGTTCAACTCCCACGGTTTCTCATGGTGTGTTCTACTTGAGGCTTGGATATGCTTCATTTTTAGTATCAAGCCCTAAAATTATCTGATAAAATGGATGGATGGAGTGGATAAGATAAATCATGGTGGACCCCACGGACTTTACTCCGTGCGCTTAGCGTACTGAGCTCAGTATGCAATCCGCTTTCACTGTCCACCACTATGAGTAGTGGTAGGACTGTTGTGGGCCCATATAGTGGTTGTATTTGTTTTATAAAAAATGCAATCGAGGAAGGGAGGAATCTTTTAATAACATTCTATCATTTCACACGGTGCTTTTTCCATCTATCTAATATTAGAATTTAAAAAAAGAAAAAATTAAAATTAAAATTCCCTGACTACTCTAAAACACCAAACCTCATCTTAGTTTTATCATATATCTATGTAACAAGATTTAGAACATAAAACCAAAAAGAACTAAGATTGGAAGAAATTAAAAAGGGCTTGAAGAGTTTTTTGAAGAGAAAATGTACAAATTACATAACATCTACAACCAGGCAAGAAGTTATGCCAAAATGATTAGACAACTGAAAAATAAAATTACAGTATTTGTTGAAATAGTTCCTTTTTAGGATTAACTTCTTTAATTCTTTTTTCTTTTTTTTCTTTTATTTCTACCGTACTGTTTTAAAGTTAGCTTCTTGCTTGCTACTTAATGTTTCCAATGTGATTTTTATACAGGAAGAGGGCAAAACATGCCTGAGATTATCAATATTCTTGCACATCGTGATGCAACTCAACGTGCCCAAATTCAAGAAGAATACCAAGCTATGTATTCTGAGGATCTCAAGCAACGTCTCTCTCAAGAGCTTGGATTTGCTGCGGATGTCAGTGAGAACCTTGGTGTGAACATTAGTGGGGGCTTTAATGGAGAGCTTTTCGGGCCACTTAGTAGCAATATTAAGGTATACATATATTTCATAAGCCCAAGAATGGAATTCACAATTCTTTCAAAATAGAATCTAATCTTATTGTCTCCATGGATGGCGGAACATAATATCTTAAGTGTTGCATTTTTTCACTCTATAGAATTTTCACATAAAATTTAGAATAATTTCCTAGTTTTACTATCTTAGAAAATAAATCATAGAAGGAAGAGGTATTATACAATGCTCAACAAAGAATTACTTAAAATTTGCTTAGGTTTTCTGTTCATGTAGGTGGGGAGGACCAAATGTGTGGGCCCATAAGATCTAATTTATTTACATATTTTAGGGACCTTCACACAAAGTCAGAGATGGACAGCCCATATCCAGCTGTTTGCCTAGCTACTTTGGAAGTGAAAATGATCTAATCATACATCAAATATTACGATTAAGATGGCCTTTAGACATGATCAACTATTTAAATTGTCTAAAGTTAATTGATCATTTATTTCCCTTCTAATTTTCTCTGTAGAGTTCTTTCGAATGATTGAGGGAGTACATATGCAATAAGACTTATCTTTTTTACATTTTACTTCAATCTCTCTCTCCATCTCCCTTATCCCCAATCATTTTCTCTCATTTCAGTTTAAATTCAAATTCGAACTTAGAGAGAAAATAGAAAGAGGAATATTCACTTAGAGATATTCTAAAGGAAAAATGTGTGAGACTCACCCACAATTAACCTTAAGCGTTCATATCCAACACATCTTACTTCAATCTCTCTCTCCCTCTCTCTTATCCCCAATCATTTTCTCTCATTCAAGTTTAAATTCAAATTCGAACTTAGAGAGAAAATGGAAAAAGGAATATTCACTTAAAAATATTCCGAAGGAAAAATATGTGGGACTCACCCACAATTAACCTTAAGAGTCTATATCCAACACATCATATTCAATCATATTATAATATATATGTGCACAATATAGATTGTCCATCTAACTCTTCATATAATAATCAAAATCAAAATATCATTATTAAAAGAAATAGAGGTATAGGACTAATTGAATATTATTATATTCTCATATGTGTTTGAATACTAAGCGAACACTTGACTAGCATTCAATAACGCAAGCTTTGTTATATCTGTCCTAGTTAGTATAATCACACTGCATTAAATTAATTCCTAATATGGAGTATTTTACTAATATATGTACTTATCTAATTTATTAAATTTATTTAAAAAACTCAGTTTTTCACAAACATCAGTTTAAAATCATTTTTAGAGTAATAGTATACTATATATAAAACTTTATCAAAACTCGAAACTAGCATGCAAATAAGTTATAAAGACATATAAGTCTTCAAGTACATACTAATAGTTTTAAAAGCTCGATATAGTTATCATACAGTCTTTCCATATATGTGTAATTTAAAATAGATCAAGTGACTTTCTTAACATAATTAAGTTAAACCAATTTAAAGGCATTTGTCATCGTATACTAAAATAGTAATACTCGATCTCATCCTCCTATACACAAGAGAAGAGTGACTAAGAATACAAAGGCATCCATATATCTGGCTACTTCTATATATAATGTACTGACTAGATCAAATTAAAGCATTATGTACATAATATATCAACACTATAATAATAATTTGAACAGTAAAGTAGACAACACTAGACATTTGTGAGATATATAATACTTAAATCATTACAAATAAGGTATAACTCATCTCATATCCTCACAACCTTACTTTTTAATTGGACCATAACATTAATCACATATAAGATAAATGAAAAAATTATTTCGACTTTGATTAGTCACATCTTCAATTTCTTAGGACTAAAGATAAATATGATGTATCATCACTTATATCCTTATTATCTATTCTACAAAATAAAGAGCAATTCACACCTCAAATATATAAAAACCACTTCAATTTGTACCTTTCCTATACATTCACTGTTGGTCTCCCCGTGCTAGTGAGTGATGGCTATCAATAAATATGGAGATCCTTAAAGATCACAAGGCAAATAATGATAATCTAATTATTCGAGTGAGTCAAGCAAGGCTTAATTGGGCAAGCCTATTCAAAATATCATTTACAACTAGCCCATGCTAGGCCCAATGCCAGCCCTAGTGGTGAGGCTACATCACGAGCGGTTTAGAAATCACCCAAAGCCATATAACCTACTTGTATTTACACGTAGGTAAGATGAAAATTTCTTTTAGTCTCAATAAAGTCACGACACTAAGAGATATTTTATTACCATATAAGATGCGTTTTATGATTGTACATAGAAGGTATGGATATAAGAATTCTATAAGCTAAGCCTTATTGATCAACGATCTAGATCTCCTTAAGGGTTGGATAGTGTGATCGAGCATTCCAATGGACCCCACTTAGTTGTGATTTATCTAAATTTGTGTAAGGGGTGGTGCACTATAAGTGTATCACACGCACAATATTCTAAATGGAATAGGATTGACAAATTCGTATAGAGCCTAAAGGGAGAGGAGTTTCAATGGGTAAACTCTTTAACCCTCTAAATTATATAAATAAGGTTGGGTCCTCAAGCCTACACGTGTGAAGCCTATTCATCTCATCCCGGTGCATCTCTAAAGGTGTAAGGTGCGAAAGATCCAGGCATTCACCTTCAACAATATCTTCCCAATCAAGTACACCTTTTATTCATTTTATTATATCTACATACTCAATATGCATATGTCGATCCTTTCAATTCTGCATATAAGATTTTATAGTTGGTATGAGAACCAACTGTGCATTGGCTATGGAAGATCTATTTAGAATTCGATTGAGAATTTTATTACAGTCCAAACCCACCATCCATGGACCTAGATAGGCCCAGATCTGGATCGTTCGTTAATGGTTTAATTAGGGCCAGAACGGGGCTATAAGCTACAGCATTCCCAAATCCCAAGTATCGTAAAGAATTTTTCTTACTTCAATGGTGGGCCTAATCACAAATGGTTGTATTAGATTTATCTCCATTGTATATAAGAGGTTTTGAAACCCCGATCAAGTATGGATTCCAACCAAAGTCTGATCCGTCCGGATCGATTATAAAGTCATCATAAATCAAATCTTGGACCCTTATAGAATAGCGGCATAATGCAAACTTCCGTCACTGGCTTTAATGCAGGGTAGCCATTAACATCAGCCCTTGTGTCGACATAGAGACCCAAAAAAGGGAAGAGGGGATGATACATGTTACGGGGTGATGGGTTTTCTTCCCCGACCCTGTAGTCATGGCCACCACTAACTTCAGGATCGGATTTGGATGATTGTGGCATTCATTAAAATTGGCAAAATAAGTAACTACCCATTTGTGTGGTTGAAA
Organism: Magnolia kwangsiensis; assembly: GCA_037074715.1. Taxonomy (NCBI): domain Eukaryota; kingdom Viridiplantae; phylum Streptophyta; class Magnoliopsida; order Magnoliales; family Magnoliaceae; genus Magnolia; species Magnolia kwangsiensis. The sequence continues at coordinate 14,950,771 of CM073586.1, forward strand.
CCGTTCTTTTGTTGCTATCGCCAACCCCTACAGTGATTAGAGGTGATCCTGCAGAATTTGGTCACATTGAGAAAATTTAAGAGCAGCAGCAAAAGCATACATGGTTTCCGACATGATAGACTTTATCCAGGGTTGCTGCCTTCTTCGACTGATGGCCAATGACGTCATTGTTTCCGGCGTCATCAGTGGCAGCATCTATCAACTTCGTTGTGCCAATAATAGTTATCCCATCAGTCGTTGCCCTTTAAGTAAGAGGCAGGTTGCGACGACTGCTATAGGGTTAAAGTTTCACCCTCCCTGTTCCCCATTGTTTCAGTTCAGGCAAGAACTCCTTCAAGGGCTTTTATTTTTCTTCTACAATAGTCCAGAACCCAACTGCTTTCGCTTTCTACAAGCCCAAGGTACATACCATTGATTTAAACTTACACATCTTTAGTACCCTGACGGGCCCGGTCGATGGACCAACACTCATTCTAGATTTTGGGTAAATCATATAAGTGAGTCAGGAGGTCCAGTGGGCCTTGTGTGGGCCATTAGATTGGGCTCACAACAATGGGTTATTTCCTTAGGCCTAGTAGCTTGCCATATGTAGGCTCATGTTTGGGGCCCACACCGACTTTTATTTAACCCAATTTTAGGCATATTTGACATCTCTTGAAGTTTATTAAATTATCTTTACTTTGGTTATACAACTACTTATATTTAAATGGATTGGTCATAGTTTAGGGTTTTAATTTTTTTTCAGGCTCAGGTCTAGATGCAGTGTGTCCAGTAAATTTTTTTTTTATAAACCTATTAATCCTTAAGCTCATTAATTGTCTTGTTTGGGGACGTTCCAAGCCCTTATATTGATTAATCCAAGCCCAACATTAGGGCATGTTTGATGCACATTATAAATCCTAACCTTAGCCATTATAAAGTTTGCCCTTAGGCCTCCTCTTTCAAGCTTGTTTACGAGCATTGATCTTTAATCTAGACCATCTATTTAGTTTATAATGAGTGCTTTATCTGGTTTATTCACTAGATGAATAATTCAACATCTAGAGCTTCCATCATGTGGACCTTGAGTATTGGATCTGAACTTTTCATTCTATGGATACTAGTTTATTGATCTGATTATTCATGTGAATCAAGTTAAACATTTTAATATAGACTATCTATCCTCAAAACATTAAGGGTCAAATATGGAAAACTCATTAAGGATATTTAGATCATGCAAAGTCTTAATTCAACTCAGTTGTGAGCTCATTACCCATATTACAGAAGCTAACATGGACCATTGATTTAAAAGAAAATGGAAAAGAAACATATCTATCTATTTCCTTTTAAGATCTCATGCATTTCAAACGATCAATGGCAACCACTTTCTGGGCCAAATCGAACTGCTTTTGATAATCCATTGAGGGCAGGATTATATTCGTAATCTTAAAGTCTAAATTTGTAGAATTGGATCCAGTTGTGCTAGCCATCATAGTGACCTCAATTAGTAAAGATTTTACTAATTTTGATACTTGATATTAGGATATAGTGGTAGGATTGCATATAGTTGCATTTGCGTTCAATGTGAACAGTGACAAAAATGCAAACGATCACTATTTGGTAGGGATGTAAGTGGTATGAAGTAAATGGTACTGGTGGCATAAAGTTGAGAGACCTATTTCACCTGCAAGTGCTAAGTGTCTCAAATTTACATGATCGACATTGCTTAATTCCATGTTCAAGAGAGTCGCATGCGTGTCATGACTACCTCTCACAGGACAAGTGATAATGATGTGACTAATTCTCGCCAGGATTGACTGGTTGGGCCCATTTTCATCATGGGCAATTCAATTGAAGGTCCCAATCAATTGAATTTATGATCATTTTACCTAATATTTAGTTTTATTTGTGAATAGTTTAAAGCAAACATATCAACTAATGTGAATATAACGTAATCAAGTTGCATTCTAATTCAATGCAACTTAGTTCTCCTTTTAACCAGGTTTAATAATCCCATAAGGGAAGAGTTCACAATCTTAGTCCTAGGGAGCATGGAAAATGACCTTACCTTAGAAAAGAGAGAAAAAGTCTAGATAAGGTTCAAAGTGCTCATCTAATAATCTTAGGATATAGACATAATAAAAAAATGAAAAGAAAACATAGTTCTAAAAAGGAATATTCAGGTTTTATAGCTGGTAATCAACCTGAAGATCGGTCAAGCAATAAATGGGTTAAGAAGAATAATAGCTTCTTCTATAAGAAGTCAAGCCATTAGGAAATAGACATCATTAAGTTTAAGCAGTGATTCAAAGAATAATAAAGATCATGTCCTTTTATGTTTTGGGTCAAATTTGATCGATGTGTTGGAAGTTTCTTGGTGGATAGATTATAGTACAACTATTCACATTTGTAATTCCATACAAAATATGCTATAGAGCTGACCACCAACTAATATAGAGCGATCAATATATATAGGCAATGATATTAAAGTAGACGTAGGGGCAATCGGAGTCTATAGGATTGGGTTAAAGTCAAGTCATATGTTGGATCTAGTAGATACATTTTATGTGCTTTCCAAAAGCACAATGTAGTCTCAATTTCTTGTTTAAACAAATCCGATTATATGTCTAAATTTGATAATATAAATTTTAGTATCTACTACGATTCGACTATGATTGATACTAACATTATGGTTAATAACTTGTACCAATTGGACTTGAATGCATCACACATCTATAATGTGAATGTTTTACATGGAAATAAAATAAGATCTAAGCGAAGACTAGACTATGAAAATTCCTTCATGTTATGGCACAACGATTAAGCTATATCTCTTCTAAGAGATTTAAAAAGCTGATGTAAGAAGAAATTCTTCATTCTCTAGACTTTTCTAACTATAAAGTATGTAAAGATTGTATTAAGGATGAACATACTAAGATCAGAAAAAAAAAGTGGAACTATGAGTATAGGACTCTTAAAAGTGATAGATACAGACATTTGTATCAATTCCCTACAGTATCTTGGAGTGGACACAAATATTTTATTATTTTTATGGATAACTACTCTCGTTTTAGACACATCTATCTTATAAATGAAAAATCAAATATCGAAGTAGAAAATCAACTCGATAAGAAGATTAAAGTCGTCAGGTCTAACCTATGGTGGTGAATACTATGGAAGATATGACGAATCAATTCGCAATCTAGGACCCTTCACTAGATACCTATAAGATTTGGCATTGTTGCCTTATACATCATGCCTAAAACCCCATATCATAATGGTGTATCTAAATGGCACAATCGCACCTTTACGGACATGGTGCGTAGCATGATGAGCAATTTGACATTGTCAGAATCTATGGGGTGATGCGATTAAAAGTACAGTTCATATTCCCCAACAAGGCTATAAGAAAAACCCATTTTGAGTTATAGAATGCAAAAAAACCAAGTTTCTAATATCTCCACATTTGCGGATGTCCTGTTGAGGCCAAAGCATCTAACCTGCATGAGAAAGCTCGTTCCCAAAACCATAACATTTTTATAGGATAACCGAAAAGGTCAAAAGACTATTAATTCTATCATCCTTTCCACTCCATTAGGATTATTGAAATTGAGAATGTCAGATTCATTAAATATACTGAAAATAGTGGGAGCACGAACATCAAAAATTTTGTTTCTATGTGGGTATAAATCCTGCAGTAGATCACCACTATGAACCTCTTATACAAACCATTGAGGAAAATCCAAATCACACTCAAGAAAGTGAGCCATTAGGAATATCTAAAATAGAGAAGAGGCTTGCGATTCCAGGCAATTACACCGTATATATACAGAAGCACGAGTTTAACATGGGGGTGGAAAAGGATTTTAAATCATTTACACAAGCCAAATAAAGTGCCCTTTCCGATGGATTGATGATATAAAAGATGAATTAAAATTTATGAAGGACAATAAAGTATGGGATTTTATTGAGTTACCCCAAGGAATAAAGCTGATTGATTATAAATGGATATTTAAAACCAAATGAGACTCTAAGGTTAATGTTAAAATATATAAAGTCAGAATTGTTGCCAAGAGTTTTGACCAACATAAATGCATTGATTTTAAGGAGACTTTCTCAACAGTATTAAAGAAAAAATCATTTAAGATCGTAATAGCTCTCGTGGATTATATGAATTTGGAGGTACATCAAATGGATGTAAAGACTGCATTTCTTACTGGGAACGTAAATGAGAATGTATACATGTAACAACTTGAAGGTTTTGCAGTTGATAGCTTAAAAAAATATGGTTTGTAGACTCAAGAAATTCATCTATGGATTGAAACAGGCGTCAAGATAATGGTACCTAAAGTTTTATGAAATAATTTTCTCATACAGTTTTGTAGAAAATACTGCAAATGAGTGTATCTACATTAAAATCAGTGAGAGCAAGTTTGTCATATTATTTTTGTATGTTAATGACATTTTGTTAGTGAGTAGTGACATTAGGATGATGAGCGATAATAAGAAATTCATATCTCAAAGGTTTGAGATGAAGGATCTTGGTGATGCTTCTTATGTCATCGGCGTTGAGATACGCCATGACAAATCAAGTGAACCGCTTAGCCTATCACAGAGGACATATTGATAGGGTACTTGAAAGGTATAGCATGTAAAATTGTGCTCTTGGACAATCACGTATTGTAATTGGTGATAAATTCGGCCAATTTCAATGCCTTAAGAATTAAATAAAAAATTTTCATACGCATCAGTAGAAGGGAACATCATGTATGCCCAAGCATGTACATGACCAAATATTGCCTTTGTAGTTGGAATGTTTGGCATTATCTCTCCAATACAGGTATGCATCATTAGATAGATATAAAGAAGGGGTTGTCTTACCTGTAAAGGACAAAGGACTTCAAACTTACGTATAGAAGTCTGACTATTTGAAGTTGGTTGGATACTCAGGTGCAAATTTTGCTGACTGTGTTGATAATAAGAAATCTGCCTTAAGTTATATCTTCATAATGGTGGGTAAAGTTGTTTCTTGAAAAAGGTATGAAACAGTCAACGATAGCTTCATCCACCATGAAAGTTGATTTTATTTGCTTATCATGAAATATCAAATCAGGCATTATGGTTATATTGTTTCTTCTCAGATTTGTGAGTATTGAAGCATATCTCAAAATCATTAAGAATTATTTATGTGATACCTCGACTGCAATTCAATTCTCTAGTAACAACAAGTATTCATCAAGGTCGAAGCATATCGACATCAAATATCTTATTATGAAGGAAATAGTATAGAATCATCTACTATCTCTGGAGTTTATCAACTCTAAGCAGATGATTGTGGATCCACTCACTATAAAGCTCCCCATCATGCTATTTTATGAGTATGTGACATCTATGAGAGTTATTGATCTTGTAGATGTATTCAGTTAGTGGGAGTTGAGTATGATCCATTTTTATAAACATATATAGATATCACATTTACAAAGTTTGATGATTCTAATATAACGTTTATTTTTACTTCTTTTCAAGTATGCAAAATATTATCTTGAGTAAGCATAACTAAGGTCGCGTCTCATTAGAGACATGTGAAAGCTCTTGCACCTCTTAAGGATAAGAACATATTATCATACTGCATATGTAATCCTTATACTACACTTCCTAGTTCATAATCTATATCATTAAGATTGGTAGTATTTATGACCATGCATAGTCTCACTTCACCAAGATTAAATGTTGTGATGGGTATCGCAATCCAATACAAGTGATCATGATGGACCAGATTGTAAAAGTGTTGCCTGTATTATCCAACAATTGCATTAGTTAACCATTTGAATGTTTTCTTTAATACTAGGACATTTTTAAAATGTTTTCAAAATTAATCATTAACATTGATCAATGTGGCGCAAGTGGGAGAATGTAAGAATTCTATAAGGTAAGCCTTTTTCATCAACGGTCTGGATCTTTCTAAGGGTTGGATAGTGTGATTGGGCATACCAGTGGACCCCAATCAGATTCATCTAAAATCGTATAAGAGATGGTGCACTACAACTATGTCACTTGCAAAGTATTCTAGATGGACTAAAATTGACAAACTTATATGGAGCTAAAGGGAGAAGAGTTTCGTTTTGTTTCAAACTCCTCAACCATCTAAAATATGTAAACATGGCTGGGTCTCCAAGCCTACACACAAGTGAAACATATTCATCTTATCTCGGTGCTTTTCTAAAGGTGCAAGTTGTGGAATGTCACAGCATTCGCCTTCAACAATACTTTTCCCAAATAGGTACGCCTTTTATTCGTTTTATTAGATATCCATACTTAATGTATAAGTCGATCCTTTCAATTCCGCATATAAGATTTTACAATGGGTCCATATGAAATTATTAAAAATATAAGAGTATTTTAAAAGGGAGGTTAGCATCCATTAAGAACCTAAAGAAGAGAGTTAAAATCATCTCAAAAATGGAATTCAATGAATCTAGGTTGATAATTTAAGTTGTCAAGCTTTTACTCAAGAGCAACTCTAAGACGAGAGTATGCCTACATCCTAGCAATCTAAAACATCAGTCTTATGGGCCCCTACATAGATAGTGGTCCTATAATTTCCCATATTGAAAGATCTTACCCGTTGAATTTATGACCCTTTTCTATTGAATATGAACCGGTAACATTTTTTTATTAACCATCTAACTTACAAGGTTTTAGTTAAAGGGTCACCAGGGGAGTTCCAATGGTCTAGATCACCAAGCAGTGGCCCACCCATACAAACTAGAGGATCAGATAAGTTTTTCTCTAAAATGTGTTTAACTTGGTTGTTTTGTCTGTTTCAGAAAGCAATTATGCTTTGGATGCTTGATCCAGCAGAGCGTGATGCAATAATAGTGGGCCAGGCATTAACATTGACGAGCCTTGATTTGACATCTCTGACTGAAGTAATATGTTCTCGCACTCCATCTGAGATACGACTATTTAAGAAAGCTTACTTTCAAAAATATGGTTCTCAAATCGACGATGATCTTAGCCTCAAAACCTACTTCTCTCACAAGAAGGTTCTCTCTCTCTCTCTCTCTCTCTCTCTCTCTCTCTCTCTCTCTCTATTTTTTTGTCTTATCAATATTATGCATCACTGCATTAGTTGGTCCAGATTAAGTGTCCTAAATCAAGAATCAGGATGCTTCACTGATCTAATGAGCCATAACATTAAAATTCGAGTGGACCACCTTATATGGTCAGGACCACTTAATAGATGACTTGGATCACTCACAAATATGCATTCAATCACATGGCATGCATTGTGTGGAGTATACATTCGCCGATTAAAAGACCTACAACAATATATTTTTATATATTTATAAATCGACTATAGTGACAGCCTTAACCCAGTTTTAAGATGGGGTGATTCATTCACCATATATGTTATGTGTGTATATATATATATATATATATATATATATAAATCATCCAAATATTGGGCCCCACTTTGGATGAATCATATCCTGAAAATAACTAAGAATGACTTTAACGGCTCAATAGAATGCTCTGGACACTTAATGTTGGGCCCGGGCCAGATCAAGAGGGTTGGTACGGTTGGAGAAAGTAAAGAGAGAGAGAGAGAGAGAGAGAGAGTGTGATGGAAGGTAGGGTTAGAGAAATAACATGAGTAGACGATAATTTTTATGTATTGTACGTGTTATAAAATTACCCTTACAAACCCTAATGGGTCACACTCTGCCAGGGCTGACATGTTCTTATAAAGAGTCTAAACCCAGCCCGATTGAGAAACGGACCTTAAGTTTGAACCTGAGCCTGGCCCTTGAGTTTGATACTCCGACCCAAACTCAGTCGCAACATTTTATTTGAGTTATTTGATAAGCTGGCAAAGTATGGCACTTGATATGCATGTAATCAAAAAGTTTACAATGCCATAATTAATAAAATAACAGAGTAAATTGTGAAACCCACATTCTATAATTCACAATATTAAGATAAAATTGGTTGAACAATTCTAACTTATGATTAGTGGACACTTCTGTGTTGAAATAGGATAGTTGGATATTTTCATTTTTAACCATCTAATATTAGTCGAATAATCCTGTAATGCGTACTTTTTATTCATGATGCATTGAAAGTGGGACCCATAATTGGGATAGTTTAATTTTGCATTATTTATATGTCATGTATGTAATTTCTTAGTACCAATATCTCCTCCATTACACCGCTGGAGTATCAGAGATTTTCTCCTTCTTTAGTGGGCCATGATTCAAGGAGGGACCTTAATGTGAGGGGATGAACACATGTTAGAAATTTCAATGGCTGGAGCACGTGTCATAAATCTATGTTATTCATTAGGTAAGATAACATTATAAACATACATGGACCCAAAAAAAATTAACATTCGTCCAACAATTAGGTTGGTCAAACTGGGAGCAGATTAGGTGTTACCCAAGTAAAACCTTAGAAGAGTTTTATCCTTACTATGTGGGGCCAACCTTGATGAATTTGTTGTATATCCATGCAATCCATTTAGTTTTTTCAGCTTATTTTACTACGTTAGCCCAAAAATTAAACATATTCAAATCTCCGGTGGACCACACAAGTGAAAAAAGTGGTGAATGACCATTAAAAGCTTGTTGTAGGCCATGAAATTTTGGATCAAGCTCATCTTTGTATTTTCCATTCATCCAGCCCTGGTTGACCTTATCAATGGGTTGGATGAAAAATAAACATTACGGATTTTCTTACAGTGGCCCTAGGAAGTTTTTAATGGTGGGCACTCAATCTCCACTATTTCCTATGGTGTCGTCCACCATAGATTTGGATTTGCTTAATTTTTGGGACACGTCGTAAAATGGGATGAAAAACGGATGGACGGTATGGATATACAATACACCATCAAGGTGGGCCCCACGGTAAGGGTAATAACACTTACTTGGCTCCCCTTGATGAGTAGCCTCACTTGATTTTGATGTATATTCCCAGTGCATAATAACTTGTCAATAGCCTTGATTTTGACACGTGTCATCCAGCTAGGAACCAGAGATACATGGGAGCTATCACAAGGCCCCACGTTCTATCAAAACCAATACTTTTAATCATTTAATGAAGTAGGAGATAATTTCATGACTTTTTAAAAAACTAATATAATAAAATTTATTTTATCATGAAGTTGTTAATTGCATGTTTAAATGCCGAACGGGACGAGGGAACGGTGGTCAATCAATCATTGGTGGAAGAGGATGCTAAGAAGCTATATAAGGATGGAGAAGGTAAATGGGGAACAGATGAGAAGACTTTTATCCGCATTTTCACCCAAAGGAATAGAGCTCATTTAGCTGCAGTCGCTTCTGTTTATCACCGTTTGTATGGGAACTCACTTGCAAAGGTACCTTTCTCTACCATTTTTTTCTTTAAAAGTTTATTAATCGGCATTATTTAGTATTTTATTAAATGATGGGAATGATGGAAATATAAAATTAACTATATTTTTTTTAGTAATTCTTTAATGTAAAACTATATTGTTATAGAAATATATTGTTTTACAAAATTTAATCATTAGAATTTTCTGCTCTTTCCCTTAACTCATGTTTTTAGTGTTGGAAAAAGTAAATGACATGTTGATAAAGGATACTTTGTGTATGAGGAAAAAATACGCATTTTGTTACCTTTCTTGGTAGTATGGTTGTATTATTTAGTATTATAGTGTTACCATTAAAACACAAAAATTATCAATAAAATATTGTCATGATTGATCTCTTTTGTGTGATTTCTCATTTATAACAAATGTTCCCACCATAATATATTTAGAATTTAAAAGATATAAAATTAGCTGGATTTTTTATAAAAAAAAAAAGTATATAGAGTACAATTGTAATAATAATAAGAGTAGAAATAAGGAAGTAATTAAGATTATTAACCAAAAAGTTTCTTAAACTGAACGCTCTCAATATCCTAAATTGATGGCTCATGAGAGTGGAAGGATTGTGGAGGGTGTTTGTTGGCCATATTATTCAAGCTAGGTGGAAGAAATAGAGATGTGCCTCTAGCGTTTTACACAGTTGTCATGTACCAATCAAAATAAAGAAAAATTTTTATAGGATAACTATAAGAACAACTACACTTTATGGGGCAAAATGTTGGGTAATTAAGGAACAACATGTTCATAAGATGAGCATAAATTAAATGTGGATGTTGAGATGGATGAGTGCAAAAGTGAGAAATGATAGAATTATAAATGAATGCATTTGAAAGAAGTTAAGAGTAGCACTAATAGGTAATAAAATGAGAGAAAATGGATTGCTATGGTTGGTCATGTACAATGAAGACTTAGAGCTGCGTCTATTAATTAGGAGTGAGTTAGTTCAAGTTGGAGCTTTCTAAAAGGGTAGGAGGAAGGCCCAAAAAGGAATGGGTGGAGATAGTAATAAAGACTTGATGACCTACGGTTTAGCTAAAGTTATGACCTTTGACAGAGTGGAATGTTAAAAGACACATGTAGCCAACCTCAATTAGTTGGGCGCTAAGGCTTAAATGATGACAATAACAATGATAACTAATAAAAAACTCCTAAAATTTTTAGGGTTTTTCTTTTAAAAGACTTTTAGTTCAATAAATAAATTTTTAAGGTTTACTCTTAAAAGATTTTTCATTCAATAAATGAATTTTACCATGAAAGTATAATTTGTGAAGATAAATGCAGTTTCTTAATTACTAAAAAGTATAATAATTTATTGCTTGCCCTCATGTTTTGGGTGGCTTCTTTCCATTTCTTTTTCTTCTTCTTTTCTTCTTTTATCCCTTCAAACCTGGGGTGTGTGCTCATTTTCTTTTCTTTTTCTTTTTTCTTTTCTTCTAAGGGGTCTTGACCCTCTTTTGCTTGTATCTCTTTCGAGCTCTACTCTGGGTAAATAAAAAGAGAGTTACTTCTTGCTTGCTTTTTTTAAAATAACTATAATAATTGAACAAGTAAGACATTCAATTGTGCACATGCTGAGAGATGCTTCTTTTCAAAAATCACCATTGAATCCATAAGAAGGGAGAAATCTCTATAATTTTTTTTTAAAAAAAAAGTAATATTATTGATAAAAGTCTATTTATAAAGTCATTTCATATGACTTAATAAGCCACATATCTTAAATTTATAACTTTTTTTAAATAATACTTTCCCTAAAATAATAAATCACTTCTAAATTGGCTCAATCCCTTTCCCTTGACTAAAAGGAATTTAGCCACAAACTAACAGCCCACGAGCCCCTTCAATGAATGTGGATAATTTGTTACCACAAATGTGTTTGTGACCATAGCCTCAATCAATAAAACAATCATCGTTTTTATCTATTGCATTGATTATAAAAAATCTTGTTGAAAGGCTTTGCACTTTGCCTAAGATAATACTTAATTCTTCATAACACCGCTCGTAGGATTGTTGATACCCGATCAATTATTAGACATCATTACCCAAGATAAAACATTACTCTAATAATAATAAAAACTCGCTTTGCGAGTGCTTAGATAAAAGAGAAAAGATCACCATATTCTTTGTAAAAATAGTTTTAAATCCACAAAGAGGCGAGAATCTCTAAAATTTGAGAAATAAGAGTGATATTATTAATGAAATTAAGAATGTTTCCAAAGCACTTTTATAATTCTTATATAAGCCTTAAACCATAAATTCATAATTTTCTTGGAATAGTAAATTTTTTCATAAATAGTAAATTTATTAAAAATAGTAATTAACTTATAAATTGAATTAACTTTTTTTACATGACTTCAATAAGGACTTTAAGATATTTCAAGACTCTTCAAACCCTAAAATAATAAATATTATAATTGACTAAAAATAGTAACATTTTACTAAAAACTTAAAATTAACCCTTCAAATGTCTTATTTTGACAAACACGTTATATAGTCAAATGTCCCTTGGCATTGGCTAGCACTTAAGAGTTCATTGATATCTTTTAAATTATATATTATATGCACCGAAAGTATAACCAGTCACAAAGTTGTGGTCATCATGAGTTATAATGCCCGCTAGACCCTTAGATCGAACTTTCAAGTAAGATTTCTTTCAATCCTAGCCATACACGTGATTGTCCATAACTTTATCCTACATCAACATGCATACATGTGTATGTACACACATGCATATTTACATATGAATATGTCTGTAACCACACGCGCTCATACATCTTAAAGAGATCCCACGTCCAACCAGTTGGACTACTAACTATCCAACACATGGGTAACTTGCATCCTATCAAGTGTACGCAACAGTCAACCCGTCCAAAAAGGTTGGCCCCACAGTGAGGCTCACCTTGCTTAAAAATCAGTGAATTTTTTCATTACACCTGCAGTTATCAGCTTTAGCAACCTGAAGTATGTTAAGGACTTAATGGATAGTTCAGATTGATTGATTGGACCATCTAACTAAACCTAGGCAACTAGGAGCACTATAACTTATAGTACTCTACGACTTGTGAAACAACATGAATACTAATTCTATGGAAATACATGCCTTTTTTCTTCATTTTCTGATAATTCTCAAGTAAATTCCTTCCTTTGCAGGCGGTAAAGAAGGAAACATCTGGAAATTTCATGTTTGGACTTCTTACACTCTTAAGATGTGCTGAGAATCCTGCCAAGTACTTCGCCAAGGTATCACACCATACATGTTGTAGTAGATATGTGTGCATTTACTATGCAATTAAACCCAAGCCCGGTCCATGACTGGGTCCAAAAACAAGATGTGGTAGCCCAAACTATTGTCCTATGTATATCCCCCACCCTAAATAATTCAATCTCATCTAAAAATTTCTCAGGTGTTGTACAAGGCCATGAAAGGCTTGGGGACAAGCGACACGACGCTGATAAGGGTAATGGTGACAAGGGCTGAGATCGACATGAACTATATAAAAGATGAATATGCAAAGATACATGGGAAGTCGTTGCGGGATGCAATACAATCCGATACATCAGGCGACTATCGTACCTTCCTCATTTACCTTTCCGGCCCAGTCGATGCTCCATAATTAAATGGAATTGTGTACAAAAAATCGTACTTTGTGTGTGTTGACGTCAAGGTGTTTTGTTTCCATGCTCTTCTTTTCTCTCTTTTCTTCAGTTTTCAACTATGAGTGTCATTAAGGGTTTACACATAAGAGTGTTTGGAATGCTCCAAAAGTAGTTTGTTACTGTTTGGAATTGTTGTTTTTGTGTACTATGGGATTGTGTATTTGACTATTAAAAGCTAGTGCATGCTTTTATTGGTTGTGTTGTTTTAAAAATGAAGAATGATAAATGATCTCAATCTACCACACTTCCTGGCCTCCCACACATAGGAACATATGGTATAAAAGATCCAAGCTAGTAATTAGAAGGGCCAAACCTTAGCCTAATAAAATCACTAGATGCGACCTGCGTGCTAAATAAACTAGATGGTTAAAAAGAAATTGACAGACGGCTTAAACTCATATGTACACAATACAAATCATATTCGGGTTGTAAAAACAAGACCGGGCGCAGGACTCAGGACAATGGAAGACCAAACCCGATTAGAATGGTCCAGGAACTGTCTGGGATGACCACAGCCATACCTAAAAGCTTGGATCCGACCAAATACTTAACAAAACTTTGGAAGTTATGTTTAACCTACAATGCCATGTGTGAGGCCCACCATGATGTTTTCAGGACATCCAATCTGTCCATCATGTGCGCTTCCTCGATTTCCTGTCCTCCGAAGATTAGATCGATCCAAAGCTTAAGTGGCTCCCCGCCATATGGAATGATTGGATTGGGACACCCACCATTAAAATCCTTCCAGACTGTGTGGGGCCCAACGTTTATCGTATGATTTTAGAAGTTTTAGGCATGATTTTACACCGTGTGGCCCACCAAAAAAATAATTAGCAGCCTCATAATTTGTATCCAGGAGAACAGGAGTGGGTGCACATGATGCACGGATTCCATGCCATGCACACATTACATTGGGCCCCACAAATTTGTTGTGGGTAAAGCTCAACCTACAGAGCTTCTCAATGGCCAATGAAAATACTCTCTCTCTCTCTCTCTCTCTCTCTCTCTCTCAATATTTCAGACACAATGCAATCTATTAACAAAGTTAGAAGTGCAAAATACATTCTCAATTAGCTTCTTTCCATTGGGGTTAAGTGCTTCTTACTCTCATCTAACTATAAGCTATTAATGATTCTCTCCTTAGAAGAATTGGAGGACATGAACTTCTTGAGCAGCTCGATCATGGACCGCCCAATCTGGACTGTGGGGTCCACGTTCGCGGCCTCCATGAACGTGGCATGGATCCGCAGCGCCGCTTTGATGCCCACTCCAAGCCGGACCTGCTTGTCCTTGATCGCCTCTTCGCACAGGCCGCACACCCACGTGCCGCCGAACTGCTCCTCGACCCGCCCAATGTAGCCTATGGTGCACTCCTCCCACATGCCACAGCACCCGCATTCAACCCTTGTTACTACCTCATTGCTTCCCATTGCTTCTTCTCTCAAATGCTCCTACTAGTAGCACTCGCAGTGGGATTCACCTCTACTACTGCCATTAGCAGATCCACTAATATAGCTGTTGTTGTGGGACCTACTGCTAGTGGGGCCACTTTTCTATGGACCCACTTCCCTACTTATGCCACTGCTCCCTCTCGTTCTCTTCCTTTTGTCTTGTATATATAAAGCATCATGCAATGCTAGGGTTGGGAATTGCACGCCACACTTGTGCTTTTCGTTTTTACTAGTGGGGCCCACTTTCAGGTGATGGGGAATGTTGATATGATGGGACTCACTGTGGAGAATATTGGTGGGACGATTGCATCTTAGATGATGATCTGAACCGTTCATGTTGGTATTACTTCCTTACAAAAGCTTTGAGGTTATAATCATGCTTCATTCATGATCCTGACCTTGGACTCTTGGATTTGAACATGAGCCATTGAAATTTTGCAATCTTTTAAATGCATGATGCATAAATCTTTCTTGGGATGGCTTTATGGTATAAAATCCAAAACAGGTGAAAAATATACCGCAGCAGTAATAAGGTGGGCACCTTTCCTGTCAAATTCCACCATTGATTGGACGATTTAGCGGTCAAATATTGGGATTTTTATTATAAAAAATCACCTAATTAATATAGAATTTTCATTCGGCTTCTTTTTTTAAAAAGCTTTTCAAAAAGCTACCTCTACAACCCGTATGATTATTATTCCACTGCCTTTATATTTCTTTAATATAATAGCCGGTTGGGTGGGCATGTGATCAAATAGTTTGGCTGCTTGGGTGGGCCCCACTATGATATTACTCCATGTTAGTCTAAGTACCCTAAAATCAGCTTCATCTATGATTCAGGTAGAACACATAATTGGAAATAATGCATGTGTAGGGCAACTCTGTCCCCCAAGCTACTTCCATTAGTCTGGCCTACTTGAATCACAGATGGATATCCTTGTGTGGAAGCTAATGATTAGAGTGAATTTCATATAATTACTAGGGTGGACCTTGTAAAAATCAAAAGCATATGTGTTTCTCCTAATTGTTTTTTCCCTTGTGGCCCACCAAAATCACATGTTCGCTTAATTCTGTCTTTGAGCCTAATATGAGATTAAATAACTAATAGTCGGAGTGGATCTTACATAAACATCACAATATGCCCTATCATGTTAAATTCAAATCCACGTTCTAAACGGAACGATGCTATTACTTATTTTTGGCTGGGCATACAGTGACACGTATGCAAAATCCACTCGTGCATAATCCATGTTTAGAACTGATGTAGAACGTGTCACAGAGATATTCCCAGCATGGATGAGCCACAAGGAGATGGACCGTGAATTGACCATAACTTTTGATCCGGGTATCTTTACGGGGCGTACAACCTGTCAATCTTTACTGAAACGGGCCATCTGAGGTGAACTGACCCACAAAGTGGGTCACATCTGTCCGTTTCATCAGAAAACGCGCGCTTTCAGCTTAAAAACGAATTTTTAGGAAAATTTTACTATTTTTAGTAATTCCGATTTTTTTAAATATTTTTAGAGTTTTAGATTTTTTTTCTTTCTAGAAAGAAACTTTTAGTTATACTAGGACTCTTCTAGAGAAAGTTTATTTGTAATTTTTATTTTTAGAAATTAGACCTTAGAAGAGTTTTACTAGAATTAGGATTCTAGTTAGAATTAGAATTTTGCTATTTTTGGTAATTACGAATTTTAGTTTATCTGTTTTCTTTATTTAATGGTGTAAGGAGACACATTAGACAATTATCAATGAATCATCAATTAATTTCGAATTTATTAGAGTTTATTCCTATTCTCTTGCTTTCTTTCCTCGTGGATTCGAGAAGTCTCTGTGAGGAGTCTAGAGAAGCTCCGTGGATTCGGAGTAGTTATCCTTGAGGAAGACGGTGTTCGACCTCATCACGTTCATCCTTGCGTCAATTTGGTATCAGAGCGAGGTTTTCCCTCGGGCCGATGGCAAATAATGAAGGTATGAATCAAAATCCTGTGGACGGTGATCCAGGAATTCGTTATCTTTTGGAAAGAATGGAAGCTTTCCACCGGGAGAGTCAGTTGACCATGCAAGGGCTGCAGGCAACCCTCAACCGTATTACGGATGCGCTGATTCCGCCTCGAGCTCAAAGTGATGCTCAACCACCTATGGCCGCTGTACGACACAATCTCAATTTTTGCAAGGCACCATCAGATGATGGTTCATCACAGGCCACCACTTCGATTATGAGGAAGTCGTTATACATGCCAAAGGTAGAGATAGAATTAGAGAGAGACAACATCTTTCGAACAAGGTGCACTGCATACAAAAAAGTCTGCAATGTGATCATCGATGTAAGGAGCGATAAGAATTTCGTGTCAAAAATAATGGTGGAGAAGCTACAACTGAAAACAGAAAGACACCCATCTCCGTACACGATTGAATGGATCAAAGAGATCAACAAAACAGAGATAACTGAACGATGTCGTATATCTTTTTCCATTGGTAAATATTATAAGGATGAAGTAATGTGTGACGTGGTCGACATGGAAGCTTGTCACCTATTACTTGGTCAACCCTGGCAAAATAATATTAATGCTACACATAGAGATCGGGATAACTTATATATTTTCTTTATTAAAGATGGTAAAAAGATTATCCTCGCCCCTATGGGAAGGGAGAACCAACCCAAGACTTCTAAAGTTGAGGAACAGTCTCTCACAACTGAACAGGCTTTTGTTAAACAATCTGAGGAAATAAGCGATATATATCCATTAGTTGAAAAGAAAGAATATATGGAGCCTGTGAATATCTCAAAAGATTTGAAGCCGATGTTACAGGAGTTTAAGGAGATTGTGCTCGATGAACCCTCTAATAAATTACCTTTCATACGAGATATATAAAATCACGTTGATCCCGTCTCAGGGGCAAGTCCGCCTAATTGCCCACATTATCAGAAAAAATATGAGATCTTAAAGAACGATGTGAAGGAACTGACCAATATTAGTCAAGTCAAGGAAAGTATGAGTACATGTATTGTGTCAAATGTGAAGGAACTGATCAATATTAGTCAAGTCAAGAAAAGCATGAGTACATGTATTGTGTCAGCTCAAGAGCTTAATGTCAAGTACGAAAAAAGGGATAATGAGCATCGGCGTCAGAAGTTATCTCAGACTTATGTGCCAAGTCTCTTACGTAACTCGAGGATGAGTTTTTTTCAAGTGGAGGGGTCTGATGTAGAACGTGTCACAGAGATATTCCCAGCATGGATGAGCCACAAGGAGATGGACCGTGAATTGACCATAACTTTTGATCCGGGTATCGTTACGGGGCGTACAACCTGTCAATCTTTACTGAAACGGGCCATCTGAGGTGAACTGACCCACAAAGTGGGTCACATCTGTCCGTTTCATCAGAAAACGCGCGCTTTCAGCTTAAAAACGAATTTTTAGAAAAATTTTACTATTTTTAGTAATTCCGATTTTTTTTAATATTTTTAGAGTTTTAAATTTATTTTTTTTTCTAGAAAGAAACTTTTTGTTATACTAGGACTCTTCTAGAGAAAGTTTATTTGTAATTTTTATTTTTAAAAATTAGACCTTAGAAGAGTTTTACTAGAATTAGGATTCTAGTTAGAGTTAGAATTTTGCTATTTTTGGTAATTACGAATTTTAGTTTATTTTTTTTCTTTATTTAATGGTGTAAGGAGACACATTAGACAATTATCATTGAATCATCAATTAATTTCGAATTTATTAGAGTTTATTCCTATTCTCTTGCTTTCTTTCCTCGTGGATTCGAGAAGTCTCTGTGAGGAGTCCAGAGAAGCTCCGTGGATTCGGAGTAGTTATCCTTGAGGAAGACGGTGTTCGACCTCATCATGTTCATCCCTGCGTCAAGAATTAGGAAATCAAGTTGACTGGTTAATAAAGTAGCCCATTAGATGTCACTTTAAAATTTAGGCCTGGAAAATCAGGCTATTAGTAATTCAGGTGGGCCATACCAAGGGAAGCAGTTTGGAAGGTGATCACTGTCCTGTACATTGTTTATAATCAAGTGGTCCATCCAAATCTCGGATGTGGCGATATTTAGTCAATTGATCAAACATGAGGTGAAACATCTTATGATCGGAGTGAATTTTGTAAAAACATTATGGTAAGGCCTACCAAGCAGTTGGCGCCCCTTCTAGAAGAAGGCAGTGAAATGATAATTACATGAATTAGTGACTAGCATTTTGAAAACCTTTTTAAAGCGGGGGTAACAATATAAAAACCATATTTAATGGGAAACTTTTTGAAATTCTCTGAAGTATTTAAACTTTTGTTGAGTGGATGGGAGGCCTTGCCTACTAGTACACAAAGGAAGCATTGGAACACCATACACCTTCCAGGGAGCGGATTAGGTGTTATCCATGTGCTGTATATCCACGCCGTCCATTCGTTTCTCCCGCCGATTTTAAGATGCGATCCCAAAAATTTAGCAGACCCAATTCTCAGGTGGACCCCACCACAGGAAACAGCAGTATTTGAGTGCTTCACCATTAAAAATTCCAAAGGGTCCATAGTAAGGTTTTAGTAATGTTTATTTTCCATCCAATCCGTTGATAATGTCAAGAATACCTGTATGAATGGAAAATACAAATATCAGCTTGATCCAAAACTTTTCTTGCCCACAAATGTTTTTTAAAATTTTTAATAGTCATTCATCACTGTTTCTGTAGGTGTGATCCACCTGAGATTTGCATACTCTTTAAGGCTTATGATCTCATCCTAAGATGACTTTAAGGTTTATGATCTCATCCTAAAATGAGATAGAAAAACAGACGGACGGTGTGGATATACAACCAATACATAAAGGTAGGCCCACATGGTTAAGGTAAGAGCCACTAATGTGATCCCAAAAATTAAACAGATCCAATTCTCAGGTGGACCCCACTACAGGAAAAATCGGTATCTGAGTGCTTCACCGTTAAAAATTGAAAAGGACCCGTACATCACGGTGGCCACTCAAAGCTCCTGCCCGTTCCCAGCTGGAGACGGGCGGAGGTAGGACGCAATCCACGTCCTTATTAGTAGTGCTGTCAACGGGCGGACCTGGACTTGGTCTCGACCACACTTGTTAAAGATTAGGGCCGTTCATGAGTAGAATACATTGTGAACATGCTCTACAGAAGAAGCAAAATGTTAGTCCTTGCACCAGACAATGTTCAAAACTCAACCACATCCCTTCTTCGGGTGGGCAATAATTCTATTTTATTATTTATGCTGCCATACATTTGTTTTCTTTGGTGTGGCCCACTCGAAGAGAATATTTAGTTAAATATTTTGTAAGGTGGTCCTCATGGTAAGACAAACCCATTGAACGGATTAGATGTGGGGCGAGTAAAACATGTAAAGAGTTATGCCACTAACTGCTGCAAGGCCAGTCAAAGGAAGGATCTTCTACAGAGTAAATTCTGTGTGGCCACTGTGATGTATGTGCCTTATCCACACCGCCCATCCAGCTTACCAGCTATTTATGGCAAATTAAAGCATATTCAAAGCTAAAGTGGACTACACCACAGGAAAAAGTGGCAATTGAATGCTACGGTTGAAAACTTATAAGGGCCACAAAAGTTTTGGACAAGCTGATATTTTTGTTTTCCCTTCACCTATCCACGTTTGTCTGACCTTGTGAACATGTTGGATGACAAATAAACATCATTGTAAGCCCTAAAATAGTTTCAACCGTGGATGTCATTATAAGCACTATTTCTTGTGATGTGGCCCACTTGAGCTTTGGATATTCTTTAATTTTGGACCCATGCCCTAAAATTAGCTGGTAAAATGAATTAATGGTGTGGATAAGACACATACATTAGGTTGGACCCCACAGAGTTTACTCGGCAGGCAATCGGCGTCCAACAACAAACAAACAAGGAGGGTCGTATATAAAAGAGCAAAAAGGTAAAAAATGATAAGATCAGTGGGATATAAAAGGTTTTAAAAAGAGGGGAAGGAATGAGAACATGAAGCTAGGTTTTGAAGCAGCAGTTTTGTGTGATGATCGGTGGACACATGTGATTGTACGGTAGTGATTCACGTGCTTTGAGGAAACAAAATAATAGACAATGGATGGAGAGGGGCTCGAGGTCGTTGATCTATGCGGTCCATCAATGGATTTTCTACTCTCTATCATTATATTCTTTCACGAGGAAAGACCGACGGAATGTCCTTGTCAGGTGACGTAAATGACATGATACACTGTAAGGGTATCTATCATCTTTGGGTTTGCGCCTAGACCCTACAGCACGTTGTCTGGTCCAAGAAAGATCTGTTGAGCCTCCGAAACGAAATTGGATTGCGTGCTGAGCTACTGTAATCTCTTACTATATCGAGTAAAATCAGCTAGACTAACCTCGAATGTATGTGGTCTATCCATCCTGTTCATCCATTTTTCTTTCTAATTTAAAGGGTTGAGGTCAAAATTGAAGCACATTCAAGGATCAAGTGGATCATACCACTTAAAACAATGGGCCTCACAGTAATGTTTATTTGTCATCCAACCTATTCATAAGATCATACGGACATAGATGAAAGTAAAACATAGATATAAGTATTAAGATTTATGCTACGGAATCACACAAATATGGATGTATGATAGCAATCCAAGAGCATCGAGCAAACACAAAAGAACACACAGATTTAACATGGAAAACCCTTGCAGAAAAAAACCACAGCATAAAGCGACAAATCTTCATTATAAAAATAGAAATTACAAAAAGAAAGGACTTGTTAAGATGTGGAGTCACATATGGAAAGCCACTTAACCAGTCGAGTGTCCTGCTCGATCGGTCGAGTGGCCCACTCGACCAGTCGTAGACTAGCTCGACTCAAAGTCCAGCGAGCATCAATTTTTTGGGTTCCAAGGTGCTTGACTGGTTGTGGCCCATGCTCAATCGGTCAAGGGGTCCGCTCGACCAGTCAAGGTTACGTAGATTCGTTTCCGGATTTGATGCAGACTGCGGATTTTTGAGTTGGCTTTCGCAAGGGTGAGAAAGGGAAGTTGCCTAAACTATAAATAGGTGTCCTTAAGGCTTTTATAGGGTATGAGAAATAATTATAAGGTGTGGGTAAAAGGTTTTCTCTATACTTTCAAGTGAGATGTTAGTATATTGCCTTGTAATCTTCATTTTTCTTCATAGTGCAAGTTTGCATCCGTAGTTTTTTACCTTTATTGGGGTTTTTCCACGTATATCTTGTCTTATAGTTTGTTTGGAATGTTTTAATTCTTCTTCTAGTTTATATTTCTTCCTATTTATCATTTGTGGGTGAGATCGGAGATTGAATCTCGGTTCACTACGTTGTTAGCGTACTACGCAACAACTAATATTAGAGCTATTGGTTTAGTTCTATTGGGAGAGATGACGGAAGAAGGAAAAACTATAATTGAGAAGTTTGAAGGTTCAAACTTTGCCTTCTGGAAGATGCAGATGGAGGATAATCTATATCAGAAGGACCTTTATATTCCTCTAGGAGGAAAAGATAATAAAACAAAAAAGATGACAGACGATGAATGATTTTTACTGGATAGGAAGGCTTTAGGAACGATCTGACTCTCTTTGTTTAGGAGCGTCGCCTTCAATATATTTAAGGTGAAAACTACAAAAGAATTAATGTAAGCCCTAACCACTATGTATAAAAACCCTCTGCATCCAACAAGGTTCATCTTAAGAAACAGCTATTCAATATAAAGATGTTAGATGGTGGGATCATGGCTGAACATCTAAATAAGTTCAATATAGTCACGAACCAGTTGGAATCCGTTGGTATTATTTTTTAGGATAAGGTCAAGGCGTTATTGATCTTGTCCAGTTTACCAGACAGTTTGGATGGTTTAGTGATTGCTGTGAGTAATTCTTCAGGGTCGATAAAGTTGAAATTTGATGATGTGGCTAGTCTAATTCTCAGCAAAGAATCTAGAAGAAAGGCATCGGGAGTTTCAGAGAATTCAGAGAATGCTCTAAACATTTAAAGAAGAGGAAGATCGTTGAACAAATGAGGCAATAAGCACGGACGTTCTAAGTCGAGGAAGAAGTCCAAGGAACCGAAAGACAAAGACGAGTGTTGGCATTACAGGAAGAAGGAGCACATGAAACGTGATTACATGGTGTTCAAGAAACAAGAAGGAAGCTCTCAAGGTGGGAAGGATTCAGTGAATTTATCCGAGGAGAGTAACACAGAGGCGTTGATCTTATCTCTTGAAGCGAGGAATGAGTCTTAAGTTATAGACTCGGGTGCTTCATTTCATGCCACTTCGTGTAAGAAAGTTCTGCGTGATTATGGGTCAGGTGACTTTGAGAGTCTACCTGGGTGATAATGAGTCATGTAGTATCGTTAGAAAGGGAGAGTTAGTATAAATTAGAAAGACGGAACGGTTTTGAAATTGAAGGATATCAGACATGTACCAAGTTTGAGACGAAACTCGATCTCAGTGGGGCAGTTGGCCAATACCGGTTTGTAGACACTGAAAAATCGGCACCCACGCTGATTTAAATGTTATGGTTTAGGTGATGGGGGTGACGGGCTGATTTGTTGATGTTGGAGTCGCTACTAGCCGAAAAATCTCGAAATCCTGCGGCTAGCTAGAACCACGGAATACGCAAGGTGAGGGAAATCCGAAGACTTCTCTACCGTAAATTAACTCCTGGTCTGCGATCCGAGATTCCGGGTAAGGGACCTCGATTACAAAGAGGGAAGGTGTTAGGCACCCTCTCTGCCCATACGTATGTATGGTCACTGCTTAGTGTGGTAAACTAATCTCAAGGGGAAGATGGATGTGGTCAGGGTAGGACTAGGCATACACGTAGATTTCTGATATGACAAGATCCGATATTTCAGTAAGCCACAGAGCATACATCCAATGGTGTGTTTAAGAGGCGGATGTGATGATGCTTATGCAACGACTAAAATAAATGGACTAGGTCACTAGGAATTTCTGATGTGACAGGATCTGATATACGGCAAGCCACAGAGCATACGTTCACTAAAGATCTAGAGAAGCAGGGTGGTTGAGAAGGAAATACATGTCATGA
The DNA here is from genome assembly GCA_037074715.1 of Magnolia kwangsiensis. NCBI lineage: Eukaryota > Viridiplantae > Streptophyta > Magnoliopsida > Magnoliales > Magnoliaceae > Magnolia > Magnolia kwangsiensis. The sequence continues at coordinate 14,974,316 of CM073586.1, forward strand.
TGAATGCTTATATATAAAAATGAGTATTTTTTTGACGTGATCTTGAGTAGGTTAAAACATAAACTGGACCATGATCTAATCTGAGCTAAGCTTATGGGTTGGAAAGGTTGAGAGGAAGGTTAGAAGGGTGGCTGAAAAGATTAGATCTTTGAAGACTTGGGAGCTCCTTCCTTTTCCTTCACTCTCTTCCTTGCTCTCTCTCTCTCTCACTTTCTCTCTCTTGTATGAAAAGATCTCCCTTGTTGAGGCCCCCCTTTGAAATGAGAAGAGGAGAGGGCTATTTATAGCCTTCTCCAATGGCATTTTCGTAATTTTTAGATTTGAGAGGGGTAAAGGGTGAGGTGGCAAGTGATAATTAGTTGTGGAGAGAGGAATGCCACATGGCACTCTCTCATTTATTATGGGGGGTGGTAAAAAGGTAAATAATGGAGTTTGGAAGGGTAATTTTGAAGAAAAGTTGACTTTTGGACGCTGGGATAGCTGTTTGCACGCGGGCGGCAGTCGAAGTACCGCAGGCGGTAGTCAGACTGCCCGGGCTCAGTTCAGGCCGGTTTCATGCATGCGAGCTTTGTACAGCGTATGGGTTCGTCCAGTTGTCTCCTTTCGGGTTTTTCAGCTCAGAAAAGTGGGTTTCGGCTTGGGTAAAGGGGATCTGATCATGGTATAGGGTATAAACGGGGTTATGTGCATGCTGAACGATTTAAATCAGGGTTTTCAGTTACAGATTGGGAGTTTGGGGACCTTAGCTTAGGGTTCGGTTTAGGCTAGGATTAGGGGTTTGGTTTAAGGTACGATCATGGTTCTCGGACAATCTTAACCTTCTCAAGATGTAACCTGGGTGGGGTGTCTACAGATGCCCCTCTTTGACCGAGGTTGTGAGCAACCGAAGGTCAAAGCGAGTGAACACCCCACCCTTCTGGTCAAAAAAAAGGGAATGATTCAAATCTGTCGCCTGCTATTGTATCACTGTCAGTTGATTGTTTGGAAAAGAGATGACTTGCACATATCACAAGGGTTGAGAAAAATATTGTGATTGTCTCCTACGCATTCGTCGCGGCTTTACGGATCCCCAATCACAACCCTTTCATGTCTGATTGTTACTAGCATTGGAGGATAAGTCTGAAAAGTAAGGGCCTCTGTGCATTTGTCACGGCTTTACGAGGATTCGCGTACTGTTTGGTTTGTGGTTCCTTTGCTACGTAATTACCCTAGGAGTATTCGGTCTGTTTAATTGTCAAAGTGCTTAGCTGCCCTGCGTGTTGGTGCGGCCTTACGGGGAACTCACTATGCCAACTTGGACTCAATTAAAATTTTCAAACATCCCGGACTAGGTATGTGCGAGTAATCTGTTGCCATGCAGTCCACTGATTTTGATACTTTGGTTATAATGGATCGTTGTCACTTCAAGTTTGATGGCTCTTTCCAGAGATGGATCCACTCATTTTACTAGTATTCGTACGACTGTTCAGATATAGAGATCGAGTCAATCGTACATGTATTACGTACGGATTCGATCGTCCTTCGGGGAAATCAGAAGATTTCGAATCTTATTTAGCTATGTGCCCTGGCCGCAACTGGAGAATATGGAAGATTCCTCAGTTTACTATGCACCACGTGCATTTAAAAAAAAATTATTTAAAAACTATTCCCTTTGGAGCTAGACTGCTTGGGGGATTTTATTTGAAAATATATATTTTTATTAAAAATATCCGTTCGATTTCGCGGGTGGGCGTCGTTGTTCGGTTTTTTATTTGTAGAAAAGTTAGATGGCCTCCACTAATAAATCAGTGGGGCTAATGGTTTGAAATATTTTTGGATTTTTGAAAGATTCGTCTGATCTCAAGGATGGCCGTGATCGTCTAGTTTTTATTTGTTCGAAAAGTCTGATGGCCTCCACTAATAAATTAATAGGGCTAATAGCTTAGAAGAAGCGGACCCTTTTAAGGCTCTACTTACTAGGGATTTATTTTGTGCTTATTTTGACAATTTTTGGAATTTTTGGGATCTTTTCTTAGAGATTTTGTTTTGGAATTTTTTCTTGGAGATTTTTTTTAGGATTTCTTCTTGGAGATTTTTTGAAAAGGAGGCTATTTTGGTAGGTTTTGAAGACTTGGGGACTATTTTTTGAAAATTTTGAGAGCCTGGGATTATTTTTGAAAAAAATTTTGGGCATTGTCTAATGGTTAGAAGCAAAAACCGGTTGCTTCCAACTGCCCTAGGGGACAGCCCGCTGCCCCATGCACACTTTTGGTCGGGTGGCGGTCGCTGCAGTCCGGCTACCGCCTGCACGTCATTTGGACCGTTGGTCGGTTCATTGCACTAGTCCGTCCGGTGTGGCCTTCTCCTCTATTTGATTCTTGCAGTTGGGACGTCCAGGGACCCATTGTAGTCCCTGGAGCTATCTTGGAGAAGTTTTCTTAGCCCATTTTCTTACATTTTCCTCCTTTCCATTTCAAGTAATCTTAGCCCCTAAACCTCTGCTGGATCTTTGTGGACCACCCTATCGAAGAGCTTTTAGTGGGCTAGATTTTTCCTTGGGTTGGGAGAGTGCCATGATCAGGACCATTGGATCATCCGGATTTGATCTAAACCGTTGAATCTTGTTAAACCTATTTGCTTAGGCCAAGTAGTTGGCTGGACTATGACTGTATTATTTTATTTTATTATTTATTATTTTTTTATGGAGTGGGGTGTGATAAGAAAAGGGCCCCACCCTTTATATATATATATATATATATATATATATATATATATATATATATATATATATATATATATATATATATATATATATATATATATATTGTGGGTGATGATTTGAATTGTTGAATGAACGATCTGGGGCCATTTGTGTATGGATGATCTGGGGCTCACTCAGATGCGTTGGTGGCATGGATTGTGATAGTTGGGCATTTTTTATGAAGGATGGACGGGTGGGATTTGCAAAGTGGACCCCACATCATGCTCCTGAACGATCCAGATACATGGATTGGAGTTTTGATGAGGATGGTCTCTGGAAAGAATTTTTTGGAAGATGGGACTTTGAGATGGGCTTTTTGAAAATGGGCCTTGGGCTTTTGGGAATGGGCCTTTTGCAAATGGGCCTTGGACATTGGAAATAGGCCTTGGACTTTAGAAATGGGCCTTGAAATGGGCCTTGGACTTTGGGAACGAGTCTTGGACTTTGGAAATGGACCTTGAAATGGGCCTTTGTAAATGGGCCTTGGACTTTGGGAATGGGCCTTGGACTTTGAAAATGGGCCTTGAATTTTGGAAATGGGCCTTAAAATGGGCCTTTGTAAATGGGCCTTAGACTTTGGAAATGGACCTTGAAATGGGCTTTTGGATTTTGAAAATAGGCCTTGAAATGGGGTACTTACTCAAATACTTTGTATGTGCAGCATGCCTCGACGTAGTAAAAATGAAGCTAGCTCCTCACGTCAATCAGCCAATCCATGTTATGTACCCCGTGAGGGCCGACATTTTTTCGACATTGCCCGAGAAGGTGGTGCGCCTACTGTTTTGAGAGGGCGTGGGGTCAGGATGCACTATCTTGATTGGTTCTAGGATCCACAACCGTTGTTCTTCAAGGTTCTGGAGCATACCCCCTTCGCTCACCTGTTCCGGATCCGTCTGAGTTGGACAAATATGTCTCTCTTGTCTGCTCTGGCTATACCTTCCAGCTTCCTTTTGGTGAGTGGGGCATTACCCCATATGATATATACATGCAGCTCGGCCTTCGATATGATGGAGGGTCCGTCCCTTTTGATGATGACCTTCCGGTGCCTACAGAGGAGGATTAGATGGGTCTATTGGGGATGATGCCAGACGCAGTGGACTTTACCGGTCCTCACTTCAAAATCCTCTGGTTATCATCGAACTTTGTCAGACATATTCCCGAGACTGAAGCGGCAGCTGTGGTGAAGGCGCATGCCCTGATTTTGTACACTATGGGTGCAATGATTTTCTGCCACGGGAATGAGTTGGTGAGTTCTCTTTTGCTGTTGCTCGTGGCAGATATCACCTTCCCCACACCATACAACTGGAATGCGGCTCTCTTGGCCCATTTGTACGAAGGATTGGACAAGGCCAGCCGTTGCGTTAGCCGATCCCTGACTGGCTTTTACCCAGTCATCGAGGTATTTTCTTTTATCTCCATCTTTATAATATTCCCCCTGAAGATGAACTGGTTTGTCCTTCTCTGACCGTGATTTGTGCAGGTCTGCTTTTTTGACCATTTTCCCCATTTGGCCCCCACTTTGATCGACCATTCACCTCCATTTCCTCGCATGATGTTGTGGTACAAGGATAACCGCAGCCGCACGTGTTTATTTTTCAATCTTACCTAGAGGTCAAATGTCAACGTTCTTGTTCCGAGTGATGTGAGTAATCTTGCTCCTTTTCTGTATTGCTAATGTCTTGCTTTTTTCTACTCAATTTCTGATTTTCTTTCTACAGTTCCTGTCCAGGCCGTATCTTCCATCGAATGCGGCACTTACTCCTGGGGTCCAGGAAGCTTTTCAGGCTTCTCATCGACGCCATATTCTCGAGGATCCTCGTGTGACAAAATGGTACCTGAGAGAGAGACTTTTCTAGCAGCTGACCGGTAGTCCCATGGTGCCACTTAGTCCACTGTCTGGTCCTTCTAATTGGAGATTGGTGCCCGAGAGAGAGCTAACTGCTGCACTGGAGGGCTATGATGCTAGTGCCTTTGTTGACCCATCTAGAGAGTACAGCTCCTGGTGCGAACAGCATGGTATTGGCCCGATTTTACAACCTGGCTATGTTCCTGGTGGCGGTATGCGTTTTGCTGGAGGAGGGATCTTGGGGCCTCACTTTCATCGCCAGGATACTGATGCATATCTTCCTGATGATGATTAGCTTGTTGTATCTTGCTTTCTTGTATCCTTAGATGTGCAATCTTCATGTTTATAGACTTTAGTTTGCTCCCATTGTTCCCTTTCAATCTTTACTTTTGTACGCCTTCAAGATCTCAGTTTGGTGTATGGATGTTTGCTCTAAGGTCTCGGCCTGCCGAGGTGGACCCTGCCCAAGATTCGGCCAAAAGTGGGCCCAAGAGGCAGTTGGACTGCCACAGGCAGCAATCGGACTGCTGCCCGCTGATTTTTTCCCTCCCATTCTGTCTTGTCAGCCCTGCATCAATGACACAGAAATGGCAAGTCTGCAGGCGGTGGTTGGATTACCGCAGGCGGTAATCGGGGTGCCGCCTCCGCTCATCTTTTCTTCCAGTAAGCATCTCTTCTTCCTGTTCATTCTTGCTGGCCATTTTCGGACATTCCTTCCTGTCCTTGTCCATTCGATCATCTCCTTTGTCCATTTCTCCTTCTCTCCTTCTCTTTGTCTTCTTCTCCTTTTTGGGGCGATTATAGCCAGCCATGATGGGAGTATTGATGGGCTCATGAGTAGTGAGGGAGTTGGTGAATCCAATAATGATGGAGGGAATCCATTTATGGAAGAGTTGATGGAGGTTGGTGGGGGAGTAATGGGCTCTTTTGGGGAGATCAATGTCATTTATGGCATTACCCTCACCACCATTAATGGAGGATGTGAGGTTGGGTTGAGTGGTTTTGATAAGTTTGATGGATTCATGGTAGATGGGCCACCGGGATTCATGGATATTGGGATGGATGATTTGGGTGGTGTGGATGATGTGGCAGTGGTGGGAGATGGCCTGATTGATGGGCCGATGTCCATGGATGGGGTAGATGGTGGTACGGTGATGGCGGATGGTGTGGATGGGATGGATCAGATTTCTATGGATGATGGGCCCTATTTTGGTGGCACAAGCAGCTTAGGTTTAGCGCTTGATGATTCTCTTGCAGATGGCCTGGCTCAGATTTTCAGCACGGATATCGAGACGGTGTTAGGACAGGCAGTCGCAGTCTGGGCTCATGGTGTCAGTCCTGTTGGCCATTGAGAGATCCTTGGTTTTGTGGCTCTTGGGGCTCATGTGTTTCATACAGCTCCTGACGTGGAGGTTGTGGGCGGCTCTAGTCCTCCTTCTGCAGCTTTCCATGATACTCTGCATGATGCGATGGGCAACACCAGCTTCTTTCAGTACTATGAGATAGACTTATTGGATGAGGGGATGCCCATTTTTTATGATTCACCTATTGACATGGGAATCCTGATTGTGGAGGGCGTGCCCATCCAGACCTGTCGATTGCAGCCTCACGATACTTGTTCAAAGCGTTTGCGCCTTTGGATAGAGAGCTTGACCGAGTCCGAGATCGTGGAGCTGAGTTCCTTGGGATTTCAGGAGGTTCTTCACTTTCACCGAGTTCGCCTTGATTGGTGACTCTTGAGCGCAGCGCTGTATGACTGGGTTCCTTGTCTAAACCTTTTTTCCTTCAATGATCTGGAGCTGGGTCCGTCATTGGAGGAGTTTTCTCGCCTATCAGGACTTCCTTTTACCCGGGAGCCTTACATTCCCTCATCCGAGCCTGTTCATCCCTCAGATTTGTCCTCTTAGTTTAGGTTTCGCCCTGCTCTGCCTACCGTGGAGGGTGGGGCTGATGAGCTTTCTCTGGTTTTACTGTATGATCGTTGCACTACCTCCCGGGGTGCCCCTGGATCAGATCGCTAGCTTCAGTGTTTAAATGCACTGATATTTTGTGTCCTAGCTGAGCTGCTCTTCTCTGATTGTCGGCAATCTTCACTAGTACCTTTGTTGGATGTCTTCTGTAGGGTCCTCCACTGTAGGAGCATCGTCTCTCTGGTACTGGCGGAGCTCTTTTTAGGGCTGCTGCTCATTTCTTCAGGTATGCTCTATCTTTTATCTTTCCCTTTACTTAGCATGGTTATCTGCTTGTGACTTGAGCTTGACTTGTAACCTCTCGCAGGTTTGGTTGTGGGAACATTTGTTCATGACCCCTCAACTTTTGTGGCCGGATTCCCGTCACAGAGACGTGCTGCGCTTGCTGCTTGATGGCCTTCCGCTTGGTGCTGAGGTTACGGAGTCACTATATCGCTGTATGCTCACTCAGCTTCAAGGGTGGGAGGTTAGCTGGGAAGCTACTTGCTTTGCCGTTCTCCATTGATTTGCAGCACTACTCGCACTCCTCTTTTGTTGCTCGGCCTGCGAGGGTATTGCTCCTATCATCCAGTGCGCTTCCTTCGACAGTTCGGCTTTTGGCAAGACATCCCAGAGTTTACTTTTGCAGGGTTTGGGCACGCCTCCTTCCCGTCTGATTTGACTGCTTTATATAGGCGAGTCTGGATTTCGTGGCAGGGGTCCTTGGATGCAGCGATGCTAGAGCTCGAATCTTAGGCTCCTCTTCTGGCGACAGTACCATACCAACGATGGGTGGCCGAGCAGTCACTTTATCGACAGGTTCCTGACTTGCATTTGGCGGATGAGGCTGCTGATCAGGACATGGTGGGCGATACTGCTTCCTCTTCTTCTTGCGTTGTTGAGTCTTTCGAGGCATTTAAGGAGCGCCCCTTCATTGATTCGTCTTTCTTATTGGCCACAGATGGTCATCTGATTTCTGAGATCGCTGTCCTCCCCCACACATGTGAGGACATGGCTCGCCGGTTGACAGTGGGGCGGCGGTATGATGAGAATATGCTTACAATACACCGCCTGGAGAGGGATGAGGCCTTCTACCTGCACATGGAGATAGAGAGGCTTAAGCAGAGATTGTCGATGTATGGAGATAGTAGTTTACATGCGGTTCTTGATGCCGACCAACTGCTTTGTCACGTGTGCCTAAAACCTTTATTTTTTTTGTGTTTTTGGCTTTTTGAAAATAGGAAGATAAAATACTTGTAAGAAAATTTTAAAGGAATGAAAGAAGATTTTTGTTTGTGCCAAATGTCAATGTTTACTTGTGTTTAGATTTGTGCTTTGGATAATTGGGATCAGAATCTTGGGCTCAACTCATGTTGTTTGCAGTATCCTAGATCGTGTCTTTAGGGTCTTGGTTCCCTAAAAAGGTGTTTTGGAATTGCATTCGACAGGTTTGAGCAGAGTCTAATAGAGAACTGATCCATAGCTGATCTTTCCTTTGTTTCTCACTATGATGGTTGTTGTTTCAATTCTTTCTGTACCTGCACTTTTATTATTTTTTTATTATATATTTCTTTTTGTTATTTTTACCCGTAGCGTCCTTTTAGGTTTTCGCTACGTCCAGCTCTCCCCATCATTTTTGCCCGTAGCATCTTTTCAAATTTTCGTTACGTCCCGAGTTTTTGATCTTGCCTGCCCTTGACAGCTGTGTTGTTTTTACCCTTGACGCCTTTTTAGGTTTTCACCAAGTCCACTACATGCCCGCTATTTTTACTCGAGCCACCCTTTCGGGTTTTCAACTCGCCCCTTTTGCTTAGGCATGTCCCTCCTCTTTTTTTTTTTCATTTTTCTTTGGAGCGTCAAGAGTGATGGAGGAGGCTGAGAGACTTCCTTCATAGCCGGCAAACGGGTAACCTACCAATCCTTTGTCTTTGGGCACAATTGTAAGTTGCATGGAAGTTGTGTAAATTTTGAGACAATTTTTTTTTTTGGGAGTCTTCTTTTAAGACTCTTTTTGTTTTTTTTTTCTTCTTTTCTTTCTCTTTCACTTTTTTCTTTCTTTCTTTTTTTGTGTTTCTTTTTACTTTTTCTCTTCTTTTTTTTTGTGGGAGGGGCGATTAGTATTTCCGACAGAGGAGGTGGTGGATTTTTTACTCTTTTCTTTTTGTGATGGATGCAGCTTCACAATTGTAATCATTGACAAAGTCATGTAGGGTTGCCCGTGATAGATTTTCAGGTAGGGTTACCCGTGATAGATTTTCATATTGTCGGCGTTGATGGGCTCAGGAAGGTTTTCTCCCTTCAGATTGGTGAGTCGAAGAGTGCCTCCTGGGAGTACTTCTCGATTAATCAGTGGTCATTCCCATGAGGGTTTAAACTTTCCTCTGGGGTTTGGTAAGTGCGGTGGTAGGATGCACTTCATGACAATGTCGCCGATTTTGAAATTTCGCTTGTGGACCCTTTTGTTATAAGCTCGGGTGATCCTTCTTTGATAACTTTGGGAGTAGTTTAGTGCTCACATGCACTTTTCATCTGCCATATGCAGTTGATCATATCTTGCTTGTAGCCACTCGCCCTCCTCGACTTCACTTTCAAGCAGTATCCTGAGTAATGGGATTTCGATCTCTACTGGCAATACTGCTTCCATTCCGTACACAAGCTCATATGGAGTTGCGCTTGTAGCCGACCGTACAGACGTTTGATAGGCCCAAAGTGCGTAGGGCAGCATTTCTGACCAATCGCGGTATGATTTCACTATTTTCTCCAATATGCGGATGATAATTTTGTTGGCAGCTTCGACCCCACCATTCATTTGCGGTTTGTAAGTGTAAGACCCGTAACTTAGACCGTACCGTTCCATAGACTTTTGCGGTCTTACCGGTCGAATTCCGGCAACCTTCGACCCTTAACCGATATTAACGCGCGACCCTGATTCATATACCGATAACCCGAGTCGACTCAACCCAAGACCACTACCATAGCGACCGCGTCGTCACCGCGGTTCCAATGCCGTGACTCGCGCGCCGAGGCGATACCCTAGTCAAGAGATGTGGGCCAACGTTCGGTGCGAGAAAACGCCGCGCGTTGCGAAACCCAAGGGAATCTCTACGATGTGTCACATCAATCACATCAATCACATCAATCAATCAATCCATCAAGCCATCACATGTCAAGTACACATCACTTTCATCCCTTTTCCCAAGCAACCACAAAAGTCTCCCAAACCCATACCTCTCTTACACAAAAAGCCATAAAAGTCTTCACCACCCACACCTCTCTTACACAAAAGCCTCAAAAGTCAATACTTTCTTACACCCCATCACCACATCCATCCATCACTCTCTCTCTCTCTTCCTTTACAACTCCTCTCTTTCTCATTTCAAATCTCCAAGCAACAATAAACTTCCAAGCTCCATACGTATGAGGATTTCTCTAAAATTCCCAAGCTCCAAGTGTGGTCCACTTTCCTACCCCATCATCTCCCATCTCAACCCTCCATTCCTCATCTTAACCATTGAAATCCAAGCTAAGGTGCCAAGGAACTCCTAGGAGCAAGAAGATCGGACGGTGGGTGTCTCTTTAGGGTAGTTTCTTTCTTGTTCTTATGATGGGCCGAGTGAGACCACCGATCAATGGTGTGGATCTCGCTTGGGACCCTAAGTTGTGGCCGATGGACCACTTGGATCATCATGATCATTCCATGATGGGGCCATTCTCCATGGACCCCATTATGATGTTTATTTCATTTAGAAAGGTCATCTAGACCGTCCATATCTGTGGGGAATGGATCTCCACCGTTGATTTATATTTTTTATGATTCCATGTTCAAAGGGATCCGTTTATTGTATGATTTCATTCGAGGGAGGGCTCATAGTGGCAGAGCCCTCCATCACAAGGCGTGTCCCACTCTCCATGTCTCTCTCTCTCTTCTATTTATTTTATTTTATTTTATTTTATTTTTATGCAATAGGATTGTGTGGCCCACTTGAATGGATCCCACCTTGAGATTTATTTTCTTCAAGATTTATTCAAGTGGGGCCCACCATATTCGTTGTACCCACGTCACCCATTGCTGGTGGCCCACTTCATCAGGGCCCACCACAACGTGTTTTTTTTTAAGGGACTAAACCGTCCAGCGTCTGGGACGCTGGACGTTTCAAAAAAAAAACAAACAGAAGAAAGGAAAGAAGAAAAGAGCCTTTGAAGGTCCACTTGCTTAGGCCTCACCGTGATGTATTTAAACAATCCAAGCCATCCATCCTCTTACCTACAGCATTTTAGCCGTTAGGTAGAAGTTTGGGGCTAATTGGAAGACCTGGTGGGCCATGGCATCGAAGAACGCATCATTACCATTCAAGGATCCTTTTCTGATTTTTTTTCATTTTCTAATCATTAAAAAATTCAAACTTCGGACTCATTTCGACTGTTACGGGCCACTGAACGCAATGGCCGGGGTGAATTTCTGTAAAGCGGACCCCACGTGCGAAAAACCCCAAAAATACGGGTTTTCAGAAATTTTAAAAAAATAATAATAAGCAAGAGGCATGGCCTCTGTCGCTGACGCCTGCAGCAGCAGGCGGGCGGCCGTGCAACGGACGGCCGTGCAGCCACCCACGGCTGCTTCCGTGGGCCCCACCATGATGCATATGTCTCATCCGCGCCGTTCATGAGGTGGGTCCCCTCCTCAGGTGGGCCCTCTCCAAATTTCAGCTCGATCTAAAGCTCCAGTTGCCCACATCACATGAAACAATGGAATTGAACCTCTACCATTGAAATCTATTTTTGGGCCCACAGAAGTTTCAGATCAATCTGAAATTTATATTCTCACTTCATACAGGTCTGAGTGACCTTATGAACGGGTTGGATTTCAAATAAATATTAAGGTGGGCCACATTTGTGGGACCCACGGTAATATATGTATTTCATTCACACCGTCCATAGCCCGTGGACGGTGAGACTCACCATGATATATTGTTTCATCCACCATCCAGCGGACGGTGGGGCCCTGTTGCATGAGTTTTACACACGCTGTCCATCTGCCTTTGATGATGGGGCCCACTGCCAGCTGCCCATAGTGATTTCTGTGGGACCCACCATTATATATATTTATATATGTTATATAGTTTATAATGTATATTTTATAATATGAATATAGTGGTGGGCCCTACATGGGACCCACCTCAGTTCCATTTTAATGATTAAAGAGCTGGTGCAACAGCCCTTAATGTATGAATTGCTGTTGTAGTTATAATGTATGTATATTGCTATACATATTATATATGTGGGCCCAAGGTTCGTATGACCTTTTGAACATAATGGATTACAAACAAAAAAAAATTGTAGTGGGCCCTAGGCCATGTGTCCCTATGAATAGTTTGGATGGAAATAAATATTTTGTAAGGCCCATGAGTCGGGACCCATTTGATATATTTAAAGGCCATGAGATTGAATCGGAACAATGTATTCCAAGGCTCATGAGATTAGGCTCATTTGACAGTTTTTGGGGCCCATGGATTAAGGCCCATTGAGATGTAGTAGGGCTTATAGGTTGATGCCCATTTAGTGTATGTATGGGACCCAATTGGTGTAACCCATTTGTTGCATATGTGACCTATGAGTTTAAGCCCATTTGATGAAATCTAAGGCCCATGGGTTATAACCCATTGCAATGCACATAAGGCCCATTGGTGTGGTCCACTTATGTGGCCCATTTGATGAATAAAAAGGCCCAAATGATATGGCCCATTTGATATATACGTAAGGCCCAATGGGATAAACCTAAGGTCCGTTGCAATGGGTAATTCCAACACGGATTAAGTAGCGATGTTTAAGAAGATCGTGCCTTGGGAGCAATGTTGGTTTGACGTCCACATTGCGAGTATAATGTTGGTTGGATGTCCACATTACGACTCTCCTTAGGGCCCATTACTGGGCCGTACTTGCTATGTATAGGCCGTCCAGGCCCATCTGCATTGTAAGAATGGTTCATCACTCATTTACATGTTTAGTATAGTTTCATGACTCATGATCATACGCATCATATGTATGCTTGATATGAGGATTGACTAATCATAGCATATGCCTTCGGACAGGTTATTTATGGGCTCCTGGTTAGGCAGTGTTGCCCTACATGAGCGCACGATATGCGTAGGATTTGTTGCATGACTGGATAACGTGAATCATGCATTTCGCATTTGTGTGACATGGGTATTGTACGCCCTAGTGACATCAGGGTCGTAGCCTCTTCAGACGCATCATGGTTGGCAGGATTGGATACCAGAAATCATGTTCTACATGGGGTGCTATTGATATCCCTGGGTGAAAGTCCCTAAACCCTTATGGTACCAAGAGGTTGCTCCAACATCTAAACCGAGTGGGTAGATGAGCGCTGAGTGCCGAATACTAGTTGGCTATGCTCTCCACTATGTCGTGGTCGGTTGAAAGGGGGTGCGGCCTTACCCACCCGAGTGTAGGGGGCAATCCTAGGCTGAGTCTGACCAGCTCGAGGAATGGGTCCGCTATCGACGAGTCGCGCCCGATATTGACAGACGGATAGTGAGGTCTCTTCCACTTACCTTATTGCGCGCGATGTGGCGACAATCTGGTTTAGAGTGTACTAGACCCCGGTGATATCCCATTTTTGAGCTGTATTGATGTGTGGATATAGATGAGGATCTGTATGCTTGAGTTGCATTGCACATCGCATGGCCTTGGGATGGTTGATACTATTCATGTCTTGCATTGCATAGCCTTGGTATGGTTCATGATATTATGGTTCCATCTGCATATTCCGCATTACTCTGACATTACATGTTCATATTACTATCTTGCGCACACACTTTCACCACCCTCTAAGCTTTCTATAAGCTTATGCACGACAGTTGCGTGCAGGTGACGTTGGTTCGCAGCAGCGCTGAGGCAGGAGCGCGTTGTAGATCTTTTTGGAGTTTTGCTCTTTACCATTGTATTTCCCTTTATGCTCATTGTACTTGTAAAGTTTTTGATCATAGTGAAAATGTAATGGATTTCTTGGTTGTTGTTTGTGGGTTATGCCTTTGGTTATGCTTATTACGAATCAAACTGACATTGAAAATCCTCCTTGTAGCATCCCAGGATCAGAACCTGGCGAATGGGAGCTAGGAGCCGATAATGGGGTTCTACGGAGGCTGTCGGCACCGGATTCGGCGATCGAGAATTTTGTGAGAGCAGTTTTCGAGTTTGGGGCGTGACAGTAAGGGTTTGACCGGTGACGTTGAATCCTGAACCTGTCGAGGAAATCGCTCATCCTTTTATTGACGAATGGAGTTCCGTTGTCAGTGATGATGGTCAAAGGGACCCCATATAACGGCTGATGATGTTGTTCTTTATAAACTTAACCATATGAGATGCTGCGATGGTGGTGTAGGATGCTACCTCTATCCATTTGGTGAAGTAGTCTACTACCACCAGGATGTATTCATGTCCATTTGAAGCTTTGGGTCTGACTTTGCCGATGATGTCAAGTCCCCATACGGAGAAGGGCCATGGTGACGTCATGTTGTAGAGTTCGAATGTCGGGGTGTGGATCTGGTTCGCATGTTCCTGACACTTGAAGCATATCCTGACATGTTTGCAGCAATCCGTCTCCATCGTGAGCCAACAGTAGCCAAGTCGCAGGATCTTTTTTGCCATCATGTGCCCATTCATGTGTTGGCTGCATAGTCCTTCGTGAATTTCTAACATGACCTGTGCTGCCTCAGTTTCATCCACGCATCGGAGAAGGACTTGATTAAAAGATCGGTTGTAGAGGATCCCCTCGGCAATTATGAATTGTGCCACCAATCGCTGTATGGTGCGGCGATCTGTTAGTGTTGCTTCTTCCGGGTACTTCTGGTGATCGAGATATTCCTTGATGTCTACGTACCACGGTCGATCATTTGAGGAGGGTTCAGCTTCGTCGATCTGTAGGCAGAATGCGGGTTCCTCCTGAAGTTCAACAGTGAGTTTCCATTCAGCAACTCCTTTCAGGATTTCTAGCATTAAAGCGAGGGTAGCCAAAGCGTCTGCGAACTGATTCTTGACTCGGGGCATGTAAGAGAATGAGACTTCTTCGAACTCTTCAATTAAATTCTCCAGATAGATGTGGTATGGGATCAGCTTCTCATCCTTGGTCTTCCAATCACCGTTTGTCTAATTGATGATGAGTTGTGAGTCTCCGAAGACCCGTAACTTCTTCACATTAAGGATTATGGCTTCTATTAGACCGATGATACATGTTTCGTACTCAGCTACGTTATTAGTGCACTGGAATGCTAGTCTTCGGGATATGGGAACTGGGACGTCTTCGGGAGAGTAGAGTATGGCGCCTACTCCACTTCCTTTTGAGTTTGTAGCTCCGTCAAAGAAGAGTATCCACTCTCCTGCCTTTCTTTCTTCTTCTTCCTCAATTAGGAGGATGTCCTCATCAGGGAAGAAGGTCTTCAGTGGCTAGTAATCCAGCAGAGAATGCGCAGCTAGATGATCGGCCAGTGCTTGCCCTTTGATTGCTTTCTGAGTGACATAGGTGATGTCAAACTCAAAGAGCAATAATTGCCATTTTGCAATCCTGCCTGTCAATGCTAGTTTTTCAAACAAGTACTTTAACGGGTCCACGCGGGCGAGCAGAAGGACCGGATGAGCAATCATATACTGTGGCAATCATTATGTTGCCCAGATTAGGGCGAGGCAAGTCTTTTCTAAGCTGGAGTATTTGGCTTCATAGCTTGTGAATCGTCTGCTTAGTTAGTAGATTGTCTGTTCCTTTCTTCCTGTATCGTCGTGTTGACCAAGGACGCATCCGATTGCTTCTACTACGACGGAGATGTATAGGAGCAATGGCCTACCCGGAGTAGGTGACATGAGCACGGGAGGACTTAGCAGATATCTTTTGATTTTGTTGAAGGCCGCTTGACAGTTGTCATCCCACTCTTTTGGCGAGTTCTTCCGTAGGAGCTTGAATATGGGCTCACAGACTGGGGTGAGTTGTGCTATGAATCGACTGATGTACTAAAGCCTTCCGAGGAAGCCTCGGATTTCTTTTTCAAATTTGGGTGGTGGCATTTCGATGATTGATTTGGTCTTGGTCTCATCCACCCGAATTCCTTCTTCACTGACAATGAAGCCTAACAGCCTACCTCTGGGTTCACCGAAGGCACACTTTTGTGAGTTGAGTCAGAGCTTGAACTTCTCTAGCCTATTGAAGAGCTTTTCAAGATCCTTGAAGTGTCCTTCGATTGTGCGAGATTTGACGATCATGTCATCTATATAAACTTTCATTTCCTTGTTTATCATATCGTGGAACAAGGCAGTCATGGCTCGCTGATATGTGGCTCCAGCATTTTTCAGCCCAAAAGGCATAACCCGATAGCAGAAAGTTCCCCACGGTGTGGTGAAAGAAGTCTTCTCACGATCCTCGATGGCCATCTTGATTTGATTGTAACCTAAAAAGTCATCCATAAAGGAGAAGATCTTGTGTCCAACAGTATTATCTACCAATGTGTCGATATGAGGCAGGGGGAAGTCGTCTTTAGGACTTGCTTTGTTGAGGTCTGTAAGTGCTATGATTTCGTATCTCTTTGGTTGTCAAATTTTGTGGTGCCAAAACTTATATCTATGTCTTATATATCTTGTGTTTCATGTTTGAGACTATTCTTTACATCAAGACATCGCATTTCAAGACAAGAACTTAAATGAAGAAAGTTTTCTAGTCATGGATGAAGAATTCAAGAATAGAAGTCTTCAAGAATGCATGTTCAAGATTCAATCAAGTTCAAGTATAGTAGAAGACTTTGTCAAGTCAAGATCAAGCTCAAGAAGGCCTACTACAAGATTTATAAATGCTCAAGTTTCTCTTATGGTTCATCTGAGTGTACAGACTTTCAATGTCCATCTCACTTTTAAAGTTTGTTTAACCTTAGATTGACCTTAGGTTGGACTTTACTGTAACTCATTCTGGATACATAATTCATATATTTTAATATGCTTGTTCGAGCTGTTCTAAGACCAGTCCTAGGGACTTCAAAACCTGTCCTACCTCTGCTACGACCAGTCTTAAGTTTTTCAGGACCAGTCCTAGGTTGTCGAAGATTTTTGGATCTTTCTGGCTATCCTACGACTAGTCCTGGACATCCTACGACCAGTCTTGTGAGTTCTATGACTCATCTTTCGACCAGTCTTAGCCCTACGACTCAAACTCCAGCAATTAAACTTGGGGTCCTACGACCGGTCGTAGGTGACCCACGACCAGTCATAGGTGGCCCACGACTGGTCGTAGGCTACCCAGGACCGGTCGTGGAACGGCAAATCTTTATCCCGTAAAAATCTTTGAAAATCCTTGAAGCTACGACCAGTCCTAGGATCCTAAGACCAGTCGTAAACGGGATTTTTCAGGCTTTAAATAGAACACGAACTTCAGAATTTTAGTAATTCAATTCAACTCTATTCAAGCATTCTTTAGGCTATACTCTGAGATAAGTTTATGTTGTTTTTAAGCTACTTTGTGCTTATTTAATATTCCTTTTGCTAGCTTGTTTATTATTTGATTTTGATCTACATTCCAATCTCATTAGAAAAGGAGAATTTCTGATATTCCTTCTTCTTGGATTCAAAATCAAATAGAACTAGCCCTTTTGATTTAAAATCAATTAGACTTAGAACCATTCTTAAAGTGAGTATTGGACTTTGAACGTTAAATCGAACTTCTACTCCGATTGGTTCTACCGAGCTACTTCAAAAGGAGATACAGGTATTTTACATTTGTGTAATTTACTTTCTTTGGCTTTATTTGAGATTTGCGAGAAAAATCTCATTGTATTGGTTATCTGAGGAGAGTCAGAAAACTCAAATTGTGGGGGTTTTTGGATTGTGTAAGCCCGAGATCCAAGACACAATTGTGAAGGTTTTAGGTGAACCTGTGAAACCTATTTTTGATAGTGCATGCTAATATCCCCTGTGTGAGGATATTAGGAGTGGAGTAGTATTATGTGTGGCTGTTGGATAACAGTTGGTGTACACACAGGCAAATCACTATATATCGTTGTGTTATGAATGTGTATTATTCTTTCATTCCTTTATTCATTCAGTTTTGTGGATTGTGTTTGTGGATGAATGCTGTAATCATTTTATTTCAAGAAAGTGTGAGGAATGTTGTAATAACTTAGGATTTATTTCTGCAAGTTATTTTGATTTCCTTACTTTTTATTCCTCATTGATTTGTGATACAAAGGAATTTCTAGAAATAAGGTTGTCCTACCTTAAACCTTTGGTTTTTGGTGTGAGGTTGTCCTTAGAACTGATAAAGTATCATTCTCTTTATTCTAGGCTATTGAGATTACTTTAAATTCATTATTGTGCTTTATTTTTTTTATTATTCCGCTGTTATTAGTTATTATTTGGCATTGCCCTATTCACCTCCCCTCTAGGGCATATAGCTAGGCCCTTTCAAGGTCCCTGAAGTCGATGCACATTCTGACTTTTCCGTCTTTCTTTGGAACTGGTACGATATTTGCGAGCCATTCCGGGTAGTTGAAGACTACCAAGAATCCCACGTTGTATTGTTTGATGACTTCATCACGGACCTTCAGGGCCCATTCTGGCTTCATTCTCCACAACTTGTGCTTGATAGGCTTCATGTCTGGCTTTGTTGGTAGATGGTGCACCACCAGATCCTCATCGAGCCCAAGCATGTGCTCATATGAGAAGGTAAAGTTGGACAACCTTGGCTTCAAAAACTCCCTCATCCTCTGCTTGTATTCCGGGGAGAGTGACCGTCCGATGCGCACCTCTCTAGGGAGTTTCGCTGACCCTAAGTTCACAATTTCGAAATCGTCTGCTATAACGTTGGCCTTTGTTTCGAATTTTTCAAGGGAGTCCTCGAATTCGAGAGCTGTATCATCATTTCCCTCATCCAGGGCTTCATCCAATTCCATGAGCTCGAAGTCCAACTCGAGATTGAAATCATACGAGTTGACCTCGAACTCCTGCAATGTGTGTGCGATGTTTGGCACAGTAGTTTTTGAAAGCCTTTCTGTTGTTTTTATGTTTTGAAGATTTTTTGATGTTTTGTGATTTTGAAAAATATCTGATTTTTTTTTACTTTTGAGAATATATGATGTTTTTGTGTTTTGAAAGTTTTCTGATTTTTTTGTGTCGCCTGGGGGTCCCAAACAGGACGGTGTTGCAAACGAAGATTGATCATGTCCTAGTCCGGGGTACCAACTGCTATTTACATTGGTATTTTTTTAAGTCAGCATCCACGGAGAATTCACCGACCGACTCAATTGTTAAGGGGACTACTGTCCATGGTGGTTCTTGTGGGTCACCTGTCTCGATGACCATGATGTCTGCTAGGCTGGGCTCAGAGTCAGAATCTGATTCGACTTCCTCGCCCAGGAGCTGGAATTCTTCTGGTTCCTCTGGTTAGTTCTGCAATGGGACCTTGATGTCTGTCCAGTCAAGGGCAGGCCACTTTCCTTTGTCAATCCAGTGGATGGGCTGCTTTTGCCCCTTATGTTGCTGGGCTAGTGGCGAGGACATGTTCCCTTGACTGTGTGCGGGAATGGGTGTCTCCTTGGGTTTGCCTGTATCCCTTTCAAGGGGCATTCCTAGTTCTGGATCTCGCGTGGGTGGACATGTTTCCGTGCCCCTTGCCTTTTGTGGTGGACCTGGGGGTTCTGCCCCTTATATCAGATATGCCTTTGATGCCTCGAGAATCTTGTCCCATCTTATGGGCGGCCAGACGGACTCCAGGTGGGAATGATCAGAGAATTTGAGTTGCTGGAGGTGGTCCTCAAGGGAAATCATCGGGTCTTCACAAACTGTTCCAGCCTTGATAAACTAGACGGGAGTGTACTTGAAAGATTGACCTTTCTTTAGCCTCTCAGCCTAATCCTCTGACGTTGGTTGATACCCCAGCCCCTGTCTCTGCACGTTAGCACGTGCTGGCTGTACTACTATACTTTTTCATGGAACTCAGTACGGTAGTTCCAGATTAATCGTTCAGCGGGGGAAATGACATGTTCAGCAGTGAGAGGCGAGGATTAGCGATTGAATTTATAACTTCGAACTCGAAGATGTGATATGATACATCGCCCTCTGCATGCTGGATGTCAATTACAGGGATGTCAGTTTCTGGGACATTAACAGCTACTGGTACGACAGTTTATAGCTCGGCCAACACTGAGATGATTCAATTTCCTGAAGGGAATTTAACTCTTTGATGGAGGGTTGAGGGAATGGCTCCAACAGCATGGAGCTATGGCCGCCCCAACAAAAGGTTAAATGAGGCAGGGATGTCAATGACCTGGAATGTGACAAGGGTTAGGTCTGGTCCGATTTGTATCTCAATGTCAATCTCTGCCTCAACCTATCTTCAGAAATTATCGAAGCCTTTGACGCTCATAGTGCTGGGCTTGAAAGAGGACGGTTCTATCCCTAATTGTTCGGCAGTCCTTAGAGGGCAAACATTAAGGCTAAATCCATTATCAATGAGCATAAGTGGGACTTTAAAATTCTGGTGATGGGCCACTATGTTCAGTGAGTGCCCGTGCTAGCGTCCCTCAGGTGGTAATTCATTATCAGAGAAAGTGATGGCTCATGGTGCGAGGAGTTGTCTAATCATACTTGCCACCATTTCGGGGGGTACGTCAGGAGAGTTATGTGCATCATTCAAAGTCTTCGTAAAAATTTCTCGATGCGATCTTGATGTACATAGGAGTTCCCAAATGGATATTTGTGCAGGAATGGTTTTGAGCTAGGCCACTATGTTAGAAGCAGCATCGGTCTTACAGGTAGCTCCTGACATACTTCCTCGGATTTTCTTTAGATTCTGCTTATCTCTCCTGAAGTACCTCCCATTGTTTCCCCCTTTAGCACATTCCGAGTAATGCCATGGGACTGCCTTCGGGTTGTAGGATGGAACCATCCTTCCTTCCAAATATATTAATGGTTCTTGAGGTTGAGGGGTAGAGACTGAAATAGTTTGTGGTGGATTTGATGGTTTCTTTTAAGGTACCACCGAGTTTTGGCAAGATTCCTCTTCTTCTTCTTGATATGCAGGGGAGGTCCCCTGGCCATGTGCCAGTTGGTGAGACATTAAAAATTTTAGACTTTGAATCGGGGTGCCCCTTGCAAAGTCAGCGAAGATAGATTAGGGAGACCTATTGGGAGAATGACAGGTTCAGAATTCAACCTTTTTGGATGTATGAGGTGTGCCCCTTGAGAGGTAAGATGATGCGAGTGTGACCTGTTGGATGCAGCTTTGAGGGTCACGAGTAGTTGAACGGCCGGTGCTGCTTCCAAGAATATGAGGGGTTGTGTTGCTGGTACTGTTTCAAGGATTGCTTGTATGGAATGATGCGGGGAAGGGTACATGGACTGCCCTCCTTCAATGTGGTTTATGGTAGAGGTGTCGGATTTACTGGGTCCTGTTTGATGCGATGGTAGGGAATTTTGCAGAATGTTGGCCGGAGCCACATTGTTAGCCTGCGGGATTATTGCAATTTTCTAGCTTTCAATCAAATCCTGGACCATATGTTTTAAAATAAAACAGCGGTCTGTTAGATGGTCAGGAGCCTGGTGGTATGCGCAATATTAGTTCTCATTGTAACCAGGCGGTAAGGGGTGAGGAGGAAGTCACAGTTGAAGCGGTGTCAGGAGTTATTTTTGCATCAACATTGTCAAAACCTGACTATATGTTTGTGCCAAAGGGTGAATTTCCTCCCTAACATTGCCTATTTGTATGGACTTGGTGTATTCCCCCAAGGCTGTTGGTGTTGTTGTTAAGACGGCTGTCCTTGATATCCATGTTGGGTCTACTGTGGTTGGTACTGCCTGTTTGACCGCGGCTGGTATTTCTTATCTTGTTGTATCTCTGGTTGTGAAGCGCATTGGTTGCCCTGAGTGTTAGCAATGATATTGTTAACCTTTGTGGTACGCTGCGCGGGATTAGTGTCATTTTCATTCCCATATCCTACAGGCTTCCCTTCAATTTTATTTCTTTTGATTGAAGGGGTCTGATGTGGCCATGGAGAAACGGTTTTGGCTCTAATCCCGGCTTCCACTTGCTCACCTGTTCGGATGAGTTGGGAGAAATTTACATAGGGATACGAGATTAGATATCCTGAAATGCTTGGATTTGTAGAGTGTACGATCATGGATATCTGTTCCTCATCATCGATGGGGTTTCTCATTTGGGCTGTCATGACCCGCCATCGCCCCACATATGCTGACAATGATTCGTCACTTTTTTATCTCAGGGTAGCCAAATCAGATCTCCTTGTTGTAGGAGAATCGGTCAATGAATGCTTGAGAGAGTTTTTCCCAGGTCTTGATTTGATGGTTGTCCAACGAGGTATACCAATCCAATACATCACCTTTGAGGGATTTCTGGAAGAGCTGTATCAAGGCTCTATCATTCCCTGCTAACGCATTGAGTTCCCCACAAAATGCTTTTAGATGTGCTGTGGGGCACCCGTTACCTTCATACTTTTTGAACTTCGACACCTCAAAGTTTAGGGGTACCCGGGCATCTGGGAAGGGACAAAGGTCCCTAAACTTAGTGGATGGGTGATCCACTCCTTGCTATTTTTGAAGCTGACTTTACACCATTTATAATTACTCTCGTAGTTCATCAATCTCCGACTTGCCTTGTTGCGGGTATCTTGTCCCTTGCTATAGGGCTTGTGCTACTTCTTCTTCATATGGATCGATGATGGGATGTTGTTAGAAAGAGGATGGACTCCCGGTGGCGGGAGGTGGCTGAAATTGAATACCGCTCCCTTTCGGAGGAGGGTATAACATTCTGAAATGGCTCCCGCCTGGGGTATCTGCCAAGTTCGGGACGTTGCTCCCGTTAGGGGGAGTGAATTGGACTCAAAACTGGCCCCCTTCATGGGCATCCACCAGTTCTTATCGGTGGTTTCCGTTAGGGGGAGCCTGTGTTGTAACCTGATTGTTGTGATGTTTTAAGTAGGGGTGTGCGGGAGGGTTGCTCCCGTTTGTTGGTTGCTGTTATTCTTGTGCCGACTCTTTCGGGAGAGGGAGCACGGGATTTGCTAGAGGAATGAGAGAGAAGGCGAAAGGAGTTTGTGGGAGTGAGCTGTTCTGTACACTAGGCTGAGTTGCTTGCGTATTTGAGGGGAATTTGACACAAGGTGGCGTAGCAGCTCTTACACTGCTCGTAGGCTCTGGGTCATTTCTTGCATGGTGGTGTTAGCTTGTGGGTCTACTGGAGCTACTGGTGGTGGTAGCGTGGGTGTGGGTGCAGGTGCGAAAGTTTCAGGAGTTGGCTGAGCCGCCGGTTCTTCTTCATGGGTTGCTCGAGAGGTCATGGTTACGCGAGATCGGGTAATCATGATTTGAGTTTATGCCCAAGAGAAAGCAAACCAAAGACGCTCTTTATTTTTTTTTTGTATGAATGTTGTGATGATGTCCCTTGAGATTAAGATGCCACACACTTTTGAGTCGGGTCTCAACTAGTGCGAGCCAGCAAAAGTTCCCAGTTGAGTCGTCATTCTGTAGACACTGAAAAATCAGCGCCCACGCTGATTTAAATATTATGGTTTCGGTGATGGGGGTGACGGGCTGATTTGTGGATATTGGAGTCGCCACTAGCCGAAAAATCTCGAAATTTTGCGGCCAGTTAAAACCACGGAATACGCAAGGTGAGGAAAATTCGAAGACTTCCCTACCTTAAATTAACTCCTGGTTTGTGATCCGGGATTCCAAGTAAGAGACCTCGATTAAAAAGAGGGAAGGTGTTAAGCACCTTCTCTGGCCATACGTATGTATGGTCTTTACTTTGTGTGGTAAACTAATCTCAAGGGGAAGATAGATGTGGTCGGGGTAGGACTAGGCACACACGTGGATTTTTTATATAACAAGATCCAATATTTTGGCAAGCCACAGACCATATATCCAATGGTGTGTCTAAGAGGTAGATGTGATGATGCTTATACAACGACTAAAATAAATGGACTAGGTCACTAGAAATTTCTGATGTGACAGGATCCGATATACGGCAAGCCACAGAGCATATGTTCACTAGAGACCTAGAGAAGCAAGGTGGTTGAGAAGGGAATAGATGTCATGATGAATGCTTGTATATAAAGATGAGTGTTTCTTTTGCTTGATCTTGAGTAGGTTAAAACATAAAATGGACCATGATCCGATCTGGGCTAGGCTTATGGGTTGAAAAGGTTGAAAGGAAGGTTAGAGGGGTGGCTGAAAAGATCAGATCTTTAAAGGCTTGGGAGCTCCTTCCCTTTCCTTCACTCTCTTCCTTGCTCTCTCTCTCTCTCACTTTCTCTCTCTTGTATGAGAAGATCTCCCTTGTTGAGGCCCCCCTTTGAAATGAGAAGAGGAGAGGGCTATTTATAGCCTTCTCCAATGACATTTTCATAATTTTTGGATTTGAGAGGGGTAAAGGGTGAGGTGGCAAGTGGTGATTAGTTGTGGAGAGAGGAATGCCACATGGCACTCTCTCATTTACTATGGGGGCGGTAAAACCGTAAATAATGGATTTTGAAAGGCTAATTTTGAATGAAAGTTGACTTTTGGACTTTGGGATAGCTGTCTGCACGCGAGCGGCAGTCGAATTACCGCAGGCGGTAGTCAGACTGTCTCCCGCGGCAGTCAAACTACAGCTCGAGCTCAGTTTAGGCTGGTTTCATGCATGCGAGCTTTGTACAGCATGCGGGTTCATCCAGATGTCTCCTTTCGGATTTTTCAACTCAGAAAACTGGGTTTCGGCTGGGGTAAAGGGGATCTGATCATGGTATAGGGTATAAGCGAGGTTATGTGCGTGCTGAACGA
The DNA here is from genome assembly GCA_037074715.1 of Magnolia kwangsiensis. Classification (NCBI taxonomy): domain Eukaryota; kingdom Viridiplantae; phylum Streptophyta; class Magnoliopsida; order Magnoliales; family Magnoliaceae; genus Magnolia; species Magnolia kwangsiensis. The sequence continues at coordinate 14,998,677 of CM073586.1, forward strand.
TTTAGATTGGGGTTTTCGGTTGCGGATTCAGAGTTTGGGGACCTTGGCTTAGGGTTCGGTTTATGCTGGGATTAGGGGTTTGGTTTAAGGTACGATCATGGTTCTCGGACAGTCTTAACTTTCTCAAGATATAATCTGTGTGGGGTGCCTACACGGTTATGTGACGACATTCACCAATGATTCTTTGAAGATCACAAAAGGTACCTTGATGATATCTCGAGGCAAGAAGGAAGGTGCTTTATACGTGACTTCAGGATCATATAGTTCACTCTCAGTCACATCAACTGGAGTGAATAGGCAATTATGGCATGTAACACCCTGAAAATTGGGGGTCGTGTATAAACTCAACTCCCGAGTTCCAGACCGTCACTTATGCAACAAAAATGATTATGATTCAATGTTGTCTGATTTAAAGCATTCACATGAGTAAAAGTATACCAAAACTGCAATTCATACTTCAGATCCAGTGATAAAAGCAAGCGGAAGACTAAACAATATATATATCACTGTATAGAAAAACAAAGTAGATCTCATCTGTCTCTAAGGTATGAATACATCTCTGAGTCTCATATACATATACATGAACAAAAGTAAATGTTCAAAATAGTCCCACTGAAGTCCCATCAACCCAGGTCGCCTAAGCAAAGCCATCATGATACTGCATGTACGAGTACTCGTCCTGGTCCTCGTCGAAGTCTGGCTCTGCCTCCTGGATCTCAGCCTCACCTGCATCTACAACAGGGTCTGGTGGGTGTTGCAAACACCATCCCGTAACGTGGGAATGAGTGATCAACTCAGTGGAATCATAGAGCAAAGATTAGCATGTTCACAAATCAATCATGCGATAATAGTAAAGCAGTAAATCAGACAATCCTAATACTGTTGTTAATGCAAGATGACATGACGTGATGTATGCCCTCACCGACGATCTCCCTCATACGGCAACATCTTACGACCGCGGCATGCCACACTCCCTAGAGTGCTCCACATCTTCCAGGCACATGCAATGCCATGGTGATATGATTTTCGAGTTGTTATTAGTCCATTCAAACAGCAGAATTGGAAAACTAAGGTACTTCCCTTGTATCAATTCCAACACAGATCCTGTCTAGGGTCGTCATTCCTAGTAATTTCATACGATGTATATTTTGTAGGTCACTGCAAGGACTGCCAGGGCTGTTGCTTGCACTCTTGCACCGCTCCCCCATCACCTTATCAATACAGGCCTACAGTACTCTACTGCAACGGAAGGGTCGTCGCCTCCCATGGACTCAGAATACGCCCGCGGTCACTACAAAGGACTCGTCGCCTGATCAGTGTAGGCCGATAGCTAGAATATAGTGTCCCATACCACCATAATCTGTTCACGAGACTAGGTGCTCACTGGTCACTACGGGGAGGTTTGTGGCCCCAGCGTAGGCCGACAGCTCGACCACGGTGTCCCATACCACCATGCCCGGCTCATGAGTCTTCGTGGATTAAGGTACCATGGTTAACAGGGTTTACAATGGTAAGTTCAGTACCCTAGGTTCAAGCAGTTATGACTCATACAGGGTGAACATACATCGGCCAGTCGGGTTGCTTGACGGGCTCGACTAGCGCGATCGCATCTCAAGTCGAACGACATGAAGTGCGTAAAACACTTCGTGTGGCCTAACCACTGCCGCCAACTCCAAACACAACTCGCGTTCATCGACACGTCGTTCGTGGCCAAGACCAGCCAACTACGAATTCGATCGGTTACCGTCTGCCTGTACTAAGTATAGTCCCAATCAATTATGGAATCACATCAGCAATTTATATAGGAATATTGGAATTGAAATACAATCATGTGAGCATGTTAACACATGTTATAACATTCAACTTAGGCAAATCTTCAAGTACATATATTTCATGCATGTAATGAAATCATGCATATAGTCAACATGTAGGAAATCATTTAGGTCAGCATATTAATTGAGAAATCAATCTCAAACTATCTCATAACATCATTTAATTCAATACATACTAATACAAGCATTTATACAAACACATACACTATACACTTAAGTCTACATATAGTATGTCGACCCGAAGTGCGCAATTAGGCGAATCTCTTCGCCAAACTAATTATGCACGTATTCCTAACTTCCTAATGCGACAACAAACCATGTCAATCACATCAGCAAAATATGAATGTAATCAGTACTTCCTACAAATGACTAAAATGCCCTAAATCTCATATTCTTCGTTGATTTACGAAACAGGAAACGGAGAGCATGTTGTACATGTCAAACGGCGATGCCGTCGATAATCTACTATTAAACGACATTGAAAGCGTTGTAAACCGTCAATCAAAGCCTCTAAAATCCTCACCTAGTCTCTTATGGATGCATAAATTTGAACGGAGCGTATACGCTTCGTCTACGGCAGTAAGAGAACCTGATTTACGAGTTACGTTAGCTAGCATGCTACGAATCCAAGTAAACTTCAAATCAGCAACTTCTAGGGTTGTTTTATACCTGAAAACGTGGAGAAATCACCGGCTTGGTGATCAGAAGGTGTTGCTTAGGCACTAGCAACAGATGGCACGAAGGCGAAAAAAATCCCTTCTACTCTCTCTCACAAACTCTCACCTTTTCTCTCTCACAATCTAGGGTTTCTTATAATTTCGGATGGGAGAGAGGAGTGAGGGTTTCAACCCCTTTTATAAGCTTAAAAACACCGAAAACAGGCTCCGGAATGAAGTTTACTTAGTGCATATCCAATTCGGGGCTGTTTCGGTCCAAAAGATGCTTTCTGGTGGTCCCCTGGTCGAATGCGATCGGACTTAAGCTCATGCGTACCAGATCTAGAATGTATTAAGTTTTCAGTTCGGCAGGGTTCGCAGATCGCGCGTGGCGGACCAGTTTTAGTTCAGCGGTCACCGCACGTAGATCAGGGCTGAAAGTCTCATGATATAAAATAGAAATTTCTCCTGATCCGAGGGTGTAATCTGGATGAATTCTGACGGTCAGAACGCTCAATACTGACTCGTCAAGTCGTGTGCCAGATTTGAATTTGAAATTCCAATTCTGTCCCTATTCGCACTCTCTTCGGTCCGGGCTCAATGAAATAGCCTGTGATTATCGATTTGACTTGATTTTCGAAATGAGTGTCAAGTCCAGCTAGGCGGTTCTAACGGTCTAAGATAGGAGGTATCGGACTTTCGACGCGCGGTCTAAATTCAATATAAAGATTCAAAGCGGTCCAGAGAACAAACCTGCTTAGAGTTTGATCCGAGGTTATAGAGTATTATAGAGTCATTTGTTCTACTCGATTTGGGTCTTGTAGAACGTATTTAAAGTGATCAGGGACTATTTTTCAACCACTCCAGCGTTGCGCTAGCTAACTTAGTCATATTTTCTAAAGGAATTAATTCTACGCAATTTCGGGTTGAGTTGGTACTCGAGCCCAAGTATGGATTTTTCACGGGCTTTACATGGCATCAGAGGTTGGGACATATGAGTGAGAAGGGGATGAAAGTGTTATTTTCAAAAGGGAAGCTACCAGGGCTGAAGTCTATTGACTTGGAATTCTGCGAGGACTACGTGTATGGCAAGCAGAAGAGGGTAAGCTTCAAGAAGATAGGACGTGCTTCAAAGACACATCTATTAGACCTTGTGCACACTTATGTGTGAGGATCAGTACAGGTATCATCTCTTGGTAGCTCACGTTATTTTGTTTCTTTTTTGATGATGCTAGTAGAAAACTGTAGGTTTATTTCTTAAAGCACAACTCTGATGTATTTGATGTATTTAAGAAGTGAAAAGTTATGGTAGAGAACGAGACAGGTAAAACAATAAAACGTCTCAGATCTGATAATGGGGGAGAATACTGTGATAAGATATTTAAGGAATATTGTGCAGTAAATGGAATCAAACATCAAAAAATAATTCTAGGGACACCACAGCAGAATGGTGTGGCTGAGCACATTAACAGGATCATCTTTAAGTGCGCCAGGAGGATGAGGTTACATGCAGGTTGCCCAAGACCTTTTGGACAGATGCTGTGAATACTGCTGCATATCTCATCAATAGAAATCCCTCAACACCATTGGATGATAGGCTACCAGAAGAAACGTGGACTGGGAAAGAAGTAAACCTTGCACATCTCTGAGTGTTCGGTTGCACTTCATATGTTCATATTGATGCAGAGCACAGAAACAAGCTGGATGCGAAGTTCAGGAGGTGCACGTTTATAGGTTACAAGCAGCATGATTTTAGTTACAGGTTTGGGATGCAGAAATAGAAAAAACATCAGAAACAGGGACGTAGTATTCAATGAAAAAGTGGTGCATAAGGACAGTGTGTAGGAAAATAAGACTAGGAAAAGGAATTCGTATAGTTGGAAGAGTTACCTGACATGGGTGTTACAAAGTCACAGGATGATCATGCGCATGAGGATTATGAGGCAGAGCCACAGACACCGGTTGTGAGAAGGTCTACTCAGGAGAGGAGACCCACTGTCTGATACTCACCCTCCTTGCATTATCTACTGCTAATAGATAATGGTGAACCAGAGTATTTTAAAGATGCATTACAATCGGATACATAGGTTAAGTGGGAGCAGGTCATGGATAATGAGATGGACTCTCTTGAGTCTAATCATACATAGGAGCTAGTCACTCTACCCAAGGGTAAAAGAGATCTTCATAATAAGTGGGTTTACAGACTGAAGGAGGAGCACGATGGTTCGAAACGGTACAAGGCCAGATTGGTTGTGAAAGGGTTTCAATAAAAGGCAGGTATCGATTTCACTGAAATATTTTCACTTATGGTGAAAATGCCAATGATTCACATGGTCTTGAGTATAGTGGCTACAGAGGACTTACATCTAGAGCAGCTACATATTAAGATAGCCTTTCTTCATGGGGACCTTGAAGAAGAGATATACATGCATCAGCCGACAGGATGCGTGGCACCAGAAAAGGAGAACAAGGTGTGTAGACTAAAAAAGAGTCTGTATGGCCTGAAGCAGGCCCCGAGACATTGGTACAAGAAATTTGACAGTTTCATGTCAGGAAATAGTTTTAGGAGATGTCATGCAGACCGCTGATGTTACTTGAAGAAGTTTGATACGTCGTACAGTGTCACGTCCCAAACTCGGAAATCGGACTCACAAAATTTTTGATCGCCGAATCCGGCGTCAACATCCTCCGTAGAACCCCATTCTCGGCTCCCAGCTCCCATTCGCCAAGTTCCGATCTTGGGATGCTACGAGGAGGATTTTTAACGTCAGTTTGATTCGTAATAAGCATAACCAAAGGCATAACCCACAAACAACAACCAAGAACTCCATTACATTTTCACTATGATCAAAAACTTTACAAGTACAATGAGCATAAAGGGAAATACAATGGTAAAGAATAAAAACTCCAAAATGATCTGCAACATGCTCCTGCCTCAGCGCTGCTGCGCCCCAACGTCACCTGCACGCAACGGTCGTGCATAAGCTTATAGAAAGCTTAGAGGGTGGTGAAAGTATGTGCGTAAGGTAGTAATATGATCATGCAATATGAGAGTAATGTGGAATATGCAGATAGATCCATAATATTATGAGCCGTACCAAGGCTATGCGATGCAAGATGCCAGTCAAGCATACAATCCTCATCTAAGTCCACATGTCAATACAGCTCAACTCTGAGATATCACCGGAGTCTAGTACACTCTAAACCAGATCGCCGCCACATCGCGCGCAATAAGATAAGTGGAAGAGACCTCAATATCCGTCAGCCAATATCGGGCTCGACTCGTCGATAGGGAACCATTCCTCGAGCTGGTCAAACTCAGACTAGCATTGCCCCCTACTCTCGGGCGGGTAAGGCTGCACCCCCTTCCAACCGACCATGACACAGTGGAGAGCGCAACCGTCTGGTAATCGGCACTCAACGCTCATCTACCCACTCGGTCTAGACGTTGGAGCAACCTCTTGGTACCATAAGGGTTTAGGGACTTTCACCCAGGGATATCTATAGCACCCCATATAGAATAAGATTTTCGGTATCCAATCCTGTCAACCACGATGTGTCAGTGGAGGCTACGATCCCGATGTCAATAGGGCGTACAGTAACCATATCACGCAATGCAAGATGCATAAATCACACTATCCAATCATGCAGCAAATCCTTACACGTAACGTGCGCTCATGTAGGGCAACTCCGCCTAACCGGGGGCCCATAAACAACCTGCCCGAAGGCATATGCTATGATCAGTCAATTCTCATATCAAGCATACATATGATGCGCATGACCATGAGTCAATGGAACTATACTAAACATATTATAATGAAATGAATTATCCTTACAATGCAGATGGGCCTGGATGGCCTATACACAACAAGTACTGCCTATCAAAGGGAACCTAGGGAGAGTCGTAATGTGGACATCCAACCAATATTACACTTGCAATGTAGACGTCAAACCAATATTGCTCCCAAGGTACCATTATCGCAAACATCGTTACATAATCTGTGTTGGGCTCACACATTGCAATGGACTTTAGGTACATCCCATTGGGCCTTAAATACATCAAATGGGTCATATCATATGGACCTTTTACTCATCAAATGAGCCACATAAATGGACTACACCAATGGGCCTTATGTACATTACAATGGGTCATAACCCGTGGGCCTCAGAGTATGTCATAGTGGGTCTAATCACATGGGCCTTATGTGACTTAAATGGGCCTTATGTGACCAATGGGCTTTATACATACCAAATGGGCCTAAATCCATAGGCCTTATATAAATCAAATGGGTCTGGTCCCACTGGCCTTGGGATATATCAAATGGTCCAATTCCATGGGCCTTACATCCACATCAAAGTGGGCCCTAATAAACTGTCACAATTTCATTAACATGGACCTCAAATCATGCTAAGATGGGGTCCGCTTAGACTGTGGATCTGGCTCATTCATTGATTCATTCCATAAAATGATCTTTAAAGTGGACGGGCAGATTAGATGCAGCACCTACATCAATGGTGGGGGCCCACATGAAGGCCCACCATCGTGAATGTTATATATATGTATAATATATAAACAACATATATAATATATGTACAATATTATATATATATATATATATATATATATAATATAATATAATATGTAATACAATATAAAATATATATGTATATATATACATACACACACACGCTGCACACACTCACACTGCACGCACACACGCACGCACACCCACACGCACGCACGCACACCCAGTCCACCTCCACCGTCCGCTGGACACTGAGAGGAAAACACAAATGTCAGGTGGGCTCACGTACATCACTGTGGGTCCCATGTGGGGCCCACCACAATGTTTAGATGCCATCCAAACCGTTGATAAAGTCACTTGGACCTGGGTTAAGGTACAACACAATTTTCATCTTGATCCAAAAATCCCATGGCCCAGAAGAAAGGTTTCAAGGGCAGATGTTCAATCACACTGTTTCTTCTGGTGTGGGCCACCTGAGTTTTGGATGCGGCTGATCTTTGGAGGGGACCCACATCTGGGAGTGGCCCACCTCAAGAACAGGTTGGATTTCAAAAATACATCATGGTGGGGCCCACGGCAGGGGCCGTGGGTGGCTGTCCGCCAGCCCGTGCGTCAACCGCAGGCGCACTGCCTGCGCTGGCAGCAGCAGCAGCGCTGCTGCAAAGTCCCTCTCTTTATTTTTTTTGGAAAAACACTGATCTCGCGGTTTTTCACAGGTGGGGTCCTCATCAGAGAAATCCACCCCGTCCATTGGCTTCCCTGGCTCGTAATGAATCCAATGAGCCCGCTAACGGCCCACTTTCGACGTGTAGAAGAAATCTAAATAGATTTTAATGGTAACAAGGTTGTTTTCAACACTATGGCCCACTAAATACTCCGATCAACCCCATCTTTTGGCTCAACGCCTAAAATGATCCAAGGAATAGGATGAACGGTATGGATTGGATACAAACATCAAGGTGGGTCCTATACAGGTGGCCTACCTCCAAAGCCTTCCTTTTTTTCTTTTTCTTTTTGGCAGAGACGTCCAGCGTCTCAGACGCTGGACGGTGATTTTTTTTTTTTTTTTTGATATACGTTGAGGTGGGCCCTAATTATGGTGGGCCACCTCATGAAAAATAGTGTGGATACATCACACCAAAGTGGGCCACATTTGATGATTTGGGCAAATAGAAGCCTCATGGTGGGGTCTATTCAAGCGGGCCAAACAAACACAATATGATCTTTAAAAAAAATGAAGTAGAGAGAGAGAGATAGAGGGTGGGACACGCTTGTGATGGAGGGCTCCGCCACTATGAGCCCTCCCTTGTAAGAGATCATACAATAAACTGGGTCCTTCTACACATGGAACTAACAAAAAAATCGAATTCAATGGTGCAGATCCTTTCTCCACCAATATGAACGGTCTAGATGACCTCTAAATGTAATGAAATAAACATCATGATGGGGTCCATGGAGAATGGCCCCATCATGGATGATCATAATGATCAAAGTGGTCCATCGGCCACAACTTAGGATCTCAAGTGAGATCCAAACCATTGATCGGTTGGCCTCACTTGCCCATCTCAAAAATAAGGAAAACTACTATTATCATGCACCCACCGTCTGATCTTCTTACTCTTATGGGTTCCTTAGCACCTTAGCTTCAACTTCAATAGATGATATGAGGAATGGATGGCTAGGATGGGAGATGAAGGGGTAGGAAAGTGGGCCACACTTGGAGTTTTTTTTGAAAGGGAGGGAGAGGCTTGGAGAGCTTCATGCGTATGGAATTTTCTTTGCTTGAGAAAATGAGATGAGAAGTGAGAAAGAGAGAGAGTGTTGTAAAGAGAGGGATGGGTGATGGATGGATGGATGAATGATGGGTGTGTAAGAAAATCTTGACTTTGGTGGCCTTTTGTGTAAGAAAGGCATGGAAGGTGTAAGAGATTCTTGACTTTTGAGGCATTTTGTGTAAGAGAGGTATGGGCTTTGTAAGGAAATCTTGACTTTTGTGGTTGCTTGGGAATGGGTGAAAGGTGATGTGTACTTGATATGTACTTGACAGGTGATGGATTGATGTGACATCTCGTAGAGATTCTCTTAGGTTTCGCAACGCACGGCATTTTTCTCGCACCGAACGTTGGCCCACATCTCTTGACCAGGGTATCGCCTCAGCGCGCAAGTCGCGGCATCGGAACCGCAGCGATGGCACGGTCGCTATGGTAATGGTCTTAGGTTGAGTCGATACGGGTTGACGGCATATGAATCCGAGTCGCGCGTAAATATCGGTTAAGGGTCGAAGGTTGCCGGAATTCGACCGGTAAGACAGCTGAAGTCTACGGAACGGTACGGACCAAGATACGGGTCTTACATACAGCATCCTTCTTTTATACGTTGATGATATGCTTGATGTTTGTGGTTGGAACAAGCATGAAGGACATCTCAGATCTCAAAAGACAAATGTCTAGAGAATTTTTCATGAAGGATTTAAGAGCTGTAAAATAAATCCTGGGCATGAGGATAAAGCGTGACAGGGAAAATAATAAATTAGTTTTATCACAGACAGAGTACATAGCCAAGGTACTTGATCGATTCAATGTGAGAGGTGATAAGCCAGTTAGTACTCCATTAGTCAACCACTTCAAGTTATCTAAGGAGCAAGGTGCAAAGATGCAGGAGGAACGAGACTACAGGGCTAAAGTTCCATACGCGTCAACTATTGAAAGTCTCATTTATGTTATGGTGAGCATGAGACCAGACATTGCTCAAGCAGTGGGAGTTGTTAGCAGGTTTATGAACAACCCCGGGAAGCAACATTGGGAAGCTATGAAGTGGATTCTTAGATACCTGGTAGGTACTAAGGATGTAGGGTTGTGCTATGGTAGATCAAAAATCAAACTACAAAGCTACATGGATTCAGACTTGGCAGGAGACATCGACAGTAGAAGAAGTACTACAGGTTATGTCTTCACTTTGGGTAGTGTTGCAGTCAGTTGGGTCTCTCAGTTACAAAAGATAGTATTTATCAGTACGATGAAAGTAGATTATGTTGCGACTACAGAAGCGTGCAAGGAGATGGTATAGATGCAAGGTTTCATGGAAGACTTGGGTAAGAAGCAAGCAGATTGCAAGCTGTGCAGTGACAGTCAGAGCGCAATACACTTGGCTAAGAATTCAGCCTTTCATTCAAGGACCAAGCATATTGACATCAGATATCACTTCATACGTTTGTTATTGGAAGATGGATAGATTGCTCTGGAGAAGATTCCTATAAGTGAGAATCCTGTAGATATGCTGACCAAGGCGGTCACACGAGAGAAGATAAAGCTCTGTTCAACTTTAATTGGTCTTCAAGCTTAAAGACGGGGGGTGGTGCACTCCGAATGAAGAAAATGAAAGTTTATGGCAATGTATCTCCAAGTGGGAGATTGTTGAGATGTGGAGCCACATTTAGATGGCCGCTCGACCAGTCGAGTGCCCTGCTCGACCGGTCGAGTAGCCCACTCGACCAATCGTGGACTGGCTCGACTCAAAATTTAGTGAGCATCAGTTTTTTGGGTTTCGAGGTGCTCGACTGGTTGTGGCCCATGCTCGACCAGTCGAGGTTACATAGATTTATTTTCAGATTTGATGCAGACTGCAGATTTTTGAATCAGCTTTCGCAAGGGTACGAAAGGGAAGTTGTCTAAACTATAAATGTCTCTAGGAATTTTCTACGGCATGGGAAATAATTCTAAGGTGTGGGCAAAAGATTTTCTCTGTACTTCCAAGTGAGAGGTTAGTATATTGCCTTGTAATCTTCATTTTTCTTCATGGTGAAAGTTTGCATCCATGATTTTTTACCCTCATTGGGATTTTTTCACATATATCTTGTCTTTAGTTTGCTTGGAATGCTTTGATTCTTCTTCTAGTTTATATTTCTTCCTATTTATTATTTGTGGGTGAGACCGGAGATTAGATCTCGGTTCACTGCATTGTTGGCGTACTGCCCAACAAGACTTACCTGATTTGGACAACCTCGAGTCTCACCCTTGCTATACCCTTTAGAAATTCTAAAACCCTTTTAAGAACCCTTAGAACCCCTCAAAAAACCTTAGCATGCCCGAGAATGCCCCTAGGAACTCCTATTTATAGATGGAAAAATTCCACTTACACACCTCCCTAGAAACCGCCTTAAATTTACGCAGTCCGCGTGCATAAACCTCACACCGTCTACATAACCCTCGACTAGTCGAGCATGGGCTTCGACTGGTCAAGGATTCTGAAATTTTCAAATACACATTCATTGAACTTCGTGTCGGGTCGACTTCGACCAATCGAAGGGACCTTCAACTAGTCGAGTCAGTCCCTCGACTGGTTGAGAAGAGCGGACTAAGATTTAAGATATCCCTTTTTGACAGCAATCTCCACTATATCTTCAATCTTTAACCGTGTAGCTTCTTGATCTCTTCTTTTATCTTTGTATCACATCATAGCTTTTCATGCACACTTCGTCCTTCTTTTATGTCATCGTCAAGCCCAAAGAAGTCGCACAGAACTTAAACTTCTTTGAAGGAATGACCTTGGTGATAATGTCTTCCGGATTCACACTGGTGTGAATCTTCTCCAATATTACGCCTCTTTCCTCAAACACCTGTCAGATAACATGGACATCCAACTAATTGCTCCACCCGCTAGTACAAACGAGTAACTGAAAGTCGACTTTCTGAAATCCAAACCACCTGCATAATCTGAATCTGCATACCCAACCAACTTTGTCCCTATCTTTCCAAAAGTAACATGTAGTCTTCTTACCCTCTCACTGCTACCCAATATTATTTGTCGGGGTATTTGCTCACAACACCAATAGCCTATGAAATAACAAGTCTAATGTAAACCATGGCATGCACTGCCAACCGAATTTGAATAAGGCCCATAAAATATATCCTGCTTTTCCTCATCTGTTTTGGGACATGTTTTGAGAAAAACTTGAGGAGAAATGCATAGGAAACACTCTCTGGCTTTACCTAGTCTATTACATCCTTGATCAATACCTACATAAGGTATTTTACCTGTAATTACAAAACTTACTTCTCTTTCAGTTTCAATGAGAACCTTCTTTGCAACCCCTAGATCCTTCATCTTGAATGTTCTACTTAATCGAGTCTTCAGTATATTGATTTTAGATATGTCATAATTGGCGATCTACATGCCATCAGCATACAATTCCTGACTCACCATGAAGGAATTAAGCCACTACTTAAATTACAGGTCGTACCACGACCTCCTGCAAAAAAATTTCTCAGCCCTTTTAACTTTGAACCGCTCTGGTTGCTTCATATAGATCTACTCTTCTAATTTCCCTTACGGAAACTCCACATTCATCCTTTCTAACTCAAGATCGCATTGGTCAACCAGTGCTAATCATAAATCTAATAGATGCTTGTTATATCGTCGGCTCGAATATCTCTAAGAAATTGATCCCTTCTCTCTAAGAATAACCTACCAACCTCGCTCTGTATCTATAATGTATCCTCCTGAAGATCTACCTACATCCAACCGCTTCCCGACCCACTTGAAGCTTCATCAGCTCCCATGTGTTGATCTGGTACAACGAGTCCATCACATTGCCCATAGTCACCTTCTACTTCTCAGCATCAGGCTTATCTAGAGCAATCTAAATAGTGAACGGATCCCCTGCGATATTGGAGTCGTACATGTACATCACCAATATCTTGCGATTATGTCATGTGATTCTTCTCATAGGTGGCTGCTCCACATCTCTGTCCGCGCGTCACATCCTTCTTGTCCTATCCGCTCATGCAGTCATGCCTAGTATGTCACACACATGCAGAGGTGGAATCCGGTACAGTCATTGCAACTCCACCTTTTAAAGTGCTCCCGATCAACCTATACATGTTATCGAGTCGTTACGCTTTCATGATTACCCGTGCCCCCTTAAATACTTTAAGAGCACCAACAATACGTGTAAACTTACAATCCATTACCTCAAGTACACGAAGAGAAATCAAATTCTTCCTCATATCAGAAACGGCCTCACATCAGTCAGGGTACGCTTTATCCCATCAAACATCTTGATGCGCACTGTACCAACAGTCACAACATTACAGGCAATGTCATTGCCCATAAACACCTATCCACCATCGAGCTCTCTATAACTGGCGAACCAATTCCGATGAGGATCATGTGAAAAGATATCCCTGTGTCTAGAATGCACTCATCCTTACAATCATCATAAAAGTGTTTGATCGTAGACACAAACAAAACATCACCATCACATCCACTCGATCCATCTAGCGTGGCAGCAGCATTGGCCTCTCTATATGAAGCCTCAGATTCTTCTCTCTTAGATTTAGGATTTTTATAATATTTATTCACATGTCCTCCCATCCCACGATTCCAGCACTTTAACTTAACTTTGACATTGCCCTTGGATTTGGATCTTAACTTTGAAGATTCTGTATCTTGCTCAGAATTCATGTTCCTCGTAATCAATGCATCAGAAGACGTTCTCATGTCGTCGTTAAGCTTTCTTATGGCCTTCTCTTGAAAGGATAAGATAAAGGTGTCAGCAATCAGGGTTTTATTCGTGATGCATATTATGTCCTTGAATGACTCATACGATGTCGGAAGAGAATTCAGCAATATAGATGCTTGTTCTTCATCTTTCATCACTTTCCCCATATCCAGCAATTTGCAAACTAATTTATTAAAGTTGTTGATGTAAGCCTCCAGATCTTCGCCCTCTGTCATCTTAAAGTTATACCACTGCCACTTCAAGTGTAAGTGATTTTTAAAGAATTTTTTCGCATAGACATCATTTAACTTTGCCTACAACTTAGCCACACTTTTCTCCCTCATAAAATTATAGAGAACCTCATTGGTGAAACATAGACAGATCTATGATAAGGCTTTCTTATAAAGAGTATTCCAATCATCATCAGTTATAGCAGACTTTCACTCCTCAAGAGCACTATCTTCGCCTTACTTGATTAAGGAACTGATCATCTTGATTTTTCATAACTCAAAGTTATTTTTCCTGAGTACTTCTCAATATCATACCTATTATTTATCATTATTGCTTATCCCTCAAATTTAGATTTGTGTCCCAATGATAGCTCTGATATCACATGTTGAGATTTGTACTGCGGAATCACACAGATATGGATCTAGGATAGCAATCTAAGAGCACCAAACAAACAAAAGAGAACACAAATTTAACGTGAAAAACCCTTGCAGGAAAAAATCATAGCACAAAACGATAAATCTTCACTATGAAAATAGAAATTAAAAAGAGAAAGGACTTATCTGATTCAAACAGCATCAAATCTTACCCTTACTATACCCTTTAGAAACTCTAAAACCCTTTTAGGAACTCTTGGAACCCCTTTAGAAAATCTTAGCATGCTTGAGAATGGCCCTAGGGACTCCTATTTATAGATAGGGAAACTCCACTTATACACTTCCTTAAAAACTGCCTCACATTTACACAATCCGCGCATAAATTGTGCACCGTCTGCATAACTCTCGACTAGTCACGCCTATCCCTCGACTGGTCAAGCATTCCGGAATTTCCAAATACACAGTTGTTAGACTTCGACTCGAGCTGGCTTTGATCAATCGAAGGGACCTTCGACTAGTCGAGTCAGTCCCTCGATTGGTTGAGTAGAGTTGATCAAGATTTAAGACATCCCTTTTTTACAACAATAAGCCTTCTATCGCCTAAGAATTTTTCCACGGTAGGCGTTTAATTCAATTGTTTCCAGTGGTATGGTCCATTTTAACATTAGATATGTCTCATTTTTTGTCTCAATTCATAAAATTATTTGGTAAAATGGATAGACAGATAGAATAAAATACATAAATCATGGTGGACCCCACTAAGTTTACTCAATACGCTTAGGAGTTACTCACTAAGCAATCCGCTTCTCTCACCAAGTACATCTGTTTGTTGAGATTATTTTAGAACTTAAGACAAAAAATGGGGTGTATCCGACACTTGTATGGGCCACGTGAGAGGAAACAGTGGGAGTTCGGTGAGAGCCATTGAAGCATTCTTATGACAGTAAAAGTTTTGTATCACGCTATATTTCTGGTTTTTTCACTTCATCTCACTGTTAATGGCCTTATAAAGGGTTAGGATAGCATATAAACATCTAGGTGGAGCCAGGAAGGTTTCAACAGAGAAATTTCTTTTCCCAATTTTCCCTCTCGCGTGACCCACTTGAGTTTTGCATCCACCTCATTTTTTATCACACATCCTGAAATGAGCTCGCAAAACGTAAGAACGGGGTGAATTTCTCACGTACATTTCTGTTGGCCCACCCCGCATCCTTGCTCAGAAACTTCCTGCCAAGGCTTAAGCAGGAATTCCGCGTCTTCCCTTGGAAGCGGATTGCATGTGCGACAAAAATATTCTAATGCCCAGGGTTGTGGGCCCACAGAGATGTCCTTAACTAATCCACTCCGCCCATCTGTTAAGGAGACCACGATAAGACAGGAATTTAAAAATCAGGCAGATCCAAGACTATGTAAGCCATCCATCCCACATGAAACAGTGGGGATTGAACGCATGGGATGACAAAAGTTTTATATCGAGATGATACTTGTGCCCATAGTCTATTTAAGTGGTATTAACCTATGAATGGTTTAGATGGCATATAAATATCATGGTCAGCGCTAAGAAGGTTTCGACGGTGGTAGTTTATGTTCCCGCTGTTTCGCTGTGTGGCGGACATGAGTTTGGATACGCTTGACTCTTATTTTCCTGTCTTACAGGACCTTTCAAAACCGATGGGCGGAGTGCGTTTGTCACGGACATTTGTGGCGCCATACAGTCCCAGGTATGTATGTCCTTGGGGTCACCGACAATCCGCTTATCTGAGCCTCCTGTTTTTTAAGGCGGTTTAACTGCGACCCAGGATCCAGCCACGTGGGAACGAACCTGACAGTGGGGCCATCCCGATGTATGAGCTGCTTATCTAAACCGTACATCCATCTTTCCTACTTATTTTAAGGGCATATTCCCAAAAAAGGAAGTAGATACAAAATCTCAGGTGATTATTGGGGGCCAAAAGAGTTTTGGATCAAGTTGATATTTGTGATTTCCTTCGTCCGGTTTGTGCGACCTTATCGATTGCTTGATGGCAAATAAACATTATGATTGACTCTGTAAGTTTTTGATGGTGGAACTTTAATAGCCACTCTTTCCTGTGGCGTAGTCCACCCAAGATTTTTATGGGCTTCATTTCCCGGATCATTATCTAAAGAAAAATTTACGACTGTACGACCCATTTATGGCCCATTTACGAGACTAAGCCCACCTCATTTTACCTTGCAAGAATAAGCACCAGCTGTACGGACGCTTTTCCAAAGGTCGAAAATGCCTATGCTTTTTCCTCCATGCGGATCGGCCGCTGCTCGAAGACGAGCGTCGAGCGCTGACGCTCTTCGAACTCCGACTTTTACGATCGGTTCAAGAGATATCAACGTTACATGGCCCCACCCTACAGTTATGTATTTATTATATATACAATGTTTATCCATATTTCGAGATGATTTCGGAGCATTATCCAAAAAAAAATTAAATTATATCCAAAGATCAACTGGACCACAACACAAAAAGCAGCGGAAGATTGATTTTCACTGTTGAAACTTTTGTAGGGCCCACCATAACATTTATTTTCCATCCAATCTATTTATAAGGTCACAAAGACGTAGATGAAAAAAAAAAACAAATTTCATAATGATCTAAAACTTCCGTGGTCCCCTAAAAGGGTTTCAATGGTGGACATTCAATCGTCCACTACCTTTTTCAGTGTGGGCCACTTGATAGCTAAATCTGCCTTATTTTTCTTCTCAAGACTTATTACGAGTTCGTCAAATAGGTTTGGATATAACACATACCTCATAAAAGGACTCACAAAGGCGGTGGGAATTACAATAAGAAAAAAAGAAGCCTAGAATCTATATGACTACGGATTATAACCGTAGCCATAACTGTAGCCCATGCTTTTTCGATATATCCTTTGCTATGTATCGAAGGTCTTTTGACGTATACTCTGATATATCGAAGGTCTTCTGATTAATCGAAAAAGGTTCAAAAGCGTCTACCGACTTTGCATAAAAAATCCAGCAATTTTTTATACATATTGAAGTGTATTTGATATTATCGAAGATATAGCTATGGATTATAGCCGTAGCCATAACTGCAGTCAATAAAAGTATATGCATTTTTATTTTTTTATTTTTTTACATGGAGAACTTTTTTCTACCTATAATTTTCTCCAATATATATTTATATAAATACGTATATATAAGCATATAAAAAAAAAATTTCTCTCTTTTTTCATTTCTTTCTTTATTCATTTAACCAGAATATCTTCTAAACCAAAATTAGTTACTTGATGTACCTAATATGATTTTGGGGTAGGAGAAGCTACTTTAGCCAAGTAACCTAGTTATTTTCCAAGATTCCATCAGGTTGATGGTAAAAAATCCATTTCATTCACTTTGTGATCAATTTCAATCAATTCGTGGTCAATTTCATTTATTTCATTTACTTCACGGTCATTTTCATGCATTTCACAGTCAATCCCAACAATTCCGTTTTGATTCACGGTCATTTCCATGCATTTCACGGTCAATTCCCTTCACTTCACGGTCATTTCCATGCATTTCACGGTCAATCCCGACCATTTCGTTTTGATTCACAGTCATTTTCATGCATTTCACGGTCAATTCCCTTCACTTCACGGTCATTTTCATGCATTTCACGGTCAATTTGCTTCACTTCACGGTCATTTTCATGGATTTCACAGTCAATCTCGGTGATTCCGTTTTGATTCACAGTCAATTCCCTTCATTTCACGGTCATTTCCATGCATTTCATGGTCAATTCGCTTCACTTCACGGTCATTTTTATACATTTCACGGTCAATCCCGGCGATTCCGTTTTGATTCACAGTCATTTCCATACATTTCACGGTCAATTCCTTTCACTTCACGGTCATTTCCATGCATTTCACGGTCAATTCGCTTCACTTCACGGTCATTTCCATGCATTTCACGGTCAATCCCGACGATTCTGTTTTGATTCGCAGTCATTTTCATGCATTTCACGGTCAATTCCCTTCACTTCATGGTCATTTCCACGCATTTCACGGTCAATTTGCTTCACTTCATGGTCATTTTTATGCATTTTGCGGTCAATCCCGACAATTCCGTTTTGATTCACAGTCAATTCCTTTCACTTCACGGTCATTTTCATGCATTTCATGGTCAATTCGCTTCATTTCACGGTCATTTTCATGTATTTCACGGTCAATCCTGGCGATTCTGTTTTGATTCACGGTCATTTCCATGCATTTCACAGTCATTTCCCTTCACTTCACGGTCATTTTCATGCATTTCACGGTTAATTCGCTTCACTTCACGGTCATTTCCATGCATTTCACGGTCATTCCCGCCTATTCCGTGTTGATTCATGGTCATTTCGACGCATTTTACGGTGAAGTGTAATGATTGGACCATGAAATGCATGGAAATGATCGTGAGTGAAGGGGCATGACCGTGAAATGCACCAAAATGACCGTGAATTAACACGGAATAAGCGGGAATGACCATGATATGCATGGAAATGACAGTGAAGTGAGGCGATTGGACCGTGAAATGCACGAAAATGACCGTGAAGTGAAGGGGCACGACCGTGAAATGCGCCAAAATGACCGTGAATCAACACAGAATAGGCGGGAATGACCATGATTTCATATCACGGTCATTCCCGCCTATTCCGTGTTGATTCACGGTCATTTCGACGTATTTCGCGGTCATTTTCGCGCATTTCAAGGTCAATTTGCTTCACTTCACGGTCATTTCCATGCATTTCACAGTCATTCCTGCCTATTCCGTGTTTATTCATGATCATTTCAACGCATTTCACGGTGAAGTGTAGCGATCGGACCGTGAAATGCATGGAAATGGCCGTGAAGTGAAAGGGCATGACTGTGAAATGCGTCGAAATGACTGAATAAACACGAATAAGCAGGAATGACTGTGATATGCATGAAAATGACCGTGAAGTGAGGCGATTGGACCGTGAAATGCGCGGAAATGACCGTGAAGTGAAGGGGCATGATCGTGAAATGCGCCGAAATGACCGTGAACAATGTTGTCAAATCGCATATGCGATCCTGTGCGATTGCATATGCGTGTGCGCATATGCGATCGCACAATCGCATATGCGGTCACATATTTTTTTTCCGTATTTTTTCAAAAAATTAAAAAAATTCAGAAAAATCAAAATAAATTATTATATGTCATTAGGACATGAAATACATTTAAGTTAAGTAAAAATAAATAAAACCATACATGAACATGAGATACATCATACATTTACAATTTACTAATTTAGTAATTTACAAATTACAATATAGCTAACTTCTTAAATGATCTTATCTTAACATTAACAAATTAACAATTAACATTTTAGTTAGTACCTAGTAGTTACATTTATTTATTTAACAATAACAAATATGAATTATGATTTATGATTTATGAAATATCAAATATCCATATTTAACATTCAACACTACATGTACATGATAGATGATACAAATTGTCAAATACAATACATAATGTATCAAGTTATCATTTATCAATGATTCAATATCAAGTTATCAACAAATAATCGATAACATCAACACACTTAGACTTATGAGACAACCATTAAACAAAATTAAAAAGTTATGTATTTATTATTTATTCATTTATCTAATCAATAATCATAATATACATTGATCTATCATCCATTGTGGCACATCACCACCAGGTCCACCACCACCACCATCATCATCATCATTCAAGTCATCTCCTTCTTCCACATATACTTCTTCTTCTGCCGTTTCTTTGTCATCTGTACGTACTAATACTTCATCAACATCCAATAGTGGATGGTCTTCAATTTGATCAGCATTATCACCTTCTCCTTCTTCAATCTCATCAACGGGTTGACGGCTACTACTCGCCCCCCGGCTTCCCCCCGTCATTTGCCTTCAAGTGGTACTACTACTACCTTCACTAGGTGTCCATCCATATGCGGCATCTTCAACTTGTGCCCATGTTAGATCCTCTCCAGCAAATACCGAGTCTTTTGTCTCTACGAGCTACTTGTTATCTGCATCTAACTCATCTAAGCAAATAGGGTCAAAGAAGCCGGGCTTTTCTTTTATACTTTGGAATCGTTCTTGCAATTTTTTATTGTATTGAACAAAAACCAAGTCATTTAGCTTTTTTTACTCAAGGTGATTCCTTTTCTTGGTATGAATTTACAAGAAAGAAAGTACATTTCACGTTAGCTATTTAGGTAATTAATTTAGCTTAGGCCACTAAAAAATTAAAGTTTACGAAAAAACAAAACAATTACTAAATAGTCTAAAGTCTATATAAACTTTTACTTACTGACTCGAACGTGCTCCAATTACGCTCGCAACCACTGGCAGAACACGTGAGTCCAAAAATCTTCATAGCCAGCTTCTTTAGAGCTGGATCCTTCTTGTTCGGGTCCACTCCATAGGCAACCCACCAGTCAGCTGAGAAAAATAGTTGTATAAGACCATAGTCCATAGGTTAGATCTCTTAAAGAGTAGAGACACTTTGTAGAATAACTTTTTGTAAGAGTTCAGTACACAGTTGAGTCGGTGTACACTAACATAGTAACATTCATTCATAGAACTACTTACTGGATAATTTCATTGTCCGATGTCTTATTACGATATCCCTTGAGAATATTCCTTCACTTTTTGTGTAGAAGTCTAGCAAAGTTGAGATCTTGTCCTGTTCTCCTTTATCTAGAATCATTCTTTCCAAGACATTAATAAATCTAACCATATGCATAGTTAGTGCTTCTGCTAGATCAGCAGAAGCGAATAAACAGGCTGGGTTAAGGATGTAAGCAGCCGAATACAATAAGGATGACATTTGGCTGCCCCATCTTCTATCTATAATATCTAAAATTGGCTGTAATCACGGTCTCTATAGTTAAAATGGTTCATGATCTTATTTTTTGTCCTCTCCATCCATCATATATGTAGCCCATTGGGGGCTTCTCATCCCCATCCACCAATCGCAACACAGAGACTAAGGGCTCAGATGATTTTAGCACTTTTACCACCTGAGTCCAAAAACTTTGAGAAAGAATTATTTGTTGAACCCGTTTCCCGTCAGTCTTCTTTAACTAAGGCCCACTTATAAAATCGGTCGATACTACAAAGCTTCTAAGTTCTGATTTCTTTGTATGTAGCCTTTGTAGTGTTAAAAAGACTGTAGCAAAACAGGTGACTACTGGACGTAGCAAGTTACCCCCAATGTGTTTTCTCATTCGACTGAGAAGAAGAGCGTGTTTGTACATAAAGACCGTAATTTATCTAGCCTTTGCAATCACGTTTATAAATAATCCACCTATATCTTCTAACATAAGATCAATATAATGGGCCACACAGGGGGTCCAAAATATGCGTCGCCTCTTCTCCATAAGGAAACGATCGGCCATTACATACGAGGCTGCGTTATCTGTAATTATTTGTACAACGTAGTCCTCACCTATTTCTTCAACTACACTATCTAGTAAGTTAAACAAATATTCTCCTGTGTATGAATGACCGGACGCATCCACTGACTTCAAGAACATTGTCTTAGCTGGACAATTTACTAAAAAGTTAATGAGAGACTGACCGGATCTATCGGTCCATCTATCAGCCATTAGTAAATAACCATATATTTTTCATGATTTCATATATTCAGCTATGAAGGATTGTATATATTCAACTTCAGTTTTTAGACACGTCTCCCTTATTTCATGATATGAAGGAGGTTTAAGCGCAGGTCCAAATTGACTTATAGCTTCAATCATTATTTTGAAGCTTTTCGATTTAACGGCATTGAAAGCAACACCGGTTTGATAAAACCACTTAGCAATATATTGAATTGTGGTTTTTCTATCTTTTTGTTTATACCGGTTCTCTAAAGTTGTTTGAGTCGGCCCTTTCCCTCTACCCCTTTGGTCGACCACATCCTCGGAGTATGGTCTATACCATCTATCTATGGGCTCATGCCCTCAGACTCTTTTTTATGATTGTACTTGTGGTCTAGACTAGCCTGTTGAAGTAGGGGAGTGGGACTAGCTTCATCTATATTAAGTACATTTATATCTTCATATGTATCTTGTTCCATATATTCCTCCTGACGTAGGGCACTATCGCATTTCTTTCTTAATTATTTTTCCATATACTCCATGATCTTCCTTCGGATTTCTGGAGTAATTTTGTCACATGCTTTTTCATTTGACCCCGGTAAATGTGTAATGTGTTGCTTGTGCCTTACAATGCCACTGGAACTCACAAACCCACATAACTCATATATTATGGAGTCTTTTCAGTAGCACTACGGTAGTGCCCATACTTCCAACCCAGGTCATTTGACTTGGGCTTCAAAGAGAAAGATTGGGAAGTAGACATTATGATGGTGGATAGTGGTGTGTGTGTAATATTAGCACTAAAAAGTAACTAGCTAGCTACTAACTAGAAACTACAAAGAGACTAAGAAGTATTAAGAAGAAATAAGAAGTAAATCTAAGAGAGTAACTTAGTAAGTAAGAGTAAAGAGTAAAGAGTAAAGAGCCTAAAGAGATGGGACTTGGGAGGGAGAGAGAGAGAGAGAGAGAGAGAGAGAGAGAGAGAGAGAGAGAGAGAGTTACACACTTACACTTACACACACACTTGTAGAAACTAGAAAGGGAGAAGAAGAGGGAGAGAGAGAGAGTTGAGTTATACACTTACACTCGTAGAAAAGGAGAAGAAGAGGGGGAGAGAGAGAGTTGAGTTATACACTTACACTTGTAGAAAATGACAAGAAGAGGGAGAGAGAGAGAGTTGAGTTATACACTTACACTTGTAGAAAAGGAGAAGAAGAGGGAAAAGAAAATGAGAAAAAGAGAAAAAGAGAGAGAGTTGAGTTACACTTACACTTGTAGAAAGAGAAGGAGAGAGAGAGAGAGAGAGAGAGAGAGAGAGAGAGTTACACATTTAAATTTACACACACATACACTTACATACTTACACTTGTAGAAACTAGAAAGGGAGAAGAAGAGAGAGAGAGAGAGAGTTGAGTTACACACTTACACTTGTAGAAAGGGAGAAGAAGAAGGAAAAAAAAATGAGAAAAAGAGAGAGAGAGTTGAGTTACACACTTACACTTGTAGAAAGAGAGAGAAAGAGAGAGAGATTTACACACAAATAAAAGTAAAATTACAAATGTAACAACTAATAACTAACAACTAACAAATCTAAAAGAGGTTCCCAAATCCCAACTTCAAATCTTGTTGTAACTTATAGTCTTGTACTTGTAATCTTGAGATCTTGTTGTAACTATTGTAAGTTATAACTTGTACTTGTAAGTTGTAACTTGTAAGATGTAACTTGTAGTCTTGAAATGTAAAGTTGTAACTTGTCACTTGTAACTTGTAAGTTGTAAGTTGTAACTTCAAACTTATAAGTTGTAAGTTGTAACGACTAACAATTAACAAAGTAACAAATCAATTAACAAACAAAATATTTAAAAAAAAAATTGATAGAAAGAAGTTAGAAACTTAAAATTAGAAACTTAGAAGTTAGAAGTTAGAACTTAGAAAACTTAGTGGATGAAGATTGGAGATTGGAGAGGACTAGAGGAGTGAGGAGTCTCTTGACTCTTGTCTTGACTCTTGATCTTGATTCTTGAATATGGATGGTAATGGTATTATAAATGAAGAATGATGTATCATGTATCATGTATCTTGGTCCTTGGATTCTTGATTCTTGATTCTTGTTGTACCCTCTTGAGTATTGAATCTTGATTCTTGAAAGTTGAAAGAAAAGAAAAGAAATATGAAAATGGAATATGGATGGAGATGAGTGGATGGAATGTAGAATGCAGATTGTAAAATGTAAAGTACTTAGTAAGAGAGCATGTAGTAAGAGAAATAGAGAATAGAAAGAGAGTTTGAGCTTTTTTTGTAAGTAGGAATGCTTAGAATACATATATATAGAGTAAAAATCCGGTTTTAAAAAAAAATGGTCAAAAAACGGTCAGAAATCTGACCATTGGCCAATATGCGATCCCATATGCAGTATGCGATCGCATACATCGCATATGCTGGCACATGTGGCATATGCAATCATATATGTGCAAGGATTGCATATGTCACTACCGCATATGCGATCAGCCCCCGAATATGCGCATATGCAATCAAATATCCGCATATGCGATCGCACATTACAATAATGAATCAACACGGAATAGGCAGGAATGACAGTGATTTCCATGCATATCACAGTCATTCCTGCCTATTCCGTGTTGATTCACGGTCATTTCGATGCATTTCACGGTCATGTCCCTTCACTTCACGGTCATTTCCGTGCATTTCACGGTCCAATCGCTACACTTCACGGTCATTTCCATGCATATCACGGTCATTCTCGCCTATTCCGTGTTAATTCACGGTCATTTCGACGCATTTCATGGTGAAGTGTAGCAATTAGACCGTGAAATGCACGGAAATGACCGTGAAGTGAAGGGACATGACCGTGAAATGCTCTGAAATGACCGTGACTCAATACAGAATAGGCTGGAATGACTGGGATATGCATGAAAATGACCGTGAAGTGAGGCAATTGGACCGTGAAATGTGCAAAAATAACCGTGAAGTGAGGCGATTGGACCGTGAAATGTGCGGAAATGACTGTGAAGTGAAGGGGCATGACCGTGAAATGCGCCGAAATGACCGTGAATCAACACGGAATAGGCGGGAATGACCGTGATATGCATGTAAATGACCGTGAAGTGTAGCGATTGGACCGTGAAATGCACGGAAATGACCGTGAAGTGAAGGGGCATGACCGTGAAATGCGTCAAAATGACCATGAATCAACACAGAATAGGCGGGAATGATCGTGATATGCATGAAAATCACGGTCATTCCCGCCTATTCTGTGTTGATTCACGGTCATTTCAGCGCATTTCACGGTCATGCCCCTTCACTTCACGGTCATTTCCGCACATTTCATGGTCCAATCACCTCACTTCACCGTCATTTCCATGCATATCACAGTCATTCCCGCCTATTCTGTATTTATTCACGATCATTCCGGTGCATTTCACAGTCATGCCCCTTCACTTCACAGTCATTTTCACACATTTCACGGTTCAATCGCTACACTTCACAGTGAAATGCGTCGAAATGGCTGTGAATCAACACGGAATAGGCAGGAATGACCGTGAAATGCATGGAAATGACCGTGAAGTGAAGCGAATTGATTGTGAAATGCATGGACATGACCGTTAAGTGAAGGGAATTGATCGTGAAATGCATGGAAATGATCGTGAATCAAAACGGAATCACCGGGATTAATTGTGAAATGCATGGAATTGATCGCGAAGTAAATGAAATGAGCGAAATTGACCGCGAACTGATTGAAATTGACCATGAAGTGAATGAAATGGATTTTCGACCATCGACCTGATGGAATCTTGAAAATTAACCAGGTTGGTTGGCTAAAGTAGCTTCTCCTACCCCAAAATCATATAAGGTACATCAAGTAACTAATTTTGGTTTAGAAAATATTCTTGTTAAATGAATAAAGAAAGAAAAGAAAAAAAAAAGAGAGAGAGAGACAAAAAATTTTATATGCCTATATATACATATTTATATAAATATGTATTAGAGAAAATTGTAGGTAGAATGAAGTTCTCCATGAAAAAAAAAAAAATTTTAAAAATCATAAACTGATACAGACTACAGTTATGGCTACGGTTATAATCTGTAGCTAAAGGTAAAATACCCTCGATACATATTGAATGCAGTTTGATATATCGAAAATTGTAAGATTTTTGAGGCAAACTCGTTGGACAGTTCTGGTCCTTTTTCGGTTAATCGAAAGACCTTCGATATATATCAAACGACATATCAAAAGACCTTCGATACATATAAAAGGACATATCAAAATGGCAAGGGCTAGGGCTATGGCTACGATTATTATCCGTAGCCATAAGTTCTGGTTTTTTTATTTATTATTATTTTTTTATTTTTTTATTTTTTGCAATTATAATTTTCACCGTTTTTTGTGGGTCCTATTATGAGGTATGTGTTATATCTAAACCGTCCATATTTTTGGCGAACTCATATTAATGCTTGAGATGAAAAATAAGACAGATCTAACTATCAAGTGGACCACACTGTTAAAGGCTATGGAGGATTGAACGTCTACCATTGAAACCCTTTTAGGGGTCATAGAAGTTTTAGATCATTATGAAACTTGTTTTTCCTCTTCATCCTGGTCCTTATGACCTTATGAATAGATTGGATGAAAAATAAATGTTATGGTGGGCCTTATAAAATTTTTAACAGTGAAAATTAATTTTTCCATTGCTCTTTGTGGTGTGGTCCAGTTGATGTTTGGTATGATTTTATTTTTTTTGATAATGCTCCGAAATGACCTCGAAACATGGATGAACATTGTGGATATAATAAATACGTTAGTGCGGGGGCATGTAACTTTGACATCTTTTGAACGTTAGTACAACTCGGAGTTTGGGGAGCGTCAGCGCTCATCTTTGAGCACCACCGATCGGCTTTTAGGAAAAAAGTAAGAGCATTTTCGACCTTTGGCGAGTCATCCGTATATTTAGGGCTTATACTTGTAAGGTAAAATAAGGTGGGCTTCGCCTTATAAATGGGCCATAAATGGGTCGTACAGTCGTAAATTTCTCGTACCTCAAATAAGCCAGCAAAACCGATGGATGGCATGGATGCACAATGCATGCATCAAAGTAGGCCTCAAGGTCAGGGTCACACCCACGTTGCTGGATCTGGGGCTGCAGGTAATCCGCGTCCCCTCATATTCTCCGTGAGGCCCAAAGATCAGGTCTGCCCAAAACTCAAGTGGACCACCCCACATAATCGCCCATGAAACCTCTAGAAGTAGGTAGTATGGCCCACATGAGTTTTTTTATTGCTTGACTTTTGGCGTATCCATTCAACCTGGCGGATTGCATTGTGTGAACGAAACTGGATGGTATATACGAGACACGGTGGGCCCACGTTGGGGCTGCAAGGCTTTGATGGTGGGCATCCCCATCTTAACTGTTTCCACTGGTGCAATCCACCTGTGTTTTCGACTGGGATGACTTATGGGATATGGTCAGGACGTGAAGGGGTGCACCTCATAGACAGAATGGATGTGGGGCCTACATCACAGCGGATCCAGCACGACAAGTTATACAGAATAAGCTGATTGCAGAAGAACCCGGTGGATTTCCTGCGAAACGCCTGGAAGTTCCTGTACAGGGATGCTAGGTGGGATCAATTTTCACGAGAAATTTATACAGTACAACCGTTTTGAGAGATTATTTTAGGTCATCCGAAAAAATACGAGGTGTATCCAAAACTAAAGAAAGCCGTACGAGGAGAAACAGTGGAGATTCAGTGACAATATTCGTCAGAAAGATTCGTATGTTCACAAAGTTTCATACGAGGCTATGATTACGATGTTTTCACTTCATTCCAGTGGGATGACCTTATAAACCGTTTGTATGGCACGTAAACATCAAGGTAGATCCTAGGAAAGTTTCAACCGCAGGACTACCGTGTGGCCCACTTTAGTTTTAGATCTATCTCATTTTTCAACTGCAGGACTATCGTGTGGCCCACTTAAGTTTTGGATCCATCTCATTTTTTGTAGTATGACGTAAAATAATCTCTCAAAACGGATGGACAGTATGGGCTTCTCACAAACATCCCGGTGGACCTTACTTAACATTCCATTGCTGAAACTTCTGCGGAAGTCTTCGGCAGGAAAACCGCGTCCACGTAAGATACGCGCAAGAGGACGCGGATTGCGTCCTACCTCCGCCCCGTCTGGGCAAGGCTACGTGGGGCCCACCTTCATGGAAGTGTTTTATCCGCTGTTCATCGTTTTTATTATACCATTTTAAAGTATAATTAAAAAATTGAGATAGTTTCAAGGCTTAACTGGACCACAAAATATGTCTACCATTAAAAACTTCTCGGGAGCTGAAGAAGTTTCGGATCTTGCCAATATTTGTGTTTTCCCTTCATCCACGTTTACATGACCTTATGAATAGTTTGGATGGTAAAAAATGTTACGATGGCCCTTAGAAAAGTTTCAACGGTGGGCGTCTTTATCACCGTTGCTTCCTTTTGATGTGATCCAAGATATAGACCTACTTTGAATCTTCGATTTCAGGATCATACTTTAAAATAATACGAGAAAATCGATAAACTGTGCGGGTAAAACGCTTAAATCACGGTAGCCCTATCCGGACGGATTATCGTCCAAGGTAGGATGCAAAGCGTGTCCTGCGCAAGAATGAATGGAAAACGTATTGGCTACACCCCTTGACACCAGCCCAGTGGCTGGTGGTCGATCCTGTGTGGGCCCCACAATGATGTATGTATTTAATCCATTCGTTCATCCATATTTAAAGATCATTGTAGAGCTTGATAAAAAAAAACAAGAGGTATATAAATCTCAGGCGGACTACACCACATGAAAATAATAGTGATTGGATATCCACTAGTAAAATCCTCCTAAGGCCCAGTGTACTGTTTATTTAACATCCAATCTATTGATTAGGTCATACAGGCCCAAATGAAGGGAAAAAACAAAAATCAGCTTGATCCAAAACTTTTACGGCCCCCAAAATGTTTTTAATGATCGACGCTCATTCAACACTTTCAACATTGTTTCCTGTAATGTAGTCCAATTGAGACTGGGATATACCTCATTTTTTGTCTCTTATAGTAAAATGATCTGTAAAAGTTGATAGATGGCATATATGAAACACATACATCATGGTGGGCCTTACGGAGCACCTACCACTAGCCATTAGCTGGTTTCAGGTGGAGTAGCCAATATATTTGCGAATGATGGGATCCTGGACCCTAGGCTGCGCAGGGTTGGTGGGTTGCGCGGAAGCGGATTGGCTGGTGTACTACACACCAGCAATATAACTGCTGTAGTTACATGTCGTGCGAGGACGAGCATTGCCGCTCCTCGTTCTTCGAGTTGTACAAATGATTCAAAGAACATCAAAGTTACATGCCCTACAGTGTTGTATTTATTAAATTTATAGTGTTCATTTATTTTTAAAGATCATTTTAGAAGACCATTCAAAAAATGAATTATATCGTAAGATAAGTTGGACCACACCACAAATAGTAGCGGAGATAATGATTTTCACCGTTAAAAACTTTGTAGGGCCCACCATAACATTTATTTTCCATCAAATTTGTTCATAAGGTAAGGTCACAGAGACCTTAGTGAAGAGGGAAAACAAATTTTATATTGATCCAAAATTTCTATAGCTCCAAAAAGGGTTTCAATGGTAGACATTCAATCCCCTGCTGCTTTTTACTGTGTGGTCCACTTGATAGTTAAATCTATCTTATTTTTCGTCTCAAGCCTTAAGACGATCTCGCCAAATAGGTGGACGGTTTGGATATAACAAATGCCCCATGATCAGATCCATGAAACTTGTTGACATCAATACAGCAGCTATATAGCTGGTGTGAGGTTCTCAACCCGACCTTTGCACACTAGTGGCTCATTGTTTGGTGTGTCACTCACCACCGACTTGGGTGGTGTGTTGAGGTGGCAAAGTTATGTGGTCCCCACCATAATGTATATGATATATCCACACCATCCATACATTTTGCGAGATCATTCTAGAGCATTAGCTCAAAATGAGACGGATTCAAAGCTCAGGTGGACCACACCACGGAAGGCAGTTGGGATTGAACGCCACCATCGAAACTTCTCGAGGGCCACAAAAGTGTTAGATTGAGTTAATATTTATGCCTTCCCTTCATTCAGGTCCGTATGATCTTATGAACAGTTTGGATGGCAAATCAACATCATAAGGAAGGTTTCAACCGGGAGCCATTTGGATCTACCTTAATTTTAAGCCCAGGGCCTAAAATAATCTCACATAATGGATAAATGATGTGAATATAAAACATACATAATGGCAGAGCGCAAAAAACATTGCCAGGTCAACACACCTCTGAGGTCAGTTTTGGAGGCACACCACACAATCGGCCTATCAAGTGGGGCCCATGGAACATGGTCTTTAGGAACCTACAATAGATAGGCTATGCCCAGTAAGATCTTCATCATGGTGCAGTTCTAACCTTTTATTCCGTGATTGGTAAAGAGGGTTAAGAAGAGTAAAGAAGTGGTCCTCACAGTGGACAAACAGAGGCATTGTCTATATATGGTGGGACAGAATAAAGCAATGGTTTAGACGATACACTGCAACCTGTCAATAAGACTGTTGATTTAAGATGCAAAGTCTCCTCAGAAAGTAAAAAAAACAAACAGATATGTTCGGACAATGGAAACAAAAGATGTAAAAAAAAACAAAATGATGATCACTTGAAAATAATATTTAATGAAAAGAGGCAGAAATAATACATTTTTGCCTGTTGTGAGAATTTGTAAAAAACATTAATCAATTTTTGTTTTCTACTTTTGTTGTAAAATAAAATAAAAAATTCTTTTTTTTACTTTTACATTTAAAAAAGTCATTTTCCCACTCTAAAAAGGAAAGTGAGTTTCTTAAGGATTAAGTCCAAATAAAATGTGACATCATCTATCTTCTATTTTCTCATATGTGTCACATATGTCAATGTGCCAAATAAGCTACTATTTATCTTGGGTTATACCCACATATGCCATATGTGCAAATGTGTTACATGTGTTACCTGTTAGTGAATTGATTTGTGGACTTTGTTTATCAATCATGTGAGTCCGTGTGTCATGTAATTGATTGAGATCTTGGAAGCCGAAGACCGAAGACACAAGGAGCTTCGATCCCATCGAAGGGCCTTTCGATTAGATCGACAAAGCCATTAACTAGTCATTTTATTGTCGTTGTAAATCTATTTCTTATAAAGGGTATTTAGTTCTTGGGCAAAAGGATGGAGTTTTGGTGTAATAGAAGCTTAGGTGATTCCAAGTTTATATCCCTCATTTTAACCCTCTAAACTAATTAGTTGCAAGTCATATTCCTTGAGATTAACAGTCTAATAAGAATTCCAACCTCCATCTGAAAGATGAACTTGAACTCCACCAATTTTTAGTATTAAATATAATCTTATTGGTATATGCTTTATTTGAAACCTCTAAAAGGCCTATCTAGATGAATTCCTTAGGATTACAACCTTCTATTAGTTGTAGAAGATTTTGTTATCCCCATCACCTTGGTCACCGCAATAAAGTATTGCATGTAAAGTATTTGATCTTGGTGTTGAAGTATTAGCAAGCACCGGCATTAATGATCGAAGGAGTAAATAAGGACTTGGTTGAAACATGGGAGAGCATTGATCAAGCAACCCAAGAAGGCAATACAAATGGAGCTTAATCCAACAAGTAAGTTATCAATTTTAAGAGTTCACACATTCCTTCCTTATGTTGGATTGAGTATAGAGTTTGTAACCCAAAATCATAATGATTCTTGTGTAGGATTGTATCACTGCCGACATGAGTGAGTATGTGTATAAGTCCTTATGTAGGCCACTAACACAGCTATATACATGGGTAAGTCCTTGTCTAGGCCACCAACATGGGTATGTAGGTGGTAAGTCCTTATGTAGGCCACCAATACAAGTGTGTACGTGGTAAGTTCTTGTGTATGCCACCAACACGGGTGAGTATATGGGTAAGTCCTTATGTTGGCCTCCGGTGGGAGTGTATGATTGTATATGTTAGAGTTGAACTTAAATTAAAACACCTGATAGTAAAATCTGATACACTCATTAGTTGAGTGTGTCCGCTGAGAGTGGAGTGGGAAAACCGAACCACTATACATGCTTATGGTTATGATTATCATTTGAGCACTTTTCTAATTATTCTTAATGTGATTGTTTAGTTGAATTATTTGTATACATAATTAGAAGAATGCTAAAATTAGAATAGTGAGCACATCTCACACACACATGTACACTATCATTTATAGACTAGTTGCTTGAATGACATATCTATTGTAGTATATGTGAATGGACCATTTAATGTCTTGGAAGCCTTAGAGTTAATTTTCTTAGTTTAAATTTGCATATTAATTTAAGTAAGCAATTATGTATTAATTAGTAAAAATTTTATTTGATCTTAATCACTCCCCCTTATGATATAACTTTCATTCTATAGCTCCATCAAACTTTCGTACGTAGCCATGGTATTCTATCCTACCATACAATTTCTATTAGTATCAAAGAAGGTAGCTCTTTAAAGTCTTAACAGCCTAGAGTTGATCCAAATAAGCCTTGAAATGATGTCTTCCTATAAGGGGAAAGTTAAGGTTACATAAGAAATGAACATATTTGTAAATCTAGTATGAGTAAGTCTTTTGGGGACAATAGAGGGTTTGAACTTGATATTTATATATTTGCCTCTACGTCTATCCCTCCGGTAATCTAAATGGTCTCGTCTACTTCAAGAAGTATCTTAAGAGCCCCTCTTGTGTGCCATGCTTATGGAGACATCAGGTACTTTAAATTTGAATGTATAATCTTAAAAAAGGTCTAATCCACCTCAATTACAAACTAAATTAGTAAAAATTCCATGACTGACAAAATGACACATCAATGGAAAAATATCCTTAAAAGATCGTCGGAAAAGAATGAATAAATGTGTTGCTGAAACTAATTGCCCGGCTAAATGAAAAAATGATAAAAATGATAATCAAGGACAATAATAACAGGGTAGGACTAACATAAATAAATCAACTACCGAACATATATCTCCAATTCGGGAAAATAACCTAAGCGAGACGAATCTAGAAAAATCATTCCCCTTCCTGAACATATTCTGGGTCCTAAAAAATTCACACACAAGTCGTTGTGAATAAGGTTATGGGCGCTGAATTGTTAAATATGAGGACTTAGCCCCATCTTGTACTTAATAAGTATATTCAAAGATTTTTAACATCATTTATTTTTAATAGTTTAAGTTTTAAAGTTACTTAATTTTTGACATTATATGTTTTGGATTAGACTATCATTGTTCATTCTTGTTTTCAATTGGTATATCTCTTCAATTACTATAATAAGCATGCTCCATGAAATTAATACTTATATACACCTAATTTCCCTATTGGTATGTGCTTATAGTAACATGTATGACTTATAGAGTTTTTTCATATTATGTGTTTTAATGATATATTAATGAAATCAACTCCTTGTCAAATACTGACAAAAATAGAGTGAAAGATAAAGTCCCACTAAAACAAGTTACATTATGTTTTGAAGGATTTATTTGTTATTGCAGGAATTGATAAAAATAGGGGGATCAATGTAAGTGTTACATGTCTCGTTTGTATCAAGTTGTAATTTTTTTTGTTTGACATGTAATATTTATAATTATTTTGGTATGTCATTGGTATAGACCTGTAGACACCTCACCTAGGCTAGCAACCTGATGAATCATGGACGATCCTTAAGAACCAGACCTAAACCCTGAACCCTAACTAAAACCTCAGTCATTTCTGAGCCTAAGCCAAACCCCAACTGAACCCAAGCCATTATTTAAGCCAAGCCATTACCTAAACTAAGCTATACCTGTAAGACTCGTAACTTTGCGAGACCTTAAGTACACTTCTACTTCGACAACGGCATGTTCCCAGTGGACCAGATCGATGAGTTTTGCTCGCAGACCCATTTTAATACCACAATACCCTGAGACATGTACCCTAGTGACCGCACTGCCGTTACGATTCCAATGCTGCGCTACATGTCCCATTTCGACCCTTAGATTAGAAGTTACTATTCTGGTACAATCTGAGGTGGGCCACCTAATTAGGCGGCCCTCACTTGCATGAATCCCGATGTTATCAAATCAATCAATCTATCCATCAATCATATCACTCTCTCCCAATTAGTCAAACAAACCCATACCTTTCTCATGCAACCCATACCCCTACCTATGCTAGCCATCATTCTTCTCTTCTTTTTCTCCCCACTCTACCCCTCCATCTTTTCCTTATTCCCTCCCTATATTAAAATCTCTACTGAAAAAACTCCCCAACTCCCCCTCATTTCTAACATTTTTTCTATTAAGAGTAAAGAGGGATTATGAGATAGAGAAAAATATTAGAAAGATTAGGGAGAGATTAAAAAAAAAACAGAGAGAGAGAGAGAAGAAAGAAAGATTACGAAGAGATTAAGAGAGAAAGAGAGAAAAGAAAGAGTAGAGAGAAAGATTAAGAGAAAAGTGAGATTAAAGAAGATTAGGGGTAAAGAAGAGCTTGGTGGACCATCCTAGCCATCTGATCGACGGTCTGACCTCATTCAACCATCCATCATTTCAAGTGAGTGCATGGGAGGGTCAAAACCCTCCCTTTTTATGTGTTTTATTTCTATTTTGGTGGACCCACAAGGGTGGAACCCACCTTAATCATGTATGATGTGTATGGTGGACCCCATAGTGGCGGGGGGCCACACCGATGGTCAGATATCCTTCCTTTACCTTTTCTTTCCATTTTCATTCCCTCTCTTCCCTTTGATATTATTGTGGGGCCCACAAGTGGGCCACACTGTTAGAGGGCGTGCCCCACACGCTATCACAGTGTGGACCGCCTTATGTGTCTCACTATGTTGTTTATTTTTCATGTAACCTATTTAGATCACCCACATTTGGAGGGTGGAAAAACACTAAGATTAGGTTGATCAAAAGCTCCTTGGGCCCACCTCGAGCTGAGCCACCTTATAGACGATTCAGATCTCCTATGTGGACCCTGTATATATAATAATAATAATGGGGAGAGGACTGTCCAGACACTAGACGTTCTCAATGTCAAAGACGTCTAGTGTCCAAACGCCCCAATAATGGAGGGAGAGTGGGACCTCCATTGGTCGGTCCCACTATAACTTATATATTTAATCCATACCATCCATCCACATTTCCAACTTTTTTTAGGCGTTACGCCCAAATTTGAAGCTGAGTTGAGTCTCTGGTGAGCCACACCATAATAATGTAAGTGGCAAGGGGCTGGTGAGCCCAAGTGTTAGTGATTGTTCTTACATAGGTAGTTGGAGATTGGGTTCTCACTCGTAAGATTCAACTTGATGTATATGTTAAATTCATGCCTTCCACCAGTTTCTCCATATTATTTTAAACCATGGGCCGAAAATTGGAGCAAATTCGAGCCTCAAGTGAATCAGAATAAGGTAAACAAAATCTCACTGTTGGAACTTTCTAAGGCAGACTATTGTAGGTGTAGATGATGGACCTACTTAATATTGGACTCTGTTGGTCCATAGAGAGCTAGCCAATATGATGGATGGAATGGATTATTCACTAAGTGGACCCCACCATGATGAATTTGTTTAATCCACACCGTCCACCATCTACTTCAGATAATTTTAGGCCATGGGCCAAAAGATGTGTGAGATTTGAGTCTCAAGTGGGCCGCCATGAGGGAAACAAAATATTACCCTGGAAATCTTCCAAGGCCCACTATAGAGTCCCTCTTCGTCCAAATCAACCCAAATCAGAGCCCATTCAACTTGCTAAAGATGGACTACGCGATGAACGAAGTAAAAGATCCATATGGGACCTGCACTGATAGTTTATAAAAAAAGAGAAACAACCAAAGAAAAAAGTGTTACTGAGCGTTTTTGCCCGGTGATGTGAAGATAGAAGCCTCCTTGGGCTGCCCCCACACTTGGGACCCTACATGATGTATGTAATCTATCCACTCTGTTCATCCGTCTTATCAGATCATGTTAGGCCATGG
This sequence comes from Magnolia kwangsiensis, assembly GCA_037074715.1. NCBI lineage: Eukaryota > Viridiplantae > Streptophyta > Magnoliopsida > Magnoliales > Magnoliaceae > Magnolia > Magnolia kwangsiensis. The sequence continues at coordinate 15,034,515 of CM073586.1, forward strand.
GCCTAAAACTCAAGCTGATCCAGATCTCAGGTGGGCCACACCATAGGAAAATGTGGGGGTAGAAACATCTTGGACTTGGGATTTCTTACTTTTGGAATCCTTGGACTTGGGAATCCTTGGAATCAAGATCCATTGGGTCTTTAGTTATGTTTGACATATTGGATTCAATTTCCAAGTTAGTAGGTGTGTGAATGTTAAAACTATGGTTATATTAAATCCATTTAAGCACATTGCCTCAATTAATGAAATCCCAGGACTCAGATGGGCCATGAGCATATGATCACATCCTAGTGACTAACCAATTATCTTTAGCCATTGATTTACGTTAGTAATGATCAGACGGTGCAGATCATCCTACTAAAGTAATTATAGTAATGTCATTAATAATCTGATTATTTATGGGACATGATTAATGGGCCATGTGCCCAAATGGATTGGTAGCCTAGCGACACACATATTATACATGTGGGTATCCATCTGGGCCACTCCTAATGGACCCCAAGTTGGTGTATGTATTTCACCCATGTTTAATAGGCTACATGAAGATCCGATTCTAGTCTTAAGCGGGTCGTGCCACATGGACCTTTACATTTCTAGTGAGGCCTGTCGTTCAGTTCCAACTATTTACATATGACGTGCCAATTAAGGCCGATTATCTCATGAATGTCTAATAAAATATTCATGTATTTATCCTGGTAGGATACACTAATAACATGCTTAGTGTAATGGATATCATGTCCAATTATATGCTCATATGCATCATTTATGTGCCTGTTGTAGATGACGATTGTTCATAGTATATGTCATTCGGGTTGAGACACTTAAGGGACTTTATATAAGACAGGGTCGCCCTGCATGATTCACGTGATACGCACAGGTTTGATGCTTTCCTTGGATAGTGTGATTCATGCATTCTGCACTATGTGTGACACGTACATCTACTCCTTAGGAATACCAGGGAGGTGATCCCATAGCCTTGTTGTAGCGGGTGAATGATGGACACTAGAAATTACTAAGGTTATAGGGCATCACAGGTGTCACTGGGTGAAGGTCCCTAAACCCTGTGGTACCAATAGGATGCTCCAACATCTAGACCGAGTGAATTTATGAGCGCACGATGGCTGGATACTGGTAGGTTGCGTTTCCCACTATGTCGAGGGTTGAAAAGGGGTTTGACCTTATCTGCCCGGGTGCAGAGGGTTATATGCTAGCTTGAGTTTGACTAGATCATGAAATGGGTTCGCTATTGGCGGACCGGGTGGTTTGTGTACCACTAACAAGACGGATAGTAAGTTCTTTTGCACTCACTTGGTCTTTATGCATGATGGGCGGAAACTAGTGTCGGAAGTGTACTAGACTCTGGTGATGATCCAATTAAGAATTATTCTGAAATGTGGACCAGTGGAGGATTGACATATTACATTGCACCTTTCGCATATGACATTTGGCCATGTAGGCCTTCACATCGCATAGTCTAGGTATGGCTGATAGCATTTATAGAATTGCCAGTTTAGACCTCCATTATTTCCGCTTACTCTGATATTTTTATATGCTTAGCACATGTATGGCACACACACGCATGCACTCTTTAAGCTTCTTAGTAAGCTTACGCATGTTCATTGCATGCAGGTTATGCTAGACTGCAACTGCATTAAAGCAGAAGCATGTGCCCGATCTTTTGGAATTTTGTTATATCATGTATTTTCCTTTCAGCATTGTACTCAAATATTATATTAGTGGACATGTGATGATGATGTTTTTGCGACTCGGGTACGCTTGTGGTTATGTTCCCTTACAAAAAAAATCACCTTAAAAATCCTCCTTGTAGGAACCCAGGATTGGAACCTGGCACATGAGAGCTAAGAACCGAGAATGGGGTACTACGGAGGCTGTCAGCACCAGATTCGATGACTAAAAATTTTATTAGTCTTATTCTCGAGTTTGGGGCGTGATAATACCCAAGCCATTACCTAAGCTAAGCCATACCCAAGTCGTTTCCAAGTCAAAGCCTTAAAACCAAGCTTTAACCCGCTCTCTAGGCACAAATGAGCCAACTGGCTAAATTGTAGAGATGAATAGTAAACAAAGGTAAGCCGATCACTGCCTCCTCTTAGAAAATGTGCCCCGAGCTATAATTGTTTCTCTTTTGGAAAGGCAACTATGCTGGGACCCACTTTGTCCCTATACTCCCAGTATTTACCATTTTACCAAGCTTCATCAACCTAAGGGAGTATTTCACGTGGCACCCCCTACCTTCAACCAATCATAAGCCTACACCCAATTTTTACCCTTCATAGTCTCAATAATTACCTAAAAACTAGTAATAGGGATATAAATACCCCCCTCCCCTCTTCATTCCACACCAACCAAAATCAAGAGAGGGAGAGTAAGATTGATAGAGTGAGAGTGAAAGGAGAGCTTGATTTTCCAAAGCTTCCATCCTTTTCATCCCTCCTTAACCTCCTCTAAACCCTCTCCTAGCCATCTAACCCACTTGGGTCAACCCTCTTACTTAGGTCCACCTAGGACTACAAGTCCAAGCTGCTTCTAGTTGTAAGTCAAAGTTCGAGCCACCTCAAGTTACATGCATACTCCATCATTCGCATCATCACTTCCCTTTTCAACTCTCTTGCTTTTCTAGGTTGCAATTGAATATATGCTCTGTAATTTACCGAAATTCTGGATCCTATCACATCAGAAACTCATGGTACTTTAGTCTCCTTACATGTCATTCTAGCATCATCACATCTCCTTTTAACCTCCCTTCTCCTGGACGTATGCTTTGTGGCTTGCTAGAATTATGGACCTTGTCATATCAGAAATCTGATAATGTATAGTTATATTTTAATACTTTACATCCTATCATGTTATCTCCTAAGATCGGCTTACCACACGAAGTAGAGACCGTACACATGTATGGGCAGATAGGGTGCTTAGCACCTTCCCTCTTTATAATCAAGGTCCCTTATTTGGAATCTCACGTCGCAAATCAAGAGTCAACTTAAATTAATAGAGTCTTCAGATTCTCTAGCTTTTACATATTCTATAGGTTTAATCCGACTTTGAAATTTTGAGCTAATTGGCTAGTGGCGACTCCAAGTCTATTATATCATCGATCAAATCATCCCATACACCTCAAAATCAAAGATCAAAGTGTGAGAGTTAATTCGTAGCGATCACAGGACTATGACACTGTCTACGTTAGTTTTTTTTTTGTCACATAATTGATAAAGGGGGAGATTGTTAGTACACTAATTTGTGCACGTTGTTGTCAATTACGTAAATTTGTGTGTCATGTAGTTGATTAAGCCCTTGGAAGCTAAAGACCAAAGATACGAGTGGACATGGAGCATCAAGAAGTAAAGAACAGGTATATGAGGTACCTTGGTGACCCTAACCTTTTATTTAAGACAATCTTAAACATTTAGATTATCATAACCCTATATGTAAACCTTGTTAATAATTATGTAGCCTTAAAAACTAAATTAGAACATGATAAGTAAGGCTAGAAAATGCATGAAGCTGCTATGAAATCACATGCCCAAAACAATAGTTTTTAAGTGGTATTCGATTGAATCGAAGGACCACTCAATCCAATCAAAGAATGAGTCAAATAACCACTAGATATAATTTTGAATTTTATCGATGGGATCGATAGACTGTTCGATTCTATCAAAGGACCTTCGATCTCATCAAAAAGTCTTTCGATCCTAGCGACAGAATCATTAACTAGTTATTTTATAACCGTTGCAAATCGATTTTTTACAAAAGGGAATTTAGCTCTTAGGCAAAAAGATGAGATTTTGGTACAATAGAAGCCTAAGTGATTCCATATTCATATCCCTCATCATAAGCCTCTAAAACAATGAGTTCCAATCCATCTTCCTTAAGATTAATATTTTAATGAGGATTCTAATATCTGCCTTGAACATGAGCTTAAATTTCATCATTTTTTAAAGATTAGACCTAACTTTATTGATATATCATTTATCAACAATGTCTAGATGCCACATCTATATGAATCCCCTAGGAATACAACTTCCCATTAATTATAAGAGATTTCACTATCCTCACATCACCTTGGTCACCTCAACAGAGCATTGTATGCAAGGTGTTTAAGTACATAATAAAGGCATAATGGGCCACGTTAGATTTATTCTTCATGAGAATATAAGATTACGTGATTATTTCCCATGAGTGTAAAACAATCAAAATTATGGACCGATGGAACTATGTTTACGTGAAATTTACACGGTTGGACCTGAATTCTAAGTCCTAGAAAATGTCAAATGACTGTAATGCCCTGATCAAGTAAAGGATCGAGATTCAAAAGGATTATGAATTGATACTAGTAAATCTTTTGTACTACGCAGACAAAAGATCTGTATATTGGACGTAAACCTACTACAACCATCTATTCATATTACCTCGAACACGATAAATAGAAAATCCTTATAAGCATGGAAAATGGCTTATACATTAGAAGTACTAAATTTCAGGGGTGAAATTATGTTTAAAGGGGGTAGATTGTAACACCCTGAACTTTCAATACCCGAGTATTAAAAGTTCTCGAGCGTTACCATGAAATTTAACGAAATATGTATATGCGTACAATACTAATCTAACTATCATAACCTTACTTCTAATCCCTGACATGAACCTAACCATTGGGAATGACCTTCATGCAATAGACAAAGTCATCTAACCGTTGATTTTAAGACAAGATCATTCATCACGTAATTTGATGTAGGTACCTTCCCTTGAACAAACTGGCAAATAACTCTCTACCTGTAATGATTCAAATGTAAGTCCATTTGCAAGAATTGTTTAGAAAAGTGCATACAACCACATTGAACCATTAGATTTCACAAAACTCTTAGATCAATAATAATTATGAAAATGTCATTAACTTATATCCCTGAATTCTAAATCACAAGGTTCTCATGATCCGTTCAACGAGAAACTTTACGCCGTGCCTATATATCATAAATTAATCGTACATGCCAAATTTCAACCCTGGGATCAACAAGATCAATGGTTAAAATGAATATTCACCTAAGGGTGGCCCACTCGAACTTTAGACCTGCCTAATCTCTGACCAGGGGCCCCATTTAGACTTGAATATGGGCTAACAAGATGTATGGACGAAGTCGATTTCTCAAAAATCCATAGCGGGCCTCACACCTATAATACGAGTGTATATAGCACATTTGCTCTCGAGGTTCACCATAACCAGGGAGAAGTCAACCCAAGAGTTGACCCGATCCCAAATTTAAAAAATGGAAATAGGAAGGTTTCCCTCCCTACGCCCTTACGAACGACGAACAGTCGTCCGTTGGACCTAATAACAGATCATCATCACCATTTAGATGGATGATCCAAGCCATCCATCTTATAGGTGGGTCAATTTCGAACCGACCCTGAATCATTACACCTGAAAACGAATAGATGGACACGAATCTAAATGCAACTAGACTAGGTAAGAAGAAATAATCCAAAAACAAAAATTACTTTCAGGTTAGCTCCAAGACCCCCCCCCCCCCCCCCGATCAGAGATCCAGCCTAGCCCCAATCTAAACCAACCAAAGGCTAAGGATGGGAATCCTGAAGTAAGCCATGCTGGTTGAAAGAAGCAGGAGGGTGAAAGAATGTGGCACTTCATCGCCTTTCCTCACGCAATTCGCGCACCTGAGAAACTCATCCGCAAAAGTCTTCACAAATCTCATTTGCAAGGAGATCCCATGGCCAGATCAAGAATCCGACAGGCCCAAGATCATCAGATAAAGGGACCAAGCTATCTGAAAGGACCACCTCAATCCAAGAGAGTAGTATACCCGCATGGCCGATGCTCGTTGTCCGATCTCACGTAGAGAATCGGACAAGCAACGGACTACTGATGAACAATCAGAGACGTCCATTGGGTGACACTATTTTAGATAAATCCTATCCATAGACTAGGTGGGGACGATCGCCGTTATGATCCTCAAAATTCTGAGTCCATGCACAGATCATAGCTGAAGTTCCTGCATAAACAGAGTGCGAAAAGGGAGTCGTATTCGATTTCAACTCTTCTCCCTTGAGGTCAGACACTATAAAGCCAAGAAGGTGGAAACATAGAGGGATATCCGAAGAAGGGAAAAAGAGAGAGAGATAAGAAAAAAATATATATAAAGAGAAAGAGAAAGGAAATGAGAGTTGAGCCAAGGTGACTCAGTGATTCGACTCAACCGAGATATTTTGTTAACTTCTGTTTGCACTAGTAGAGTCTAGCAACGTAGAGTGTAATTCGAGTCAAGAGGTGAGGGTTTTTATCCTTTAAGCTTACGATAATTTAAGATGGTATGAATTATTTTGTTTACTCACATGCTTTGAATCCTTCCTGCAAGTATCTAATTTTACCACCACCCATTTATTTGTCCTTTGGGAATATTGATTTAGGATTAATGATAACCATGCTTGGTCATTCAGAATTTATATGAGGATTTTATCCTTTAAGCTTATTTTAATTCAAGATGATATGAATTATATTGCCCTTTTACCTATTCTTATGCTTTTCTATCTACAGATGTTTAATTTATCATCAACAATTATTTACCCTTTTAGATTATATTATGATGTTAATTACAAGTGATCTTTATAAATTTATTTGAGCGATGAATACAAGCATTGTCCTTGCCATTATTAAATTTATTGAGTTAGCCCTTGCCACTCTTCTCTTTATTGAGTTGGCCATTATCACACTTCTATTTATTGAGTTGGCCATTACCACTCTTCTTATTGTTGAGTTGGCCATTGTCACTCTCCTATTTGTTAAGTTAGTCATTGTTACTCTCTTCTTTATTAAGTTGGCCATTGCCACTTTTCTCGTTATTGAGTTGATCATTGTCACTCTTCTCTTTATTATCTTGGCCTTGTGCTACCTACCTTTAAGGCTTAAGAATGTGTCTTGCTATCCCAAAACCCCATAATTCAGATTACGTTCTCTATTAATGCAAGTGATGTGTTAAGAGGTATCACAACTAGTGACTCAATATTTATCATGGACTTAATGTGTTACGGGTAATGGCCCTCTTAGTCGGCACATAATTCTTAGGGTGGTTGGCGTGGTGTACAATCGATGTAAGTAAATTTTCATACTTATTACATCACTTTTTCAGAATTGGATATCGCAACTAGTCATTCCATGAACGCATCGTGTTACATAAATACCCTAACCGCGTTGTTGTGTCACATTGAGATGTTCACGTAAATCCACGTTAACGTAGGCCATACCAGCAAATATCCATAGTTATGGGATCTGGACCGAGTCAGGTTTTCTATAAATTATAGTCTATATTATGATGATCACTATGTATGATGAGTCGCGCATACCTTGTTAAGCATGCATCTTATGTAGGTTGTTTATGCATGTTGATATCCTTGTAGTAGTGGAATACAAGACATATCAGAACTTTTATGTTACTTATATGAATCTCTTGAATTATTGTTAATCTTAAAGGATAACCATCACTATGAGTAGGGCGTTGACCCTCTCCAACTGTACAGATGATGCATGTGATGTACATATTAAAGACCTAGAGTATCATCTCTTCATAGAAGATTATGTTGAAAGAATAAGAAGATAGCTTTATGATTTAGTTTTATACTTCCGTTGCGAACTCGATAAATGTAATAAGCTCCCATTAAGAGGGTATTTGATTATTTATTAAATTCTTTTACTCTAATGAAATGATCAATACGAGTCGATTTTATTCTTGTGAATGTTACCTTTAAGATGTATCTGGATGTGATCTAATTTTTTTAAAAAAATAAAATGTGATTTTCAAAAGCATCCCATTTATACATTATTAACGCCTGATTTTCTTGGGTACGAGTATAAACTCTGACCGTAAAAATTTAAGATGTTACAATATCGCCATCGACAAGAGTGAGTACGTATGTAAGTCCTTATATAGGCCACTAATACAAGTGTGTATGTAGGTAAGTACTTTTGTAAGCCACCGACACAGGTGTGTACGTGATGAGTCTTTATGTAGGCCACCGACACGGGTATGTACGTGGTAAGTCATTGCATAGGCCACCAACACGAGTGAATACATAAGTAAGACCTTGTGTAGACATCCGACAGGAGTGTGCACTTATATGGGTTAGAGGTGGACCTGATTTAAAACCTCTGATAGTGAAATCCCGTAAACTCATGGGTTAAGTGCGTCCACTAGGAGTGGAGTAAGAAAATTGAACCACACTATATAACATCTCATGTTCACCGCTTCTACCTAGAAGCTTTTAGGTAGCCCTGCATACAATTGCATACTTTTCGCCCTCTCTAATAAAGTTTTATTCATCCTCTCTGATAACTCGTTCTATTGTGGAGTCCTTAGAGTTGAGAAGTCTCTTATGATGCCTTGTTCCTTACAGAATTTTATGAATTCCACCTCTCTATTCTCCGTACCATTATCTGACCTAAAACACTTAACATGTCTTCCAATTTATTTCTCTACTTTTGTCTTTCATTCCTTGAACTTGACAAACACCTTAGACTTGTGCTTTAAAAATTAGACCTAAACCTTCCTTGAATAATTGTCTATGAAACTCACGAAGTATTGTGCACCTCCCTTAAATTATACTATCACTAGCCCCCCGTTATTGGAATAGATATAGTTGAGCATCCCACTGCTAGTGTGTGTAGCAGTCTTAAACCTTACTTTGCACTACTTTTCATAGATGCAATGCTCATAGAAATTTACCTTGCACACCTGAACTCCTTTTAAGAGTTTTTGTTTATAGAATTTCATCATGCCCCTCTCGCTCATATGCCTTAACCATATATGCCACAAATGATTAAGTCATTTATATCAGATTCTGCATGTAAGGTGGTAGCGGCCTCACCTATAATCGTGCTTCCATCTTACTTATATAGATTTCTTGTCTTATGTCCATTCATCAACACCATTGCACCTCTAGTAACCTTCATTACATTTGTAACGCCCGTGAAAAATCCGTACTTGGGCTCGAGTATCAACTCGACCCGAAATCGCATAGAATTAAATTCCATGGAAATTAAGCGTAAGTTAGCTAGCGCAACGCTAGAGTAGCTGGGAAATAGTCCCTAATCACTTTAAATACGTTCTACAAGACCCAAATCGAGTAGAACAAACAACTCTACAATACTCTATAACCTCGGATCAAACTCTAAGCGGGTTTGTTCTCTGGACCACTTTGAATTCTTATATTGGATTTAGACCGCACGTCGAAGGTCCGATACCTCCTATCTTAGACCGTTAGAACCGCCCAGCTGGACTTGACAATCATCTCGAAAATCAAGTCAAACCGATAATCACAGACTATTTCGTTGAACCCGGACTGAAGAGACCGCGAATAGGGACGGAATTGGAATTTCAAATTCAAATCTGGCACACGACTTGACGCGTCAGTATTAAGCGTTCTGACCGTCAGAATTCATCCAGATTACACCCTCGGATCAGGAAAATTTTCAATTTATTATCATGAGACTTTCAGCCCTAATCTATGTGCGGTGACCGCTGAACTGAAACTGGTCCGCCACGTGCGATCTGCGAACCCTGCCAAACTGAAAACTTAATACGTGCTACATCTGGTACGCATGAGCTTAAGTCCGATCGCAATCGACCAGGGGACCACCAGAAAGCAACTTTTGGGCCGAAATAGCCCCGAAATGGATAGGCACCAAGTAAACTTCATTCCGGAACCTGTTTTCGGCAATTTTAAGCTTATAAAAGGGGTTGAAACCCTCATTTCCCTCTCCCATCCGAAAATTACAAACCTTAGGATAAAGGAGAGAGAGTTTGAGAGAAAGAGTAGAAGGGATTTTTCCCGCTTCCGAGCCACCGATTGCTGCTGCTTCAGCAACTCTTCCCAATCACCTGGCTGGTGATTTCTCCATTCTTTCAGGTATAAAATAACCCTAGAACTTGCTGATTTGGGGTTTACTTAGATTCACGACGTGTTAGCTAACCTAACTTGTGAAATAGGTCCTCCTACTGCCGTAGACGAAGCATACACGCTCCATTCAAAATTCCGCATCCGTAAGAGACTAGGTGAGGATTTTAGACGCTTTGATTGACGGTTTACAACGCTTTCAATGTCATTTAATAGTATATTATCGACGGCATCGCCGTTTGACATGTACAACATGCCCTCCGTTTCCTGTTTCGTAAATTAACGAAGAATATGAGATTTAAGGCATTTTAGTCATTTGTAGGAAGTACGGTCTACATTCATATTTTGCTGACGTGATTGACATGGTTTGTTGTCGCATTAGAGAGTTAGGAATGCTTGCATAATTAGTTTGGCGAAGAGATTCGCCTAGTTGCGCACTTTGGGTCGACATACTATATGTAGACTTAAGTGTGTAGTGTATGTGTTTGTATAAATGCTTGTATTAGTATGTATTGAATTAAATGATGTTATGTGGTAGTTTGAGATTGATTTCTTAGTTAATATGCTGACCTAAATGATTTCCTACATGTTGACCATATGCATGATTCCATTACATGCATGGAACGTATGTGTTTGAAGATTTGCTTAAGTTGAATGTTATAACATGTGTTAACATGCTCACATGATTGTATTTCAATTCCAATACTCTTACATAGATTGCTGATGTGATTCCATAATTGTTTGGGACTAGACTTAGTCCAGGCAGTCGGTAACCGAGCGAATTCGTGGCTGACTGGTCATAGCCACGAACGACGCGTCGATGAACGTGATTCGTGTTTGAAGTTGGCGGCAGTGGTTAGGCCACGCGAAGTGTTTTACGCACTTCATGTCGTTCGACTTAAGATGCGATCGCGCTAGTCGAGCCCGTCAAGTAACCCGACTGGCCGATGTATGTTCACCTTGTATGAGTCATAACTGCTTGAACCTAGGGTACTGATCTTACCATTGCAAACCCTGTTAACCATGGTACCTTAATCCACGAAGACTCATGAGCCGGGCATGGTGGTATGGGACACCGTGGTCGAGCTGTCGGCCTACGCTGGGGCCACAAACCTCCCCGTAGTGACCAGTGAGTACCTAGACTCGTGAGCAGATTATGGTGGTATGGGATACTATATTCTAGCTGTCGGCCTACACTGATCAGGCGACGAGTCCTTTGTAGTGACCGCGAGCGTATTCTGAGTCCACGGGAGGCGACGACCCTTCCGTTGCAGTAGAGTACGGTAGGCCTGTATTGATAAGGTGATGGGGGAGCGGTGCAACGAGTGCGAGCAACAGCCCTTGCAGTGACCTACGAAATATACATCGTATGAGATTACTAGGAGTGACGACCCTAGACAGGATCTATGTTGGGATTGATACAAGGGAAGTACCTTAGTTTCCCAATCCTGCTGTTTGAATGGACTAATAACAACTTGAAAATCATATCACCATAGCATTGCATGTGCCTGGAAGATGTGGAGCACTCTAGGGAGTGTGGCATGCCGCGGTCGTAAGATGTTGCCGTATGAGGGAGATCGTCGGTGAGGGCATACATCACGTCATATCATCTTGCATTAACAACAGTACTAGGATTGTCTGATTTACTGCTTTACTATTATCGCATGATTGAATTGTGAATATGCTAATCCTTGCTCTATGATTCCACTGAGTTGATCACTCACTCCCACGTTACGGGATGGTGTTTGCAACACCCACCAGATCCTGTTGTAGATGCAGGTGAGGCGGAGATCCAGGAGGCGGAGCCAGACATTGACGAGGACCAGGATGAGTTCTCGTACATGCAGTATCACGACGGCTTCCCGTAGGCGACCTGGATCGTTGGGGCTTCAGTGGGACTATTTGGAACATTACATTTTTGTTCATGTACATGTATGTGAGACTCAGAGATGTATTCATACTTTAGAGACAAATGAGATTTACTTTGTTTTTCCATACAGTGATATACATATGGTTTAGTCTTCCGCTTGCTTTTATCACTGGATCCGAAGTATGAATTGCAGTTTTGGTATACTTTTACTCATGTGAATGCTTTAAATCAGACAATATTGAATCATAATCATTTTTGTTGCATAAGTGACGGTCTGAAACTCCGGAGTTGAGTTTATACACGACCCCCGATTTTCAGGGTATTACAACATTGCTCGTTGAGGAAAACGTGTAACCTTTTGTATTTAAAATTTCAATGACATTAAGTTTTTCTTCATATTTGAAATATGCCTAACATTACCTAGAGTCGTACGACTCCGTCAAATGTCCTTACCTTGATGGTCATATTCTGACGATTGTGCATGCATCATTATTTTCCATCGAAACATTTCCACCATCATAGGACTTATAGGAATCGAATCAAGTCCTATCCAAGAACATATTCTATGAACATCTTGAATCTAGAATCCATGTATCTAAGAGATGATTCATACCTTAAAAGACCGAGATGAAGTTTTCTTTTGAGCTCTCTTCTGCTACGCTAATTGATTTACCTGTATTCCATTTTATTTTTTTTTGTTTTCTACTTCATCATGCAGTTTCTAGTAGTCTCTCTTGAAGTGCCCCTTTATGCCGCATAAAAGCATATGTCCTTTACCTATGATTTTGATCTAGAGTTTTTCTTCCTATCAGTCAGAGACCGCTCTGTGGACCTTAGAAGTCCTTGACCCCCTTTTGCGATTAGCTCTTCTGCTTGAGATTCATCATCTGTTGGCTTCTTTCAATGAGAGTTGTGGCGATCTCTTCCCGCTTCACTGTATTCTTCTTATAAAGTAGAGTAGTGACAAGATGGTCATATGATGTGGGAAGCGATGATAAAAGTAGCATTGTTTTGTTTTCTTCTTAGATCGTCACTCCGAGCCTTAACAACTCACTACACACATTTGTAAACATGTTCATGTGCTTCAGGAGATCCGGTCATTCCTTCATCTACAGCCCGAAAATTTATTTCTTCATGAACAACTATTTGTGAAGGACTTCACCATGTAAAGGTATTCTAGTTTCTTTCACATCTCCTAGAGAGATTCCTCATCCAGAAGACGATACATGACTTCATCCGAAAGACATAAATGGATGGTGCTCATAACCTTCTCCCCTATATCGCTCCAATTATCATTCAACATCTTCTTTGGTTTTAATCACCAATAACGCCTTGCTCAACCCTCCTGAGACTGTAATATTCTTTACCTTCTACTGCCACAAACTGAAATTGTTTTTCCCATCAAATTTCAACCCTATCATCTTCGCTAAAATATTCCTGAACATCTTTAGACTTGATGCTCTGAATCACTTTGTGATGCAAGGATGAACCTGATGAGGTCAATCACCGTCGTCCTCAAGGATAACTACTCTGCATCCATGAAGCTTCTTTGGACTCCTCACAGAGCCTCTCGAATCCACGAGGAAAGAAAGCAAGAAAATAGAAATAAATTCAAATTTTAATTGATTCATTAAAATAAATGAATTCACAACCCTTTAAATAGGGATACTAAGCAATAGGAGAGAAATTAAAAACAAACTATAACTAAAACTCCCTAGAATTCGTAACTTACTATAAATAGTAAATTTATTTTTATAGTACGTGTCCTATGTGGCTTAACCACGTTATTCTTGTAATTATTCTAAGCACTTTTTATGTTGGACACAACTCTTAAATCCCAACGGATGAAAAGTTATAATCAAACTAAAACTTACTATTTATAGTAAAAACGTAACTAAACATGGAATTCGCCCATCGATATGGTCGAATCTCACAAATGCTGCATGGGTAACCTCGTATAGCTGGGTTGGTTGGCTAAAGTAGCTTGTCCTACCATAAAATCATACATGGTACGTCGAGTAACTCATTCCGATTTGCGAGATATGCCTGTTTTAAGGTTCTGACAATCTTGATGGCTTCTGCCTCTGATGTGGGCTTCTCTGGTCCATCTTGGACTTAAAAGTGTCCATGACCAGCTTTACATCAGTGCCCTCCACTTCAAAAGAACCCGTCCTCGAGTTCTCATGCTACTTTGGTTCATGATACTTGGCCTGGTGCGTCGTAACGATACCTGGATCGAAAGTAACAATCAATTTACAGTCCACCTTCTTTTGGTCCAACCATGCTAGGAACGTATTTGTGACACATTCTACATCAGACCCCTCCGCTTGAAAAAAATCATCCTTGAGTTACTCAAGGGACTTGGTTCATGATTATGAGATAACTTTTGATACCGATGTTTATTAGCCATTGTCTTGTACTTGGTATTAAGCTTTTGAGCTGTCACAATACATGTACTCATGCTTTCCTTGACTTGACTAGTATCGATCAGATCCTTCACTCCTGCTATCAAGATCTGACAATCTTTCTGACTTACCTGACAGTGAAGGCAGTTGGGCAAGCTAGCCCTAGGGATAAGGCCTCGATTGTATCTTTCAATATGATTTAAATGATCTTCTTCATGGACTGGTCGTCGGGCAAAGCCATCATCAAGGTCATCGTCGTTAGAACTTGCATTATCTGGTATAGCCCTACGATTCACCACTGGTAGTGCTCTAGGAAAATCGAGGTTGTGTCATATAGCAACCACAGGCGGTTGAGCATCATATAGGGCTCATGGTGGAATTAGCACATCCGCAATACTATTGAGGGTTGCCTGCAGCCCTTGCATAGTCAACTGACTCTCCAGGTGAAAAGCTTTGATTCTTTCTGATAGATAATGAATCTCTGCATCATCGTCCATAGAATTTTTGTTCATACCTTTGTTGTTTGTCATCGGCCCGAGGGGAATCCTCGCTTTGATAACAAACTGACGCAGGGATGAACGTGATGAGGTCGATCACTGTCTTCCTCAAAGATAACTACTCTGAATCCACGGAGCTTCTCTTAACTCCTCATAGAGACTTCTCGAATCCACGATGAAAGAAAGCAAGAAAATATAAATAAATTCTAATAAATTTAAAATTTAATTGATTCATTAAAATAAATGAGTTCACAACCCTTTAAATAGGGATACTGAGCAATAGGAGAGAAATCAGAAACAAACTATAACTAAAACTCCTTAGAATTCGTAACTCACTGTAAATAGTAAATTTACTTTTATAATAAGTGTCATATGTGGCATAACCACGTTATTCTCCTAATTATTCTAAGCACTTTTCATGTTGGACACAACTCCTAAAGCTCGATGGATGAAGAGTTATAATCAAACTAAAACTTACTATTTTTAGTAAAAATGGAACTAAACATGGAATTCGGCCGTCGATATGGTGGAATCTCTCAAATTCGGTGTGGGTAACCCATCATATCTCATTCCGGTTTCCGAGATATGCCTGTTTTAAGGTTTTGATAGTCTTGATGGCTTCTGTCTCTGATTGGGCCTTCTCTGGTCCATCTTGGACATGAAAGTGTCTGCGACCCGCTCTACATCACTTTGTTAAGATTTAGACCCCTCAACAAACCCAGATCAACCCTAAGTATTATAAATTTGGATCTAATACCATTGTCGATTTGTGTGATTTATGGAAGCACTTACGATGAAGATAGAACAATCAAATAAAGTAAAATAACCAAACAATAAAGCAAGCAACCATAGAATTCAAGATATTTTGCAGGGAAAACCCTAGTGGGAAAAAATCATGGCACAAAGCGACAAAGATCAACTATAATAAAAACTTTAAAGCTTACACCACTCTCCTTCTTCGATTATAGATCACCTAATCTCCCCTTGCGATGCACAACCCCTTAAGAAATTCCATTCCCAATCCCTTAAAAGTGTTTAGAAACCCTCTCAGCTCACAAACCCTTACCCTCAAAGAAAAAACACTTGAATTACAAACCCTAATCTCGAATACTTAAATACCCTGATTTGCACTAATCTGCGTAACATGTCTGGTCGAATTAATTGAGAACTTTGGTCAGACCAAGCCAAACCGAATGTACTTTCAAACCAAAAAATACAAATCTTCACAGCATGCAACCTGAGAATCCTCCAATTTTTAGTCGAATAAAAAATGACTTCATTCGAGCCGAACTAGGACATCTCAGCACTACAAATTGACAGAATCCAAGGCATTCTGTACAACAATTTTCTTTTTTAATTATTTTTATTCATTTGTAGTTGATTTAATGTTGTTAAAATCTGATTAGCTGCCACTACCAAAAAATCGAGTAAAGGCTACGGACTTTGAAAGTTTTTGGCTACAGATATAAACCGTAGCTAGAATGCTACAGATTTAATCCGTAGTTGAAGCCTACTTAATCTGTAGCTAAAACCTACCTTCCACCAGAATCTTATTAGAGATTGATGGTGCTAAGGGGCTCCATAGGGCCCATTGGAATATATGTGTTTTGTCTAAGCAGCCCATAAATTCTGATATATAATTTCAATGGATGAGCCTAAAAAGTAAATAGATTGAAGGTCTAAGTGGACCACACCATAAAAAATAATAAAAAATAAATTTCTATCATTAATATTTTATGTGGTCCATTTACAGCTTTAATCTGACTCTTTTTTGGATCAACCCTGAAAATGATCTTTTAAAATGAATGGATGGAGTAGATAAATAACATACATCGCGGTGGGCCCCACGGACCTAAAACTAAGCACTTAAAAGTGTTATTTGTCACCCCACAGCCCCCCCCCCCCCCCCCCCCCCCCAGAAAAAAAATATAAGCCCACACACACCCCTCCCAAATCACTTAATCTCTCTCGCGCGCCTGTCCCTCTCCCAAAACCCAAACCCTCTCTCTCTCGCACACCCGCCCCTCTGTTTCCCAACCTCCCTCCCCACTCTCTCTCTCTCTCTCTCTCTCTCTCTCTCTCTCTCTCTCTCTCTCTCTCTCTCTCTCTGGTTTTGAAAACCCCCTTTCACCGCAAACCCACCTTAGATCTGTGAGAGAGACTTGGAGAGCACTCAAAAGAAGGAGGAGAAGAAAAAGAATGAGAAGAAGAAGAGGAAATTTAGACATCTCGAACATCTATCCTGCGAACCATATACCATCTCTAGCTCCTCAAAACAACGGTTAGTCTCGCTTTCTCTCTCCATTTCTCAAATCTGTGGAGTGGGTTTTGAATATTGAAAGGAGTTGTTCTTTCTTGTAGTATGGCCAACACAAGTTTTGGAATACTCCGATTTTCAGGAGGCAGATGAACGAATTGGCTACTCCCCCTGCCACCAGTCCGATGGTTGATGGTCGGTGCTCTATGAACCCCACCATGATGTATGTGTTTCATCCATTCCATTCATCTATTGTTACAGATAATTTTAGAGCTTGATTCCAAAAATGAGAGGGATTGAAATCTCAGCTGGACCACACCACAAGAAAACAATAGTGATTGGATATCCACTATTAAAATCCTCTAAAGGCCCTCCATACTATTTATTTGATGTCTAATTTGTTGATTAAATCATACAAACCCAGCTGAAGGGAAAAAACAGAGATCATCTTGATCTGAAACTTTTATGCCCCCTAAAAAGTTTTTAATGATGGACGTTCATTCAAAAATATTTCATGTAATGTGGTCCACTTGAGATTGGGATATACCTCATTATTGGTCTCATGAATATTGAAAGACGAGGCAATGAACTTATCACAGTTGGATCTCATGAAAGTTTCACACACAAGACGCTTGTCTAGCTGTACTTAGTTCATTTCACAAATAGTTTATTTAAATTCTACTTGGATAATATGATAGTACAACTTGTACTGATTTATGAATTATAAGGGAGAAGCATGCCTAACAGGGTGGGTATAATTTTATTTATTTATTTTGAAAATGATTTACTTTTATATGAAAAAAAGGTTCGATGGTGTGTATTAGTGATGATCGTTATTGTTTATTCTCATGTATTAGTGATGATCGTTATTGTTTATTCTCTTTGAGCCACATGTCGGATCAAGTACTCTTTCAAACCAACACTTGCAGGTCTTTCTCATGCTTTTCAATGTTAGTGCTAAAACGGTATATGACTTATATCAGGTCCGTTTGTTTAATCACATTTGATGGGTGGTTGCTCTTCTATAGTTGAGTTCTTTATATGGGGAGTTGGGAGTTCTCCTAAGGTTCTACCTGTGAAGGTATTTTTAGGTGTTGGTTGTTTTTCTGTCAATTGATTGGGTTTGCATGTATTCTCTGTTTTACCATGAAAGCACTAGTGAGGTAATGAAGATTCAGGTATACAGATGGAAATTTAATAAGGGAAAGTTTGTGGTTGGTCTTTGGTTCATGTCTCTGTCACATACTACATCACTTAATTATTTTCCAATTTATCATAACTATGGCATAGATGACGGGATTTAACCGTGACATGATTGTAATTCTTCTCATTATTTTCAGCTTTGATCGTGACTGGAAGAAAATTGAGGCATTTGTCAGCTCAAAGACAGTTATTCAGGTAATTCAATACATCTTTATTTCTTGCTAAAGAATTAAGTTGTAACCAAACTGTAATCTGCAACTCATGAACTGCAACAAAATCGTCATTGTACTAATAATGCAAAGGCTGTAGGTTCAAAACTGGCATGGGTCAAAGTTATAGTTACCTCTTCTTTGGTAGATATACAGGTATTGTAAGTTGTACCTGTTAATTGCTGGCTCCCACATTTTCTTTTACTGACTGGTCTTTGCATTTTGTAGAAATCTTTGAAGAAGTTGTTATCACATGGGACTATTTTAGTAGGCCACAGTTTACATAATGATCTACAAGGTATGCAAAGGACCTTGTCACTCTTGAAGAAGCTTTATTTAATCAATTTGTTGAAAATTCTGATTAGTAGTTTTATTATTATTATTAATTATTAGTAGTTCTCTTTCAGCCATTCTAATTGACATTCCTTCATTGTTGTGGGAGTGTTCTTTTCTAATGCTTCATGCTTGTGGTTTGTTCTCCTCTTTTACTTATTTTAATTTGTTTTTAATAATTTCTACAGTTGCATGTACTATAGAATTCAGAACTATTAGTGATCCTTCAAAGTATGATAGTTGAGGAGTAACTTTTGTTTCCTGATTTGATACTTAAAGAAAATAAATCTTAGCATCTGATGATTGTTTACCCTGCATGCATTTGTTGGTATCAGATCCATTGCTCATGGAAACATCTCAAGTAGTTAGGGTGGCCTAGGTCATGCAAAATCAATATCTCGTGTAGACCCACCCAACCCAACAAGCCTAGCCAGTCAGTTCCACCCAAATATTCAAGGGTGTGTCGTTTGGAAAATGCAGCAATCACATTCTGCATTGGGTGGAATGGACTTCCTCTGTTGAACCAGCCTGCAATGGCAGAGTAAGCTAGTTTCTCTATTCAAAGGATCAAGAATAATGGTAATTGAGGCAAGTGGGCATTCTACTCAATGGGAGTTTATTTCCGTCTAAATTTAGCTCTATTAAGCATTTGGGGTTGTACGGAATTCAATATACAACTAGCAGGCTATCATTTTCTGCTTTAACGAATTTTGCCTTTGATTGGTTTTGTAAGGTAATTTTAAGAGCTGTGAGCATTGGAAACTATGACAACAATCCAGATTCGATTATCTAATCCAGTATGTGCTTTTTTCTTAGATTGAATTTTCTTTCTCCAATCAAATTGCCTAATAAAGTGAAAACATCAATTAGAAGAGAAAAAGAGCATGAAGGTCTCTCGTTGGCATTCAATGTGGCAAGGATACTTCAATTAGAAAAGGTGACGAGGATACCCAAAGATTAGCTAGTTATACTACCACCACCACTAGGATTATGGTTCAATTTCATTTGTTTATGGCTTATTTGCTAATGCAAATTATAGAGATGTGGAGGAATCGTTTATTTGAAACCTTGGGACCTTGCTAGCTTGTGGTTTTGGTTTCTTTAATAAATTTCTCCAGTTGAAAAATTGAAATTCCTGTTTTTATTTTTTCTTTCTTGTAATGTGTATCTACTGATGAAGACAACTAGGCTGGCTAACTATAAAAACTGATAAATATATTTTTTATTTGGGGTTCTTGTAGTGTGTGTGTGTGTGTGTGTGTGTGTGTGTGTGTGTGTGTGTGTGTGTGTGTGTGTATTTCCTTTCCTCTGATTTTTTGTTATGATTCCTCTGAGTACCTATTTTCTGCTAACACTTGCTAGCTAAGGAGCACCTTCTTAAGATCCTAGCTAGCCATCCATCAATCAGGTCCCACCATGAACATTCCGTGGTTCCATTGCAGGTGCCAATGCTTGGGTATTGCATCATTTTGAATGAAATTCTCACCAAATGCTTTAGTTAATCAGTTCTATCATGACTAAAATTTAGTCCTCATGCATCAATCAAAATGAACTTTTCCTGGGATCTAAATGTATTTTTCAGTCTCTCTATCTACAACTAAAAATCAGGCTAATCAAAGTGTAATGCTTTTGTCATGATTGATTGGTAAAAGTTTTGTGAGTAGGTGCCTGCCTGACATCAATCTTGATACAATCTTTGGACCGTGTGGTGCATTGCTACCAGGCATGGTTGAATAAAATATCTAAATACCAGTTGTCTTTTTTCAACTAGATCACTTTTTTTTTTCAAAAAATACCTATGGTGTTGGTGCTTATATCTTAGTTATCATCTCTCAGAAAATACATGTAGCAAAACCTGACCAGTCACATGTTGGGCGCTACCAAAGATCATGTATTCCATAGAAACCAATGAATGGATAATCCTACAAATGAATGAAAGACTCCTTCAGGGCGGCAATAATCCAAACAATCTGTTGCTTGCTAGGTTCAACCCTATCAGGTACCAGGCCTAGATTTCAAGCCTGGGCATTGTCCTCAGGCCATGGCAAAAACTGTAGAATTTTGGTTTTCTAATTGTTTTCTTGCAAATCAGTTAGTGATTTTTTTCCATATTTTATAACTCTTTCTGCAAAAAATCAATAGAGTGATTTGGGCAATCTCTTACTTTGATTGCAAACAGTTTTGCATTGCAACGTGTGGTTAGATGTAATCTTTTAAATATTTATCAATACAGATGCACATTCACTTATGCTGCCCACATCTTAATTTAGTCTCTATTGGTGCTTGGCATGGAAATGGGAGAAAGGCAGGATGGTATGGATCTGAGAACCATTTCCCTTTTGAGTTATTATATGACATATGATTGGAAGAAACTTCTATCTTTTGCTCAACCTAGCAATGTGACAAGTGGAACATGCCTTTAGATGACATAAACTATTCATCTAGTGAGCCTCATCTTGCAATGGGCCATTCTGGACCAATATCTTCTATTGGTTGATCCTAGGTGACGAGATCTACTGCACCGACACACTCTCAATGTTTGGGGCGGGTTACTCTGGCCCTTCTTGAATTAATTTTACAGGCAATTTCTTTTCTTTCTCTTTCTTTTTTCTTTTCTTTTCTTTTCTTTTTAAAAAAAAAAAAAAAAAAACAGACTAAGTATGGAAGGTCGGTATTAAGTGCTTCCTTTAAAGGTGAAGGCTTTAGCCTAGTTAGCTGTTGCAGGAAAATTCTGACCATGGATAACTTTCAGAGGTGTGGTTTAAGCACTTCAGATAGGTGTGTTTTATGCTATAAAGCTGAAGAATCCATTAATCACATTCTTTTGCATTATTAGGTGACTGGGAAAGTGTAGACAGATGTGATTGTGAGATTTGAGCTCATGTTTGGACTCTTTGTTTAATCTCATTGCTTCTTGGTTTTCTTGGGTTTGGGGCCTGATAGGTAGCATGCTCGGTCCAAACTGGTCCTCTCTAATTTCTTTTAATGAGAACTCCCCATGATTGTGTCTACAAAAGCTGAGCCTAGGTTAACTCTTTATTGTTCTGCTTCTTGATCCATGAGCATTTATAGCACATAGTGCTGTGATAGTGTGTTTTGGATGTACACTCCTTTCATGTAGGAATCAATAGCACATTTTCGGCCTAATTTCTTCTCTAAACATAGAACATGCATATGTAAGTCTGCACTCACTTTGTGAATGAGCTAGCCTCCTCTTTAAACAATAACTAAGCTATTGAGTAGAAGATGAGAGACTTTCCAAGAACCTTTCTAGATATACTTTACAGGTTAAGCATGTAGCATTAATTGAACGGTCAAGAATATTATAGCCATTCTACGCAACCTTTTCTTTATAAAACCACACTACAAAATTCTCAAATTCTTTAGGAGATGTTTATACTATTCTAAGTGCTTTTACCCTTATTTGCGCGTGTGACTATTTGCTGACGTGCATGGAATACGTCATGTGCATGAGATCCACCACTAGGACCTGAAAATTCAGGCCTATTTAAAACGTAGGTTGTCTACAATATCGGGGGATAGTTGAGATGGAAGTCCCGCTATTGAAATAATGTAAGTTGCATTTGGGGTCC
Organism: Magnolia kwangsiensis; assembly: GCA_037074715.1. Taxonomy (NCBI): domain Eukaryota; kingdom Viridiplantae; phylum Streptophyta; class Magnoliopsida; order Magnoliales; family Magnoliaceae; genus Magnolia; species Magnolia kwangsiensis. Next base: position 15,056,800 of record CM073586.1, read on the forward strand.
ACTGTATTAGTGTTTATATGGCGTCTTATTCAATCATCTAGAGTTTTTTAGCATGATTTTACATTGTTTCATATGGTGTGGCCCACCCAAGTCTTAGATTGGACTGATTTTTAAGATTTCGAATTTAGAGTTTTTATGGTGTGGCCCACCCAAGTGAAAATATGGGTTAGACTGATTTTTAAGATCTAGGTGAAAATATGGTGACACATCTAATGGATGAGTGGACTGGATGAAAATTCTCCACCGTGTGGTGCACGGTTAATTGCAGACATGCTCTATTCGTATGATTAGAGGAGTTGATTCCCTATAGTTCTTTACTACTCTCTTGTTTTCTACATTCTAGGTACAATGTAGGAAGTTTGAGGATTTTTCACATGTTATCAATATAGCTCACTTCGGTGGTGAGATGACGTGGTAAGATTTGATTGATAGGGTTGCATGCTTATAGATACCCAACAGTGTAAGGTTCATAGATCAAATCTTTCCACATCATCTCACCACCCAATTTAGGTATTACCTCTGAAAATATCTAATTCGTGACTACGTGTATGAGACCATAAATGATGAAATTAGTTGAATGCCACATAACATGGGTACCATTTGATATTGAATTTGGAACATTAATAAATTTTTCATAACTCCTCATTTATTTTGTCCTTGTGTGGCCCAACATGTCTTTTCTGAAAATTTGTTTGTGGGAACGCTGTTTGGAGCATTAATTCAGTTTACATCAGGTGAATTTTATGTTTTCCTTGCATTTAGTTTTCAGCCTTCTTGACTGATTCTTTGTTTTTATGTTGCAGAGTCCTCTAGTGGTGGTTCGCCCTCGAATAATTACAGAAGACACATAGGAGAAGTTATTGGTATAGCTGTCTGATGTGGAGGAGGACTACTAATGCACCTGGTCATATGTGAGTGCATAAAGACTCACCAAGATTTGTATTTTCAGCATTGTAATTGTAATTGATTGAAGGATTGTAATTAATTCATTATTGAATGAATGAATGATTATGCAGGTGGTAATTGAATAAATGAATGATTATATTTTTTTAAAAAAATATAGGCAATAGCCACGGATATTAACTGTAGCTGTCATTAAAGTCAGCATTTTGCTATGGATCCAGCACTACTTTTAACTACAAATATTATCTGTAGTTGTAGGTATTTTTGGCTACAGAAATAATTGCTACGGATTATATCTATCTCTTATAACTACGGATTTAATCCGTAGTCATAGGTTTTCGACCTACTACCTCCAACTACGGATGAAAACCGTAGCCATATAAAGCTACGGCTTTTATCCGTAGCCTTTATCCTTTTGGGACATTACACTCCAATAGTGTTGACAGTATTTTACCATCTGATTGTGTGTAAGATGGACAAATATTGCAGGTTGATTTACGTGGAAAATGAACATCAAAAGGGCATTCAGATCTGTCCAAACGGATCACTGTCCGGGGGTCCCAAAACTGTAAAAATAAATCCCCAACTTGAATAGACATTCAATCTGTCCAAATATACCCATTGTTTGGACGTTGGAATCAGTCCATTCCAAACCATCGAATAGACCCACAATATGCCCAATCTGGACTATTAATTGGACATCCAAGCTGTCCAATACGTAACACCAGATTGACGTCCAGACTTGGAAAATTTTGACCACCCAATCGACGCTCAAAAATGTCCAGTTTCTGATGTACAACAAAACGTATAAATCCATCCAACTCTAGCCACTGTTTGGGCATGAAAGTCTATCTGATTTGGACCGCTCTTTGGACATCAAATGAAACTAATTTGGGCTGCTGATATGGACGACTGATGGACACCCAAAAATCCATCCAAATATAACCATTAATGGACGTCCATCGTTGTCCAATCTAGGCCACTATTTTGGACGTCCAAACATGACCAATTTAGACCACTAATCTGACGTCCAAACTGGTCATACATGTCCACTATTTTATTTTATTTTTGTATTCCAACCCTTTTTATTTTTTGTATTCCAACCCTTTAAATTGTCCACCCTTTAAAGTGCATGCACCAATCATGTAAAATCTACCCCTGGACCCTTGGGTGATCCCCAATCTGTCCAAAAAATTGACCATTTGATGGTCTATAAACCAGTCCAAAGCTGGACCATTAATTGGCCATAAATCTGCCTAGGTATGGACTGTTGGATGGCCTTTAAATCCGTCCATATCTGGACACACAAATCTCCCATGTTTATGCATATAATAGATCACAAAAGACAGATAAATTATGATCATTCGATGAGTTGGTCAATTTTACTTCATCCAAGAAAATTTAAATCAAACGTCAGAATTGTGACCAAGATCTAACCGTCCGTTCATTATGGAAACTCATGAGAAATCGATTGAAGATTGGGGACCCAAAATGGGTACAAGTTGGACATGAGTTAGGCCCCAGTTTACTGCAAGATGGTCCATGTAGATCATGTGAAGTTTATCTAATGTTTTGATTTATAGTTTATTTTGTTTTACTCTCTTTTCTCTATGTTCCTTGGACTCATTAATAGTCAAGTGAACATACCATCTGAGAATGGTTTAAAAATCATGATACGGATTTATTTTTTAATGATAAAAAAGGAGTTGAGAGTGATGTTTTGGAATTGATGATTTTAATAGAAATCATACTTCATACTCATGAAAATAATAACTTAAATACGGAATAACAAAATAAGTAGGACAATTAAGTCTCCTAGATTAAAAATATGTAAAGCAATAAATAGGTGGAACAGCCAAGACCTTAGGTTGAAAGCCCTAAAGCCCAAATTAATATTAATTGGAACCTCCAATGCAGTCAATACTCTGAGCATAGTTTAACTTTTCATACCTCATATGTCTACCATAGCCTATAGTAGACATATGAGGTAGGTTTAACAAACATATGGCATATAAATATTTATCCATTGATTGTAGCCGGCAGCTGAGCATAGTTGACTTATAATAAGCTACCTTGGATGGTTGGATGGATATCAACGTAGAGTTTGGCCAGCTGATGTAAAGATAGCCTCGGCGTTCAAAGAAGCTAACCGTACTAAATATTGTGGATACCATCCTCCCATTTCATCCTTTCTTATTTAAATACCTGGAGTATTATATTACATGTGGTTTCCTCACAATTATTAGTTTTATATAGGTTTCTTTCAATTGCATGTGTTTTTGAAACTTATAAAGAATTTACTCATCGTGCTTCATATCTCACCCTGTTAAGATTTTAAATTGCAGGACAGGAACTTCATTAGAGCGGCCAAGGATGCAATTATCATGGAATTAATTAGTTTGTTTGGATGCTTTATTTCTTATTCTTGTAATAGACTTGGAATCATTGATGATTAAATATGGATTTTGAATCTATATCGTGATTGAGAATGTGAAGTTGATAAAATTGATTTAGATTGCATTATTTAAGTTTTAAATAGACGCCTGGCTTGGTTATTCATGTAATTGTAGATGAAAACTTAAATATTTTGAGTCGTACCCTTAGGTGTGGTGTCAGGGTCCAGTGTACACTGGTACCCGATTTTAAGGTGTGACATCTGTGAATCTACAAGGAGAAGCGCAAAATGTACCCACCGCGAGGAGGGAGGAACTTTCATGAGATCCGATTCATTCATCAAGTACATTGCCTTACCTTCACCCTGGAACTCATAAACCACGGTGGTCCGAAACTCAAGTAGGCCACATATAGGAAACAATTGCGATGGAATGTCCACCGTTAGGTTTTTTGTAGGGCGAACTTTGTGTCTTTACTTCTTCCAATCCTTTCATCTAACTTGCCTCGTCGAGATGAAATCAAATCCCGGAAGTCAAACTATTTCAAAACTCAGGTGGGCCAATAACATATGGATTTAGAGGTTTTAGGTATAATTCCCTATTGGGTGGCCCATCTGAGTTTTGAATCAGCCTGGATTTTGGGATCATGGCCAAATAAAGGGTTTTGAATCGGGCTGATATTCATATTTTTCTTGCATCCTAATGGGAAGAATTTTATGAATGGTGTGGATAGCACATAAACATCATGGTAGCCCAAAAGATGTTTCAATAGTGAGTGTTTCCATCCCTCTGTTTCATATGGGGGGGCCCTCTTAAGTTTTTAGATTTCACACATTTTGGGGGTCATGTCTAGCAAACCTTACGAAGGGAGTGGATGCCACGTGGACATTGTAGTGGCCATATAAAGCTCCTCCATATCCGGCCTTCCTATGTAGATGGGTTAGTAGCTAGTCACGTGGAGTAGTCTTCCTTCCTTTTTATCTCCAACTTTTAACAAACACATTTCTAAGGCTTATTTGGATTTATGGAAAGCATAGGAACACAAACTAAGGTTTTTTTTTTTTTTGAAACGTTATTTATGTAAAACTATGGGAAAAGAAATATTATTATTTTTTTTTTTTTTAAATAACATAAAAAAATTTAATACCCAATTTTAAATTTGTTATTTGACAAAACAAAATATTTTTTTAAGAAAAAAAATTTCTATATAAACACTAACATATGCCAAATTAGACCATGTGGCACATGTTTGATTCTTAAGATGAATAGCAGCTAGTTTGACATATGTAGCTAGCATATATATAAATGCTTAAAGCTAAATTATAGCACGTGTGAAGTGCTTGTAGCAAGCTGTACCATGGCATATGCGACAGAAGTCCCACATTGGCACTTGGACATGCGTGCACTTAAGTTGGATGGCAGCATTTGTGTATATTGGCACTATTGTCATGTGGTTCATATTTGAAGTAATTGAAGATAGATAATGGCAAAATGGCATAGTGATGCATGTGTAGTGCTTTACACATGTGGGGGCATAAGAGAAGATGAATGGTGGTTCATGAATTCCAAACCCAACTTATTATAAAAGCCACACATTCGGGCGAGCCTGGATACCCATGGGTTGAAAGCTAAGGGCCTATTTGAGAAGTGGGGTTAGAAGGGATGAGGTGGGATGAGATTCAAAAATTATAATTATTACCTACAGCGGGATTGTCTCCTTTTGCCATGAGATAAGATTAATGCCCTGTTTTATTGATAATATGGCAGTACATTGAATGGATATACTCATCATCATTAGAAATTACTGAGAATAATATACGTGTGTTATTTCTAAACCGTTCATTTGTTTTATAACCTCATTTTATGGCATGGATCTAAAAATGAGGTAAATCCAAAACTTATATGGTCCCAAAGAAGTTTTCAACTGTAGGTATTTAATCCTCATTGCTTTCTATGGTGGGGTCTACTTGAGCTTTAGATTTACCTATTTTTTAGGCCCATGCTCTAAAATAATCTCAATAAATAGATAGACGATGTGGATATAGCCCACACATCATGATGAGACTTGCACAACTTAGTGGCATTGAATGAAATTGGCATGAAACCCAATGCAAATCCATTTAATGTAATTCCGAGCTTTTCCACTCTTCCCAGCCATGGAGTGGAATTGGCATAGAACCAGAAGAATCCCATTCCTAATTCCTTCTATTCCCACCACCCAAATAGGCTCTAGAAATATGTTAAATGGGCGAGGACAGGTCTACAAGTTGTGCCTTTAGGTAAATACAAGCTCAGATCCATATCCACCGGTGGGTATGTGTGGAACTTGAACTCTGATTTCTGAGCCAGTTTAGCAAATAGGCTAGGCTTGGTATGACCCTGACCTGATCCACAAGCACTGTGAAGGCTACTAATTATACATGTGTCAGCATTGTCATGTGTGAGACCAAGACCATCCATTGAGAGGGCCTAATGTATGTGTTTCATCCAAATGATCTGTCCAGTTTTTAAGATCATTTGTGGGCATAAGACAAAAAATGAAGTAGATCCACATTTCAAGTGGACCACATCACATGAAATGGTGTCGAATGAATGCCTACCATTAAAAACTTCTTGGGCCCACGAAAGTTGTGGATCAAATCTGAAATTTGTTATTTCTCTCCATCCAGGTGTATGACCTAATCAACAGCTTAGGATGTCAAATAAAAATTACAGTTGGACTAAGAGGTTTTCAATGGTGGACATTAAATCACTACTGTTTTCCTATAGTGTGGTCTACCTGACACTAAGATCTCCATCATTTTTTGGTATAAATCCCTTAAATGATCTGTAAAAATGAATGGACGGCGTGGATGAAACACATTCATCATGGTGGGGCCCACAGAGCACCGGACGGCTACAGGCAGCGTCAGTGGCCAATCCGCGTCCCACCACTCAGCAAAATCGTTGTCATTTTCTTTGACTTCCGGATTAATGTCCTTTTCCACATTCGGTGTGATGGCTACTTGAAATCATAAAAATACAAGCTTGGTCCATGATTTGGATGTCGTGATGCGATTACGCCACGTGTACCATTAAGCATGTGTATGGATTGTCCTGAATTGCCAGAGTATTAATAGCCTCTTTTCATATTCGAGAAACACGGTTAAACCCATTTTCGGGCGGTGACTCGGATAACAAAATCACGGCACAAGTGCCAACGCCGTGTACGTGCGGGATCCTGGCCATCATCTTTGAGGTGGGCCGCCACTGTAGGTGCAACCATTCCCATCCCAAAATACAGAAATCCACTCATCAAGTGGGTTACCCCTGCAGGTTGAATCAAGCCATTGGCCGTTTTCCTTCCTAATATCCTTACAAGAGTGTGGCCCAGCCTAAGAGGAGCGGATTAGGTAAGTCCCATGGCCCTGGCCGTCGGGCACACACTTACGTATATTTTGTATATTTACTCGGTTCGTCCGCATTAGCATATTATCCCAAACTGAACATCCAAAATTTCAGTTTGATTACACTGTTGGAAGCAATATCGATTGAACGCACATAAGTAAATAATTACGAAGGCACGTTAACTTATTGATAATGTTATAAAGAATTGTATGAAGTGAAAAGGCAAATATCAACTTGACATAGAATTTTTGTGACCCATAATAAATTTTTAATGGTCAATCACCATGATTTGTTATGGTATGGTCCATTTTAGATTTGAATATCTTTCATTTTTAATATCAGGTCTTAAAATGAGCTCAAAAATTAAATGAACAACGTGAATATGCAAAATATACATCAAAGTTCGCTATACTGTGTCCGGTGATTCTAAGGCTGCATCCAATCAGCTCGCCCGAGCACGTATTGGTCGTTGGCCGCTCAACTTATTATAATTCAAGTAGATATCTCGTTCATGTGCCACTTTTAGGCTTGTGAGAAGATTTTTCAATTTCAATTTCTATTCCGTATTCCTTCTTTCTCCTGCGTCTTTAACTCATCTTTTTCTTTATATCTTTTATCTTCTTCTTTATTTAAGTTTTTCAAAGTCTCTTTATAAAGGTTTCTTAGTCCGCACCGTATTAAATCAAACTTGTGTCCACCAGATGGGCAAAGATGGATGCTAGCTGAGAGCAGATTAGATGAGCCTTGGGTATCACCCAAGAGGGTGTGACCTTTATGGGGTTACTACAGGGCCCACCTTGATGTATGTACTATGCATCCATAATATTTATTTGTTTTTCAGATAATTTTAAAGCGTTATTCTAAAAATAAAGCAGATATAATTATCAAGTAAATCATACTACAATAACAGTAGTAATTGACCAAGCTCATCTAAATTGATGGTAAATAAACATTAGGCAAATATTTTAAGATGCTTCCTAAAGGTTTTTAATTGGAGGACGTCCATCACCATTGTTTTTTATGATATGTTCCCCTATTTGTTTTATTTTTGGAATAACGCCCTAAAATATTTTGAAAAATTGTACAACAAGGATATATAATACATATATCAAGGTGCGACCATGGGAACATGGCCGCTGGTCCCACCGTGTTGAGTGAGGCCGGGGTCTCACCTAATCTGATCCCCTGCTTAGTACTATTTTAATAGAAGCCGATTACCCCACCGGCATGGAGAGATTCCACTGGCCGGACTTACAAAGATGCTGGTGACAAATCCAGTCATTACATCAGTTTTGCAAGACTAGAGTAGGAGGGAGATTGAAAACTCATGTGAGTTATACCACACAAAACAGGAGGTATCGAACGCCCACCGTTATAAACTTTGTGAGGCCACAGAACTTTTGTATCAGGATAATATTTGTGGCTTCAGTTTATCTGAGCGATAATAGTCCTATGAAGGCTTTGGATGGCATATGTGGTCAGCTTCATGAAGGTTTCAATGGTGAAGTTTCCGTCCCCACTTTCCAGTTTGGTGGGACCCACCCGAGTTTTGGATTAGCCTGATTTTTAACTTCTTGCCTTATTGTGGTCTTGCAAAACTGATGAATGGAGTGGATTTTTCACAGGAGTCTTAACTTCATGTGTCCCAGGCACGGGCATATCTCTCTGCCAGGTCCCATTTGAACAGGCAGATTGCACATAGGATAGACCATGGACGGTCCTGCTTTTCTTTAAAAACAATCCAACCCATCTGAAAACTGGACTTGCACATATGCAGTGTAGTATCTACATCTTTAACGCTCTATGGAACATATCGCTAATTTAGCAGCTCAGAATCGTGGGACCCACGTCTTGAATGGCTGGGATCACTTAAACGAATGCCCCGGGATACTCACTTTAGTCATCCGCGGATTACCATACTGGTCCTCTATTTGCTTTGAGAAATTTGGGACCGTGGCCTCCACCTTTTATCCAATTGTTTTTATGAAACAATACAAACTTAGTCTGGAAGCTTAGACCTGCCAGCTGTTTTTATGAAACAATACAAACTTAGTTTGGAAACTTAGACCTTCTCGTAAGGACAGCAAATTTGAGGACGAAAATACCCCTCCTTTCATGGATACGGATTGGGCACTCCTTGCCACCGTCCAATGGCGGATGCTCGGTGGTCTATGAGCCCTACCATGATGTATGCTTTTCATCCATGCCATCCATATATTTTTTCGCATCATTTTATGATACAAGACAAAAAATGAGGTATATAAAAATCTCAAGTGTACCACATTACAGGAAACAATGTTGAATGAGCGTCAACTATTAAAAACTTTTAGAGGGCCCATTGTGTTGTTTGTGAGAAATCCTCCCCATCTAAGTTCATTTGTAGGGTCATAAAGAGCCGGATAAAAAGGAAAAACAATTTCATAATGATCCAAAACTTCTGTAATCCCTAAAAGGGTTTCAATGGTAGACTTTTAATTCCGATCCCCACTGCCTTTTACAGTGTGGTCCACTTGATAGTTAGATCTATTTTATTTTTTATCTCAAGCCTTAATATAAGCTCGCCAAATAGATGGACGATTTGGATATAACACAGACCTTATGATGGGACCCACAAAAGCAACAAAAAAAAAATAAAATCACAGACAGCCGCGTCTGCTACAACTATAGCTACGATTATAATCTATAGCTATAGTGTATTGACAATTCCAGGATTTTTTAGGCAAACGTGCTGGACAGTTCTAGACTTTTTCGATAATATCGAAAGCTCTTTGATATATCGAAGTTACGGTTATGGCTACGGTCACAATCCGTAGCTATAAGGGCTCACTGACCCTTAGTCAGTAGCTGTTTTTTTTTCGTTGTAATCCCCACAGCATTTTATGGGTCCCATTATGAGGTATGTGTTATATCCAAACCATTCATCTATTTAACGAGCTCGTATTAAGGCTTGAGACAAAAAATAAGACGGATCTAACTATTAAGTGGACCACACAGTAAATGATAGTGGAGGATTGAACGTCTGCTATTGAAACCCTTTTAGGGGTCATATAAGTTTTGGATCATTATGAAATTTGTTTTTCCTATTCATCCAGGTCTTTGTGACCTTATGAATGGATTGGATGGAAAATATATGTTATGGTGGGCCCTACAAAATTTTTAATGGTGAAAATCAACTCTCCCATTGCTCTTTGTGGTGTAGTCCAGTTGATCTTTAGATATGATTCTTTCTTTCTTTTTATTTTTTATTTTTTATAATGCTCCCAAATGATCTCGAAATATGGATGAACATTGTGGATGTAATAAATACATAATTGTGGGGGCCCATGTAACTTTGATCTCTTTTGAGCGGGGCGAACATGAAATTGAGCAGGGGCAAACTAGAAATTGAGCGGGCCAAACTGAAAAACTAGAAATTGAGCGGGACAAACTGAAAATTGAGCGGGCCAAACTGAAAAACTAAAAATTGCACAGGCGAAATTGAAAATTGAGTGGGACAAACTAGAAATTGAGCGGGCCAAACTGAAAATTGAGAGGGCCAAACTGACAAACTGAAATTTGAGCAGGCTCACTCAATTTCCAGTTTGTCCTGTTTAATTTCCAGTTTGTCTGCGAAGTGATTGAAATTGACCACGAAGTAAATGAAATACATTTTCCACCATCGACCCAATGAAATATTGGAAAATAACTAGGTTGGTTGGCTAAATTAGCTTCTCCTACCCTAAAATCATATGTGATATGTTAAGTAAATCATTCTAATTTAGGAAATATGCTTGTTAAATAAATAGGTAAAGAAATGAATTAAAAGATAAAAAAATATTTGTATATATTTATATATACATATTTACATAATTATGTATTAGAGGAAAATACAAGGGATAAAAAGTTCTCCTTGTAAAAAATAAAAAATAAAACTAGCGGTAGTATTTTTTTTTTTTTGCTGTGTTGCTTTTATAAGTTCCATCATGAGGCCTGTTTTATATCCAAACCGTCCATCTATTTGATGAGCTCATATTAAGGCTTGAGACGAAAAATAAGATAGATCTAACTATCAAGTGGACCACACTGTACAAGGCAGTGAGGTATTGAACGTCTACCATCGAAACCCTTCTAGGGGTTATAGAAGTTTTGGATCATTATGAAATTTGTTTTTCCTCTTCATCCCGGCCTTTGTGACCTTATGAATAGATTGGATGGAAAATAAATATTATGGTGGGCCCTACAAAGTTTTTAATGGTGAAAATCAATTTTCCCGCTGCACTCTGTGGTGTGGTCAGGTTGATCTTTGGATATGATTTTTTTTTTGGGATAATGCTTCAAAAAGGTCTCAAAAAATGGACAAAGGAATGTGGATATAATAAATACATAGCTGTGGGGCCACTTAACTTTGACCTCTTTTGAGCCGTTCGTACTACTCTCGGTTGGAGGAGGGTCAGCGCTCATCTTCGAAAGCAAGGGAGGGGTATTTTCGTCCTCAAAGACGCCGTCTGTGCGAGAAGGTCTAAGTTACAAAACTAAGTTTGTATTGTTTCTTAAAAAACAGCTGGATAAAAGGTGGGGTCTACAATCCTAAATTTATCTTTCGCTTTATATGTTCTTCGGGAACTTCCAAGCGAAGCAGAGCCCGCGTCAGATCTAGGGTTTCTCTGTCCCGTTCTTTACGAATGTAAGTGCAGCTCGTATATACACAATCTCTCGTGTATATTCTTTTATTTTTGTTTTTCGGATTTCGATTTTAGGGTTGATTTTTTAAATTATTTATCTTAAATGACAAAAAATCATTTTGTTTTCTGTTTCTTTCTTCAATATCGCATTTCATTTGAATTACAAATATTTATTTTATTTTATTTTCTTTTTAATTTTAGGTTTTTAATCTTTGTATTTCATCATCTGTAATTACAGGGTTTCTTCAGTGTATATCCTCTGAAAATGGAGGGCAAAACCTGTAAATTCCTGTAAATATACCTAGGGCTTTGTTTTTCCTTGATTAGTTTCTAGCAGCTTTAGATTTACATATGGAAACCGTTAATTCAGTTAAAGTTTCTGGATTGAAGAAGCGGAAGCGGTCAATCCGCTGTGATGGTTATGTCGCTGATGTACGGTCTAAGTTCCAGCGGGTCGGTGCGAAGAATGGACACTCGTCCTGTCCCTTTGATTCGAAATCCGTTATCAAGAACTACTTGAACTTTGTAAAGAGTGGATCGCCCCAACGTGTGATGTTCTTCAATTGTGGAGAATGGATTGATTTTCCAGAAAATGTTGTTGCTTTGATTGTTGATGCATTTAGGTTTAAGAGATCAACTGTTGAGATTTCGATGAGAAATATGAACTATCTTGTTGATTTTGTCGACATGGTTATGACTGAACTGAAAACCAGTTCACAGCGATCAGTTGCTTGGATCGATGAAATGGGGAAATGCTTCTTCCCAGGTGTTTATGTGGAGGATGATGATATGTGGAGTGATGGTGATAAGATTGTGGTTGAGGTTGATGTTGGGATTGGTGGGGCTTGCAGTTCTGGGCCTGAAGAATGCAATTCTCGGTTAGAGGAGACCGAGGTGAGTTCTCAAGTTAAAGAAGTGATTGGCGACAATGGAGTTCCGTGTCGGGATGATTCCGGTTTTGATAGGTTGGATTTGATTAAATTGGAAAGAGAGAACAATGACTACCTTGCCGTTCAGAAGGCTTTTGTCACGAGCTTTGGTATGTTTCTGACGCTGAGTAATGTAGTTGGTGTTTACCGTTATGCTCCAGTGGGTCCTGCTGCATTGGCGCGATTTCATTCATTTGAGGAACGAATTGAGGCTGTTAGGAGGTATCGGGGGGACGCCAATGTGAGGCGAGGATGGTATGGTTCCTCGCGGGAAGGTGTGGCAGAAGTTTTAACTTATGGATTCGGGGTTAAAATGAAGTCGTCAAATGGAGCGGCTTATGGTATGGGTGTTTATCTTGCCCCGGAAGATCGCGCTTATGTCAGGTTGAAATTTTCTACTAGATTCTTTGAAGAATGTTGTTATGATGCTTGCTTCGTCGGAGTTCTATTAAATAGTGTCCCACCATACACTTGCCAGAGTTGTATGGTGAATTGGTTATAAGGACAGTTGATTTGATGGGATACAATGTGGACTATACACAGGTGAAAAACTCATTCATTGGACTATCCTTAATGTTCTAGCTGTGAATTGTGAATGTTCCCACTGGTTGTGGCCTTTTGCTCATTTTCTACTTTGTTTTAGCCATCTACAGACAATTGATCAGATGGCTATGACATTATAATCTCCTTAATTTTTGGGACACCTACATTATGACTGACCAAATCAATGGTCCAGAAATGAGAAATGTGCACAAATGCACCGAACTCCACAAAATGCATGCATCGTAGTAGCATTCCTCTTTTTTCTTTTTGCATTCATTTTGACCCTCTAGACCCATCTTTTCAATTTGGAGGTGCATGATTTTGCCGTCTCCTTTGGTTCCTTTTAGTGCGAATTTTTGTGATGTTGACGAAAATGGCATACAACATATGTTGTTATGTCGAGTAAACATGGGGAACATGGAACAAGTGCCCCTGGGATCGGAGCAGTTCCGCCCCAGCTCTGAGGATTTTGATAGTGGCGTAGACAATCTTCAGAATCCAAATCATTATGTGGTCTGGAGCACCCACATGAATACACTTATACATCCGGAGTACATTGTCAGTTTCAAGCTGCCTCCTTTTGCTCGAGGTAATTGGGAAAATGCATTTATTTTGATCATTCTATTTTTCTATTCAAATGTTATGTTCATGAATTTTTATTTACTTGGGTTTTTCTTTCTGCAGAACATTTTGCTAGGATGAGAGGTATTCGAGGGGATCTTGATGCTCCAACTGTAAAATGTCAGCAATCTTCTTCTACAGTTCATCAGGTGATTTCGCTTGTCTTTTTTGTTGCATTTGGGTGCATTGGTTGGATTGAATTGCATTAATTAATTTGTGGAAATGATCAAATTGTAATTACTTGAGCATTCTCATTGAGGGCCTATGTCCTTATTTTGAATTCAAGGAAGGTAATTAACTTATTATAATTGGCTATTTCATATTTGAGAAACTAATCATCGTCATTCAACTGCAGAGTGCATATAAAGAAATCCTTAGTTTGATGGCTAATTTCTATGAAAACATGCACCATGTGTTTGTTTTCTTAGTTAGACGCTAGCTCCTGCTCATCTAGTATAACTAACAAGATCATTTTTGTGTCTTGTTGATTTTTCCTAGCTTAAGGGCATGCTTGGAAGTCCCTAGAACTTAGAACTAGTTCTAGTTTTCAGTGGAACCAACTTGGCTCGTGTTTGGGGTGGCCTAGAAAATGAGAACCACAGGCAGCTCCCATGTTTCGCTTTTTTGCTCCGACATACAAGTGAGATTAGACTTGTTCTTATAGGATCTATATATTGGAAAAAGAGGCGGGGGGGGGGGGGGGGGGGGGGGGGGGGCGGGGAATTTTAGAAAACGACAAAAAAGAGCACTCCTAGAATCTCTATGTTTTTTGTTATGTTTGATATGGGACATGTATTTAATGGTGCATTGGACAATTATTTAGTAACAATGTTGTTTGTCAGGTCGACTTGGTGAAAGCCATGTCGCTAAGTCTCTTACTTACCTAGGGTTTGGCCGAATGGCTAGCGTCGTGGGTTTGCTCCCCACAGACACGAGTTCGATTCCCCTCCTTGTGCTTTACTTGATGCACGTGGTTTGCGGGTGATTGTGTGCATCCGTAGGGAATAGTCTCGCCTTAAATAAAGGGGCGGGGATACCTTGTCATCATAAAAAAGAAAAGAAAGTCTTTTACCTCTAAAGTTCAAATGATTCTTATAAATTGATATGATATATGAATGTATCAACTATCATCTTCATTAACTGATGCATAAACTATGCTACAGACATAGCTCGTAGTTCAGCCATAGGCTATGGAGGCTTAAGGAGTCATTACTGTCAATTTGGTAAGGCAATTATTATCAAGATTCATGATATCATCTTCATGTAGATCAAAGGTTCACAAAAACACACATGCATGTGCTTGTGTATTGTGAACATGTATATATTCAGTGTTTTAAATAGCTATGTTATGTGGCGTGTAGCTTAGCCTTAACGCTATGTAGCTTATGAAAATAGCTTAAGTTTCTTGTAGCCTATGCTACATGATAATTTGTATATGCTATATGCTACGTAGCTCACATTATAAGTTATTTCACTTCAACATTAAAATCAATTAATGTTTTTCATGATTTTGTTACATTTTTCAATTTTCAATAAAAATTAATCAATCTTTTCAATGCTTTAGGTAAAATAATATGAGTGACAATATTATATCAGTTTCATTGCCTTTTCTTTACCTTTATACTTAATCATTGCCCTTTCCTATTAGTTTAAGTTGCGTTTGATTGCAACAAATATTATGAAATTTTGTTAAATTACATTATTAATCAACCTAATTTGGTGCAAATATCATGAAATTGATGCAACCAAGCGCAACATTGATTAATTATAGTAGCGTGTAGATTACACCTTATGCTTTAGAGGGGTGAATGCTATTCTACACACTATTCGCTATTTAAAACAATGGTTCGTACATATGTTCACGAATATATGTATCTATATACTTGCATACATGTGTGAGTGAACATATTAAATGCATGTGCCTGTGTATGTAAATATACATACATATGTTCACAAACAAATGCGCGCGCATGCGCACATGTTGACAAACATGCATGCATATATACATATATAAGCATACAACTGGCCCAAAAGAACAACACAATTCGAACCTATAGGAATACATCTCCCCTAATTTTTCTAAAAGAATCCATTGGAAGTAAGATTCATATATATAGGTTTCTTTGCCATCAATGATAAATCACATAGGGACTACCTCTTGAAGTGGAGGTTTCTAGTGCCATTTTCTTAACCAACAGGGACGTTGACCTCTATCACTATCATTAATTGACTCCAATGAGTTTGCCTGTGTCCATGGTGTGCCATAACGGCTGTATGTATTAGCCATTAAGTAACGGTAGTGATGCCAACCGTTACAGGGAAAAAAGACCCGTTACAGGACTGATACAGGTTTATGTTTTATTTATTTATTTATTTATTTTTTTAAAGAGACCATAATGGCCATTACGGTGGTTGTAATGGCTGTTACGACCCGTATCAAAACGGTAACAGTGGTGGCCGTTACGACTGTTGTTATCGTCAAAGCAGCCACACCTTGCCCGTGCTACCTCCATCTGAAACGGTCCACTAGTTGTGATTATAAAGCCCACAGGCCTCTCCACCATTGCAATTTGCAAATTGCAACCGATGTTAAAAGGACTATTAGACGCAATGTTGTCATGTGTGATCGCACATTCGCATATGCACACAATGCAGCAAAAATCGCATATGCAACAATGGCATATGCGATTTTTGCACATATGCGATCGCATATGCCACGTGTATGAGAATATGTAATCGCACATTTGCCAACGGTCAAAAATATGACCGTTGAGATTTTTTATTATTATTATTTTTTTTAAAATATGCCTTTTTAATCTATAAAAAGACATTTAAAATACTCATACATGCACTCAAAGTTCAAACTCTCTCTCTATCTCTTTTCTCTAGTTCTCTACTCTATTACACTCTCATTCTCTCTTACATAATTCCATTTCCAAGGCTCAAGCTCCATAGTTCTTTCAAGTTTGAAGTTTCAATTAAGGGACAAGGATTCAAGATTCAAGAATCAAGCAAGTAAAGCAAGCAAGATTAAAAAATACATCGAAATTGAACTCTCTTTGTAGTTTCTTTCAAGTTCTAAATATCATAATCATATTCACACACCCACCACTCTCTCTTTTTATCTCTCGTCTTTCTTTACATTCAAGAGTCAAGAGACTCAACTTACAAGTTGTAAGTTAGTTTGTTACTAGTTTCTTCCAAGTTGATAACAATTTTTTTTTTTTTTTTAAATTTTAAAGTTTGTTACTCACAAGTTACAAGTTACAAGTTACAAGAGTGCAAATCCAAGAGTCAAGACTCAAGTCAAAAGTGAAGACAAGAAGTGAAGAATTTATTTTCGAATTTTAGATTGTGTAATTTTTGTTGTGTAACTCTCTCTCTCCCCCCTATTTTACTACAAGTGTGTAACTCTCTCTCTCTCCTTTTCTTTTCCCTCTCCCTTTCTACTAGTGTAAGTGTAAGTAAGTGTAACTCGCTCGCTCTCTCTCTCTCTCTCTCTCTCTCGCTCGCTCTCTTTCTCTCTCTCCCCTTTTCTTTTCCCTCCCCCTTTTTAGTTTATACTACTAGTAGTGTAAGTGTGTTAGTGTAACTCTCTCTCTCTCTGTGTCTGTCTCTTTCCCTTTCCCATCTCTTTAGGGGGCGTTTGGTGCATGGTATTAGATGGGATTAGGAGGGATAGAATTGCATTTGGACTCGTGTAATTCCATCCAATATTTGGAGGGGATGGGATTAGGTGGGATGGAATTGCATTTAGTCCCGTGGAATTGCATTTGGTCCCATGCAAGATTTCCATGGATTTTGAAATCCACTACACATGTGGGGCCCACATTGATACATGTGTTTATCCATGCCGTTCATCCATATACACCGTTTACATGTTACATTTTGGTTATATATGTGTACAAGTGAGCGACAACCGTTGCGAATTTGGTCATTTGATTACAATTCCATGGTCCACCAAACATGATTTTGCTTAATCCAGTGTTTTCCCATAGCAAAAATTTTATCCCAAACATGGAATTAGATGGCTACAATACCATGGTATTTCCAGACATGCAATCATTGAGCAATAATGATGTTAATCCCATCTAATACCATTCAATTCCACGAACCAAACACACCCTTAGTCTCTGGACTTTTTAGTCTTTCGTCTTTACTTTAGTTTTTACTAGTTTACAACTTACAATCAATACACACACCAACATCATGTCTTCTTCCCAATCTTCCTCTTTAAAACCCAAGTCGAATGACCCTGGTTGGAAGTATGGGCTCTATCGTAGTGCTTTGGATAAGACTCACATAGTATGTGAGTTATGTGGGTTCCGGTGGCATTGCGCGGCACAAGTAATACCTTGCACATTTTCTAGGGTTAAATGAAAAAACATGCGACAAAAATACTTCAGAAATTCGAAGGAAGATCATGGAGTATGTAGATAAATAATCAAGAAAGATATGCGATAGTGCCCTACGTTACGGGGAATATATAGAACAAGAGGCATATGAAGATATAAATGTAGTTGATGTAGATGAAGCTAGTCCCACTCCCACTACTTTGATAGGCTGGTCTAGACTACAACTACAATTAACGGCCTCGAAAAGAGCCTGAGGGCATGGACCCATGGATGGTGTAGACTACACCCCGAGGATGTGATTGACCAAAGGGGTCGAGGCAAATGGCCAACTCAAACGACTTTAGAAAATCGATATAAACAAAAAGATAAGAAAACTAATATTTTATATATTGCTAAGTGATTTTACCAAACTGGCATTGCTTTTAACATAGATAAATCTAAAAGCTTCAAAGTTATGGTTGAGGCTATATAGATCAATTTGGACTTGGGCTTAAACCTTCTTCATAGTATGAAATGTGGGAGACATGCCTGAAAACTGAAGTTGATTATACATGATCCTTTATAGTTGAATAAAAGAAATTGCAGAAAACATATGGATGTTCACTCATGGCCGATGGATGGACTGATAGATCCGGTTGGTCTCTCATTAACTTTCTGGTAAATTGTTCAACTGAGACAATATTCTTGAAGTCCATGGATGCATCGAGTCATTCATATACTGGAGAATACTTATTTAGTTTACTAGATAATGTATTTGAGGAAATATGTGAGGAATACATTATACAGGTAATTACAGACAACGCAGCTCCATATGTATTGGTCAGTCGTCTTCTTACGGAGAAGAGGCATTGTTTATTTTGGACCCATTGTGCAATCCGTTGTGTTGATCTTATGTTAGAAGACATAGGTAGGTTATTTATAAATGTGATTACAAGGGTTAAAAGAATCATGGTCTTTATGTACAAACACACCTTCTTAGTTGAATGAGAAACACATTGGAGTAACTTGTTACATCTAGTAGTTGGCTGTTTTGCTATAACTTTTTAACACTATAAAGATTACATGCAAAAAAAAAAAAAAACTTAGAAACTTTATAATGTCGGCCGATTTTACAAGTAGGCCTTGGTTAAAGAATGTTGAAGGGAAACAGGTTCAACAAAATAATCATTTTGCAAAGTTTTTGGAAACAAGTGGTAAAGACGCTAAAAGCATCCGAGCCCTTAGTCACTGTGTCGCAATTAGTGGACGGAGATGAGAAGCTTCCAATGGGTTGTGTATATGATGTGATGTGAAGAGGGCGGAAAATAAGATCATGGACCATTTTAACTTTAGAGAGCATGATTACAAGCTAATTATAGATATTATCGACAGAAGATGGGGCAGCCAAATGTCATCTCCATTGTATTCAGCTGCTTACATCATTAACCCAGCCTGTTTATTCGCTTATGCTGATCTAGCAGAAGCACTTACTATGCATATGGTTGGATTTATTGACGTGTTGGAAAGAATGATTCCAGATAGAGAAGAATAGGACAGGATCTCAGCTTTACTGGAATTCTATACAAAGAGTGAGGGCATATTCTAAAGAGATATTGTCATCAGACATCGGACAATGAAATTACCTAGTAAGTACTATGAATGTCTTACAAATAGTTTGTTCATAATGTAATCTACAACGTGACTCTAACAAACTGTTTTTCTTAGTTGACTGGTGGGCTGCCTATGGAGTGGACCCGAACAGGAAGGATTCAGCTCTAAAGAAGCTGGCTATAAGGATTCCTGGACTCACGTGTTCTGCCAGCAGTTGCAAGCGCAACTAGAGCACGTTCGAGGCGGTAAGTTTAGTAATTGTAGAATTCAATTTTTTAGTGTGAGCCGTATGTTAAATTAATTAACTAAATAGCTAATGCTAAATACGCTTTCTTTCATGCAAATTCATACCAAGAAAAGGAATTCCCTTGAGCAAAATAAGCTTAATGACTAGGTTTTCATCCAATACAATAAAAAATTGTGAGAATAATTTTAAACTAGGAAAGAAAACCCTGGTTTCTTTGGCCTTATTGGCTTAGATGAGTTGGATGCAGATAACGAGTAGCTCGTAAAGACAGAGGACTCGGTATTTGTAGGAGAGGACCTGATATGGGCGCAAGTTGAAGATGCCGTATACAGATCGACACTTGGAGAAAGTACCACTCGAAGGCGAATGATAGGGGGAGCCGATGGCAAGTAGTAGTAGTTAACTTGTTGGAGAGATTGAGGAGATAGAAGGAGGAGATGATAATGATCAAGCTGAAGATCCACCATTGGATGTTGATCAAGTATTAATACATATAAATGATGAAGAAACAAAAGTAGAAGAATTGTATGTGGAAGAAGGTGATGACTCGGATAATGATGGTGATGACGACGATGGTGGTGGTGATTAAATGGCACAATGCCAAATAGATCAATGTATATAGTAGATCAATAATAAATAAATAGCTTCTTCATTTTGTTTACTTACTGTCTTGATGTTGATTGTTAACTATATTGTTAAATGTTGATTGATATTTGTTAACTATATTGTTGAATGTTGATGGCTTAATATTTAATTATTTGTTTAATTGATTTTATTTTACTCATATGTATTGCAAGAGAATATAAAATTATTTATCTATTAACTTAGGAAAGTTCTCCTTACTTTCTTATATTTTATTCATTTTTTTTTTTCTTATTTTCCTCCTATATTTCTGATTAATTTTTTTTTCTTTGAAAAAAAATTGAAAAAATAAAAATAAATAAGTGCAATTGCATTTGTGCACTTGCATATGCAATCGCACACAATCACATATGTGATTTGACAACATTTATTAGATGGTAAAATTATTTGGAATGGTCCCAATATGCTAAAATCTTTTGTGTAAGGAAGAAACTTGGTCTCATAACTGGAAATAAGAAAGAACCTAGGTCAATGAACATCAACTACAAACTATGGTTTTTAACAATGACAAAGGAGAGGTGGGCTATAATGGCAAGTACAGACTCTCAACAATATGATCTGCCTCATCTCTATCAACTTCTCCTAGAGACGGCCAATCTTTAGGAGGGGGAGAAGACTCTTGAGACATGTTTTGCTTGATTATATATTAAAATGGGTGGGACTAGATCTTTTTTTTTTTGTGGAAAGATATTGAAATTCTTGAAGCCGAAATGAAAACGAGAAACAAAAAGAAAACTACAAGCAAATAGAAAAATAAAGGGGAAAAATACTCGTACAAAAGTAGCCCTACTTAAGGCACCCAATCCCTTGTACACAAATTCGCCCTATTTATCACCCAAAGCTTAGAGTTTTTTCTTATTCTCGAAACACCTTTCATTCCGCTCAAGCCATAGGTTCCACAAGATCGTATAGATACCTTCCAACGAGGTGAGAAATTCTTGTCTATGATAGCTAAAGCCCAAACTTGGGGCAACTGGGCTAAAGGAGGCATCACCTACTGAACATCGAATTGTCCCAAAATACTATTCCAAACCTCCCGAGCCATATTGCAATGAATGAATAGATGATTAATATATTCTGAGTCCTTGAGGCAAATGTTTGGGAGCACCATACCTCTTTTGCTTAAGTTGTCCACTGTCAAAATCCTATTCCTTCCAATCAACTAGACAAAAGCTGCCATCTTCAGTGGAGCTCTATAAGACCACATAATTGTTGTGAAATGATGAGGAACTTGAACTAAAGAGGCCGAAATCCAAGAGAAGAAGGATTTAACTCTAAAATTATTAGATTTACCCCATCTCCACACCAAAGAGTCCTCATTTGGGTTTGGCTTAAACCCATGCAATCAGGACAAGATACTAAGTAACTCCTCTCTCTTCATCATAAAAGGCTTCTCCAACAAGGGGGTCCTCAGATTCCACCATTCCTTAAGAAGGAAATGCAATTTTGAATCGAAATCTTTGGGTCCGGATTGAGACCTAAGAAACGGAAAATCCAATCTAAGATTGGAATCCCCACGCCAAATATCTTCCCAAAATCTAACTTGAGAACTACTCCCCACTGTAAATCCCAACCCCTTAAAGACCTTCAGCGTAAGCCTAGCCAATGCTTTTAAAATGGAGGAAGTGTGATACAAGGATGAATTCTTGATCCACCACCCCATTTTGGATGATCCATACTTCCCAACAGTAATAGACTTCAAAAAACTATCGTTTTCCACCTCGAACCTCTAGACCCACTTACCTAGTAAAGCCAAGTTAACTTTCGCAAGATTCTTTATGCCATCACCTCCTTCAGAATATGGTTTGCAAACCTCCTTCCAGCTTGGCTTGTAGAATTTTCCTGAAGAAGCTCCTCCTGCCATAGGAAATTCCTTCTAAGTCTATTAATTCTATCTAAGATTGATTTGGGACATTGGAAGAGCGACATGAAGTAAAGGGGAATATTGGATAGAGAAACCTTGACGAGAGTGAACTTGCCCCCTAAAGACGAGTTTACTCTTCTAGGGGAATGCTCTCTTTCCATCCTCTCCAGTACCTTATCCCAAAGGTGTTTTGCCAGTTTCCCAACACAAAGGGGCATGCCTAGGTAAGAGGAGGGGAGAGCCCCTACTTTACACCTAGAGATATTTGCCAACAAAGAGATCTCCGAATTTGACAGACGAACCCCTAATATTTCACTTTTGATCAGGTTGCTCTAAGGCCCATGGCCGCCTCAAAACGCACACCTTATAATTTTTCTAAGGTTATCTTCTATTAGACCATTAGCTTTGCAGAAAATTAGAGTATCATCTACGACTTGGAGATGATTGACTTAATGAGGGAAATTTGGAATTGCAAAACCTTGAAAAAGACCTACCGATTGACCCCTCTCTATTATACGACTTAGTGCTTCAGAAACAATGACAAAGAAAAATGGAGAAAGAGGATCCCCATGTTGTAAACCCATCAAGGCTTTAAAAAAGCTATGAGATTCATCAATTAAAATAAATTTTTTGGTCGAAGATGCACAATTTTATCCAATTTCTCCATTTGAACACATCGTATTATGTGCAGAATATAATTTAGGAAGGGCTAGTCGATGTAATCATAAGCCTTCTTCAGATTTAACTTACAAAGAATTCCTTCCGAGCCAGCCTAATGGCACGAATCTAAACACTCATGAGCTATCATGGCACAATCCAGGATCTGGGGACCCACTACAAAAGCTCTCTGAAAAGGAGATATCTTTGAAAGCACCATACACACTCTTTAACTAAGAATCGTCCTAAGAATTTAATAAAGGTTGTCTGATAGGTTGATAGGTCGAAAATACTTCATACTAACAACACCTTGTAATTTTGGAATAAGGGCCACAAAGGAATATCCCATTTAAGAAGGAAATTGTCGAGAGGGAAAAAAACTCTAGCACAGAAGCCAACAAATTTAGTTTCAACCATTCCGAAATGTTAAGAAGCAAATGGAACAACTAAGCATTTTTAAATTCTTGGCCAGTCCCCACCTTGATTTTGAGCTATAATGTGTTTGGGTTCTCGAAAGGGATTACTTACCTTCCCTAGAATCAATTTACAACTATTACTTGGGGAGAGAGACTAACTCTGGTGGTTGATTCCAATATCTTTAGAGGAAAGGGATCTGGAAAAGGATGCACGGACAATAACAAATTAAGGTGTATCCACTGTACGAGGAGGAGACAACATGTTCATGAAGAATGTTGAATTTTGAACATGGTATGCCAAAGCGGTACATAATGGCTGTAACGATAATGGTGGTAATTGTTACGTCCTATGGGCTGAAACACTTGTAATAGAAAAAATGACTTGTAACGGCCGGTAACTGTCATGAAACTTTTTATGAAGGCCAAACAATGACAAATTAAGGTGTATCCACTGTACGAGAAGGAGACAACATGTTCATGAAGAATGTTGAGTTTTGAACATGGTATGCCAAAGCGGTTACATAATGGCTGTAACGATAATGGTGGTAATTGTTATGCCCTGTGGGCCGAAACGCTTGTAATAGAAAAAATGACTTGTAATGGCCGGTAACTGTCATGAAACTTTTTTTGAAGGCCATAATGGGCTGTATCATAACGATAATGGCGGTGGCCATTACAACCATCATTATCATTATGGAATTCCTTGGTTTTGAATTTAAATTTTCGTCCTAGAGAATTCCATTCAAAGAGAAGGGCTAATCTACTTTCGGTTGAAGAAGAGTGGCATTTCGATAATCTTCCTTCAAGTAACTTTGATCCATGTGATAAAATCATCAGTGATCTTTGGTAATAGCAGGCAACTCTTCAAGCTTCTCTTTCCACTACATCATTGGGTAGCAGCTGGGTATATCTACATCTGTCATTTATGTCTCACAATCCTCATCTTGGGTCATCATTCAGGAGCATCTGATCACATGATCTTACAAAACATGGTTATACATCCTATTCTTTTATTTTTGGTAATATTAAACTAATAGATATGTCACTTACAAATCCATTGGAAAGGGGATTTATCGTCTTTTCGATTCGTTATCCAAACCAATGTTGTCAAATCACATATGCGATTGCATAATCACATATGCGGTCGCATATATATTTGAAAAATTAAAAAAAATCAGAAAAGTAGGGGAAAAATAAGAAAAAAATGAATAAAATATAAGAAAGTAGGGGGAACTTTCCTAAGTTAATAGATAAATAATTTTATATGCACTTGCAATACATTTGGGTAAAATTAAACCAATTAAATAATTAATTAAATATTAAATTATCAATATTTGACAATATAGTTAACAAATATCAATCAATGATTCAACATTCAACAATACAAAACAATCAACAATCAACATCAACTTAACACACTTAGCAAGTAACCAAAATGAAGAAGCTTTTTATTTACTATTGATCTACTATATACATTGATCTATTTGTCATTGTGACATTTGATCACCACCATCGTCACCAGCATCATTATCCGAGTCATCTCCTTCTTGCACATACACATTTCTTATTCTGTTTCATCATCATCTGTATGTACTAATACTTGATCAACATCCAATGGTGGATCTTCAACTTGATCATTGTCATCTCTTCTTATCTCTTTAATCTCTGCAACGGGTTGACTGGTACTACTCACCCCCCGGCTCCCCCACTCCATCCTTCCCCTTCGAGTGGTACCTTATCCACGTGTTGATTCGTATGCGATATCTTCAACTTGTACCCATTGCAAGTCCTTTCTAGCAAATAACGGGTCCTTCGTCTCTACGAGCCACTCGTTATTTGCATCCAGCTCATGTAAAACCGATAGGGCCAAATAAATCAGACTTTTCTTTCCTAGTTTGAAATCGTTCTCGCAATTTTTGATTATATTGGACGAAAACTAAGTCGTTGAGCTTATTTTGCTCAAGGCGATTCCTTTTCTTGGTATGAATCTGCATGAAAGAAAGCGTATTTGACATTACCTATTTAGTTAATTAATTTAGCTTACGACTCACACTAAAAAATTGAAGTCTATAGTTTTTTTTTTGAGAAGTAACACAAATTTCATTGAAAAAAAACAGAAATAGGAATAAAGACAAGGCCGATGATCCACCAAGGAGGTGGATCAGAGTCCAGAGAAGAGAGATTACAAGATTGAAGCTTCTCCACTTAATAGAGATTCAACTGATTTAGAGATCCCGTTGAAACATCTTTCGTTCTTTTATTTCCATAAAGACGGGCAAACTGCAAGAATAAAGATTCTCTAGATTTTGGAACGATGCTTTCCACACCAAGAACCAGACCAAGCTTGAAAAAGGTTGCGGGTATCAGTCGGGAACACCCATGAGAAGTGGAAATGAGAAAGAATGTAGGTCCATATCTGATAGACAAAGGGACAATGGATGAAGAGATGATCCACCGTTTCAGCTGCCGCCATACAACAGACACAAATGATTATAATACACATGCCTCTTTTCCTTAAATTGTCCATTGTGAGGACTTTGTTTTTTCCCACCAACCATCCAAGAGCCGCAATCTTACCGCCTTGAACGTGCTCCAGTTGCGCTCGCAACCGCTAGCAGAACATGTGAATCTAAGAATTCTCGTAGCCAACTTTTTTGGAGTTGGATCCGTTCTGTTTGGGTCTACTCCATAGGCAGCCCACTAGTCAGCTGAGAAAAACAGTTTTCAGTATGTTAGAGTCACTTTGTAGATTACATTGTGAACAAACTATTTGTAAGACATTCATAGTACTTACTAAGTAATTTCATTGTCCGATGTCTGATGACGGTATTCCTTGAGAATATGCCCTCATTCTTTGTATAAAAGTCTAGTAAAGTTAAGATCCTGTCGTGCTCTTCATCTGGAATTATTCTTTCCAACACATCAATAAATCCAACCATATGCATAGTAAGTGCTTCTGTTGAATCAGCATAAGCAAATAAACAGGCTGAGTTAATGATGTAAGCAGTCGAATACAATGGAGATGACATTTGACTGCCGCATCTTTTATCTATAATATCTATAATTGGCTTGTAATCACGCTCTCTATAGTTAAAATGGTCCATGATCTTATTTCCCGCCCTCTCCATCGCATCATATATGTAAACCATTGGAGGCTTCTCATCCTCGTCCACCAATCGCGACACAGTGACTAAGGGCTCGGATGCTTTTTGCGCCTTTACCACTTGTGTCCAAAAACTTTGCGAAAAGATTGTTTGCTGAACTTGTTTCCCTTCAACATTCTTTGACCAAGGCCCACTTGTAAAATTGGCTGACATTATAAAGCTTCTAAGTTTTGATATATATATATATATATATATATATATTTTTCATGTAATCTTTATAGTGTTAAAAAGTTGTAGCGAAACGGGTGACTGCCGGATGTAGTAAGTTACCTCAATGTGTTTTCTCATTCAACTGAGAAGAAGGGTGTGTTTATACATAAAGACCATGATTCTTCTAGCCCTTGCAATCAAATTTATAAATAATATACTATATCTTCTAACATAAGATCAGCACAATGGGTCGCACAATGGGGTCCAAAATAAACGACGCCTCTTCTCCATAAGGAGACGACCGACCAATACATATGGGGCTGCGTTGTCTCTAATTATCTGTATAACATATTCCTAACGTATTTCCTCAACTACATTATTTAGTAAGCTAAACAAGTATTCTCCAGTATGTGAATGAATCGATGTATCCACGGACTTCAAGAACATTGTTCCAGTTGGACAATTTACTAGAAAGTTAATGAGAGACCGACCGGATCTATCGGTCTATCCATGGGCTATGGATGAACATCTATATGTTTTCCGCGATTCCTTTTATTCAGATATAAAGGACCATGTATAATTAATTTTGATTTTCAGGCATGTATCCCTCATTTTATGATATGAAGGAGGTTTAAGCCTAGGTCCAAATTGACCTATAGCCTCAACCATAACTTTGAAGCTTTTTCGATTTAGCTGTGTTAAAAGCAATGCCGGTTGAGTAAAATTACTTAGCAAAATATTGAATAGTGGTTTTCCTATCTTTTTATTTATACTGATTTTCTAAAGTTGTTTGAGCCGACCCTTTGCCTCGATCTGTTTGGTCGATCACATCCTTAAACTAGTAACAAACTAACTTGCAACTTAAACTAGTAACAAATTAACTTGCAACTTGTGAGTTGAGTGTCTTGAGTTGACTCTTGAATGTAAAGAAGGAGAGAGAAAGAGTGAGTGGTGGTGGGTGTGAATATGATTATGATATTTAAAACTTGGAAGAAACTAGAAAGAGAGTTCAATTTTGATGTATTCTTGAATCTTGCTTGCTTTACTTTCTTGATTAATGAATCTTGATTCTTGAAGTTGAATACTTGTCCCTTGATTGAAACTTCAAACTTGAAAGAAATATGGATGAAGGTTGGGCCTTGGAATTATGTAAGAGAGAATGAAAGAGCGTAAGAGAGTAGAGAATATAGATAGAGAGAGAGAGTTTGAACTTTTGAGTGCTTGTAGGAGTGTTTTGAAAGCCTTTTTATATACTAAAAATGCAATTTTTTTTTTTTTAAAAAAATTCCCAACGGTTAGAAAACGGTCCGATTTCTGATCGTTGACGAATATGCGATCGCATATGCTGTATGCGATTGCATACATCCCCTATGCGATCACATATTCTCACACGTGGCATATGTGCAAAAATTGCACATGTGATTTCCACTTGAATGTGCGCATATGTGATCGCATATATGAATGTGCGATCGCACATGACAACATTGATCCATACTACAATGCGTTCATGTTCCTTTGTTTTCTTCAACCTTTTATCTATTAGGGCCCCCTTGACAAAGCAACTGAATTGCTGTGTTTTATTCATCTCATTTTATTATTCATGATCTGACAACGAAGAAGACGACTAGTGGTGGTTGTGAAGAGTGTGATATTTACCTTCTCAATTCAAGTGGTGCTAGCTTTGCTTTATCTTTTAGTCTGTTGTCAATAAAGATTGAGTAACTTTTTGGCATACTCAATCTTTTGTCTTTGAAATCTTTGTTTTTGTTATTTTTAAATAAATTTCATAGTTTTCATAAGTTCCAACGTGAAACTTGTCAAATGGCAAAACATGGTCAAATGTTCTTTTCGAGGAGTTTCTTTTGGAAAGGAAATGCGGAAGGCATGAAATTTCACTTGCTTTGATGGGAAGAGGTTTGCAAGCCAATGGGGCATGCGTTGGCATTAAAAACTTGGATCTAATGAACCAAGTGCTCCTAGGCAAATGGATATGGAAGTTCGGTTCCGAAGAAGGGCATTTTTGGAGGGAGATAATAGCTGGTAAGTATGGTACCCAGGAAGGAGGTTGGTGCATCAAAAGATCATCACTGTATCGTGCATCTTCCATTTGGAAAGCAATAGTGTCGATTGAGCACCTGGTTTGCAGAAACATTGCCTTTTGACCTTGGAAATGGGAATCAAATTCACTTATGGGCAGTTATTTGGTGTGGGGATAGACCGTTGTAGGAGGTGTTCCCTAGGATTGCCACTCTCGCCCCCGACCAGGACTTCGTTGTTTCTCCTTGCTTCTCTATTTGTGGAGGTTTGGTGGTGTGGTCTCCCCATTGTCGACGGAACCTCTTCAACACCGAGACTTCTGAGTACATTGATCTTCTTAACCACCTCAAGACTGTATCTCCTGCTCTTCATCAAGATGCATGGGTTTGGAAAGCGCACAGGTTCAGGAAATTTTTTGTTTCGCTCCTTCATAACCTTAGTAGAGCCTACCTCGGTGATCGAGCCGCTCCATCCTTTTCACCATTAGTTCTATGGTTCTCCTCCCCGCGTGGCAGTTTTTGTTTGGCTGGTTAGCTTAAAAAGAGTGCCACCTATTTCTATGGTTCTTCAATGAAGGTGCTTAGTCCTCCCGAACATTTGCTTTGTATGGCAGATGTGGAGTCCATCGATTGCCTTTTTATCGATTGTTCCTTCACTCGCAAGGTGTGGGACTCATTTCTAGTAGAATATCATGTCTCCTCTCTTGGGTTATGCCAAAATTTGCGGATATGCTTCTATGGGCATGGCATGGTGGAGGCGTTGTCAAGGAAAGTAAAGTTGCTGGAGGGCTTCTTATCATGGTTATTTTCTAGGCGCCTTGAAAGGAAAGAAACGATCGTTGCTTTAGGAATTGTGGGATATTGTTCGAAAGAGTAATTGGATTAGTTAGAGCCTTAGTGTCTAGTTGGGTTCCTTATGCTAAGGGAACTGTTAACGCTCCTCTTTCTGTTTCTTTGGGTTTGTAGTTTGTATTGCATTCTTTTCGTACTTTTTGGCAAGTTTTTCAATAAATTTTGTTGCTTTCCGAAAAAAAAAGCACTAGCTCCTTCTATCTTATTCATTCTGATGCACGAAGGCCTGCCCCAATTACATCCATTTTTGGTTCTAGATATTTTATTTCTTTCATTGATGAAAAATAGGTGATGTTGATGATGATCGAAGAAAGTTGGGACATAGTTGGGATAAGGTTTTGATGAGTATGGAAATAAGGTTCATGTAGCCGATTGTAATTAATTAGGATAAGGTTTAGATGAATGAAGATGATTAATGAAAGTTAGGGATGAAGTTCCTATGATCACTAATATGTTTTAGAAGATCGTCTCAAATCAATTTGATGCAGAAATGTGCTTTCATTTCAAAAACGCTAGGGAATACCAACACTATTATTTTACAAAATTATCTTGTTGAATATGGGGTATAATTCTTATCTTCTTGTCCTTGTATTCTGTAACAAAATGGTTTTGCGGAGCTGAAATATTGACACTCGTTGGCTGGTAAGTTACTCATTGGAGTTTGTTTCGAAGTCTTATTGTGATGAAGCTATCTTCATGGTAACTTACGCGGTCTATAGAACTCCCACCAAGGTTCTTAAAACTATCTTCATTTTGTTGATTGGGGTCATAGCTTATTATGGGATGGTCTTAAAATATGAACAAAGCAAACACATCCAAGTACTTTAAGAGCGGGTGAAGAGAGAACTCCGGTTCAAGAACCGATCGGGTTCGATTCAAATCGTGATTACTGTTGACCCTTGGCGTCGAGATAGAGCGATACTTTGGTCGCACGACCAACTGGTCAGCTGTCTATTCATCCAACAATGTGCTTGTTAATTAGGCGACTTGCAGAGGCTAGGGTTCTTCCTCCAATGAGCTCTTTTTGTCTTGATAATCAAGGGCTTCACGAAGTACCTTTTGGGGTATTTCAACACATAGAAGGATTGCAAGTGCTACTCTTGTGAATAGTAAACAGTGTTTCCAAAATTGTTATATTATTTGAAATTGTATTCCATTTCTCTCCATGGGGTAATTCCATCAGACACTTTGATTCTCTTGATGATCTTCATCATTTTATCGTTGTCGATACTCAGTTGAATTATTCATAACTGCTACTTTTGACAAAGAGTTAAATGGTATAGATTCAAAGGAAGAAACAACTGAAGACAGACACTTATCACCACCCATCCTTCAATTTGAATCTAGATCACTTGGCTTTACCTATTTGCTCTCTGCAACGGAACCCGCTTGTGTAAATCTCACATTTTTGGTAATTTTGCCTCTTATTGATTCTTATCTCCTTATCATGCGTGTTAATCATCCATTTCCTCTGTTCTAATTCCCTCGAACATTTTAGATGCCCTGACTATTCTTAACTAGAAGCACCTATGGTAGAGGAATTGTTTGCCTTGGAAAGACAAAACATTTGATATATTTGATCTTCTGATAGGGAACATGTGACCAGCTGCAAATGCGTTTATACCTTGAAATACGAGTTTGATGGCTCCTTTAAGAGATACAAGACCCAACTTGTCACAAAGGGATTCAAACGATAATATGGGATAGATCATGAGGAGACCTTTGCTCTTGTGGTCAAACTAAATTTTGTTCATATATTCCTGTTTATTGCTGCTAATTGTGATTTGACTTCTTCATCAACTAGGTGTGAAGAATGCATTTTCTTCTTGGAGAAGCTTCAAGAAGAGATGTCTATGGCTATGTTGTGCAGTTTTAGGCAAGGGGGAAAGGCAAGGTTGCAAATTAAGCAAGACTATTTATGGTATGAATTTGAAGCAATCATCTCGAGCTTGGTTTGAGAAATTTGGTAACATGAGTTGTTAGATTAGGTTTGTGAGGTTTCTTCAATTATTCTACCCTCATAACAAGGAATGGAGGCCACATGATGATTCTTGTTGTTTCTGTTGATGACATTATTCTTACAGGGAACAATAACACTGCCAAGTAGCTAAGATGGAGAACTTCTTGGTAATAAGTTTCCTAAATTTATATAAGTTATAGCTTGGTTGTTACAACTTACAATACGCCAAAAGTATAATTTGCTCCACATTCCCACAAACTTTCCCAAAATTTACTCTGACTTTCTTGGTACGAGGTGCTTTGCAAGTGCATATGGAAATCTCTTCATCCCAAGTGTATATGCATCAATTTGTGAAAGGAAGAATATAAAGTATAATAAATGTTGTTCAGGATGCCCTTGCATTCTGCCTTTCGGCTGCAGGGGCAGTTTGATCGACCGAGAAATCCTTGGGTTGCCCGAACCTCGCTGTGATGTTTCCGGTTGACTAAGGATTGTGTTAGTCGACCGAGAGTCTCTGTCGCTATCGATGGTTTGCGCGTTTTTACGTATGGGGTATTTAAGCCTAATTTTGAATTATGGCTTGTACCATATGAACCTTTTCTCTCTAAGGGAAATGGTTTGCAAGGTGAGAGGGTTTCCAATGTTTGTAAGGGCTTGTGAAGGGTTTTCCAAGGGTTGTGCATAACAAGGGGAGATCGGGCGATCTTATAATCTAAGAAGGTAAGTGTTGTAAAAGGTTTTGATTATAGTTGAGATCTATGTCACTTTGTGCCATGAGTTTTTTCTTGCTAGGGTTTTCCATTTAAGATATCGTGTGTTCTGTGGTCGATTGCCTTTTGGTTTGGTTATCTACTTTATTATATTGTTCTATCTTTGTTTATCATGCTTCTGCAAAGTGCATAGATTAACAGTAGTGTTAGATTCGAATTTCTAATACCTAGGTTTTGATATGGGTTTGTTGTGGCATGAGTTTACATCATTATGGTGTGATAAGGAGCCAATTTACTCCTACAAAGTGGTATCAAAGCGTTAGTTTGGACGTTCATGATCCAGCGAAGATGTCATGGTCAAAATTTGATATACAAAAATTTGATGGGAAGACCAATGTTAGTTTGTGACAGTGGAAGGTAAAGGATATTCTAGTTTTACAATGGTTGAGCAAGGCATTGTTGGAAACAAAACCTGAGAAGATGTCGAATGATGACTGGGGCGATCGCAGGGAGAGTTATGTGCACCATCTATTTTTGTCTATTGGATGAGGTTATGTACAATATCCTGGATAAGGAATCTCCCCTGAAGATGAGGAAGAAACTAGAAGACGTATACATGTCGAAGTCCCTAACAAATAAGTTGTTTGTAAAGAAACAACTTTTTGGGCTGAAATTAGAGGAAGGATTGGATCTCTTGGAGCACATGAACATGTTTATAAAGGTGTGAAGCGAGTTGGTAAGGCTTGGAGAGACGATTAAGGAAGAAGACGAGCGGTGCTACTTTCAGCATTGCTTCCCACATCATACGACCATCTCATCATTACTCTATTATATGGGAAGAATACAGTGAAGCTTGTAGAGATCACTGCCGCTCTCGTTTCCAATGAGATTAGGAAGAAGTCGGATGATGAGGAATCTCAGGCGGAAGGGTTAGTTGTGAAAGGGGGTTAGGGATGTGGGCGATTCGTGGAGCAATCTCTATCTGTTATGAAGAAAAAGTCTAGATCGAAGTCGAAGGCAAATGATAGATGCTTCTATTGTAGCATAAAGGGGCACATCAAGAGAGATTGTCAGAAATGGAAAGATGACCTGAAAAGCAAAGGAAAATGGAACACAAGTGAATCAACAATGTAGCAGAAGATAGCCCAGAAGAAGACCTCTTGGTCTCCTCAGGTGTGGGCCATCTTTCAGACACATGGTTTCTAGATTCAAGATGTTCGTATCACATGTGCCCAGATAGGTCTTGATTTGATTCCTACGAGTCCTATGATGGTGGAAGTGTTCTGAAGGGGAATAACGCAGCTTGCTAGGCCATCAGAAATGGGACCATTAAGGTAAGGATGTTTGATGCAAACATACAGACTCTAGGTAATGTTAGACATGTCCTAGATATGAAAAAAAAACTTAATATCCTTGAGGGTTTTAGATATGAACAGTTCATGTTCACAACAACGGGCGGTGTAATCAAGGTTACCAAAGGTGCAATGGTGTTGACGAAGGGACATAAGATTGGAAATCTGTACAAGTTGGTCGAGAGCATAGTTATGGGTGAGGCTGCCATCAACTCACATGCAGAATCCGACCTAGATGACTCAAATCTGTGGCATGTGGCTAGGGCATATGAGCAAGAGGGGCATGATTGAACTCTACAACCGAAAACTATTAAAGGGAGTTAAGGCATGCAAGGTGGATTTTTGTGAGTATTGCATCCTAGGCAAGTAGTGCAATGTAAGGTTTAAGACTGCTATACACTAGCAGCGGGGTGCTAAACTATAGTCATTTTGATGTCTGCGGCCAGTGACAGTGCCGTCCAAGGGAGGGGCACGATACTTTGTGACCTTCATAGATGACTTGTAGCACCCTGAACTTTTCAAATGCCGAGTATTGAAAGTTCTCGAGTGTTCTGGAGTGTTTAAATCTAATTCCCATCACAATCTGACCATTGGGAATAGTCCCCAATTTGCAAATCAAGCCATCTGACCGTTGATTTTAAGACAAGACTAACCATTAAGTGATTTGACATATGTACCTTCCCTTAAATGAATTGGTGAATAACTTAGTAACCATAATGATTTAAATGAAAGTTGGTTTGCAGGAAGTCTTTAGAAAGGCGCATACCAACATGTAGAACCATTAGATATCACAAAACACTTAGATCAACACTAATTATGAAATTGCCATCAAACTAGACCTTGAATTCTAGATCACAAGGTTCTCGCGATCGGTTTGATTAGAAACCTTATACCATGCCTATATATCATGAATTAACCGTACATGTTAAATTTCAAACCTCAGATTAGCAGGATCCGTAGCTAAAACAATAAGTCACTCGATATGGACCTCTTAACGACCATGATCACCTGATATCTTCAGACGAGGCGTACCTATAATTGACAAAATGAATGGACGGAGTAGATCTCTCTAAAACATCATTCTGGACCCCACATTAACCCCGAGTATGCATAGCACATGTGCACCGGCGGTGCACTAAACAGAAAAGTTTGGTCAAACAAATCTCCAAAACGGATTCAAAGGCTCTCGCTTTTGGAAATTTAAACAGACAAGGTCCGTTTGAGGGACTGGTGGCCCACTTCCATGATCATCTAAGACGATCAGGACCGTTCATCACATCCAGGGGGCAAATTCGACCAAAGCCCTACCTCTTTCACACAAAACTTGATCGAACAACCCAACGAAATTCCGTCCGCAAAACTCTTCCACAATTAGCTCCAAGAAACCAATACGGTTTCAAATTCTCCTGCGTTGGAAATATGAAGAAGGTTACTTGGATCGGATCAGGACCGACTAAAACAATGGACTTTCGATCCTCTCCACGTCGCCCAAGAGAGAAAAGAAGAGCAAGATTTCAGCATTCACCGATCTCTTGCACAAGGAAACCGCACCGCATGGAAACACGTACACAGCTCCACTTCCGGACGATCAGATCCCTGATCTGATGGGCTAGAGAGCTTTGAAGGATAAATCTGAAACGTCCATCTGCTGGCCCTTCATAAAAGAAAGCCCCACAACGAGTCAATCTGATCAAAGGCTATTAGGGAATTGTGATTTCAAAATCACTTGTCCGCCGATTATGCAGCTCCCTGCGCAAACACGGTGCGAAAGAGACTGGTTCCATCCGAAACAAACTTGTTTTCACAGGGACTGGAGCTTATAAAAGCTCCATGTTAAGAAGGGAGAGGAACCAGTTGATTCCACACAAGAAGGAAAGAAAAAGAAAGAAGGAAAGAAAGAGAGAGACAGGGAGAAAGAAAAGATATAGTAGCAGCCCGCATGCTAGATCCCTTTAACGCCAAGGTAAAGAATTTTCCATCTTTTTCATGCTAAACCCTGTTTTCCAAAAACTTGTAAAGATTACCTAAAATCGAGCCTAACCGAGTCAACTCGGTGGGAATATTCGACTGAAAGTTAGGACCCAATCTAGTTAGTACTAATGACCATCAGATTAATCCTTCCTCCTTTCAAGCCCAATTTCTTAAGACTTATTAGACCTAATTATAAACTAACTCAGACAGTCCAAACCAGGTGAATTAGAGTGGAATTTAGCCCTAAAGAACGTCTCTAAGTAGTTAGTAGGAGACGATCCAATGACCTAAGGTGAGGGTTTTATCCTTTAAGATTTCCTTAATTTAAGTTGGTATGATTTAATTGACTTATTGCATATTTTATGTTACTATGATTCTCTTCTTGCGATCGTATAATTTTACCACCATTAATTGTTTAATCTTTGGAAACTATGATATGACTTCAATTACATGTGATCTTTATGAATTTATGTGGGGCAATGGATACAAGCCTTACCCTTGCTTTTACTAATTTTGTTGAGGTAGCCCTTGCTACTCTCCTCTTTATTGAGTTGGCCATTGCCACTCTTCTTTATTGAGTTAGCCATTGCTACTCTCCTCTTTGATGAATTAGCCATTGCCACTCTCCTCTTTGATGAGTTGGCCATTGCTACTCTCCTCTTGTTGAGTTAGCCATTGCTACTATCCTCTTTGTATTATTAGCCTTGTGCTATCTATTTTTAAGGCTTGGGCATGTGACTTAGTATTTCAAAACCCCCATGATTTAGTTTTCATTCTCTATTAATGCAAGTGATGTGTTAAAGGTATTACAACTAGTGATTCAAATATGTATCGTGGACGCAATGCGTTACGGGTAACGGCCCTCTTGGTTGGCACGTAATTCCGTGTTGGTTGACGTGGTGCACAATTGATGTAAGTAAATCACCGTGCGTGTTGCATCACTTTTCGGGATTAGATGTCGTAAATAGTCGCTCCATGAACACATCGTGTTACGTAAATTCTCCAACCGCGTTGTCGTGTCGCCTTGAGATATTTGCATAAACCCACGTTAACGTTGGACACGCCGGCGAATATCTGTAGTTATGGGATGCAGTTCGAGTCGGGTTTTCTATGAATTATATTACACATTGTGATGATCGCTAAGTATGATGAGCCGCTTTTACTTTGGTAGGCATGCATCTCATGTAAGTTGTTTGCGTATACTGATACTTCTCGTAGTAGTGGAGTATGTGACGTATCAGAACCCTTCCATTACTTTTATTAACCTCTTGAATTATTGTTAATTTTAAAGGATGACCATTACTATGAGTAGGGCGTTGACCCTTTCCAACCGTATAGATGATGCAGGTGGTGTACAGGTTGAGGATCCAGAAGATTAGTCCCCGATGGAAGGTTTTGTTGAATAAGAATAGATGAGTAGTTTACGATTTATTTTATTTATACTTTTGCTACACAACTTAGATATTATAATAAGCTCCCATTGAGAGAGTATTTGACAATTTATTTAATTATGGGATGATTAATGCAGTTAATTTTATTCTTGTGAATGATTACCATATGAATGTAACTGGATGCGACCTAAATAAGAGAAATCTCAAGGTGAGACCTTGAGCATCCACTTCTTACATTATTAACTCCCGATTTCCTCAGACTCGAGTATAAACTTTGGCCATAAAAATTTGGGATGTTACATGACTACTCAAGGAAGGTTTGGGTCTTCTTCATGAAGCACAAGTCTGAGGTGTTTGCCAAGTTCAGGGAATGTAAGGCTGAAGTAGAGAAGCGAACCGGGAGGCAGGGGACGTGTCTCAGGTCAGATATTGGTACGGAATACAGAAAGGCACAATTCATGGAATTTTATAAAGATTAAGGCATCAAGAGGCATTTCTCAACTCAAGGAACCCCGCAATAGAATGGGGTGCTAGAGAGGATGAACAAAACTCTGTTAGAAAGGCGAGAAATATGCAGTTGCATGTGGGGATGCTTAAAAGCTTCTTGGTTGAAGCGGTGAATATGGCATGCTACATAGTAAATTGGTTTACATCTACAGCACTAGACTTTGAGGTTGTAGAGGAAGTCTAGACAGGGTGTTACTAGCGATGGTAGCGGGATCCAATTTTGAATTGGAACAACTCGATGTGAAGGCGGCATTCCTTCATGGGAACTTGGAGGAAGTCGTTTACATGAGGTAGCCTGAAGGTTTTGAGGAGCTTGTTAAGAAAGGCCACGTGTGTAGGCCGAAGAAGTTGCTGTATGGGTTTAAGCAGTGTTCAAAGTAGTGGTACAAGTAGTTCGATTCCTAAATGGTGGAGATTGGGTATAATAGGTGTGAGTATGATTGCTGTGTATACTACAGGGTACTTGAGGACGGGTCCTATATTCTACTGATGCTTTACGTAGATGATATGCTAATTGCTGCAAAGGACAAGACGGAGATACACTTGCTTAAGTCCTTGCTTTGACATGAAGGATTTGGGTGTTGCGAAGAAGATCCTAGGCATGAAGATAAGGAGAGGTGAAGAGTTTGGGAAACTGTTACTTTCTCAGAAGGGTTGTGCACTAGAGAGGTTTCATATGGAAAGTGCTAAGCCAGTTAGCACGTCTCTACTAGGTCACTTTAAGCTATCAGCTAAATTGTGTCCAAGTACATAGGAAGAGATTTTAGAAATGTCACGGGTGCTGTACGCTAGTGCAGTGGGGAGTCTGATGTATGCAATGGTTTGCTCAAGGTCGAATATCTCATAGGCAGTTAGTGTGGTTAGCAGGTATATGGCGAATCCATGGAAGGAGCATTGGAATGCTGTTAAGTGGATTCTCAGGTATCTCAAGGGCACAGTCGATATTGGAATTATGTTTGGGGGACACGAAGCTTCAGGTGGAGTTGTAGGTTACGTGGATTCGGATTATGTAGGTGATCTGGGTAACATGAGGTCTACTATAGGATATGTTTTCACATTAGAAGGCGGACCGGTATGTTGGAGATCTACGCCACAGTATACGATAGCATTGTCTACAACCAAGGTGGAATGCATGGCTGCAACAGATATGTCAAAGAAGGCATTATGGTTAAAAGTTCTGATAGGAGAATTCGGGTTGAAGCAAGACGCAATTTGGTTGCATTGTGATCGTCAAGAGTGCTATCTATCTGGCGATGAATCAGGTGTATCACGTGCGAACCAAGCACATTAACGCGAGGTTTCACTAGATACGAGAGCTCATTACTTTAGGAGAGATTTTGTTGTAGAAGATTCATACAAATGAGAATGCCACGGATATGTTGACAAAGCCGGTGACTACAGAGAAGTTTAAGCATTGCTTGGGCTTGATCAATCTCACTAGCCATTGATGAGAGTGGGCACCCTTGCGCGGGGGCGTGGATGGAGCTGCATTCTAGGTGGAGAATGCAGGGAGTGGTCTACACTCAAGATGGAGGTTGCACGGGAGATCTTCAGGGTGACCTCACAGAATACAATTTAAGGTGGGGATTGTTGTGCAGGATTCCTTGCATTTCGCTTTTTGGCTGTAAGGGTAGTTTGGTCGATTGAGAAATCCTTGGGTTGACCGAATGTCGCTGTGATGTTTTCGGTCGATCGAGAGTCTTTGTTGAAAGCTCGATCAATCGAAGGTGTAACCAATGGTGTGCGTGTTTTTACGTAAATAAAGGGTATTTAAGCCTAATTTTGAATTAAAGCTTTTACCATTCAAATGTTTTCTCTTTTAAGGGCAAGGGTTTGTGAGGTGAGAGGGTTTCCAACATTTGTAAGGGCTTGGGAAGGGGTTTTTAAGAGTTGTGCATTACAAGGGGAGATCGAGCGATCCTATAATTGAAGAAGGTGAGTGGTACACTTTAAGGTTTTGATTATAGTTGAGGTCTTTGTCGCTTTGTGCCGTGGTTTTTTCTCGTAAGGGTTTTCCACATAAGATAGTGTGTTCTGTGGTTGATTGCCTTTTGGTTTGCTTATCTCCTTTATTATATTGTTGTATCTTCGTTTATCATGCTTTCACAAAGCGCACAGATTGACAGTGGTGTTAGATCCGAATTTCTAATACCTAGGGTTTGATCTGAGTTTGTTATGGCTCCAGTTTACATAGTTGTGGTGTGGATTAGCAGTGATGTTAGATCTGAATTTCTAATACCAAGGTTTTGATTTGGGTTTGTTATGGCTCGGGTTTACATAAATATGGTGTGATAAGGAGCTAGTTTACTCCAACAATAGCTCCAACAATAAACATATCTGCAATTCATTTTGCATCTTAGTTTTAGACATTGGTTGGTGTCATTAAGGGCATTTATTTGGCAATTGATGTCTAGCTTTAATCTCTTTATAACAATTTTCAATTTAATATGGATTTCATCATTATCAACTTATGTACATTTGTATTGAAATTTTTTGATTTAAGAAGTAGCCTACAATAATGAAATAGGAAGAGATAAAAAACTACATAGTAGTGACTGTGAATTTCGAAGGAGTAATGAAGCTCCCACTTGTTTATTATTTGCTGCATGAAAGCTCACATTGGACCTGATTTTTCCAACATTTGGTTGATAATATGTTGTCTTGGCAACAATGTCATATAGATTTGCATAGCCAATGGTTTCATATTGAAAAGCCTATCATCAGCCTTCTATCAATTTCTACAAGCTAAAACATCAAGGGTTTCATGACTTGTAGAACATGTTACCATCTCTAATTATTGCGGCCATTTCCATTGGCGCATTTATCATAATCTCATACCCAAAGTTAATCCACTTCCTCGGTGCAGTGTTTGCAATATTGATAATATTGGCCGATATATCGCTCGGTGTTATCGATATTGCATGTCAGTGATACAAAATCCATAGGTACAAAGGCCAGATTCTTGAGCATCGACGATATTATCGTATTGTATTGCAAAGTATCGGCGATATTGTGAGATATCGTCGCTTTTTTCTAAAGGAATTACCAAGTATTGACGGAATCTATCGATATCAACAGATATTGTTGATACTTTCCAGGAAACGCATGTTGCCTTCCTAAAAAACCCAAAAATCTATTTTCCCAAATTTCTTCTAATCTCACTCTTCTAAGCTCTTAGTGGGTGGATTTCGGTTCATCCTTTGCTTGGATTTGGGAGAAAAACCCAACATTTGAAGTTAGAATCAAGATATTATCTTGCAATTGGGGGCTGTTCTCATTCGGTGAGTTATTTTGCATTTTGATCCCTTTTCTTTTTTCCAGTTAAATCATATGAAATGAGTGAGAAATCATAAGAAATCTTTGATTCTTCATGTTTTAATGGAAAATCAAGGATTTCAACCTTCAATTTCGAGATTTGAATGTAGTATTCAATTTGGGGAAAGTTAGGGAAAATTCAAAATTTCCCTAATTTCTCCCAAATTGCTTGCAATGTTGCACTCTAAACATTAAATCAAGCATGGATGAGGCATGATCTATTGATTTGTTAACTTTTTGTCAAATTTCGTAAAGAAATTATTTTTTAATTAAATTTTTTTTTTTTTTTTTTGAAATTTCCCTTCTAGCAGCGATCAATTGAGTGCAATTTCAAACTATTTAGGAGTCTTTGATGAATTCATCGTCACATTCACTCTAATTTTCAAATTTTGAGTGTGGGTGGCCCGATTTGGGGGACATTGGGTAAAATTAAAAAATTCCTCAGTTTCTCCCAAATTGCCTGCAATGTTGCACTTCAAACATGAAGTCAAGCATGTATGAGGCCTGATCTGCTGATTTGTCAAAATTTCGAATATAAAATTTATTTTTTGATTATAAAATAATAAAAATATTAAAATGTTTTTTTTTTTTTTTTCAAAATTTCCCTTAAACCAGCAACCACAAGAGTCACTTCAATCATAGGTATATTTCTTAGTTTCTACTTCTTTTGCATTTGAATGAATTGGTTGTGTTTTCATACATGTCTTCTTACATTTATAAATGTTATTTAAAAAAAAAATATCGCCGCTTATCATATGCGACGCTATATTGTATAATTTTTTTGTCGGGCTGATACACCGACCGATACTGACATTCAGAACCATGGGTGGATTAGGTCCCTTTTTTTCTTTTTTTGAGAGATAACATCAAATTTTAGTAAAAAACTCGCAAAAAGCAAGGAAAGAATACAAAACACCCGGATATGATAAGCGAAAATGAAAACAGCCGAGGAGGCTTTGACACATACATCCCAACTCGATATAAACCACTTAACTTTCCTAATGGTGCCCTCTACATCCACCCTTTCATTCCGGAAACAGCACCCATTCAGCAAAAGAAGAAAAAGAAAGTGATGGATTACTTTTTCAATTTTCTCCAAATGCCTAACTCTGCTCCAATTTGTTGAATTCTCCTTAAATCTCTTCCTCTGTGTGTGTGTGTGTGTGTGTGTGTGTGTGTGTGTCTTCAAAGTAGCTCTATATCTGGTCAAAATGTGTGTTCCTTGGCCTTCCCTAACATCTAAAAACAAGCCATTAAGTGGAGCCTGTATTTTTGCTGATACAACCCCTTTTTTTCCACATAATATTCAAAACCTTGATCCCACTTGTCATTTGGGTGGAGTACATCCCATCCCTCTAGAAATTATGAAGCCTCAAAAGAGGACCTTAAACTATAGGCAGTTGATCAGTTTAATAGAATCAAGAGACCCTTAGTGGCTGTTTGGTTACCTCAAAGTCGTCATGGACATACTGGTTGGAGCTCTAGTTCATGTTTGTCTACACCCATGTTTGCATTCACTACCAAGAAAAAAAAATGGAGACAAGCCTGTCCAAAAATATGACTGTTGTGGACCCAGACAGTTGTCTCTAAAATAGATCCTATTACTATGTCCCCAATAGGTTTTCATGTTCTGTACACAGCATGTTATGATGTTTGGTACATAACATATTCCACTGTGCATGTCAGATGCATTTTTATTAATTGGACCATCCAACTAGCAGGCCTCACTGTAGGTGTGGCATAGGTTCAAAATCAGGTTGATTGTGCAGAAGCACTCCAAGGAAAAAAAAAACCACAATCCCATTGGTAATTGACGCAGGGATGAACGTGATGAGGTCGATCACCGTCTTCCTCAAAGATAACTACTCCGAATCCACGGAGCTTCTCTGGACTCCTCACAGAGACTTCTTGAATCCACGAGGAAAGAAAGCAGAAAAATAGAAATAAATTCTAATAAATTCGAAATTAATTGATGAATAATTGATGATCCTCTAATGTGTCTCCTTACACCATTAATATAGAAAAAAAAAACTAAAATTCGTAATTACCAAAAATAGTAAAATTCTAACTACACAAATCCTAATTCTAATAAAACTCTTCTAAGGCCTAATTTCTAAAAATAAAAATTACAAATAAACTTTCTTTAGAAGAGTCCTAGTATAATTAAAAGTTATTTCTAAAAGGAAAGAAAATCTAAAACGCTAAAAATATTAAAAAATCGGAATTACTAAAAATAGTAAAATTTTCCTAAAAATTCGTTTTTGAGCTGA
The DNA here is from genome assembly GCA_037074715.1 of Magnolia kwangsiensis. NCBI lineage: Eukaryota > Viridiplantae > Streptophyta > Magnoliopsida > Magnoliales > Magnoliaceae > Magnolia > Magnolia kwangsiensis. The sequence continues at coordinate 15,099,686 of CM073586.1, forward strand.
AAGCGTGCGTTTTCTGACGAAACGGACAGATGCAACCCACTTTGTGGGTCGGTTCACCTCAGATGGCCCGTTTCAGTAAAGATTGATAGGTTGTACGCCCCGTAATGATACCCGGATCAAAAGTTATGGTCAATTCACGGTCCATCTCCTTGTGGCTCAACCATGCTGGGAATATCTCTGTGACACGTTCTACATCAGTAATCCTAATGATTGATATGATGGGCCTCACATTGGATGGCCCATGGATCATAAACCTGCCACATTGGAAGATACTAGCTATGGAATATTTGGCCCTTTTTTCATTTGAATGTCAGCCATTGTTTGCATTTTTTTCTTAGCTAGTCTATTGCTGGGCCACCTGTTAAAGGTTCAGGATTTTCTGCTTAGGAGATATGTAGGACATCGGCCATCCACAGTGCGGCTAGTTGTATAAATGGTTTGGACCATGGAATCATGGGCCCCACTTGTAGAAAGCTCAAATGTCATGGTACAAAATTTGGCTTAGCATTGTGCCGTTCACTCTCTTGGAGAGTATGGCTGTCCATTGTACAGGATCTTGACCACTACATCAATCTAACCTGTTAAAATAATTGGTCATCACTACTCAAAAGTACCATGGAATCATGGGCCCTACTTGTAGAAAGCTCAAACGTCATGATACAAAATTTTGGCTTAGCATTGTGCCATTCATCCTCTTGGAGAGTATGACCATCCATTGTACAGGTTCTTGACCACTACATCAATCTAACATGTTAAAATAATTGGGCATCACTCGTCACTACTCAAAAGTACGAGGAAAGGATGATGATAATTGCCCCATTGGTGGCCATTAAAGGGATGGTTAAAAAGCCCCATCTACCAAGCAACTTGTGATTTACATGGATGCCAAAATCAGTGGGGTCCATCATTAATATGGTTGGAGTGCCTGCAGACTCCTATTCTGGGTATACATGTTGTGGATTGCCAGATGATTGTTTTTCTATACCAAGGTGTTTGATGAACAACATAGATTACTGTCCAAGATAGATGTTTCCAACAAGATTGTTTCTTGGACAGATATTTCTGGACATAACTTTGGTGTTTGCTAGATGGCCCCTTAATGCTTATTTTCGTGCTATCTTTTCTATTTGGATTGGGTTGTGAACTTATTTCTCACTTTTTACCTTTGTGTTTATAGGTAAAGGATAGTCAGGACTCTACACTTGCGTCAAGGACATTGAAATTGCCCACATCAGCTTGGATGCCATTTCCAATGTTGTTTGCTGCAATTCAAAATAGCTTGTCCCCTTCGGCCAAGGACTCACTGGATGCCCACTATAATGATTTCAAGGTATTTTATGATAGCATAGCGAAGGACTCACTTGATCCGTGTGATGGTCCCTGTACTTGACTGGTATCATTTATATGCTACTTGAATTTGTGTCAGAGCAAGAAAATAACTCGGGAAGAGTTGATAAAGAAGTTGAGATTGATTGCTGGAGACATGCTGCTGATATCTACGCTGAAGAGACTCAAGTACAATGTAAGATGGCTTGACAATCAATTCAAAATCAATGAAACATTGCATTTTTCTTTTTCTTTTGTTTTTTTTTTTTTTTTTTAAAAATTTGGTAGAAATATTGGCCATTAATATGACTGCTGAAAGTTCATACAGTTGGCTAGTGGCTACTGACATTTCCCCCATTTTGAGGATTTTGATATACATAAGCTTGTGCTTGTCATATTATATTTGTAGAGAAAAAGATAAATGAAAGGGCCTGTTTGATAGATGCCGGAAAATGAGTTGATCTCATTTTAGTGGATCATAATTATGTATTAGAGAGCATAATCTCTAATACATAATTAGTAATTTATGATTAACTAAAAATGAGATGAACCTATTTGCAGGTGTTTACCAAAAGGTGCTGAGCTTTCAGGTGCTTGATAGGATGTGTGCATCTTATCCGTTTTCGGATTCTCTTAGTTCTAGATACTATGTAGCAACTAGCATTTATGGTAGCTTTTGATCTGATAATAACCGTGGTTGTCTTGAATCATTGAACATTAGCATTTTGATTCTACATTGGATGCTATGTGATGTAGGCCAAAGTGGTCCCAGATCCCACACGTTTGAGAGCTGCAAAGGAGCCAACGCTGTACTGTCAAATCCCAGGGGTGTTTTGCACGAAACCCATGTGTAATTGGATAAAAAATTTGGTGATGACTGTACATCAACCCTCTATACACAAACACAAATGGAATCTGCTTTAAACAGTTCTAGAGCTTGATGCTTGGGCTTATGCCCACTTTTATCCTTTTGGGCTCTTGCATGTGGGTTTGTCACGCACTTTGGCCAACATCTGTATGATATCAAGATACATTATAGATCAAGGTTTAAAATATCGGTGTCAGTGCATGCATTGGCTAGCTCCAAGTATGATATATATTAGGTGATACGCAATGATAATTATTCTTTTTTATTTTTTTATTTTTTTAAAAGATGGGGTAAGCAGAGCTGGCTCAAACCTGAGACCTTAATGTGGAAGCAAACCTGTCTTCTGTCGAGCTAGGTGCCCTAACCCTAGACAATGTTTTATTTTTCATTAATATCAATTTAGGTTTTGACAGAATTTAGTGCCATACTATTAGACAAAAAAGCATAATGTTGCTAGGTAAAAAAATGTTGCATGTGATTTGATATGAGAAATATGGGAGGATGTTTTAAACCATAGCATATCTGTGGCAGTGCTGGGATATAATTACGTTTGCTGATGTGCTTTGGGTGTCCACATAGTTGGAGCCTCTATTAAGGAACCGTCGGAAGTTTTGGTGTGAGTACACAATGCCACATTGAGAGGAAATTAGTATTGTTGCTATGGCAAGACAGAAAGGGTCCTCCCCCCCCCCGCCCGGAAACAAGAAAAAACCCTTTATTGCTCGTCTATCCCAGATAATTTTCTGGGATCCAGTGTTCATTTGATGTGTCTCCAACAGGGGATTTTGGATTTGTTTGCTTGGAATATTCAGTGCATGCTTGGATGGGGTCGATGATTATGGATGTCGGCTTGCGATTTTCTGTAGTAGGTGATGAAATCGGTGCCCCTCAGAAAAGATGCCCCTTCTTTTAATAGTATAAGCGCAATGCCTTTATGTTTGCGTGAAAATGACAAGGTTTTAGATATCAATAGGCATTTCCGCTAGGGTGAAGGTCCTATTGAAAGTGGATGCCTTGGTAGTTCTGGTGATTGAGCTGGAGGTTGGGGGCAACTCGTTTCCTGTGTTAGAACTCCCAGCTTAGATCGAACCAGTTCATCATTCTCCTCATGATGTTTGCGTGAAAATAACAAGGTTGTAGATATCAATAGGCATTTTCACTAGGGTGAAGGTCCTATTGAAGGTGGATGCCTTGATAGTTCTGGTGATTGAGCTGGAGGTTGTGGGCAACTCGTTTCCTATGCTAGAACTCCCAGGTTAGATCCAACCAGTTCATCATTCTCATCATGAGTTGATCATGGGGGAATTGGGTGATCTTTGACTTCATTTCTGCAGGCCAGGGCATTGATGGTATTTCCCTAGTGACCAATGGTGGTCGTTTATCTTGTTCATTCTGGAGGATCGGAGAAGAAGAGGTTGTAGTCCCTTCTTTTGGTCCATGTGGCACTGGGAGCTTGTTATGCTGAGTCCTTAAGGGGTTCTACATCAGGTGGCAGTCAAGATGGCATTCAGGTAGCTGGTTGTTTGGGGTCAAGTCACATGGTGGGGGCTGACTGTGCTTTGCCTAGACATCATTGATCCTCAAATCAACAAAAGGTGGTGGGGAAACTATCGCCAGATCTTGTCACATATGGCATTCAGGTAGCTGGTTGTTTGGGGTCAAGTCACATGGTGGGGGCTGATTGTGCTTTGCCTAGACATCATTGATCCTCAAATCAACAAGAGGTGTTGGGGCGCCAGATCTTGTCACATCTGGGGTTGCTGGTTGTCTGAAGACGTCTTTCAGTGTTATATTGTCAGGCACGTCGTCACTATTTTGATGGGTAGCAACATGTTTACCCCTTGGGTTGTGTTGTGGATGTTGGATTTGGATCCTTTTTTTTTTTGCTGGTGGTTTTAACTTTTCCCAGGGGTGTTCCTCCTTTACTGCTCATCCTCTCTCACTAGTGTGGCAAGGGTTGAAGGTGCTACTAACTCTTCTTTTGTTGCAAATTTAGATGGGAGGTTGGTGCAGCTCCAGAGGTCGGCATTGTCTATCGAGATGATAGATTGGTTTGGTGGAAGTTTCACTTGCAATACTGGTTGAAATGGATGGTAGTTTGGCATCCCCTTGTAGTCAACGAATTGGCTCCTAGGGAGTTTCAAGTGTGCTTAGGCTATTGTCTTTGGGTGATGCTGTCAATTGCCCCCACCCAACAAGTCCCTAAGACTGCTGGTGTAGTCATTAGGGGTTTTTGTTGATTGGGTATGGTTGGGGTTACTTTGATGGGGGAACGAGTCATTCATGGTGTCTTAGAGTTGACAGTGAGAGGCTCTAGGGAATTCTGTTTAGAAGTAGGCTCGATCAATAGTCCTGTTTCGAGGGGCATTTCCATTGTCCACGAGGTCTAACCTTTGTGGGTGGATGAGGTTGAACTTGAGTCAATGCCAGTTTTTGTAAATGATTCTACCTTTGTTCAAGGATAGTTGAGGGTGCTTAAGGAGTTGCCATGATTAAAGAAAAGCCTATAGAAGGTTGCCAAGATGAATGTTGTTGATATAGAAGGTGAAGAAGATCACTTTAGAACTCTCCTGCTTCAAATCGAAGCTAGGGGAAGTTGGTCAGGTCCCACGGTGGCAAACATGTTGCAAGGAAAGCTAAAGGTTTTGAGATCTGAAATTTGGCATCAAACATCAGTTGTGATAATCGAAGGGTAAGCAAGGATATAGACAGGGAAGAAAATGGTCTGGCAATGGTGGTAAACTGATTATGATCTTGTGGAATATTAGAGGAATGGGTTATGAGGATAAGAGGGCAGTGAGAAAGGATATGGTTCATTCAAACAAAGCAGATATCTTAGTGCTACAGAAATAAAAGAAGGAATTGTTATGAAGTTCCAATTTTCTAGTTCTTTGGGCTAGTCCTAGCTATGAATGCGAATATATTAATGCTGTCGGGAGGTCGGGGGTATCTTGGTGGTGTGGAATTCGAGTTCCATATCAATCCCAGTACATCTTGTTTGAGATGGTTGATAGGGGACTCGATCATCTGGTGTCTGACCATAATGTATTGCTCCAATGACCCCAATTGCAGACCACATTTCTGGGAGTTAATTGGCATCCCTATGTGTTGGGATGTTCCTTGGTGCATGGGACATGCCTTCAATGTTATAAGGCTTGGTCATGAAAAGCACGATGGTTTGGGGACTTCCAGTATGAAAATCGCATGGCACCTTGTTGGGGTCAAGGACTAATTTTGCTGAAGCCACATCAATGTTGTAGGCGATTAAAGTGGCGTTGGAGTTCAATTTTCTCCAATTATTTTTGAAGATAATTCATGCAAATGCCAATAATTGGGCGAAATTTGGTATGTTTTTGTGGAGGAATTGAGATGCTTAGTGGCCCCATCTCTGCCATAGGATAAGCACGTGGCTCAGATGTGAACCCCCCTATTAGCATCGTACACTTGGATAGCAACCAACAAGCTCGCTATGTATGCATGGTGTATCGCTGTTTCACGTCATGGGGTTGTAAATATTGTAATGGCCGTTATGGAAAAAATAACCCGTAATTGCTATTCTTGCCCCCTAACGGCCTGTTATGTCCATGGTGTGCTGTAAAGGCTGTTACAAGGCCATAAAGGCTGTTACGTAAAGGTAACAATGGAAATTTGATGTAGGACCAATGTATGAAGTCAAATAATGAGTGAGTCAATCAACAAAATTAATTTTATTAATAAAAATCACAAATCATGCTAACATCACAAATCTCAAGATTCCAAGAAGAATTTATACATAGTTCAAAGCTAAGTAAGTTGTCAAGCATTGTCCTACATGATCATTAAATATGGAAAATTAGGATCTAATGGATGTAGGGACATCCAAATAACATAGCGTCAGTTCTAATTCAAGGAGGAAAACCTAATACTACCTAGGGTTTGCTAAATCAAGATAAGGGTAGGTCTAGGGTTAGGGAAATTTGAGGAAGAATGAAATTAGGGCTTAATTGTTCCAATTGGATGAGAAAATTTTGGGGATTTGGGTTATAATTAAAAGCAATTAGGGTTTTGATGATTGAGTGCTAGGGAATTGAAGTGAATTAAGGGAATTAGGGTTTGGGGAATTTGGGAACTTAGGGTTAGGGTTAGGGTTTGGTCTAGGATTAAGAGGATTTTAATGGGGAATCAAAAGGAAAACAAAAGGGGAGGAAGGTAGCCATACGGACCAGCCCACGGGGTCCACAAGTGTGGTCGTACGGTCACACGTGTAAGGATTGGTTCATAGTGGAAGGGGTTGATAGGGAAGGTCAGGGGGAAAGCGAAGAAAGGGGAAAGCGAAGAAAGGGTTTTGGAAGGCTATTGGAGGTTTGGAACAAGAAGAAGATGAAATCTCAACAAAATACCTTGAATGGAGAAGGAAAAATCAATGGTTGATAGTTGGAAGCCTCGCACTCTTTTGGTTGATGGGCATCGCACCGATCTTCATTCCAAACCATATGGAACAAGTCTTCACATCACATGAAGAATAAATAAAGAGCCTTTGTTGTTTTTTGAGAGAAATTCCACCTTTAGCGAGAGGTCACATGCCCCCCCCTCCCTATAAAGTCTCATAAACTTTTCAAAATTACAGTATGATCCATTAGTGAAATATTTTTTTTTCTTTTTTTAATCTCTTTTCCATATTTGTCACGAGTCATTGGTTGTCAATGACGTTACATTTGTTTCCTTAGATGTACGTTTCAAAAGCCTATATAAGGGCATGAGATAAGTAGTATGAAGGCACCTTTGAATTGAATCAAATTTATGCAATTGTTCTCTGTTTGCTTTGAGTTCTCGTGCTTAGATTGAAGGTGACTACGCTTGGGTGGATCCTTCCCATCAGCCGGCTACTCCACCCTCGTAGACGATGACACTAGGGAAGAGGCCGAAGAGACATATCAATGAGAGGATGACAAAGTTCCATAGGAAATAAGGGGGAATAGGCCTTGAAGGTTGCTCCCATCAGACCTCAACATTATATCAATGCCACATGCATGGGGTTGTTTCTCTTTTTTGAACAATTAACGCTTGGAATTATGTTAAAGTGGGTCACACCCATGTGTTTCTTGGTGTATGATGCCTGCGACATCGATCGCCTCTCTTTATCTAATGGGCATGCGTCCCACCTACCTCCAAAATCACTAATGGTTTATGGGAGTACCGAAGTAGGGACAACATCTTCCTTGTCTTGAGCCCTTGCAACTCCACGCGCATCTTGTAGCACCCCTTCATCACTAACATTTTCTAGGACACTTGATTAGTAGAAGCAGGTCTTCCATCCTAAGTGTACACCATCTTTGGCATAAGATTTAGCCTTATGTTGTGTATTTGAGCCTCACATATGCAACTCTCTACTAAAGGGATTTAGGGTTGATTTCTTCAGTGATTCCTAAACACTATCCTGGTTCCTTAGTCATTTCTTCTGACTTGAGATTCCTTGCAATCACGCTGATTTCACTTTGAAGCCGAGAAGTGTCCATTATAACCATCTTTGTATCCGGTAGATTGGCCCCATCAGCATGAATGATCTTTTTTCAAGTATCTTATCTGGCGAGATTCCTAATTTAACTATTGACCATCGGTACAAGCCATATAGAGATACGATTGAGAATTCTTCCATCTTTCAGCCCAATTTGAGACAAACCCAATATGATATCTCTCCATTAGAGTAATGTTTCAATCTTATTAAGAGCACATGTCTACTAAAGGACTTTTAAAGCTTGTTGATGTTAAGGAGTAGGTCGGCGGTAACTACTTTATTTCCTTCTAGCTTTTACCGTTTTCACTATCCTATTTTGATCACTTTGTTTTGGGGGAATGGGATCTCTTCTTCCCCTCAATATAGTGCTAGAACATGTTGCAACAATGTATTTGAAGGATCAAGATCCCATGGCTGGAATCTCCTCTTGGTTCTCGACTTCTTTCATAGATTCCCAAAAACCACTAGGGGTTTTTCAATCTCCTAACATTGCATGGATAGGGCTGTAAGTCTTCCCATGTTTCCCTGCTCTACAAGTCTTCGGCCCATATTCTACAAGTTTTACCTTAATCTTTCTTCCCCACACACCTCTCCTGTGAATGCCTTCAATCTCTTCCTTTACTTCCACCTTGCTATCAAATTTGACAAAGGCAAAACCCCTGATGTTTCCTGACTATCGTTCAACCTGGATTATTGCCTCCATTGTTCAGAGTATCCCTGATATTATCTCAATCTCCAACTTGGCGATTCCGATAACATTAGTAGTATAAGTAATTCTAGGCATCAGTGATGTATCGCTAAGTATCACCAATGTGTATCAGCAATGTTTTCGACTATGTAAATTCTTGGTGTTGCTTGTATTGCCAATGTATCAATATCTTTAATGTATCACCAATATTCTCGACTGTGTAAATTCCATGTGTCACTTATATCGCTAGTGTATCAATGATATTTTGAAATATTGCCAATGTATCGATATCGCCAAAAATTTGTTTATTAAAAAAATTCCATGTCATTTTTTTTAATGGGCGCATGGTTGTATGCAGTGATCCAATTTTTGACGATATTATCATTAATGCAACATGGGCGATATCGAGACCACAGTCTTTTGTTTCCTTTCCAGTTGTTGACTATTTCTCGGCATAATATCATGTGTCGTCGATGTTCTAAAATACTGATGTTTGGATGAAAGGTTGGATGGTTGTATGGATAGATGGGATAGTTGGACTGATTTCTTACAACATGACATGCTTTTAAGCCCTCCATTTAACTTCCAATGTATGTATTTATTTATTATTATTATTATTATTTGCAATTTTTTGATTCCTAAATATGTAACTATGTGTATTTTAGCATCTCCTAAAGTTTCACTAAAAAATTCCATTGCTTTCCCCATGTATGCCCCCCAGTTTCCCCGCATTTCCGGTTATCGGCGATATTATCAGTGATATTGATATTGTTTTTGTATCACTGACCAATGAAACTTGCACTGATACCGATACTTCAAACATTGGACTTGCATCAACAACCTTTTTGAACTTCCCAAAATGGTGTTTAAGCTCGTCGAGCCTCAATTCAGTAGGATAGCGATCCACAAAAAGCCTTGTTCTCAACCTACGAACATCCCAATTCCCCTTTGTCCAAACCTCATTCCATTCTTCCAGCTCTTCCATCTTCCTTGTTAGATCAAAACTTAACAAAAATGGACATCATGCTTAGGGTGTTTGGTTTTGCTTTCGGGCTGTATTCTTTTCTCACTTTTTGTGAATTTCTTTAATAAATTGACGTTATCTTCTCTAAAAAAAAGTTTGATTCTGGGGTTGGGTATTCTTGGAGTTTATAATTTTGGTGCTTTTTCCTAATCTTTAACTTGAAAAGTGGGCAAATGCTTCAAGGATAGGCATTGAGGTGCCTTTTATCTCACCTTTTAAGTTTGGAAGTGCACAAATTCTTCTAGGATAGGCATGTAGGTGCCTTGCCCCTTGCATTTATTTTTATCTTGGAAAGTAGGCAAAACACCTCAAGGAGGGCATGTAGGTGCCTTTACATAGAATTTTAACATGGAAAGTGGGCACAATACATGAAAGGTAGGCATTTAAATGACATTACCTTGATTTTTATCTTGGAAAGTGAGAAAAACACACAAGGATATGCATTTTGGTGCCCCTAATGAGAATCTTAACTTGAAAAGAGGGAAAACTGCATCAAGGATTGGCATTTTGGTGCCCTTTATACTGTTTTTATTTTATTTTATTTTTTAAACCAGTTTCTTATTTTATCAAGGATATGCATTTTGGTGACCCCAATGAGATTCTTAACTTGAAAAGAGGGAAAAATGCATTAAGGCTTGCCATTTTGATGCTCGTAACCAATTTATTTTATTTTATTTTTTATTTTTATTGTTAACTAAAAAAGTGGGTAAAAAATGTCTTATGGATACACATAGACTCTTAATTGGAAAAGTTAGCAAAATGCCCTAGGGATAGGTATTTAGGTTCCCTTACCTTGATTTCTATTGTTTAAAGTTGGCAAAATGTCTCAAGGATTGGCATTTGTTTCTCTCAACCAAGGTATTCAAAATCGGTTACATAATGGTCATAAAGGTTACACGTTATAGGGCCGAAACGGCCGTTACAGAAAAAAACCAAGCCGAGAGGCCTCGTAACGACCCTATAATAATTTTTTCAAAAAATAAAAAAGGGCCGTAATGGCTTGTATCATAACAGTAATGATGGTGGCCGTTACGACCACCATTACTGTTTTCGAACACCATGCTCTCAACATGATTTTTAACTCAAAAGAGGGCATAATGCCTTAAGGATTGGTATATTGGTGGCCTTAACCAAATTTGTATCTTGAAAAGTGGGCAAAATGCTTCACGGACTGGCATTTTAGAGCAAATTTTTAACATAAAAATTGGGTAAATGCATTGGGGATAGCATTTAGGTGCCCTTACCTTGACTTTTATCTTGAAAAGTGAGCAAGATGGCTCAAGGATTGGTGTTTTGGTGCCTTCAACCATATCTTAAACTTGGGAAGTGGGCAAAATGCCTCAAGAATTGACGTTTTGGATCCTTTACCAGTATTGTTAACTTGAAATGTGGACAAGGGGCCTCATGGATTGGAATTTCAGTGCCTTTATTGTGATCTTTAGCTTCAGAAGTGTGCAAGATGTTTAAAGTATAAACATTTAGGTACCCTATCTTGCTTTTTCTCATGGAAAGTGGGCAAGCTTCTAGGATAGGATTTTAGTTGTTTTTACCTTGTGTCTTTTTTTCCCCTTGGTAAGTAGGCAAAATTTCTCATGGATAGACGTTTGGGCATCCTTTGGAAAGTTTGCACAAATGCTAATGTGAAAATATCAATTTGAATACATCCCTTTTCTTCTTGAAGGTGAAACCACAAAAGATTTCTTCACAAATACAACAAAAATGTAAAAAATAAAGGACTTGTATACAACATGCTATTTGCTACTATGTTTGGCAACACATACCAAAAGGGAAGCAATAAATGCTATAATAGTGTTTTAAATAGCCAATAGCGTCTAGCGTAGCATTCATCTCTATGAAGTGTTAAGCGTAAAGCTCAATGCTACTTCTAGATTTTTAATTAAGGTTGTGCTTGGTAATGCCAAGTATCATGAAATTTCATGATATTTTGTACCAAATTAGTATGGTTAGTAATGAAGTTTCATGATATTTGGTGCAACTAAACACAAAATAATAGGAAAAATAGGCAAAGATGAAGTACAATGGCAAAGAAAGAGCAACATAATCGATTTAATACTATTTACTTATATTATTTTACTAAAATCATTGAAAAGATTAACTAATTTTTATTGAAAATTGAAAAATATAACAAGTCAATGAAAACATTAATTGATTTTAATGTTTAATGAAGAATAACTTGTAGCGTAAGCCACATAGCACGTACCATAGGGGCTATGTAGTGTGTTACATGCGACTTAAGTTGTTTTCATGAGCTACACAACATTAAGGCAAAGCTATGCTATGCATTGTAAGTTACACATTGCATAGTGAAGCTATTTAAAATACTAACCATAACCAGTGTTCATATTATCGGCGAGAAATAGATAATATCGTTGTTAATATCACTGTCGTCGGCGTTACGACACCGAAACTCACTTCTTCCGTATATCTTACAAATATCAGAGAATTTTCGATGATTTTATCGTTTTTCGTGATAATTACAGTTGTCAGTGACAATTCACTGTAGCTGCCTACCCTATCATGGTCTATGCTGTAGCCAACAACCCATTTATACGATAAAAGGGCCGATGTTATCGGAAATGTCAAGATTGCGTAAATACTGAAAAAAATTGGAAAAAAAATAAAAAGGGGAAAAACTTTTAGATCCATATAAGAGAGTTGATTTCGGTACTTGACTGATCGGAAGTAGCATTTGGTGGGCCAATCGATCAATCGACAGCGGTGTGTCGTTCTTATGTAAGTGCGAAAAAATCTTCAATTCTTTTTTCTTTGAATAGATAATAAATTTCAAATCCAATGGCGATTTTGGCGAAGAATCTATGAAAATCGTTGTTGTTTTTGGATATTTTGAGAGGATTATAGGGATTTTAGGGTTTTGAGGGTTCTCTGAAAGGACATGGTTCTAGTAGGATCGGAACCCCCTTTTCTGTTTTTGCAAATGGCTTCCTGAAGTAAATGACTATTAATCTAGTCTAGAATGCACATTAGGGCCCTTGATTTGCCTCTCATTTTGTTATGGCCCACTAAAATTTTGGATCAAGCCAAAAAGTTAGCCTTGGGGGTTTCATCAAGTGACTCATCTAGTTAACCGTCTGGATTTTGTGCCAACATCACGTGTCGGAAGTTCTCACGAAATTTCCGTGAGAACTGGTTCCTGGGTGAGCCTCTCTCTCTATATGGTTCTATGCGGTCGAGCTCATGGGAACTTCCTATGAGGTCGAGTTGTGTGGGCCCCACCATGATGCGTGTCGAAAATCTACCTTATCAGTCAGATGCAACATTCCATGGTGGGCCTCGGGCTTAAAAATCAAGTCAATCGATGACTTTTGTGTGCCACACCACGTACAAAAGTTGAGAGGGGTCACCTTCCCATTAAAACATTCATAATCATTTGTTGGGCCCACCGAGGTGTGGTTCACAAATCCAGCCCATCCATTAAGTGTCCCACTTGGATGAGGGGTCGGGCCAAGTTTCAGATGCATCCAAATTTTAGGTGTGCCCCACCAAGTGATTTTATATGTTTTAGGCATGTCTTCACATGATTTTAGATGGTATGGCCCACCTGAGTTCTGTATACGGCTGATTTTTGGGATATCCCATAATTTAAAGTGGACCCATCAAATGCACGGTGTTGATGTTCGACACGAATAACGGTGGGGCCCACACAGCTTGACCTCATGGGAAGTTCCCATGAGCTTGACTGTATGGAGCCATTTCCCTATATATATATATATATATATATATGGGAAAAGGTACAATGCGCTCGAGCTCACGATAAGCTCCCGTGAGGTCAAGCTGTGTGGGCCCCACTGTGATGCGTGTCGACCATCAACACCGTGCATTTGATGGGTTCCCTTTAAATTATGGGATATCCCAAAAATCAGCCGTATACGGAATTTAGGTGGGCCATACCATCTAAAATCATGTGAAGACACCGTTAAAACATATAAAAGCACTTGGTGGGGCCCACCTGAAATTTGCATGCGTCTGCAACTTGTTCTGAACCCTCATCCAAGTGGGATACACATAATGGATGGGCTGGATTTTCAAACCACATCTGGATGGGCCCAAAAAATGATTATGAATGTTTTAATGATGCACGGCCCCTCTCCACTTCTGTATGTGGTGTGGCCCACACAAGTCACGGATTGACTTGATTTTTGAGACCTAGGCCCACGATGGAATGGTGCATCTGATTGATGGGTAGATGTTCGAAACACATCACGGTGGGGCCCACACAGCTCGACCTCATGGGACGTTAAAATCAGCTCGAGTGCATAGTACCTTTTCCCTATATATATATATATATATATATATATATATATATATATATATATATATATATATATAGCGCACCACTTCACACGGAATTCCGTGTGCACTTGAAACCCCCAGGGCCCAAGTTTTACTTTAATCCAAAACTTCGGTGGGCCATAGAAAAAGAAAACAGTTTCCTCCCTTGATTTGCATCTCTCTTTGCTATGGCCCACCAAAGTTTTAGATCAAGGTGAAAATTGGTCCCTGGGGGTTTCATGGGATGTCACATCACATGGACTGTTCGGATTAGAGGCCCATGACACGTGTGCAAAAGTGCGCAGGTGATCATGCAGCGATTGTACTGGGATCGGACTAGATTGGATGACTGTCTGGTTCAATGATGGTTTCAGTTTCAATACATTGATGGTGTGTACTCAGTGGATGAATCACCACCATTTAAGAAATTTTGGTTAACACAGCATTGTGGCCCTTTAATAAAAGAGACGAATAAGCAGAAAGCTTTAGTGGATGCTGATTACTGAAGTTTTGCATATCTTTATTCTTGTATATTTTGGCTCCAAGTATAAATGATGTATTGATGATTTAATTTATTTTGCTTGCTCTTCGTTTACAGCCTCCTTTGATTCCACTGGCTGGACGGCAAATGTTGGGAGCTGCCCAAGCTGATCAGAAATGAAATTTGTGGCCCCATAGCAGGGATGGCTTTCTCGCTTTAAACTAGGTAAGAATCAACTTCTTTTTCTTGATACTGGATGCTGATCGGTACTTTTTATCTTGGATTGCATCTTTAATAGGAATTATATAGTCCTTGGTCCCCGAGGAGATGTATAGTATCCTTGGGCCATGACCTACACGTCAGTCATGCAGTTGGGTGATCCGGAGCATTGAACTAATGGGTCCCCCATGGATGGACCTTGGCTGGAACATTTCCGAGATGGATAGTTCTTACCCTTTGAGTCAGTTTCCTGAGATGGTGAAGAGAGACATGCAACAATGGTCCACATTCTTGAGTAAAAAAAACGGCCAAAGTTGGTTGATGTCCCGTATCTTCCAATTTCGGAGATTCTTGGTGCATGATCTGTTCCTGCTAATAGTGTTATGGATCACTGAATTCTGGACCCAGATACAGGGTCTCATTTTCTAGTGATACTATTCTTATGCTTGGGCTGGGGATCATATTATTTGTCATCGGGTACTTTGAATGTCAACATATTTGAATGGAGTGGGATGTCCGTTGTGCTCATTTCTTTAATTGAAGAAATGAGCTCACTTGCCATGCAGATAGGGCTGTCAATGGGTACCCAGGTCTGTGGGTGCCCGAGGGATCCAAATTTTTTGAGATTGATATCGTTCCACCAATTCACAGACCCAGTTAGAAATTGTCTTGGATTCAGTTCAATATCAATCCTGTTAAAAAATGGGTGGGTCGGGTTGTGTCTACTTGGGTATAATATGCGTAGCCGGCTACCGTGGTTAGTTATAGTAATATATCATGTATTATTAATAGTGACATGCTCTAGTACTCTCAGAGCACTATAAGTTATTGTGCTCCTCGTTAAAATTGGGACATCTAGACTGTCCAATCCGCTAATCTAGACCACTGATTAGATCCAACGCACATTCAATGGGTTACAAATATCACACCGATCCGACAGGACTTTATTCAGCTGATCTCAAATACCAACACTGTTCAGTACTTTATTCAGCTGATTATGGACCATTTTACCAGTACTTTATTCAGATGAATATGGACCATTTGTGTATCTCTTTAAAATACATATTTTATGGCCAAATATAGAAAAAAGTGATGTAGTTGGTCCATTCATGGTTGGAAGCAACAGACCAATGGCTTAGATTGTTGAACTAGGATATCCACGTCCTTGTTGCTATGTCCAAGTGCACACGTGTTGTGATGTCAGTAAAGAGAGGAGAGTAATAAACAAGAAGTAGAGAGGGCATAATTGAAAACGAGAACTTTTTTTAAGGGGTGGAAGGTATTTGGCTTTTCTTGTAGGGTCTAGTTGGGGTTACTCCATTCGGTAGGGGGCTTTGGTGGAATAAAAGCATAAAAAAGGATTGGTTGGGGGCTTAAAACACTGAGAGTTGGGAATTGGTCCTTTTTCCCTATATTATATTAATTAATCTAACCAATATATTGTTGTATAACATAATTACTTAAATATTAAAACTTATGAGAACTCTAACTGGGCCCAAACACAACATGAAGCTGGAACCCAAAGACTTGACCGGTAGGCTGATTAGATTCAGATCTGTGACTTTGAATGTGGGACTGGATTTGAACCCAATATGACCTGAATCCGCCCCCCCTTAGGCGGGTCTGTTTACATGTATGCTGATATTGACCCATTGACGGCCCTACATTTTATCAAGCCTGACGGACTTTCACTATACTGCTCGATGTGAAATGCGGTTTCATTGCTTTCCAAACAAATAATTGAAGTGGGCCCTGTTTAAATAGGGCATGGTTGACATTTGTGGATTTGATTCTTTTTTGTTGTTGTTGCTGTTTCTGTTGCTGTTGCTGCATGATGTGGTAGCTTGGTCTGGTTTTATGGGTGTTATATGATAGGGAAGTGAATTCATTAGCTTCATCTTTCTTTTTTCTCTTTCTTATTGTGCTAGGGAATGAAGTTTGCTGCTTGTATGTGTGGGAACCACATAATGGTTAATCCCCTGTATGGAATTTGTCGACTCTAAACAAGACCATGTCTTTTGAAACGTTTAAAGCTTGCTTTCATGATCTCAATCATGCGTGCAGTGTGCAGTGTGGCTTTTTGTGTTTGTTTATGCTTCTTCATTGGTGCGGAGTTTCAGGCATCGCATGAAAATTGAGTCTTGTTACCGGCAGTTGTTTAAATGAGATGCATGCTAGTGTGCTCCTCTCCAATGCCATTTCCTGAATGGGCAGCCGGTGCATGTCATCAGTGAGGCTTGGGCATATAATCATCCTAAACTTGCTTTTTCTTGAAGCTATCATTGCATTAATAGCATGTGGGCCTCCCTCTATGATATGTAGAGGTGCCACTTGATACCCTGGCAGAGCATGAGGCATGCACTCAAATGCTGTGCATGTTGAGTACTTGTACATTAAACCCAGATCATGGGCCCCACCATGATGGGTTTGTGTCCAAAAATCAGTTTGACCGGATGATCCCAGCCTCTTGACTGATGGACATTTGTTTGCTGAATTTAGAATGTTGTCTGTTGCTCATTGTAGCAGTCATTTTGGTGGCCACTAATTTGACAGTTACAATGGTCCACCTAAAGTTGGTCAACAGTTCGGACAGTTTGGGTGTATTCATGTGCATGGATCTTCACTCTGCTAGTGTAATCAGTATTCCCCCTTGGGCTTGACTGAAGTATCACTGTTAATACATGGTAAATGAATATCTATTGTATGCATGGCTGTATAACCACTTTTTTAGTGTAGAAGCCTACACTGGTGGTGGGCCACCCCCCAAAATGTTGACATTTGGATGATCCCTCTGTGTGTGTGTTTTTGGCTAACGGTTGGACGATCCTAATGTTTGTACTGATACATTGCAAAAGTAAAAAGAAGCATGGGTGAAAATAGCGCTTGGGGCAGGCAGCATCATCTGACCAATGGGTACTTTTGGGCTGTGAGTCTGATATGTGGTGACGGCCGACGAAGAAATGGTTGAGACCAGAAATACAGCTATTGTTCACACCTAATTTATAAGAGGTATAAGATTGGTGGTTAGGATCTTCAAATCTGGGGAGATTAGCCCATCCATGGTCTGGATTACTGAGCCATGGCTGCACTCATATTTGAATTGAAAACCAAAGTAGTGTAGAAGATCCTGTAATCGAACTCACATTTCCATATTCCGAAGGATTGAATGGAAGATTGTCAAAGTGATTTCTGCAACTGCTGTGATGATCCGGTGTGAAAATTGCTGATTGGATCTTAAATGGCAGTTGGTTCTACTTCAAACAGTTGGGTGATTCTGAATGAGAACTATTAAGGTAGGCATTTCTGAAACAGGTCTGTAACGTACAGAGCAACGAAATTATTTTGTTCACATTTCACTACAATGCGATTACTGCCGCCATCATGACAGCAACAATTGTAGAGACGGTTGTGTTGCAAACAGTGATTATGGTCGTTGATTACATTAATGGTGGCATGAATTCAAGTTGGCATGCAAAGAAGGAAGAAAGCTTCTACCACTGCACAAGTCAAGTAAAAAATAAGCGGCTGGATTGAAAGCTCAAAGGGTGTTTTTTTTACAAATTGGAATATCATGAAGAGAATTTTGGATTGCATTGTGAGATAAATTTATGTTATGGTAATTACAGGAAATGACGTTTTTGCATGAATTTCATTGTTCTGAAACTGTCTCAACAGGATTGGGAGATTATCAGCTACTGATAATGGAAGTTAGAGAAGCTGGTTGTGAGTGTTATACTTACCTCCAGGGAACCAAAAGCAACGTAACTGTTGATGGCTGATTGTGGATGTGTAGTGTCCATTTGTTCTGTGGGACCATTGTTAACAATGGTGTTGAAAGCTTGATTAGTCGATGATCCTAACATGTTCCCCACTTTTTTTAAAGGGCCTGTTTGGATTGCACCAATTCCATTGAAATCAATGGAAATGTAAAAGGTTAATCATTGGTGGGAGAGTAGGAAATGTTCGTATGGCAAATAGGATCATGGGATTTGGGGTGACTGTTAGAGATGTTCGTATGGAAAATAGGATCATGGGATTAAGATATGGCAAGACTCTTAACCAATGGATTTAGATTTTGATTTTTGTAATGGCCCAAACCATTTATTTGATAGGGCTCCTCTTGGATTGGGATTACCTGAAAAATCTTTTGGATTGAATATTTATCCATTTGATTATATAATGGTGAATGCTCATGTCCAAAGCAAAATTGTTATATTATCAATGTTGAAATAATCTAATGAAGTTCTTTTATTTTTTTTTGACATTCCACTATCCATAGTGAGACTCGTCGAATAAATGGTTGTCCCAGATTCAAAATCTAAGGTCCTGACCATAGTCCAAAAATCTAGAAATTCGCCTGGATGTTGAGTCAGGTTGGGTTGACGTCACCTGACACGACCTTATATTAAATTACTGTAAGTGAAAAATATTTAGAAAGTGAATAGATATTTAAAATAGTTGAATTTGGTAATATAAAACGACATTCAAATTACCGGTGACAGAGATACCTCATTGGTTAAGTGTGTTGCTCACTTTAATTGAGATCGACGATTTGAATCTCATCCCCTACCAAAATATCCATTGAGGAGCTGAGTGACTGGATTCAGCTGCCTACCTTTGGTTACTTGTTAGAATAAAATATTCAAAATTCTTTAATTTTAATAAAATATCCACACAAGTGAGTTGTATCAATTCATTGGAGCCACTGAGTCAACTTGGAGTCTCTGAGGCCAAGCCTCATACCAACTTTCCTAGTGATGCAGTGCTCTGAGTCTTTGAGTCGAGTCAAAGTTTTGGAACTATTATCCAAAACTGTATTTGAGCAAAACTTGACAAAGAAAGTGAGGATATCACAAAAAAATTTATTATGCTTTTTATAGTTTGAATTTTTTGGTATAAGAAAGAAAAAGTAACTATATAATGTATATATAATGTATATAAATATGAGATTTTCACTGGCTATTCAAACCAGACAATTTGGCTATTCAAACAAGACAATTAAGAATGTAAGTTATGTTCAATAGTAAACTCTCTCTCTCTCATATATATATATATATATATATATATATATATATATATATATATATATATATATATAGCCATATGCTCAGCTGCGCTCCAGATCTGAAGAGTTCTCATAAACATTTTGAGAACTCATCAAACATGATGTGATCTTAAAATCAGAACGGTCCAACCCCATAAGGCACAACTTTTACCCTCATCCAAAACTTTGGTGAGGCATAGCTAAATAAAACAGTTTCCTCCCTTGATTTGCATCTCTTTGCTATGGCCCACTAGAGTTTTGGATCAAGTTTAAAATTCATCCCTAAGGGTTTCATGCGGTGCATGTCACATGGACCATTCAGATTTTAGGCCCATAACACGTGTGCAAATGTAATGTGTGCATGTGTGTATTTAAGCATGCAATCTCCATGTGTGGGGGATGGTACTATGAGGTTCCCATGAGGTCGAGCTATGCGGGCCCATTAGTGAAGTGTGTCGAACATCTACCCCATCAGTTAGATGCACCATTGCATGGTGGGCCACAGGCTTAAAAATCAAGTCAATCCATGAGTTGGGTGGGCCACACCACATACAATATCTAAGAGGTGTTACCCTCCAATTAAAACATTCATAATCATTTATTGGGCCCACCCAGATGTGGTTCACAAATCTAGTCCATCCATTGTGTGTCCCACTTGGATGAGGGGTCAAACCAAGTTTAAGCCGCATAAAAAACGTAGGCCCAACCAAGTGCTTTTATATATTTTAGGCATGTCTTCACATGGTTTTAGATGATATTTATACATCTGATTTTTAAGATATCCCATAACCTGAAGGGGACCCATCAAATGCATGGTGTTGATGGTCGACACACATCATGGTGGGGCCCACACAGTGCAACCTCATGGGAAGTTCCCATGAGGTCAACCTTTTATATATATATATATATATATGCTCAGCTCAGCTACTGTGCACCAATTCGGATGGAACTGTGCGAACTTTTTGGAGAACTTATCATACGTGATGTGACTCCAAAATTCGAATAGTCCATGTGAAGCAGCACCTCATGAAACCCCAAGGCCCAATTTTTACTTTGATCCAAAACTTTAGTGGGCCATGAAAAATGAAAACAGTTTCCTCCCTTGATTTGCATTTCTCTTTGCTTTGGCCTACCAGAATTCTAGATCAGGGTAAAAATTTGTCCCTAGGGATTTCATGGGATTATATATCCACTATGCACTTTTTCAATAGCCTTTTGAAGGTAAGGTTCCATTTAGTAAATTGAAAAATAAGGTTCAAAAGTTAATTTAATTGGTGAAAATGTAAATTGTTGAACTTATGTACTTATGAGTATTGAAAAATTCGTTTGGTAATGTCTTAAACAAGTTTTGATATATGAAAATAAATGCTTTTTTTTTTTTTTTTTTTTTTGAAAATTTATAATTTGTCATACTTGCCCAAATTATCTCAAAGTCTATCCTTTAGAGAATACGAGATAAAACATGTTATTGCGTTGCCACCAAATTTGGCAGACCTAATCTCCATCCATATACATCTTTCAAACATTTCCCCTTAATTAATAGACCATGTAGACCACATTGATATAGGATGTGGCATAGATACATTCCAAGCATGGTTGGACCAAAAGAAGGTCGACCGTAAATTGATCATAACTTTTGACCCGGATATTGTTACGGGGTGCATAACATATCAATCTTTACTAAAACGATCCATTCGAAGTGAATTGACGCACAAATTGGGTCGTGTCAATCCGTTTTGTAAACGCGCACTTTCAACTCAAAAATAAAAATTTGAGGAAAAATTACTATTTTTAATAAATTTAATTTTTTAATATTTTATTTTTAGAGTTTTAGATTTTCTTCTTTTTTAGAAATAACTTGTAATTATGGTAGGACTCTTTTAGCAAAAGTTTATTTGGAATTTTTATTTTTAAGGTTTTAGAAGAGTTTTATTAGAATTAGGATTTTTATTAGAGTTAGAATTTTGCTATTTTTGGTAATTATGATTTTTTTTTTCTTTCTATATTAATGGTGTGATGTAGAGAGGGTCGCGGAAAATTTCATGGCCAAGATGGATCAGAAAAGGCACGGTCGACGACATAAGTGATCTGGACCGTTGGACCTTAGATTGAGCGTATCTCGCAATCCGGAATGAGTTATCTGACGTAAAATATATGATTTTGGGGTAGAACGAGCTACTTTAGCCAACCAACCCTGCTATGCCGGGTTGCGTAGCCCGGATTTGCGAGAAACTCCTTGATCGACAGTCATTTTCCCGTTTTAATTTCATTTTTACTATAAATAGTAAGTTTTAGTTTGCTTATAACTCTTCATTTGTTGGGCTTTAAGAGTTGTGTCCAACATGAAAAGTGCTTACGATAATTAGGAGAATGGTTTGGTGAAGCCAAATAGGACACTTACTATTTTTGGCCGAAAACCTTGCTCACTAGTAGACATCACGACCGTCTATAAATAGTAAGTCGCGGATTCTAGGAGTTTTAGTTGTAGTTTGAGTCTGATTTCTTTCCTATTGCTTGGTTCCCTTATTTAAAGGGGTGTAAACTCATTTTTATTCATTAAGCAATTAATTTCGAATTTTATTAGAGTTTATTCTTATTCTCTTGCTTTCTTTCCTTGTGGATTCGAGAAGTCTCTGTGAGGAGTCCAGAGAAGCTCCGTGGATTTGGAGTAGTTATCCTTGAGGAAGACGGTGTTCTACCTTATCACGTTCATCCCTGCATCAATTTGGTATCAGAGAGAGGTTTCCTCTCGGGCCGATGGCAAACAACGAAGGTATGAATCAAAATCCTGTGGACGGTGATCCAGAGATTTGTTATCTTTCAGAAAGAATGGAAGCTTTCCATCGGGAGAGTCAGTTGACCATGCAAGGACTGCAGGAAACCCTCGACCGTCTTGCGGATACGCTACTTCTGTCCCAAGCCGTAGGCGGTGCTCCACCACCTATAGTCGCTTCACCATCCGTGGTTGCTGTACAATGTGACTCTGATTATCGCAGAGTACTACTAGTGGCAAACCGTAGGGCTACACCAGATGATTCAAGTTCTAGCGACGATGACATTAATGAGAGTTTTGCCCGACGACCAATCCATGGAAGTGATCATGTAGATCGTGCTGAAAGAGACTATTGAGGTAAGACTGAACTTCCTAGTTTTAACGGTTTATTATGCATAGAAGATTTCCTCGATTGGCTAGCCGAAGTAGAGAGATTTCGATTATATGGATGTGCCAAATCATAAAAAGGTAAAATTGGTAGCGTTTAAATTAAAATCTAGCGCTTCTACATGGTGGGAACAACTATAACTCTCACGAGCCCATCAAAACAAGGCACCCATCGCATCATGGCCTCGGATGAGACGTCTTCTTCGATCAAGATTTCTCCCCAGTGATTATGAGCAGATATTATTTCAGCAGTATCAGAATTGCTGACAAGGAAATCGAACTGTTACAAATTACACTGAAGAATTCCAGCGGTTGGCTACACGAAACGATCTGTCAGAATCTGAGTCACAGAAGGTGGCATGATTTATAGGTGGGTTGCGATCGACAATTCAGGACCGGGTTCAGATGTACCCAGTCGGGACCGTAGATGAAGCAGTTCAATTGGCGGGGAAGGCAGAAACACAACTTGCAAGAGCTCCTGCTCGTCCCTATTCTTCAAATCGACCCCTTATGACGGGTCCCACACAGGATCCAGTGCTGGCTCGAGGAAAAGATCCAGTAAGAGAACGTCCTCAACCTCCTCCACCTGCAAACCGTGATACGGGGAGCGGATCATCCAGACCTCAACGGGCAGCACCCATAACAGCGGGCTCGTGTAGGATTCAAAATCCTTATGCTTGGCCAAGGCCAAACAATTATTATCGCTGTGGCCAACCAGGCCACTTATCAAATACTTGTCCTCAACGTCCGGCAGCATACTTGACTATAAACGAAGAGGGCACTGAAGATGAGGTCGCAGAAGAAGATCATGGCTTTGATGAATACGAACAAACTACTGTAGAAATAGCAGGTGGCGATGAATTGATGAGCGAGGATCGTGACGAATCTCTAGTTGTGAGACCACTACTGTATACCCTACGAACGGAATTACACCCACAACAACATAATATATTTCGTACTCAGTGTACTGTCAGCGGAAAGGTCTGTGATGTGATCATAGACAGTGGTAGCAGTGAGAACATCGTCTCAAGGGTGATGGTGGATAAGTTGCAGCTACCAATGACGAGACATCCTTCCCCGTACTCAATTGGCTGGATAAAAAAGGTGAATGAAACCAAGGTAACTGAATAATGCACTATCTCATTTTCAATTGATAAATATTATAAGGATCAGATACTTTGTGATGTGGTCGATATGGAAGCTTGCCATATGCTACTCGGTCGACCCTGGCAGTCGGACCGTGATGCGACCTATCGGGGACGAGACAACGTCTACATATTCATAAAGGATAGTCGAAAAATAATCCTTACCCCTATGACACTAGAGAACCACCCTGAAGCCTCTAAAGTGGAGGGGAGTTCTTTCTTGATCATTCGGGATTTCATGGAGGAATCTAAGGAAACCGGCGAGGTATACGTCGTAGTGGTGAATGGAGAGAAAAATGAACCCTCAAACATCCCTCCAAGTTTAAAACTGTTGCTAAACGAATTCAAAGAAGTTTGGCCTGAAAATCTACCTGATGGATTGCCCCCCATGAGGGACATCCAATATCACATAGACCTCATCTCTGGGGCTAGCCTGCCCAACCGCCCTCATTATCGGATGAGTCCGAAGGAGTGTGACATACTTCAGGGGCAAGTGGAGGAATTGATTCGTAAGGGTCTATTGAGAGAGAGCATAAGCCTGTGCTGTACCAGCATTATTAACGTAAAAAAAAGATGGAAGCTGGCGCATGTGTGTCGACAGCCGAGCAATTAACAAAATTATCATCAAATATTGGTTCCCAATACCACGGTTGAACGACATGCTCGATATGCTAGGAGGGGCCAAGGTGTTCTCTAAACTAGATCTAAGGAGCGGGTACCATCAGATTTGTTTTCGACCTGGTGATAAGTGGAAAACGACATTCAAAACAAAGGAAGGGTTGTATGAGTGGCTGGTCATGCCATTTGACCTATCAAACACACCAAGTACTTTTATACGTTTGATGAATCAAGTTCTAAAACCGTTCACTGGCCGATTTGTGGTAGTATATTTTGATGATATATTGATTTATATCCAGGATGAGGCAAAGTATAAAGAACATCTCAGGCAGGTGCTGCAGGTCCTATAAGATAACAAGTTGTACCTCAACTTGAAAAAGTGTAGTTTTTTAACTGACAGCCTATTATTTTTAGGATTTGTTGTAACGTCCATAGGCATTCGGGTGGACGATGAAAAGGTGCGATCCATTAGGGAATGGTCGATCCCAACAAACATCCATGAGGTGAGGAGTTTTCACGGTTTGACGACTTTCTATCGTCAATTTGTGCGAGATTTTAGCACCATAGTCGCGCCTATAACAGATTGCATGAAAAAAGGACCGTTCCAATGGACCGATAAAGCTGACAAGAGCTTTCACGAGATCAAGTATCGTTTGTCTACAACATCGGTCTTAGTGCTTCCTGATTTTGATAAATTATTTGAGGTTGAGTGTGATGCTTCATACGTCGAAATTGGAGGAGTATTATCATAGGAAGGCAGGCCGGTAGCCTTCTACAACGAGAAGCTCAGCGAAGCACGAAAGAAGTGGTCGACTTATGAGCTTGAGTTGTATGCAGTTGTTCAGGTGCTGCGACATTAGTGACATTATCTGATTCAAAGAGAGTTTGTTCTGTACACTGACCATCAAGCATTAAAGTTTATTAATAGTCAGACTAACGTGAATCGTGTGCATGCTAGATGAGTTACGTTTTTATAAGAATTTACGTTTGTTCTGAAGTACAAGTCAGGATAGCAGAACAAGGTGGCTGATGCACTTAGCCGTCGTGCATCATTACTTGTTACGATGAGCAACGAGGTGGTCGGCTTCGACTGTCTCAAGGAGCTGTATGCTGAGGATGAGGATTTCAAGGATTCTTGAATAAAGTGCCAAGAAGGTCACCCCAGTGACCTTCATATACAGAACGGTTTTCTCTTTAAAGGGAATCGATTGTGCATCCCCCAAAGTTCTTTAAGGGAGTAGATTATTCAGGAGCTACATGGAGGTGGCCTCGATGGACACCTTGGAGGAGACAAGACGCGAGCTCTTGTGGAAGAGCGGTATTACTGACCGCAATTAGTACGTGATGTGGGAAGAGCCGTACAATGTTGTCATATTTGTCAGACTTTCAAGGGACAATCTCAGAATATAGGCCTCTTTACCCCGTTACCTGTGCCTGGCGGCCCTTGAGAGGATTTATCAATGGACTTCGTGCTTGGTCTTCCACGAACACAACGTGGCATGGATTCGGTGTTCGTAGTGGTCGATCGTTTCTCCAAGATGGCGCACTTTATCCCATGCAAGAAGACACTCGATGCAACACATGTGACGAATCTATTCTTCAGGGAGGTTGTACGGCTACACGGGGTCCCTAAGACCATTACTTCTGATCATGACACGAAGTTCATTAGCCACTTTTGGCTTACTTTGTGGACTTGATTCGAGACACGACTTCAATTCAGCAGTGCTTACCACCCACAGACTGATGGGTAGACCGAAGTTGTGAATCGCACATTGGAAAACCTCCTTCGCAGTATTGCAGGAGAAAAATCGAAGCAGTGGGACTTGACCTTGTCTCAAGTAGAGTTTGCATTCAATAACATGGTGAACCGCTCGACAGAGAAATCGCCGTTCCAGATTATCTACGGACGAGTGCCTCGCCACACACTTGACTTGATCCCTTTGCCCAATCACCCAGGCACGAGCGTTGCAGCAGAACATATGACAGATAAGATCATGGGCATCCATGCAGAAGCGCAGGCCAAGCTACATGCCTCGAACGAGAAGTATAAGGAACAAGCGGACAAGCACTGATGACAAAAGGTGTTCGAGGTGGGCGACCGCGTTATGGTTCATCTTCGTAAAGAGAGATTTCTGACTGGTACGTACAACAAGTTGAAAAATAAGAAGATTGGACAGGTACCGATCATCCGAAAGATCAATGATAACGCTTATGTTGTCGATATTCCAGATGATATGGCGATCTCACAGACTTTCAACGTCGCGGACCTGACTGAGTATCATGAACCAGCACAGGATGAGAACTCGGGGACGAGTTCTTTTCAAGTGGAGGGGATTGATGTAGAGCGGGTCGCGGACAATTTCATGGCCAAGATGGATCAGAAAAGGCACGGTCGACGATATAAGTGATCTGGATCGTTGGACCTTAGATTGGGCGTATCTCACAATCCGGAATGAGTTATCTGACGTAAAATATATGATTTTGGGCTAGAACGAGCTACTTTAGCCAACCAACCCCGCTATGCAGGGTTGCGCAGCCCGAATTTGCGAGAAACCCCCTGATCGACGGTCGTTTTTCCGTTTTAATTTCGTTTTTACTATAAATAGTAAGTTTTAGTTTGCTTATAGCTCTTCATCCGTTGGGCTTTAGGAGTTGTGTCCAACATGAAAAGTGCTTAGGATAATTAGGAGAACGGTTTGGTGAAGCCAAATAGGACACTTACTATTTTTGACCGAAAACCTTGCGCACTAGTAGACATCACACGACCGTCTATAAATAGTAAGTTTACTATTTATAGTAAGTCGCGGATTCTAGGTGTTTTAGTTGTAGTTTGAGTCTGATTTCTTTCCTATTGCTTGGTTCCCTTATTTAAAGGGACGTAGACTCATTTTTATTCATTCATTAATCAATTTCAAATTTTATTAGAATTTATTTCTATTTTCTTGTTTTCTTTCCTCGTGGATTCGAGAAGTCTCTGTGAGGAGTCCAGAGAAGCTCCGTGGATTCGGAGTAGTTATCCTTGAGGAAGACGGTGTTCGACCTCATCACGTTCATCCCTGCGTCGTGGTGTAATGGGACACAATAGACAATTGCCAATCAATTTATGAATTTTCCAAGAAGTCTCTATGGGGAGTTCGAGAAGTTTCGTGGATTCGAAGTAGTTATCCTTGGGAAAGGCAGATCGACCTTGTCATGTTCATCCCTGCGTCACATGTTTTATACAATTCTTGATAAAATAATCATTACACTTTGATAATATTAAGCACTGGGTACCATTGAAATAAATAAATATACGAAACAAACAAAAATTATTTACCATCTTATGGTGAGCTTTCGATGCCCACTACTTGTTGTGTGGTTCACTTGAACTTTTAATTTGCCTCATTTTTTAGCTCATGCCCTAAAATTATTTGTCAAAATGGATGGACGTTATGGATAAAATATACACATTACGGTGGGCCCCATAGATCCCTTGAAAAAATTGTGTCTTTAGCGACCCAATCTGCGATTGCTTGTGACCTCGGCATAGAGATATTCTGGTGCCTGGGGTTATATGAAGCCTATATAGATGTACGTGAAAAATCTACTCCGTCCATCTGACTTGCAAGTCCACAATAGGACATGAGTTTAAAATTTAGGCAAATTCAAAACTCGTGTGAGCCATAACACATGAAACAGTAGGGATTGAATGCTTGGGGTGACAAAAGTTTTGTATTAATACGCTATTTGATATATATTATTTTTGGGTTCATATCCTATAATGATTTGGAAAAAAATGGATGGAAGGTATGGATCTAAGAAATACATTAGTGTGGGCTCATATAAATTTCACACTTCAAGAAATTTCGTTGCTTGTTGTGTGGTGCAGGGGATTGGATTAGGCGAGACCTCGGCCTCACCCAAGATAGTGCGATCCGTATCGTGGGGCTCACCTTGATGTGTGTATTATGTATCTACTTTGTCTATCTATTTTTTTTTTTTCAATTCATTTTATAGCATGATACCAAAAATTAAGAAGATTCAATTACCAGGTGGATCGTACTCTAGAAAACAGTGGTGATTGAACACCTTACCATTAAAAAATTCTTAGGGCATACATTAATGTTTTGGTAGTTTTTATTTGCCATCCAATTTGTTGATAAGTTGATCTTACGAAGATGTTAGATGGCAAATAAACCTTACAATGGACCTAAGGAAGGTTTCAATAGTGGTTGTTCAACCCCCACTGCTTTCTATGGTATGGTCTACTTGAGCTTTGGATGTGCCTTTTTTTTAGGCTCATGCTCTATAATGCTTTGTAAAAATTGATAGATGATGTGGATCAAAAACATAAATCATCGTGGGGCCTAAAGAAGTTCCATACTTTAAAAGTCATGTTGTGTAGCACGTAGGACTTGTGAGAGAGGAGTCCGGCGTGTCTTGTCAGCTCGAGTCATTGGCCATGACGCGTACCAATGAGAAGCCAAGCTACTTTATCCAAAGGGTAATCTCTGGCATTTTTGAAAGTTGACTGGGATATTTTGGTCAAAATTTAACAAAATATTTAAAGAGAAATAATTTGCTACATTTTACTGTAAGTTTTAAGAAAAGTTGTGGTGGTCGAAAAAAATCCTTAAAATTTAAGTGGTTTTTTTTTTTCATTTAAACACCGAACGTCTTTTGGTTACCAAACGGTCTGACTTACTAAAATCACTGAAAATAGCATTTTTCAGTGATAAATTACGTAATTAAGTTTTACCAAACGCACCCTAAGTCAAGACTTTTTTATACTTTATCTTTAGTCGATCTTGAGTGTACATTTCTTAGCCTCCGAGTTTCCATTTCTTCTTCTATTAGTCAGATGGTTAGAATCACTTGAACAGTGTAACTTTTGTATTGTTTGCCGGTGATGGTATGAAGAAAATGGGCAGTTTGGATCAATGTTTGGTGGCCACATGCATCATTTAAAAGCTGATAGGATGTTGCAAGGGCCCCATAGGTCAGGACACAATCGTTTGGAAATTTTAAATATTTTTATTACTATTATGAGTAGTTTTATTTAAATATTGAATATCAAAGTTTGAATTTCCTGTTATGAGAACACACAACTTCCCCGATCGATTCCAAATTTGTACGTGGGACCTAATGTTGACAAATCACATATGCCATCGAATGTGACCAGTAGCATATGCTGTACACTGTTGGGGATTGTACTGTAGAATCACACAAGATGGATTTAAGATAACACTGTAAGAGCACCAAACAAACACAAGAGAACACAAAGATTTAATGTGGAAAATCCTTTTGAAAAAAAATCACGACACAAAGCGACGTAAATTCCACTATGAAAGCACAAATTACCTGGCTTGAGCAATCCTCAAACCTCACCTTTTCTCCACTGTTTGAAACCTTAGAACCATTTTAGAAACTTTAGAATGCCTTATAATGCCTCCTAGTCCCGTATACATCCCTTTATACAGGTTTAGAAAGAAACCAAAATGGAATAGGAAGCAAAATCCGTAAAATCTGTGTTTCCATAGAAAATCTGTGTAAACCTTCGATGACATCGAGCAACCTTCGATGTCATCGAAGAATGACAAAAACAGTCTAGTGACCAGGGCTAAAAAACCCGAAAATACTCGATGACATCGAGTGACTTTGATGTTATTGATCTGGCTTCGATGACATCGAAGCTTGCTTGATGTCATTAAGCCTAGTCTGTCAGATTGAAGGCATCTGACACCAACAATCTCCATTATGTCTTTAATATTCAAATATGTAGCTTCTTTTTCTCTTCTCTTATCTCTGCCTCGCATCATAGCTTCATCAACGCTTCTCGTGCACATTCCGTTTTTCTTTTACGTTGTCGCCAAGCCTAGAGAAGTTGCACAAAACTTGAACTTTTCCGTAGGAACGACCTTGGTGAGCATGTCTGATGGATTCATGCTGGTGTGAATCTTCTCAAGAGTTATACCTCCTTCGAGAACTTATCGGATAAAGTGGTGACAAACATCAATGTGTTTAGTACGAGAGTGATAAACATAATTTTTAGCCGAATTGATAGCGCTCTTGCTATCACAATTTACCGGCACGACCTCTTGCTGAAGTCTTAATTGATTTATCATGCTTCTTAACTAGACACCTTTCTT
Organism: Magnolia kwangsiensis; assembly: GCA_037074715.1. Taxonomy (NCBI): domain Eukaryota; kingdom Viridiplantae; phylum Streptophyta; class Magnoliopsida; order Magnoliales; family Magnoliaceae; genus Magnolia; species Magnolia kwangsiensis. The sequence goes on from CM073586.1 coordinate 15,130,192, forward strand.
AAACGCTTCCGTCACTACCTTATACTTTGCTTCTGTTGTGGAAAGAGCCACCACAGATTGAAGTTTTAACATCTAATTAATTGCTCTATCTGTTAGTACAAACGAGTATCTTGAAGTTGACTTCTGGAATCCATACTGCTTGCATAGTCTGAATCCACATACCATACTAACTTTGCCCATGTCTTCTCAAAAGTTAGGATGTAGTCTTTCGTACCTCGAACGTATTGAAGTAGCCATTTCACTGCTTCCAAATGTTGCTTGCCAAGTTTTGACATGCATTTGCTCACAACATCGATTGCCTGTGAAATATCTGGTCTCGTAAAGACCATGATATACATTAAACTCCCAATCGCATTCGAATAAGGTACACGAAACATAACATGCTTTTCCTCATTCGATTTAGGACATTGTTATGAGTAAAGCTTGAAGTGAGCCGCGTGGGGAACGCTCACTAGCTTTGCCTATTCCATCCCATGCTTAATCAATACCTTTTCAAGGTATTCTGCCTATGATAACCAAAGCCTACTCCTCTTCCTGTCTCTATGAATATCTATGCCGAGAATTCTTTTTGTAGCCCTCAAATCTTTCATCCCCAATGTCCCTGATAAATGAGTCTTTAATATGTTGATTTCAGACATATCATGACAGGTGATCAACATATCATTAACATACAATACTAAGATGATAAATTTGACATCATTCAGTGTCTTGTAATAGCCACAGTGATCGTATTCACTCTGAGTAAATTTATGACTTAATAAGAAAGAATCAAATTTTTTTACCACTGCCTAGGAGACTCTTTCAAGCTGTACAATGACCTCATTAACATGCAAACCTTTTTCTCTATCCCTTTAATTTTGTAGCCATCTGGTCGCTTCATGTAGATCTGCTCTTCTAACTCCTTGTGAAAGAACACAGTCTTGACAGCCATCTGTTCCAGCTCGAGTTTGTATTGGGCAACCGGCGCCAACACGAATTTGATAGATACTTGCTTAACAACAGATACGAATATCTCTGTGAAGTTAATTTCCTTGTCTCTAAGCATAACCCTTTGCTACTAACCTTGCTTTGTATATATCCTATTTCCTTTTGAATAACTACTTGCATCCAATTGCTTTTCGGCCCACTGGAAGCTCTTCCAGCTCCCATGTGTGGTTTTTGTACAACGAGTCCATCTCATCGTCCACAGTTCTCTTCCACTTTTCTACATCAGGCTTATTAAGGGCCTCTTGAATAGTGACGGGTCCCCCTCATCCAAAATGATGACATATGTAATATTAGAGTCGTCCTTATATCTTGCTAGTAACCCGTGATCATGTGGTAAGTTTCTTCTCACAGGTAACTACCACACTTGATCCTGTACCTTTGTCTCCACATGTCTTTGCTTGAGTATCGTCTGTGTCAATCTGGACGTCTATGATCAACCTTTCTGGTTCTTCTTGCTCCTCTTGATTATTCTTGTGGAATAAGGAGCTTTCATCGAATCTGACGTCACAGCTAATGATGACCTTGTGTGTGACTTTGTTGAATAACTTGTAACTTTTCACACCAACACCATAACCAACAAAAACATACTTTTTGGCTCTATGGTCTAGCTTATTTCTCTCAACTGATGGTACATGAGAGTAAGCATCACAACTAAATATGCACAAATCTGAGTAGTCCATCTTATGACCACTTCATACTTCCTTTGAGATTTTACATTCAATTGTTGTATAAGGAAACCGGTTCACCAAGTAGTAAGCCGTGTTACCGGCCTCAGTCCATAAGTCCTTGTCAAACCCAACATTATTCAACATGCATCAGGCCCTCTCTAAGAGAGTCCGATTCATCCTCTTAGCCACACCATTTTGTTCAAGTGTGTGACGCACTGTGTTATGCCTAATGATCCCTTTATCTTTATAATATTCATTAAATTTAGTGGAAGTGAATTCTCCATCATTGTTGTCCTTAAAACTTTTATTTTTCACCCTATCTGTTTTTCCACCATTGCCTTCCATTGTTTAAATATAGTGAAAACTTCAAATTTACGTTTCATGAAGTAAACCAAAACTTTCTTGGAGTAGTCATCAATGAATGAAGCAAACTATGACGACCCTCGAACGGAAACCTCTGACGATTAGCCCCATACGTTAGAGTGCACATAATCAAACACTTCCTTACATGTTTTTTAGTTTTAAAAGATAATCTAAATTTTTTACCATATATACAATGCTCACATATATTTAAATCAGAATTTTTAAAAGCTGGAATCAAACAACAATTAGATAGTACCTTTATGCCTCGCTCACTCATGTGACCTAAATGAGCATGCCATATACGTAGAGACGTGAAATCTGCAATAGCTGCTGCTGCTCCACCTGTCGAAGTATTCTCGATCAACCTCTAAAGGTTTTCATACATTTGTGCTTTCATAACCACGAATGCCCCCTTTGAAACTTTATGGACACTATTAATACCAGTGAACTTGCAGCATATAGCCTTGAGTGCATTGAGAGAAATCAGGCTTTTCTTCATATCAAGAATGTGCTTGACATTAATTAGGGTATGCTCCATCCCATTAAACATCTTGATGCTCAGTATACCAATAGCCACAACATTATAGGCATTGTCATTGCCCATAAAGACCTGTCCACCATCGCATTCCTAGTAACTGGCGAACCAACTCCGTTGAGGAGTCATGTGATATGATGTTCCCATGTTAAGGATCCATTCATCTTTATGATTGTCATTTAAGTGACCAATCATGGACATGGATAGAACATCACCACCACTTGTCTCTTCATCAGATGTGACAACATTGGCCTCCTTAGAAGAAGCCTCTGAGTTTTCTTTCTTTGCTTTAGGATTGCTATAATCATTTTTCATGTGTCCAGTCATCCCATAGTTAGGGGTGTACATGAACCGAGCTAGCTTGACTCGACTTGAAAAAGCTCGATTTGAAGCTGAGTTCGAGTCGAGTCGAGCTGATTTCTTGAGCTTAAAAATGAGTTCGAGCCGAGTTCGAGTAGGCCCCAGATCGACTCGACTCGGATCGAATCCAGCTTGAATCGAACTCGGATCAAACTAGTTTGGTGACTCAGTTACTTTGCCATTAATGTTGCTCACCAACTGTTTGATAAAATGACTCAATGAAATGTGGCTGGTGGCAAGAATGTTTGGCAAGCTGGTGGCAAGGAAGGTTTGGTCAGTGGCAAGGAAGGTACGTACATGAAATAAATACCCTTTTTCTCTCTCTCTCTTTTTTTTTTTTTTCTTTTTATGTTATTTAGAAGGTGTTTGAGAAAATGCTTGTAAAACCCTTGCCTCTGTTTGTAAAACAGTGAGATTTTGAATATGCAGTTAAGGTGTTTGTGGAAATGCCTCAATGGCGAAGTCGGCTTGATCTTGGCTTCAACTTAACCGGAGTTGGCCTGAGCTACTGACCAAACAGAGCTGAGCTGGCCAATCAGGCTCGAGGATCGAGCCAAACCAAGTTTGAGCTGAGGTCAGCCACTGTTCGAGCCGAGTCGAGCTAAGGCCAATTCAACTTGGTTCGACTCGATGTACACCCCTACCCACAATTCCAACACTTTAATTTTTCTTTGTCCTTGCCCTTGGATTTGGATATAAGTATTGAAGATCCTATACCTTGCTCAGTATTTCTTCCCCTCGTAAGAAGTGCATCAGAAGATGTCCCCATGCCGTCATTTAACTTTCTCATGGCCTTCCCTTGAAGGGCTGAGATAACGGTGTTGACACTCGGGGTTTTATTTACGGTGCACATTGTGTCCTTGAATGATTTATACGATGCCGGAAGAGAATTCAACAACGTACGTTCTTGTTCCTCATCTTTGATAACTTCCTCCACATCCAGCAGTTTGTAAATCAATTTGTTAAAGTTACTGATGTGGGCCTCTAGATCTCTACCCTATGCCATCTTGAAGTTATACCACTGTAGCTCTATGTGTAGGCGATTTTCAAAGGATTTTTTTGCATAAATATCCTCTAACTTTGCTCATAAACTAGCCGCAGTTTTCTCCCTCAAAATATTATAGAGAACCTCACCGTGAGATATAAACGGATGGAGGCTAAATCATTACTATCAAGAGTATCCCATTCTTCATCTTTCATAGTCGATTTTTTCTCCTCAAGAGCCTTAGCTTCGCCTTTCTTGGTTAATAGACTAATCATCTTAATCTTCCATAACTTAAAATTATTTTTTCCTGAGTACTTCTCAAAATCAAACTTGGCGTTTTCCATTGATGCTAATCCTGCAAATCCAGATCTGTGCTCCAACGATAGCTCTGATACCACTTATTGAGGATCGTGCTGCGGAATCACACAGAGATGGATCTAGGATAGCAATCCAAGATCACCAAGTAAACACAAAGATTTAACGTGGAAAACCCTTTCGGGAAAAAATCACGACATAAAGCGATAGAAATTCCACTATGAAAGCACATATTACAAATTTAGAGGACTTACTCGGCTTGAGCTATCCTCAAACCTCACATTTTCTCTACCCCTTGAAACCCTAGAACCCTTTTAGAAATTTTAAAATGACTTAGAATACCTCCCAGTCCCGTATACATCCTTTTCTATAAGTTTAGAAAGAAACTAAAATGGAATAGGAAGCAAAATCCATAGAATCTGTGTTTCCGCAGATAATCTGCGTAAACCTTCAATGACATAGAACAACCTTCGATGTCATCAAAGAATGACAAAAATAGTCCAATGACTGGGGATAAAAAAATCTGAAAATACTCGATGGCATTAAGTAGCTTCGATGTCATCGAACTAGCTTCGATGACATCAAAGCTTGCTTGATGTCATCGAGCCCAGTTTGTCAGATTGAAGGCATCTGACACCAACATACACAGATGTAATCATATGCATATGTGATCACATATTGCTCTGGCCTCCTTTTTTTTTTCCCAAAAAAATTAAAAAAATGTAAAACATCTAAAAAAATAAGGTAAAAATATGTCTAATTATTACAAGTGATTGGCTTCGATTCTTTTTCGTATTTTGAATGTTTGAGATTATTAGACTATCTATAAGTTAAGTTACATTAAGGCTTAAAAGAAAATTAATTATTAAAAACTTTGAACATAGAAATTTTATTGATAAATAATAATTTAATAACTTTGACAACTTACAAGATATTACTTAATTCATAAATACAACTTAAAAATTATAAGAAAAAAGTATAACTTATAAAGTATGCCATTGCATACTCGCACATGCGATCGCATATTTATTACACAAAAAAAGTATGCTATTGCATACTCTTCTAGATGGCAGATGCCATTAATCCTTCTAAAAATTGATAGAAGTGTTGATAGATGTCTTAAATCTTTAATTCATCAATCTGTTAATGACATGTTCGATGCCATCGAGCAGACTTCGATGCCATCGAAGTCGGCTTGATGTTATCAAGATTTTTTTGAATATATCGATTTGGTTGCTGGACACTTTTGGTGCCCTTTTTGATGCCATCGATTAAAGACCATTCGATGTCATCTAAGGTTGTTCGATGCCATCGAAGGCCTGGTCGATGTCATCTCTAATATTCGGATTTTCATGTTTGGTCGCTAGAACGTTTTGGTATTTTAGTGTGTTCGATGTCATCGAATGATTCTACGCAGATTTTTGCAGATTTGTGAATTGCGGGATTTTTTTTCCAATTTTTATTAGGATTCTCCTAGAGGCTATATATTTGGGTGTAATCGGGATCGGAAGGTATCTAATGCTTTATAAATCGTTCCTAAGGTTTCAATGGTTTGTAAAGGGAGATTCGAGGTTTGTTCGTATCAGGTATTCTCTCTATCTCTTGTAATTTCTGCTTTCATAGTACTTTCTGTCGCTTTGTTCTGTGGTTTTTTATGGAAAGGGTTTTTCCACGTTAAATTTGGAGTGTTTACATTGTGTTTTCTTGTGTGATTGGATTACTTCACTTGATTCATCTCTGTGTGCTTCTGTGGTCCCCCAACAAGTGGTATTAGAGACGGGTTAGGGCGCATGCTTGAATTTGAAAGTAAGTAACAATGAATGTTAATCCTAAGTTTGATGTTAAGAAATACTTCGAGAAAAAATAACTTTGAATTATGGAAGGTCAAGAAGTTCAGCAAGGGTTGGATGAGGTCCTTGAGAAGCGACCTGAGTCTATGGATGATGATAAATAGATGAAACTTGGTAAGAAAGCAAAATCCTTAATCCAATTGTGTTTAACGGATGAGGTTCTTTATAATGTCATGAGGGAGAAAACCACAGCGGAATTGTGGGCAAAGTTAGAAGATGTCTATGTGAATAAGTCCCTTGAAAATCGCCTACACTTAAAGCTGCAGTTGTTTAACTTCAAGATGGTAGAGGGTGGAGATGTCGAGACTCACATTAGTAATTTTAACAAGATGATTTGCAAATTACTGGACATGGAGGAAGTGGTCGAAGATGAAGATCAGACATATATTTTGCTAAATTCACTCTCGACATCATATGAGTCTTTTAAAGACTCATTGTGCACTGGTAACATGTCCTTTAGTGTAGACACTGTTATCTTAATCCTTCGGGGAAATGCCATGAGAAAGAGAAACTGTGGCATGGGGGCCTCTGCCGATGCATTGTTTATGAGGGGTCAAAATTCTGAGCGAGACACATAATCTTGTCGATCGAGATCCAAATCCAAGGTCAAGGACAATAGTTCATATTCATTGACAACTACTCTCGAAAAGTTTGGATTTATTTCATAAAATATAAGTTTGAGGTTTTCACCAAATTCAAACAATGGATGACTGTAAGTGCTATTGGAAATCCAACACCCGAATTTGTCAAATTTTGTTGTGCTAAACCATTAAGAATCTGTATTATGTTTTGATAAGTTGGAAAGATCATCTTCATGCATTTTAAGTTATCCACGTCATCATCAAACTTTTCTACATATTCAAGTTGAAGAAAGTTGACAAAGTTCAATACTACAAGCTCAAGTATAAGAACAGAAGTTCGAAGCTCAAGCAAAAGTTCAAGATCACTACCTTAAGTCTAACTCAAGTTCAAGACTTCAAGGACAAGCTTCATGTACTTCAAGTAATTAAAATCGATCGATGTTTTGATGTTTCAAATTCACAAACACGGTATGTATGACCTTAGATTGACCATATGATAGGTTATATTAATTGCATATTGAATTTAGGTCAATGTGTAAGTTTATAAGCTATTCTTCAACTAGTCTTAGCCTTTGTTTGACTAGTCCAAGGTTTGTTGAGAATTTTCAGGAATTTTTGGTTATGGCTCGACCAGTCGTGGACATTGCTCTGCCAGTCGAGTGAATAGTCTTGACCAGTCATGCAGTGCTCAGCTCAAAGTCTAGCAAGCTTTTTTGGTCCCACTCGACTAGTCGAGCAGGCCAATCCAGCAGTCGAGCAAGCTACTCGACCAGTCGAGTAATGGATTTATCTTATCGCGCCAGAAATTTTGAAAATTGGTGGGTGCTTCGATCAGTTGAACCGACCTTTAAACCAGTCGAGGGAACAGTGTTTTAACATATAAATAGAGGACGAATCTCAGAGTATTTCATTCATTCCAAGCCTAATCAAGCCATCACTCTGAGAGATAAGTTCTTGCATATTGCGAAGCTATAACTTATTCATTTTAGATTCTATTGATAGCTTTTTGTATTTGATTTTGTGATCTCTATTCAACTTTATTGTATTAAAAAAGAAAATTGTGATTTACCCTTTTGAGATCAAAATTAAATCAAGTTAGCCCCAAGTTGATTTAATTTAAAAAATATTTAGACCTAGAACTCTTTCATTTGTGAGATTGGACATTGAATATCTACGTCTACATCGAATTGGTTCTACCAAGCTACATCGTAATCTTCAGATAAGTATTTAATTTTCTACATTTTTGGTTTGTGAGATTTAGTTACGAAAAACTCATTGTTGGGTTTTTGTGATTGTGTAAGCCCATTTGAAAGACAATTGTGAAGGTTTTAAGGTGAACCTTGAAAAACCTTATTTCATAGTGAAAGCCAATATCTCGTGAGTGTGGATATTGGGAGTAGAGTAGTTGTGTGTTTGTTTGCTAACAATTGGTATACACACAAACAAACCACTACAATTTCTGGAGTTGTGGTGGATGATTGGATTTGTTTGTGTGGTGAATGGTGTAATTTACTTTATGCACTTGTGGTGAATGTTGTAATAACTTAGTTTATTTCCTTTGCCTCTTTATTGGTTTGAGTTTTTGATCCTTACAAATGTTCTAGTAAGGTTGTCATGCCATAAGCCTTTGATTTTTGGTGTTAGGTTGTCCTTAAAACTCAGTTTGTATCAATCTCTCAAGACTAGTGCATTTGAGGTTGCTATTTACTTGTGCTATTTTATTATTTAATTGTGCTATCTTTGTATTCCATATTTAATTTTTATTTGGCATAGTCTTATTCATCCCCCCTTTAGGACTTAAAGCTCGGCCTTTACAAGTGGTATTAGATCTTAATAGCTCATTTATTTGGATTCATTTCCTGAGCTAACCGATCTCAAGCTTATAATATGTCAAATTTTGATAGCCTCTCTATTACTAGGCCTCCACCTTTTGATGACTCCAATTATGCGTATTGGAATTCCAGGATGAGGATCTTTTTGAGGTCCATCGATGAGAGCGTGTGGCAAGCCACCGTGACTAAATGAAACCCACCCACGTCTGAAGTTTTAGGCACTGATGGAACTAAATCTGTTAAAGTTACACCTTATTATTCATGGACCACTCTTCAAAAAAATGAGAGTAGTGCCAATGCCAAAGCTTTATATGTAATCACTCGCGCACCATCACCAGATGAATTCAAAAGAATTATATCTTGTGATACTGCAAAGTAAGCCTGTGATATCTTAGAAATGACACACAAGGGTATGACTATTGTCAAGAAATCTAAACTTCAAATCATCACCATTAGGTTTGAGGAAATACGTATAGAAGAAAGTCAAACTTTCATGGACTTCTGTACTAAATTGAATGACATAGTCAACTCATTGTAGGGTCTTGGAGATAACATCCCAGAAAGTAAAGTTTGTGTAAAGATACTACGCTCATTGCCTGAAAGGTTCTATTCTAAGGTCACTGCCATTCAGGAACTTCGTGATGTGGATAGTATGAGGGTTGAAGAGCTTGTTGGTTCTTTACAAACTTACGAGTTAAGTTTCAAGGCTCTTAAAGGTAAGTCTATAACCCTCAAGTCATCTAAATGTATTTCTCAAAATAATTTTAGTAATTCTGATTGTAAAAATTCAGAGGATGATATGACACTATTAGCCAAGAAGTTTTATAAAATTTTCAAAAGAAAAAATAGAGTTGATTTTTAAGAACCCTCTGAGAAGAAAAAGGGTAGATCTAAAAATTGAAAATCACTTAAAGATAGCCAATGTTTCAACTACCATGAATACGGGCATTTGAAAAATAAGTGTCCAAAAAGGGATAAGACAAAGAGAAAAGGCATGTTGGCCACATGGAATGAATCGTTTTGATCTGAAGCTTCTTCTAAGTCAGATGATTTTGAACCCAAATCTTCTAATGAGGTCAATGCCTTAATGACTCTAGCCAGAGTCACTTCCTCAGAGAGTTGTGATTCAACTTATGATGAAAATCTGAGGAGTGACCTTGAAAACGATAAAGATCTACAAGATGTCTATAATGCCTTACACAGGGAAAGTTGTAAGATAGCTATAAAATTTAAACTTCAGAAAGAAAATTTTTTAAAGTTAAAAGAAGATTTTGAAAACCTAGTTTTAGAAAAATCGCATCTTTCTGATTGTTTTGAAAAGACTAAATGTGATTTAGATTTCAAAATGTCCCAAGTTGAAAATCTAAAATCAGAAATGAAAAACTAAAACTAGAAGTCTCTTCTCTCTTGAGTTTGAAGGATACTTGGAGGTATGCCTAGGGTGATCCTAAACTAGAAAAATTGCTAACTGGATCAAGAAAATGTGGAGATAGATCTGGTCTGGGCTATGATAAGAATACACCTTTAAAGTGTAAGTCTACTCCTATTTCCACAAGCAAATAAATGCGTTCGATTTGGAAAATTATTCAATGATAACAAAGAATTCGATGAGAGAATAATGATCACAAGATATCTTATTCTGAGTTCATTTATATCATCAGATTCCCTTGATTTTGAAAATAGAGTACAATTAATGCAACGCAATGAATGAAAGATAAGACAGTATGATGACGATTTTAGTAGCATTTCGACACTTTTGATGTTCATCGCTAAGGCGGAAAGGTTGTGCGGGCTTGAAACCCTTGATCTGACCATGTGATAGGTTCTGATCATCCTTTTGTTCATCTTTCCAGTCTTACAGACAGATTCTTCTTTCTTCTAGAATTCTCTTTTGTACTTCACATTTTCTTTATTTTCCTTGAAATGTGGAGCGCACTTCCCTTGAAATGTGGAGTGTACTTCCTGCGTTAGGACATGCTTCCATGGAGCAACCCTTGCTTTAGGACAAGTCCCCATGATGATGGTGCAAGAGGCTTTCTTCAAGACATGTTTCCGTAGAGAATGGTGTTTGGACATGTTCCCTCTTCAAATGGCACAAAGGCCATGTCTTAAGGACACAAATCCATGCAAAGTGGCGCAAGAGCCAAGCTTTAAGACATGGTTCCTCACCAAGTGGCGCATGGAGGAAGGCTTTAGGACAATAAAAGCCATTCTTTAGGACAAGTTCCATAACAAGTCGCGAATGGAGGATTTCTCCCCAGGAGAGGTTGCACGAGCTCGCGTGAAGGGTTTCTTTGTGGAAGTGGTTGCGCGGGTTCGCGCAAAGGCTTCTTTGCAGGAATGGTTTGCATGCATTTGCGCAAAGGACTTTCTTCCAGATAGACTTCCACACTAAGTGGGGTAGGAAGGCTCTTCTCCAGGAGCCTTTGCGCGGATAGGCGCAAGGAGGCTTTTCTCCAGGGGTGTTTGCGCGGATAGGCACAAGGAGGCTTTTCTCCAAAGTGGTTTGTGCGGATAAGCATAAGAGGCTTTTTCTCTAAAGTGGTTTTTGCGGATAGGTGCAAGGCCCTCTCCAGTTACGCGGGTTTGCGCAAACCTCTTCCATTGCGCGGATAACGCAAAGCCTTCCTTTTGATTGCGCAGAGTCGCGCAACACCTTTTCCATTGTGCGGGTTCGCACAAACCCTCTACCTCTTTCTCTTGTCTTCCTTCCTTCTTGTCCCCCTTCCTTCTTGTCTTCCAATCAATAATAACCCCTCAAATGTGGCATGGGGAGGGGTATTTATAGGCATCCATCTCTTACATAGTGGTGATCACCACCACTTCTTTCTTCATACAACTTCTACCCTCCTTCCTTACATAGTAGTGTTCAACCATTTTTCCTTAAATAGTGGTGTACAATCATTTCTTCATTAAAATGACACCTATGTACCCCTTTTTACCTAAATACTCTCTTCACTTCCTTTTAGTAAAATACATAGTGGTGTTCAACCATTTTTCCTTAAATAGTGGTATACAATCACTTCTTCATTAAAATGACACCCATGCACCTCTTTTAACCAAAATACTCTCTTCACTTCCTTTTAGTAAAATACCCTCACTCACTTCTTTTTACTAAAATACCCCCAGTCACTACTTTTTTACTAAAATACCCCTAGTCATTATTTTTTACCAAAATATCCCCATTCACTGATTTTTACCAAAATACTCCCGGTCACTGATTTTTACCAAAATAAGGAGTGCACAACCCTGAGAAGGATTTGTACCATAGAATTCTCTGACCAATGCAATGGACATGCAATAAAATATTTTTTGAGCCTCAACAGATGCCCCCTCGATCCTTCTTTGATTAATTCCTGAAATCAAATGGAGGATCGATCTTCCTCAAATCGAAGAACTGAATGAACTGCAAATGAAGGATGACTAGATGATCATCTTTGCATGGAAGACTGAATGATCATACTTGACCAGAAGATCGAATGATCGTGTTCGATCGGAAGACTGGAATATTCGCGCTCAAACGGAAGAATGGAATGATCGTGCTCGAACGGAAGATTTGAATGATTGCACTTGAATGGAAGACTTGAATGCCCCTACCAGCAACGTCGAGTGGATGCTTCACTAGAGAGGATAAAATTCTTTTTTCATCGAAACTTGCCATGTAACAGTTGTGGCGACTTCATTTTTGAGTAACTTGACCAGAGAACTATCTTTCAACACCGCTGCTGCTGCAATGGTCTCTTTAATCAACTCCAGTGACTCTTTCCTTTAGCTCTATGTCTAGGAGTTGTTCTTTAATACTGCTCCTACTGCAACAACTTTTTCGATTATCTCATTTATTCATGATCTACATAAGCCAAGCTTTCGAATGATAGTCTTTTCTGCCAAATTAATCGGAATTAGTATCTCAATACATTATAATTTTAGCTTCATGGAGCATTGATAATTTTTTGAAATATATTAAAAACTTCTCTTCTTTTTAGGCTGATTGTGATATTCGTAATATGATAATGATTTAATAATTAATTTCATCTTTATGCTTATCATCATTTTTCGCATTACATTTTTTGCTCATTATATTGTGCTTTTAGAGATGTCATCTTCAGCTCCAAAGGTTCAACCGCTGAGTCTCTTTGCTGAGTCTTTTCTAGCTTGTGCTCCTCAGCATAGACTTTTCCTTAGATCTTTGCTGATTCTGAAAAATAAATAAGATTTCTTTCAGTTTTCATTAATAACTCTTCGAAGGCCATAGAAGTTACTGATGATGATTCCGTTTTTTCCTTGTCTCCATTAGATCTGGTACTTGGAGACTTGCGATATCATTACTAGGATAGCGAGAAGTTACAGATCTTTGTTGCTCCTTTAACGAATCGAAAGAATATATCTAAATCTTTAAATTATCCGGGAGAGAATGATGATTCTTCACTAGTTTATTCTCTGCCGCCTTTGAGAATCTTGTGCGATAATATTTCTTTATCATTAAGAATACAAGAGACAAAACGACCTCACGGCTCTTGTCAATATATTTGAAGATTTGAACTTTTGAGTAGATAATTGCCAATATCTTGATGGCATTTGCTGTTGTTGTAATTTGAACCTGATTCAAGATAAATCCATTTTTGCATATTATTTACTCAATATTTAAAATTTTCATTAGGCAATTGCATATTTGAGCATATCTAAAGTGAAATATATAACTGCAGCATTTTGAATGTTACACATAGTTTATGCTTTTTAAGCAGTAGAGCTAGTGTTGACTGACTATACTCTGACTGGACAAGACTGAACTTGTCCTGACCAAACTGGACTAAACTGGACACGACTTGACTGGACAAGACTCGGACTCAAAGAGCAATTATAGTTTATCGCCAATTTCGGGCTCTTTAAGTCATTAAAGTTTTGTATATAGATCTATTTAAGCGTTCATTGTTGTCATATATAGACAATGATGATAGGTCTTATGCATAATTGGCCGTATAGGGCTTGACTAGGTTGTCTTGAATGATAAACCACTATCATTGATGTGATAGTTGATCATACAAGCTTTGCTGAAGATAACATATTGATAATTGAGGATAACTGGTCAATGATTGATATATTGCCCCTACCGCTGTTGATGATATTATAAAATTTGGTCTAAATAAAGCTTTAGCTTGGTAATAATATCAATTCCGATAAACTTCGATAATGGAATAATCTTCACGTCAGCGATATGGCGATGACAATGGTATTTTTGCTAATCTAATCTAGCAACCATTGTCGGTACTCGACAATAATAATATACTTCAACTTGATATGCTTGGGGAATCTGCCTCTTATTAATGTATTACATTAGCATAATGAGACTTGACATTCTGAGACTTTGCATTCTTGAGACTTTGGTTATCTGAAACTTTGGCCTTCTTGGTATTCTGCTTATTTTGCCCCCCTTTGATTTGGAAGTATGTTAATAATTTTCGAAATCAAAACTGTAATTTATCTTCCAAGATAACATATTTTGTATGCTTTTGTCTGCCTCCTTGAATAATTATGCCGTGAATCTTCTGAGTCAAAATGCCGTGAAACTTCTTGGTCAAAACATCATGAATCATCTTGGTATTCAAAGAGGATATATTTTGCTGAACTGGCAGGTATATTGATGAAAATTTGTCCCCATGATAAATGTACTTGTTTTTCTTTCTTCTTGTCTGTTCTTCTATAAAGCAAATATTTTCAATCGGGACCATATGTCATTACTTTCTCTTTTATTCCATGTCTTCTTTATAACAATTTCTATTATCGTCAATCACCTTCGGTAGAATACCTTTTCTTCTTTGCTTCATTTCCTTTGAATACTTTGGCCGTGACAATTCGATTTTCTCCACAGCTAGCCATCACAAGGAGTATGTCGTCTTCTTCAAATGTATATTTCATGTAGTCCTTGAATTATCCGAACTCTTTCTTTACTTTCTTATTTGTAAAATCGCCGATGTTCTCTTCATTAAAAGATTCAATTTTTTACTTTTGACTATACTTCGTTTTTCTTTTCTTCCATTCGCAATATCTGTTGCTTTTCTCTTCATACTTTGAAATAGCTGAATCATATTAGAGTTGAGCAGCTTCACTTGGACTCTTTTCAAATTGACTTATTTTTTTACTCTGGCAAGTTGTGAACATGACGCCCACAGGGTTCTCTATTGATTGATGAATTCATTGATTGATTCGTGGCGAGCAGTGCCTAATTTAGTTGAACTAACTTCTCATCTGAAGGCTTTCCTTAGGGAGAAATTTCGTTTGTAGTAGTCGATGTTGAAAAATTAGGGATTTCTTCAGTAGCATGCTCATCTGATGAAGACTAATTAAAATTTGTTGGCAAGTTTTGTTGGGGGCCTTGAACAAAACCTTAGGATCTAGCCGCCCGAACAAATCAGAATTATGGGATAATAATAGCAATGAAATAAATCAAAGCAACAATCACACATCACACAAGAGATTTTTATGTGGAAAACCCTCAAAGAGGTAAAAACCAAGGGACCTCGTCCAGATCAACAATCCACTATGAAAGTAGAACGTTACAACCTTCTTCACTCTCGCAGGAGTGGATAAACAATAAGAGAATAAAAAGAAAATTGAGAGATCTCACCGATCACGAGGACATAGAAGCGCTGAGACGACGACTCCCTTCCACAAGCTTCCTCTCTCTCTTTTTTTTTTCTCTCTCTCACACCCTAAGCCCTTTTAGGAAACCCTCTTGTGCTTCTTCACACAACATAATCCCCTAGAAAATCCTAGGAACCCTTTTAATAGTTTTAGGAAACTCCTTTCCGCATCCCTGTTGCGAAAGGACTCAAATCCGCAATTTCGTACAAAAACTGCGTAACCTAGGACTGGTACTAGAAATTTCAGGACTGGTCCTAGCCGCTTACGACTGGTCGTAGACCGCGGAGAAAATTAGCAACAACTCGCTGGACTTTGAGTCGTGCCAGGGCTCGAACCTATAACCGGTCGAGCGCCTCCCACGACTAGTCGAAGACCACCTACAACGGATCGAGCAGCGCGATGAAACCCTCTAAAATTTCAACCACTGCACCGTCTCTCCTCTGAACTGAGGAGAAAAACTCCACCAAATCTCCTCCTTTTCGACTCAGGAGGAATTCACCTTCTTCAAGCCAGCTCGATTTCTGCAAACCTCAAACTTGTCCTTGAGTAAAGCCTTGGTCATCATGTCTGACCCATTATTGTCCGTGTGGACTTTCTCAAGATGTAACACTTTCTGTTCCAAAGTATCCCTAATCTAGTGATATCGAATCTCTATGTGCTTTGACTTGGAATGCTAACTTGGATTCTTGCTCAAGTGTATAGCACTTTGACTATTGCAATAGAGCACGTGCTCCTCCTGCTTTAGGCTAAGTTCTTGTAGGAACTTCTTCATCCAAAGCATCTCTTTACATGCCTCAGTGACTGCAACGTACTCGGCCTCTGTAGTCGATAATGCTACGACCTTCTGTAGCTTGCTTTGCCAAAAAACCGCTCCCCCTGCAAATGTGAACATGAACCCCGATGTAGACTTCCTGGAGTCTATGTCACCTGCCATATCTGCATCTGTGTAGCCCTTTAACACAGGTTTACCGTCACCATAGCATAGGCTCAACTTGGATGAGCCTCTTAGATACCGCAGTATCCATTTCACCGTTGCCCAATGTTCTATGCCAGGATTGACAAGATATCGACTAACAACACCAACCTCATATGCTATGTCTGGGCGTGTACACACCATATCATACACCAAACTTCCTACAACTGACGCGTAGGGTATCTTCTGCATCTCTTCTACCTCTGCCTTCGTCTTGGGACACTGCCTGTCGCTCAATCTGAAGTGACCATCCAGTAGAGTACTGACCGACTTCGCTGCATTCATATTGAACTGCTCTAGGATTTTCTCAATATACCACTCTTGTGACAGCCAAAGTTTCCTACTGCTTCTGTCACGGGTTATCTCCATTCCTAAGATCTGTTTAGCCGGACCTAAGTCTTTCATCGCAAAAGACTTGCCCAACTCCTGTTTCAGCCTGTCGATCTTCTTGATGTCTTTTCTCATGATGAGCATGTCATCAACGTATAAGAGCAGAACTATGAAATCACCATCTGAGAACTTGCGCGTGAACACACAGTGGTCCGACTCCATTCTGTCATACTCATGCTGTAACATGAACGAATCGAACTTCTTGTACCATTGCCGTGAAGCTTGTTTCAGTCCATACAAGCTCTTCCTCAGCCTACACACCATATGTTCCTTGCCCTTGACTTCGAATCCCTCTGGTTAGTGCATGTAGATCTCTTCTTCCAGGTCACCATGGAAAAAAACAGTTTTAACGTCCAACTGCTCTATCTCCAGATCCATGCTAGCTGCCAACCCAAGCAACACCCTTATGGATGTCATCTTCACCACTGGTGAGAATATCTCCTCGAAGTCTATGCCTTTCCTCTGACCAAACCCTTTCACCACAAGTCTGGCCTTGAACCTCGTCTGTGAATTCTTCTGCTCAACCTTCTTTCTGAACACCCACTTGTTGCTCAGATCTTTCTTGCCCTTAGGCAGTTTCACCATGTCGTAGGTGTGGTTCTTATGTAATGATTCCATCTCCTCTTGCATAGCTTTTAACCACTCCTTATGCTCGTCGACTAGGGCCTCAGAATAATTTTCTAGCTCTCCCTCATCGGTTAGCATAATGTACTCATGCGGCGAGTACCTCTTGAACGACTGTCTGTCCCTAGATGACCTCCTCACCTGTGGCTCAACAGGTGGATCAAGTGGAGGCTGCTCCCCCGGTACATCTTCTGTAGGAACTTCCTCATCCTCTGCACCTTGCTGTACTCCCCCGTCATCAGGCACCATGGGAGGAATAACTGGATCCATGTCCTCTAGCTCACCTGAACTAGGTCGGTTCTTCTCTGGCTTACCAATGTCTTCTATATACTGATCTTCAAAGAAAACCACATCTCTGCTCCTGACGAGCTTCCTCTCAGTCGGATCCCACAATCTGTAACTGAACTTTTCATCACCGTACCCTAAGAACACACACTGCCTGATCTTCATATCGAGCTTGGACCTCTCGTCCTTCGATACGTGAATGGATGCCCTGCATCCAAATACCTTGAGATGACCGTACGATGGATCCTGTCCAGTCCACACCTTCTCAGGTACTCCATTCAATGGGGCTGATGGAGACCTGTTTATCAGATACAATGCCGTGTGCATTGCTTCTCCCCAGAACGTCTTGGGCAACTTCACATGGGATATATGCATCTGATTCTCTCAACAATGGTGCGATTCATTCGCTCAGCTACACCATTATGCTGGGGGGTCTTGGGAACTGTTTGTTCATGCCGTATACCCAGGGACTTGCAGTATTCATGAAAGTCGCCGATATATTCACCACCATTATCAGTGCGTATGCACTTCAATGATCTACCTGTCGTTGTCTCGACCATAGCATGAAACAACTTAAACACACCAAAGACCTCGTCCTTGGATTTCAAAGCATAAGCTCAAACCCTCCTAGATGCATCATCTAT
This sequence comes from Magnolia kwangsiensis, assembly GCA_037074715.1. Taxonomy (NCBI): domain Eukaryota; kingdom Viridiplantae; phylum Streptophyta; class Magnoliopsida; order Magnoliales; family Magnoliaceae; genus Magnolia; species Magnolia kwangsiensis. The sequence continues at coordinate 15,148,223 of CM073586.1, forward strand.
AAAAGTAACAAAATACAATGCCCCACCCAAGGTTTTTGTCCTCATAGGACCACAAACATCAGAATAAACCAAATCTAATGCATGCACTTTATTAACATGAGCAGCAGTTTTAATGAATGAAACTCTATGTTGTTTCTCTGATAAACAATCAAGACAGGTTTTGAGAGGTGTACCTGTCATGTCAGGAAGGAGCCGCTTCCTTGCTAGTAGTTGAAGTCCTTTTTCACTCATGTGGCCTAGACGCCTGTGCCACATGTCAATAGCTGAATCTTCCGCTGCGTTCAACCCACCCTTGCACACACTGAGACATGCCTTGTAAAGGGTGCAACACTTCTTTCCTCTGGCTGCGATCAACGAACCCTTGATGAGCTTCCAGCACCCACCAGCAAACCGGCTTTCATAACCATCATCATCCAGCCTTCCCGTCGACATCAAGTTGAGGCGAAGGTCTGGGATATGCCTCACATCCCTGAGAACCAATGTGCATCCCACATCAGTTTTCACACAAATATCACCGACCCCTACGATCTTCAATACGCTAGAATTTCCTATCTTCACGGTTCCATAGTCACCTGACTTGTAGCTTGTGAAGAAATCCCTGCATGGAGTCACATGAAAAGAAGCTCCTGAGTCAATCACCCAGTCGGTGTCCTGACCAGTAGCCGTGAGACAAACATCATGATCTGTGAAAGAATAATAACAACGTCGCCATCTGAAGCGACTACAGTGGAATCAGATTCATCTTCCTTCTCCTTTCCTTTTCCTTTCTTGTCGTTTTTAGCCTTATGACATTCATGCTTATAGTGGCCCTTCTTGCCACAATTTCAGCATTTAATATCTTTTCTGTTACTTGACTTGCCTCTTTATTTATCTCGGGCCTTCCTACCCTTCCTGTTCTTTCCTCTCCCCCGTTCTTGTGTCACAAGTGCCTCTTGCTGAGTAGACCCCTGAGACTTCCTCCTTATCTCTTCATTTAAGAGACAGCTAGTAACCTGTTCCATGGATATCTTTCCATCTGGCGCGGAGTTACTTACAGACACCACCAATGTCTCCCAACTGTCAGGCAACGAATTAAGCAATAGTAAAGCCTGCAATTCATCATCCAGGACCATCTTCATAGATAAGAGTTGGTTCACTATATTGCTGACCTCATTCATCTGCTCGGCCACAGAACCACCATCCTTGAACTTGAGATTCACAAGTTGCTTTATCAGAAAAATCTTATTACCGGCTGTCTTCCTCTCATACAACCCTTGTAGTTTCAGCCATAGGCTAGCGGCTGAGGTTTCCGTAGACACATGGTGGAATACAGAATCATCCAGCCATTGTCTAATAAACCTCACCGCCTTCCGGTCCAACTTCTTCTAATCATCATCAGACATATCCTTGGATTTTGCTGATATGCCTAAAATTAGAGAATATAGATCCTTGTAATAAAACAAGTCCTCCATTTTAGCCTTCCATATGGTCCAGCTAGAACCATTGAGGCTGATCATCCTTGCTGAGTCACTTTCCATAATTCCAAACCGATCCTACCTGTTCAATGAACTTAGCGCTCTGATACCACTTTATTGGGGGCCTTGTACAAAACCTTAGGATCTAGCCGCCCGAACAAACCAGAATTATGGGATAATAATAGCAATGAAATAAATTAAAGCAACAATCACACACCACACAAGAGATTTTTACGTGAAAAACCCTCAAAGAGGTAAAAATCACGGGACCTCGTCCAGATCAATAATCCACTATGAAAGTAGAACGTTACAACCTTCTTCACTCTCGCAGGAGCGGATAAACAATAAGAGAATAAAAAGAAAACTGAGAGATCTCACCGATCATGAGGACGTAGAAGCGCTGAGACGACGGCTCCCTTCCACAAGCTTCCTCTCTCTCTTTTTTTTTTTCCTCTCTCTCACACCCTAAGCCGTTTTAGGAAACCCTCTTGTGCTTTTCTTCACACAACATAATCCCCTAGAAAACCCTAGGAACCCTTTTTATAGTTTTAGAAAACTCCTTTCTGCATCCTTGTTGCGAAAGGACTCAAATCTACAATTTCGGGTAAAAATTGCGTAACCTAGGACTGGTCCTAGCCGCCTACGACTGGTCGTAGACTGCGGAGAAAATTAGCAACAACTCGATGGACTTTGAGTCGTGCTAAGGCTCGAACCTACGACCGGTTGAGCGCCTCCCATGACCAGTCGAAGACCACCTACGATCGGTCGAGCAGTGCGATGAAACCGTCCGAAATTTCAACCATTGCACCGTCTCTCCTCTAAACTGAGGAGGAAAACCCCATCAAGTTTTTCAGTTTTCTGTACACTTCGAATATACTGATATCAAAGGAGAAAGTGAAAACTGCATTGCTGATGCCGTCGAGGAGGATGAACTGTGTGTGAGGTAAAACCGCACGTTGTAACATTTAACATGATCGACCTGTTATCCATACTCGGCAGATCGAACCCTTCATCTTTTGGCTATTACCATCATCTGTCTTTTATCATCTTGTTACGTTATTGGTCAAGTAGAAACTATTCTGAACATTTCCTGACATTGTTTGTCCTTGATCGCAACTGATTTAATCTTATCCGATACTTTCTGGTGGAAATCCGTTGGATGTGAAGTAGACAACCACGTTAATTGGGAGAAAGGCTGTTGCAGTATACCTATTATCCAGAATAAAGTGTTAATTATTTTATTTAAATAAAATTATACTTTATTTTTAGAGATGAAGGGAAGATATTCCCATTAAGAGTCGCCATTTTGGCGTCTATACAGATACCAAAAAGTAATAAATATTCTCTGAATATTTTCTAAGTTATCATTGTAAAATAAGGGTTGTGCACGCCTTATTTTGGTAAAAATTAGTGACTGAGAGTATTTTGGTAAAAATTAGTGAATGGGGGTATTTTGGTAAAAATCAGTGAATTGGGGGGGGGGGGGGGGGGGGGATTTTAGTAAAAATTAGTGAATGGGGGTATTTTGGTAAAAAGCATGAAATTCTCTGACCAATGCAATGGAATATTTTTTGTGCCTCAACACCTCCTAAGTTTGTTAAAAGAGAGTCCTCCAGCTCAAAAGGGAAAAGTCTTAATCAAAGTAGTTTTAAAAATCCTAAAAATTTTCAAGCTACAAAACCTAAAAACAACCATATTAATTTTAGAAATTTGAATTATAACCCCTTAGTTGAGAAAATTATGGATTTACTTGAAGAGCTTCTGAAATCTAACTCTAATAGTAGAATGTATAACAACTACAAGCATAAAAAAAAAAGGGCTGCGAAGTTAAATAGGTAAGGACAAGATTTTCAGGTTAATTAGGTCATTGTACGGGCTAAAACAGTTGCGTAGGCAGTGGTATAAAAAATTTGATAAACATGAAGACTGCATTCCTGCACAGAGAATTGAAAGAGCAGATGTACATCTAGCAACCAAAGGGCTACGAAGTTAAAGAGGTAAGGATAAGGTTTTTAGGTTAATTAGGTCATTGTACAACCTAAAATAGTCGCTTAAGCAGTGGTAGATTTTTTCATGATAAGTTGGAAATTTATTAGGAGTGAATATGATCATTATGTGTATTACAAGATAATGAGTGATGACAACTTCATCATCCTAGTATTGTATGTTGATGATATTTTGATCGCTAGTCATAACATGTCTGAAATCAATGTACTGAAGACTTAATTATCAAGGACATTTGATATGAAAGATCTATGGCCTACAAAGAGGGTTCTCGGCATAAATATTCATAGAGATATGAAGAGTAGGCTTTGGTTATCATAGGAAGAATAACTTGAAAAGGTGTTGATCAAGTATAAGATGGACAAGGCAAAGCCGGTTTACGTTCCCCACGCGGTTCACTTCAAGCTTGTCTTAGAACAATGTCCTAAATCAAAGGAGGAAAAGCATGATATGTTTCATGTGCCTTATTCAAATAATGTGGGTAGTTTAATGTATGTCATGGTGTAACACCATGGTTCTCATTACCCGAGGATGGTCGCTCGAGTATGAAAACCCGAGGGTTACATCATATAGTGAACTAACATACGTCTAATAAGTAGCAAATCTCATAACAATCAAGGAAGATACTACTGTAAAAACTAACAAGTACAAAATGAGGAGAGTTCAATATATGTAAATGAAAGCTAAAAGACATCCCTTAGTAGGGGGTTTTAATTATAATCCTTAAAATATAAGAAAAATATAAATTCTGAAACACGAAAGTAAGTAAATCCTAAGATATCAGTTAAGCTCCAATGGCTTAACTACGTCACCATAAAGGTCCTTCTCGCCGAACTCCTCCTCAGCCGTCCCTGGGGTCCCATCATAGGGGTCTCCATCCGCCATCAAACCTGCATCTATTTGGTGTAACCGAACGATTGGATGAGTGATAACTCAGAGGGAATTTCCCTCAAAGATTCATGCAAATCAAATCATTCCCATGTAGTTTAAGCCAACATATTCAATTCATAGATACAAATATAGTATATGTACATGTGCATGGATATATGAATATATGCTCAAGTCATAGATTTGGGAATGCACATCCAGCTGTCAAGAGAAGAGGTCGCCCATGGTAAATTGACTACCTAGAAAAGACCATGTAGGTGAGTGTGCCTAAGGATATCTAACCTCCTGAAAAAATACTTAGGATACACCCGAGGAGGTTTTAAACCGGGAAAGCCTCATGAAAAGGGTGAGCGACCTATATAGTGGTGCAATTGCACATATTCTGATGGTTTAACTCAAGTAAGAGAACCTTTGGTAAACCTAGCAGAATGTGGCTTACATTGAGCACTTGGTAAAGCTCAAATGTCATGAGTGGATGTTATGCACCATGTTATTCATGTACACTCCTTAGATTTCACAAGATTACTCCTCAAATTATAAACATAATCATGTCATAAGGTTCTTAGCAAAAGGTTTAACTTCCAACCATGAATTCAACATGAATCTTTATGATTTCTCTAAGCTCAAATGAGGGCTTACCAATGTAACATGTAAATCTCGAGTATGATTAGATCATTTAAATTATTTAAGAGTCCCTTCTACATTTCTTATAAGGAGAATATTCCATACAAAATCTTTATTATACAAACTCATAAGATGAAATGGAATGAAGTTGCAAGACTCCTGTCATACCATTTGAGGTATTCTCATAAACAAGTAACTACCAATGTAATGTGGTGATGACAGGAATAATTGTAGTTATATAATTTGAATGATAGGATTCAAGCATGACTTCATATCATTCAATACTAAGGAACTAATGCTTCTTCACCATATACTAAAATTTATCCATATATTAGATTCGAGCTAGATTGGAAATTAAAGAATATAGGAAGCTATGAGGGCAATTCTTCACCCTACAATTTATGAAATAGATTGAAATGGAATTTCCTATTTCATGTAATGACTAGTAAAAGTGTACCCATAATCAAACAGTTGCAAATGTGGCATATGAATTATAAGACAAAATTCTATAAATATAGAATTAGAGCAATATGGATTAAAACATTTCTTCATGATTATCAATACAAACTAGGGATAAAAATATGAAATTGATGTTTATAATACTCTAAAATTCTCTACGCTTTAGGCTTAAAACTAACATGGAATTTAATGAATGAAAGAAGCAATGTGGGATATTCCTCACCTTGGGTGGTCGTTACCCCTGATTTGGTGTCCTTACAAGATGCGTTCAAGCGTCTTAAAATTCCGGTAAGTATGAGTCTAAATTTCTAGTTAGTATTTGCACATGAATCACTAGTCACATAAATTTTTATGCATTTCTTACTTGTTCTTGGAATTGGTTGAAGGGAGTATTCTTCAAGGTGAACCTTTGCAAGTAGCACCTGAATAAGACATCATGAGATCCCCGTGAATCATTACTGAGTTGACTCGGTTGGGATTCTCAACTAACCAGCTAGTTGAATTTAGAGTTTAGGAAAACTACCTATTGTAGTAGGCGATTATTGGGTTCCTGGATTGATGCGGCTCCTTAAGCTGTCCATAGGTGGTGTCTGTCATCAGCTTAAGGATTGTTTAGGTCTGACTCAGTTGAAAAATAGGTCGGGTTAACCCACGACCGAGTTGAGAGAGGTGTTATCTACTGATTGTAGGGTTTTGATTTTATACCTGAATAGGGGTTGTCCTGATTTGCTGAAGGTGTTTGGATAAGGTATGTCCTGCCTTGAGTTCGTCTGATTTAAGGAACTCATTCTCTGACTCGATCCAGGTCTCCTGGTTGTGTTTTGGTATGAACACTGGCCTGACTCAGCGGAAGGTTGGGTCGATTCATTAACGAGTTAGGTGGCTGTAAATGGAATGGATGAGTTTTTATACGATACGTGGACGAAGGTGGTTTCTCTTAGGTGGTCTTGGGAAGATTGACGTAGCACAGGGAATCAAATGGAATGGTGAGTTGGTGCAGGGCTGACTCAGTTGATTTGGACCGATTTGGGTATAAGCCAGCGGTCTGATACAGCTAGCGGTTTCTCTACTCGACTTTCTTCTCTACTGTAATGGGATAAGTCATGATCTGTTGTTGGCGATAACGATCGATGGTATGAGCACAACAACTGCACCGGGAAGGTTTTGTCGGAGACGTTACTGACTCCCGTATCAACGCCGAGTCAACCCAGATTCTTCTGAATCGGTTGGTTTGGGGTGATGGTGACGGTCTGATGTGGAAGGATTCTTCCTCCCCTTTCTCCTAGTTCCTTATCTAGCCCTTTATCGATAGGAGGATAGAGTCAGGGCTCTATCTGACCCAGCAACTCAATCGAGTTACAACTGAACGCCTAAAGATGCGGTGCCTCTCTCTCTTTCTTTCATTATGCTTCCTTGAAAATCACCCTAAAATCCGTCTATTTATAGCCTTTCCTCTTTTAGAGATTTCCACGGCTTATCCCAGGGATTAGCGCACCGTTAGCAAAAGAAATGCTGAGAAACCCACCATGAAGGTTCTCTTATTTAGTTACACATGTGCATGGGTCTAAATAGTCATTCTAGAGAAGTTTCTAGCAGGGTCGGCCATGCATTGAGCGGTTTGGATTAGTGTAAGGATCATTATTATAGAAGATGGATTCCACAACTGTTTTGGAGAAGATGATCATTTGATCATGGCATTTTCGAATGGGTCGGCTGATCCGAAGATTTGATGAGTTTAGATGGTCTAGATGCTGCCCAGGAGGCTTGTGGGTCCCATTCTACAGAGAAACAGGGACCACTAAACACATCTTTTCGAAACGAAAATGACTCGTGTTGTAGCAAAGTTTTTGTCAAAATCTCGGTTTGCTACGAGATTTTCGGGTCGCCCTAAACCCTATGTCCTAGATCTCTCGTAGGAGGCTTCTAGAAGATGGGAAACGGCTGAGATGATTTGTTTCCTAAAATAGGAGGATTCTTTCTGCCTTTTGTTAGATAGGAGGTTATTTTCGAAAATTGTAGGCGTGACAAGGACTCCGGTCGATAGCGTGGAGGAGCTCCATGTGTCTGGAGTGAACGGATCTGCTAGCGAGGAGTTGTTGATGTGTCTTTTGTTGATGAGGATAATTGTATTTGGCGAGGGCATTGGCATTGCCGACCGGGCGGACGATCGTGCATGTGAGAGAGTGTTATTGCATAACTCGGACGTAGTTATGGTCAGTGGGGCCATCTGCTGCAAATGGACGGTCTAGATTTGAGAGGTGGGCTTCAATGGTTTCTGATGGGTGGCCCTAATGTGATAGCGAACGAACAGTTTCGTTCGAATTTGAGTGCCGTGGGAAACGTGGGAGAAATCCCACTTTTTCTGATTTTTATCAGGTTAGACCCATTTTGACTGATTATATAGTTCTATGCGTTGAAGGTGTATTTAGTCCGTGCACATGCACGATCTCAAATGTGGGGTTCACGTGTTGTTTATTGCAATTCGTAACGTTCATTCTTCTTGGGTGGTCCATTAAAAACCCAAGGTTGAAGATTAGTTGGTATTAAAGTTTTGGTGGGTCCCGATTGGGGGTTCATCACTAATAAATGTAAATTATTATTACTTCGATGGTGATTTTAGTTCTATCGTGTTCATTGGCTGTTATGGGTGTGTTAAGATGTGATTGGATTTTCTTTACCGTTGGAGTCATGTTATTGGGTTCATGATACTGGGGAAAGAGTGGTTGATATTATTTGTAAGTTGAATTTTATGATAAAAAATCTTGGTCATTATAATCTCCCCTCCCAAAAGAAATTTCGTCCTTGAAATTTACCCGAGCAGAGTCGTTGAAAAGGTGTGTATACTTCTCTTCCATCTCAGCTTGACACTCCCATGTTGCTTCCTCCACTCCATGACATGACCAAAGAACCTTCACCAATGGGATGATCTTTGTGTGCAGTCTTTTCTCTTTGTGATCTAGTATGCGAACTGGGGCTTCGATGTAGCTGGCATCGTCATTTAGCTCCACTTCCTCCCAGCTAATGATGTGAGATGCAACTGGTTCATATTTCTTCAACATGGATATGGGGAAAACATTATGAACATTGGCAAATTTTGGTGGAAGAGCAAGATGATAGGCCACGGTTCGGACCCTGTCCATGATTTCAAAAGGCCCAATAAATCATGGGGAGAGCTGTCCTTTCTTCCCGAACCGCATAATGCCTTTTATAAGGGAGATATTTAAGAATACATGATTCCCAACAGTAAATTCCAGATCTCACCTATGATTGTTTAACTTTTCTGCCTGCTCTGAGCCGTACGTAAGCGCCTTCAAATTATGTCTATATTTTCGGTAGTTTCCTAGACGATCTCTAGTCCCAATGGACTCTTCTCCTTAATTTCAGCCCAACAATGTGGCACTCAACAAGGTTGTCCATGTAGAACTTTAAACAGTGCCATGCCAATGCTGGTTTGAAAGCTGTTGTTGTATGCGAATTCTACAAGATGGATGTGCTCATCCTAATTGCCCTTGAAGTCAAGCATACATGCTCTCAACATGTCTTCCAGCACTTGATTTACCCTCTTAGTTTGGCCATCTGTCTGAGGGTGAAATGTCGTGCTAAATTTCAGCTTTGTGCCTAATTCTTCTTACAACCTTTTCCAAAAAGTGGAGGAGAACCCGGTGTCATGATCAGACACGATCTCCTAAAGAATACCATACGCGCAAACAATTTCCTGGATATACAATTTAGCCAAGTCATTAACCGAATTATTCACACGTATAGGGAGGAATCGAGCTAACTTGGTCAATCTGTCAACTATCACCCAAATGGAGTCATGATTCCTACATGTCTTTGGAAGTCCTGAGATGAAATACACACTACATCAAATTGGGCAATTTGCGACGGACTTTGGCCGTCGCTAAAATTTCTTGGTTTAACGACGAATTTAATCCGTCGCTAACGGAGAAAGTCCGTCGCTAATCATGTTCTTCTCGAAAGTACGGTCGGAACGTCGCTGAATTTAGCGACGGACCAAAATCCGTCGCTAATAACTGATTTACGACAGATTTTGGTCCGTCGTTAATATGCGACGGATTAAATCCGTCGGAAAATTTCATTTTCTCACAGCCCTTGATTGCCACCCAAGACTATGGCGCGCTTTTCAGATACATCTACGACGGATCATGGTCAATCGAAAAAGAACTTTTGCGACGGATTTGGTCCGTCGTAAAATGCCTTTTGCCCTAATTTTTTTCAATTTGTAAAGAATATAGTGGAAAATTTTAGTTTTTTTTTTTTTTTGTCTAATAGCTGTTTTTTAATAGAATTTTGGTGGTTTAATTGTACATATTTATATCTAAGATTATTTTTTAACAATTGATTGAATGCATAAAGAAAATTTATTCTATTTTTATATTAAATGAGTGGAATTTTTATTTTTATTTTTAATTTAAAATTAATATTTAAATGACTTGTAATATCGCATGAAAAAGAATGTAGAGAAGTTAAAAAAAAATTTAACAATGTTTGAGAAAGAAATTAGATTTTGAAAAAATAAAAATCATAATTTAATAAAAATCTATTTTGTAGGAACAAAAAAGAATTTTGAATAAGTTGATAAACGTGAAAAAATAAGCATTTGATTTTGAGAAAAAAAATATCCTAAAAAATAAAATTAAAAATATTTTCTAAAATGTGAAATTTTTCACAATGTTGAAAAATGAAAATATATATATATTTTTTTTAAAATGAGAGTTTGAAATTTGAAAAATAAAATAAAATTTCATATATTTAAAAAATGTGAAATTTTATTTTATTTTCACTCAAAATAAAATTTGAGTGAAAAAAATAAAATGATATTAAAAAAAATTGATACTTTATAAAAAAAAAAACATTTTGAAACGAAAAATAAAATATCAAATAATTTTGTGATTTCGAAAAATAATTGAAAATGTTCAAAATTCGAAATTAAAAGAAAAGGTTTTTATAAAAACACTAAGATTTTGAAAAAAATATATATATTTTTTAAAAAACTGAAAAGTTGAAAACAACATGATGCTTTTGAAGAAAAAAAAATCGGCGTTTTGGATTTTTTGGGGAAAAAAAATAAAATTCATGAAAATTTTAGATATTTTAAAAATAAAAATTCAAACTTTGTATTTTAATTTATTGTTTGAAATATTTTATCATAAAAATGATATTTTGTTAAAATTTTTTAAAGAAAAATTAAGAGTTAAAAATATACATTTTTTAAAAAAATGTTATTTTTAAATGGAAATTGAAATTTATTTATGAAAAAAAAATTAATAAATTATTAGGCACATCCACTAATTGAACATTTAACCGTTTTTGGAGAATCGAATTACTCCAAATTGAAAATTAAATAACTTCATATGTTTAAATCAAATTTCACTCAAATTATTGATCAATCTTGTATGCCCAATATCTTTCTCATATGTGGCTAGGCAGATTGGGGCGAGTAACTAGTTAAATTGAGGGCATTGATCAGTAAAATAAAGTGAATGGGCTAAACATATAAAATGGGCTAAATATTGTTGTCAAAATTGTGACCCAACTTATTAACCTTGTGAAAACCTAAGAATTGATGTTAATAAGTTTTGTGGGCCCCATCATGATGTGTGTCGAACATCAACACCGTGCATTTAATGTGTCCCCTTTAGGTTATGAGATATCTCAAAAATCATCCGTAAATGAAACTCAGGTGGGCCATACCCTCTAAAACCATGTCAAGACATTTTAAAAAATATAAAAGCACTTGGTGGGGCCCACATGAGTTATGGATGCGGCTAAAACTTAGTTTGACCCCTCATCCAAGTGGGACACACATAATGAGTTGGTTGGATATGTGAATCACATTAAGGCAAGCCCAATACATGATTATGAAAATTTTAAGGAAACCCCTCTACATTTAAGCGAGTTAGTCATTACCCTTACCAAAGTAAACTTTGTGGGGTCTACCGTTATTTATTTATTTTATCCATTCCGTTTATCCACATTAACAGATAATTTGAGGTCTAAAGAATAAAAAGGAAGCATATCTAAAGCTCAAGTGGACCACACCACAGGAAATAGTGTGATTGAACCTCTACCATTGAAAATTTCTTGGAGGCCATAGAAGTTTTAGATCAAGCTAATGTTTGTGTTTTCTCTTCATTCATATATATTTGATATTATGAATAGGTTGAATGACAAATAAATGTTATTGAGGGCCCAAGGAAGGTATCAATGGTGGAAATCATTATTCCACATTGTTTCGTGTGGCATGGTCCACTTGAGTATTGGATTTACCGAAAATTTGGGATCAACCCACACTGTTCATCCATTTTTCAAGATCATTTCAGAGAATTATTCAAAAAATAAATCATATTCAAAGATTAAATGGACCGCACCACAAACAACATGGATGGGAATGGATTGACTACTCCCTACCACCGGCTTGTTAGCTAGTATTAGGTGCTATGTGGGCCCCACCATGATGTATGTATTTCATCCATTATGTTCATCCATTTTTACCGATTATTTTAGGGCTTGATCAAAAAAATGATAGGGATACAAACCTAAGGTGGACCACATCATAGGAAAACAATATTGATTGGATATCCACCATTAAAGTCCTCTTCTATGGGTGGGCCCCACTATGATGTATGTGTTTCATCTATTCTGTTCATCCATTTTTTCAGATTATTTTACAGTTTTATACCAAAATTTAGCAGGATATAAATCTCAGGTGTACTACACCACATGAAAACAATGGTGATTGGATATCCACCATTAAAATCTATCTTAATTAAGGCCCACTATACTGTTTATTTGACATCCAATCTGTTGATTAAGTCATATAGGACCAGATGAAGGGAAAAACCAAAGATAAGCTTGATCCAAAACTTTTATGGCCCCCAAAAGGTTTTTTATGGTCCACGCTCATTCAACACTATTTCTAATAATGTGGTCCATTTGAGATTGGGATATACCTCATTTTTGGTCTTATACCATAAAATTTTCTGAAAAAATAGATGGACGGTGTGGATGAAACATGCACGTCATGTTGGGGCCCACAGAGCACCGACCAAAGGCTAACGGACGCGGATTTCCTGTTAAAGCCCTTGGCATCCTGTGCAAGGATGTTGGGTGGGGCCCAACACTATGTGTTTGGAAAATCTACTCCATTAATCAATTTTTAGAGATTATTTTGGGACGAGAGACCAAAAATGAGTTGGATCCAAAAATCAAGTGGGTCACGCAAGAGGAAACAGTATGGAAACAAAAACCTACATTGAAACCTTTTGGACTCCACCATGATGTTTATATGTCATACAAACAGTTTTTAAGGTCATTAACACTAGTAATAAGTGAAAATACAAAAGGAAAAAGAAAAAAAAGCCTGAAACAAAGCTTTTTATGGCCATAAGAATGTTTCAATGGTTCTCACTGAATCTCCACTTTTTCATCTTTTGTGGCCCACTTGAGTTTTGGATATACTTCATTTATGGTATCTTTCTCTAAAATGATCTCTATAAATGGATCAACGGAGTAGATTTCCCACAAACATGGTGGTGGGCCCCACCCAGCATCCATGCGCAATACCGTGAAAAGGCGTTTGCATGAATTGGACGTCCACGTCCTGGAACAGATTGGCTACTCACCTGAGACGCTGGTGGTCGGTGCTCTGTGGGCCCCATCATGATGTATGTTCTTCATCCATTCCGTTCATCCATTTTTAAAGATTATTTTAGTGCTTGAAAAAAAAAATTATAAGGATATAAATCTTAGTTGGGCCACACCACTGGACAAAAATAATGAATGGATATTCACAATTAAGATCCTCCTAAGGCCCACTGTACTGTTTATTTGACATCCAATCTATTGATTTGGTCATAAAGACCCATACGAAGGGAAAAAACAAATATCAGCTTGATCCAAAACTTTTATGGCCCCTAAAACATTTTTAATGGTCAAATATAATCAACACTATTTCCTATAATGTGGTCCACTTGAGATTGAGATATACTTCATTTTTTAAATAATATCATAAAATTATATATAAAAATATATGGACGGATTGGATGAAACATATACATCATGGTGGGGCCCATAGAGTCCTCCCCTTTCCAAAGCTTTGTTTACGCTTTATTTTTCTATAAAAAAAACTGTGAATTTTATACAGAATGTAAAATAGGGATGATTTGTTCATGAAAATAGTGGCAATGATATAAAGTTATCCAGACCATTAAAATAATCCGTCTAGTTGTATTTATTTAATATTTATAATTTTATTATATAATACGATCTTAACCATCTAGAAAATGGTCCTTCTTACATGTACGATTATTAACAGAGTATTTGTTATAAACAGTGGTAAACACACACTGTTTCGTATTTCAAAATTTTATAAAATTTAGAAAAGGATTCTCAAAATCACGAGCGCCTTCTCCCATTCCCTCATTCCTTCCAGCCGCAAGGCTTCTTCTTCCATCGAGTGTTGCGGCTTTTCTTCCATCGAGTGGCGCTTGGAGACGACCATTGCACCGACCCCACCAACAGGATCCACTTATCATAACTGTTGGTGCTTCTACATTTACTACTGGAAAAGACACATCTACCTTCCAAAAGGTATGTACGCTCCTGATCCTTTTATCTGTGGGGACCACTTCTTTTTCTTGGTTGGGATCTTCTGATTGGTGTGTTTTTTCGGTTTGTGGTACATTGTAGAGGGGATTGTTGTTTTGACGGTGGGGATTGGTTTTTCTATTTCTGAATGTGTGTTGTTGATGGGGCTGTGATGGTCCCATTGCTTCCTGGAAAAATACATAGCTGACATATTCACATCAATGCTCTTGCATTTGTGATATAATCCATTGGTCACAATATCATAAGATGCAAAAACGTATAGTGGAAATTTGAGAAAAACTTTTGTACTCGAGTGAGGGTTGACAAGCTGGCAGTAATACTTAGTGCACTTGGCATTGAAATAACTCAAATTAAACTGTCCAAACTGTGGGCCACAAATTTAGATAGATTATAGCCTAAACATCATACTGATTTAATTAATTAACTAGCTGATTGGTGGGCATTTTATCAATGGTTGAGATGAAAAAGTGCTAATGGTTGGGATTTGGCCAACTGATGTCCAACATTCAGAGGTTAGCTTTGGCAATCGAGTTTTTATTTTTGGAAAATCTTATTTTGACCGTTTAATTTGAGTTAATGCAATGCCATGTACAATTTCAGTGTGCCTGAGCATCAAGCCTCAGACTTAACACTATGGCGGAAATTATTCTGTGAGTCATCTACCATGAGCTTCATGTAACCTATCTGACACCTTCCATGTTGCAAGAAGATAGTGAATTGGGACCATCTACCTTGTGACCGTTTCTGTGGATGCCCTGCAGTTCAAAATCCACTCTAATCAGTGGTCCAACTACAGTCGGGAAAGGTGTGTGAAAGTGATGACTGCTTTTGTGTGATCATTGTTGTTTTTGAAGTGCAGGCCACCATAGCACAATCCCCTTGGTTGAAAGAGAAACTTTGACAGATGATACACTAGCTTCTAGAATTACTTAGAAAATGCATGAGTGCCATTCATGTAATTCAAATTAAACTGCCTGGTGACCCATTAAATCAAAGGTCTTGATCACTCTAGGGAGCTTGTGGAGCTCTGTTATGTTGGCATTCCTCTTCAGAGGAAAGCTGGGGGCATAGCTCAAACAGAAAAGAAGGAATTGTAGGATCCTGATAGGGGAGCAAGTGGGCCAAACAAGGGGAGCTCTACAACCAACCCATTCAACAATAGGGTCTAGATTTTAGGCAGACCCAATTCATTAGTATATGGATCGAGTTGAAGTCCAAATCCAAATAACTTGGGATTGGGTTGGGTACGGGTGAAGTCTAGACTGAGGATTCAGACCCAACCCATTTATCTGTAGTGGTTTGGGATGAGTCTAAATCGAGTGGGTCTAATTTCTAATTTCCTATGTAAAATTGGGGGTTCTGAGTTTCTTATTTGTGGCGAACATGGACCTTTCCTTTTGTGCACCTAGCTTATGCATGTGTTGACTTATGGTTGTTTTATCCGAGCCACTTATCTGATGGCCTCATCTGGACTGAGATGCCCAAAAGTTCTCCCAAATTGGAAAATCCCAATCATCAAATGTTTGATATTTTCTGTTCAATATGGATTGTTGGTGTGTCATGTATCTGCATGCCAATTGAGGGTATTTTTTGGGCATGGTGAATCCATGATGTTGACATCAGATTAATAGCTCGTATACACATGTACTTGGTGCACGACAGGGTAGTCCTCTTCTTCACAGACAATAAACTCACCCCTTAACACAGATATCTTGTTGAGACAACTTAATTATCTGTTCTCTTTAAGCAAGTTTTTGTATGACATCAATTGCCTTAGTTTATATATTTTTTAGCTTAGTAATTCTCTAGTTATCACAAAATATGTTTGGATCACACTTTTTTGTTGGCCTTTATACTTGGAAATTTCATTCCCCAGCTTTTCATTAAGCTCTTTGAGCTTCATCCAAGGATGTGCATGTGAGAAGTTGAAAGTTGGCCTAATAAAGTGTTAGAAAGCACTCAAATAGCCCTATAACCCATGTCATCTGCACATGCAAATTCAAGTGTTTTATGGAAAAAATCCCTCTTCTTACCATTAATCTATATGAATATTTTACAAATTTTTTCCATATTATAACATATCTATTTACTTTTTAAAATAAAATATTCTATTAGTAAAATATTCCATATTATAGCATTGATGTGCTCTTGTATTTCTGAATGTGTGTGGCTGATGGCGGATATTCTAATATGATCATGTGTCACATTGGGGAAAGCTAAACATCAAACAAAAAAAAGAAAAAACAACAGGGGAAAGCTACCCTGAAGAAAACAAAGCTTTAATAGTTTTATTAGTAATTGTGGTCTTTATTTTTCTCAAGTTTTTTTTAATCTTTTGTTGGCATTTATATAGTATGAAGTTTGTACATATGCTAGCATATTGTTGCTGAATGTGGCAATCCAGTGCATCTGGAAGATGAGAAAATTTGTATCTGAAAATGATCTCTTTTCCCACAAGGAGTTTCTAGTCGACAGTTGTAACAGGCCTTACAAAGAAACATACCAGGGATATTATTCCAATCCTTAAATTTATTTAATTAAAAATTAGAGGTTTTGACGTACACCTGAGTATCCTTTCATCTGTCGTCATAAAAGAGCTAAATAGTGGGACAGTGATGCCCACCATTAAAAACTTCTAAAGGCCACAAGTTTTAGATCAAGCTGAATTGGTGATGGATTGAGGTTTTTTTCTTTCTTTTCTTTTTGGTACTAAGAGAATAAAATTGTGTTTTCAGGTTTGCCAGCGACACATGTACGGCTGGGACTGTTAGGAGAAAATAGTCATTGGTGATGGTTTGAAAAATCAACTTCTCTTTTGATAGTTGGAAATTAATGTATGCATGGCTGTTCGAGAGGATATATCCACAACACAACGAGTGCACCGTCATTATCTTTTAGCCACTTTCTATACAGCGCACCATACTGAATTTTGAATTGCAATTTGTGCTGCTATGGTCTCTGTTTTCAATATGGCGTAGGAGGACAGACAAGCTTGTTGATGGCTAGGTTTTCATGTTCATTTGGCTAGGTTTTAGAAGCCTTTGGAGTAGACCCCATCAAGGGGTTTACAGATTTTTAGGTATTGGATTGAGCTGCAGTCTACTTTGTTATTACTGTGACTCTATTCGTCATTTTTAAACTGAGGAATTTGGGTTCTTGACTATAGCTTCATTTTGGATCTCGTCTTTATTATGTTTATGCAGGTGGTGGAAAATGCAAAAATCTAGGCAGAAATGGTATGGATTTTTTTTTTTTTTTTTTAAAAATAAATCCGGTCTTTTTTTAATGGCCAGAGAGAGTTCTATATTACAACGGTTCTTTTAACTGTATAGCTAATTTCATTTTTTTGCTGACATTGTTGTAGGAGGCAGCCATGATACGATTGGATATAAGTGAATATATGGAGCGGCAAAGAAAGTAGTTAGCAAGATTAAAGTAGAAGGTTAGTTTTCAATGGTATAAACTGAATTTTATGATGTTTGGTGCCATCGATCAAATCCCACGACTTAACCCAAACCATCTTCTACTCCAGGTATTTTCTACCTATCTACTGTAATTCTGTTCTTCTAGATTTGTTGCCAGGCCATCTACAGGGTGGGGCCTACCTGATAAATGAACTGGGCTGTTATTTTGACCAGGCCATCTACAAGGTGGGGCCACCTTTGATTTTCATGGGTTCTTTTTTGGATTTTCATTTATTTCATTATCATTTGGTACTCACTAGACACATTTAGGGTCTTTTCAATTTCTTTGTATTTTCAGTTAATGTATTTCCTGTGAAAACTGAACCATAAGGTGCAACACACTGTGCTTGGACCATTACCCAAAATCAGAAAACCCAAAGGCCTTCCATATAAACAGAAGATCAGTCCTTTCTCTCTTGTTTAACTTTTGCAAGAAACAACAGTGGGCGGCATCAGTTCTGGTGGTTAGCTAACTGCTGCACCCAATGGTGGAGTTCTGGTACTTTCCAACTATAAAAAATCTCCTATGCTTGATTCCGAACTCAACCTGCCACTTCCAACTATGAATGATTTATGGTCTGTTGTTTATAGGAAGGGGGCTTTGATTTTTACAGAGGCACCAATGTTGAGATAAAATTGATCATCTATCTGGAATCTATAGGTGCAAATGATCTCTTACAATCAATTGTAGTTTAGCTTAATGTACAATCCAGCTCTCATGCCATTGTGATGTTTGATGAAGGCGCTGAATATTTATGATTTCATCAGTTATTTTTTTGTTTATTGCCATTTGTAGGCTGCTGAGAAAGGACACCTGCCTTTGTTGATCTTGAGCATGAAGGAAAGCATACAGCAAAACAGGCCGACTATCATATTTTTGCATGGCTCTTACAAAACCAATGAATGGTTGCGGCCATTACTCAAGGTAAAACTCAAATGCTACTGAATTCTCCCATCCCTTTGTCATTATACAGAATTCAAATTTGTACATCTATTTCAACTTTTTAAAACAGTGGGTCACACTATAGATGAGTCATAGCTCATGACCAAAAAGATAAAAGACAAAAAAAAAGAAAGAAAGAAAAGATAACTAAAGGATGACTATGACCACCAGTAAGTTATGTTGAGAATGCAGGGGATCCTTATAGAGATCAAATGGAAGATTGTATCAGTTTAATAATGGAAGAATTGAAATCTAGAGGAATTGCCAACAGTCACTCTTGCATACCAGGTAATTCATTTAAAATTTTAGCTTTTGGTTTCTAAGTTTGATTTCCAACTGCTTTATGCTTCTCAGTTCTTCAATTTGTTTGCCACTTATGAGACATCTAAATCACCATCATCTAAGCCTTATCCCGACTAATTGGTGCTGGCTTCTGAGACATCTAAATAAATAGTGAAAATTACATGTGCTACGCCAACCAAGGCTTTAGAACTCGCCAAAACCAAGTGGACTTGGTTTTGCTAAGGAACAAATTGATAGGTCCCTTTGAAATATGTATGTTTCAGGATGAGTTGCTGTGTGATAGGTCTCTTTGAAATATGTATGTTTCAGGATGAGTTGCTGTGTGACAGGTGGCAGTTTTAACTAACAGAGCCACAAACTTACATATTCCTAACTACCCAAGTCTCGGTGAGTTTGGTATCCCTGATTCAGTGGTTTGTACAAGATTTCATATAGGTATTTAGCAAATTTAAGTTGACTCAGCATGTTTTCTAGAATTGTCTTCCATTCTGGGTTCAACTGTTCTCAGTTGGATCTCTTTTTCATGTTTGAAATTGGTTTTCATTTTCATCAGTCTCTCACAGAGTCTCCATCGTCCTCTTATGTGCTTAATGTTGCAATGTTGCATCATTTAGTTAGCATTATATGCCTTTACTTTTCCTTTGTGTTTATAAACCATCTTTTGAGATGGTTGGCTAAGTTTTTTAATTTTATTTTTTATTTTTGTTGCGTTGAATGGTTGGTGTAGACAATCACTTTTTTATTTATTAATTTTAGTCACGGTCTCCTCCACATGCAGCTTTCTACAATTGCTATTGAAAAGGTCTTTGTTGCAAACAACACATCGTGGTCCAAGATGAAGTCCTAGCTCATAGGTTGAGCCTTATTCCCATCAAAGCTGACCCAAGGCTGTCCGAATATGTTTCAGGTTGATAGTTCCTTGACTCTTTTTTTGCTTTCGTTAATTTGAATTGGGCTTTTTTTTTTTTTTTTACATTGATTTTTTTTTTTTTTTTTTTATGTATGTATTAGGTACTTCTTCAAGGTCTTTCTTCGGGGATTTAATATGTGGAAGGAAGAAACTGTAATGAAGGTAAAAAATCTAGGATTATATGGTTTGCTAGATCTGTTTCAGGCGTATGAATTACTGAAGAATAAGTGGAGAATTGTGAAATCTGAACGTTTGAACTTTTTAACGGTCAAAATTTTATTAGCTTTTGCTCGTTGTTGCACAGTTTTTTAGTTTAAAACCATTCTGGAATAAGAAAAAATACCGTTCATCAAGGTTTATGTGACCTTACCAATAGGTTCAATGGCAAATAAACATTATGGAAATATTATGGTGGGAAGTAGGGCATTAAACACCATTGTTTCCTATAGTTTATTCCACCTGAGATTTGTATCTTCTTCAGTTTTGGGCTTATAACCTAAATGATCTAGCTACAAAAACAGATGGACGGCATGGATATAGAATACATACATCAATTCCCTGACCCGCTACCTCCAACAACAACAACCATAATAGTTTCTATAGCCATCCTTTTTCCGAGCCATGGATGAGATGGCTAGATTGCCTGACAAAAGTGATTCTTTAAAATCATAAGCAATCCATAATAGTTTCTCGCAAATAGATGGATCAAATTGTTGCCTAGACATATTTATGTAAATAACCTTGGCCATCCATATTTAAGGCCATTGATCAACTGGTTAATATGTCATATCAGATTTTTTAGAGGTAGCCCATAAAATGTACCTTGGACTTGATAAACGGTGTCCCAATGCAACTAGGAGCATTATAACTTAATAGTGCTCTGAGAGCACTGGAGCATTAGAATTTGTGCTTTTATCTTTAAATTTCCTTATTTCGACACTTTGAATTCAAGTTGAGATATTTTAGGAGAGTTTTATGTATGAGCCGATGGGGTTGTAATATCGATTGATTTGAGCTAGCAGTTAGCACTCAGTACTTTGTATGGTTTTAAAGCCAGTTATTAGATCATGATGTTGTTTTTTAGTGAATAAATTGGTTTTTCTTGCTTCCTGCGATGGGCTTCAAAACCCTATAGTAGTGATTCTTCTAGAAACCCTTCGGTTTTATTCCTTAGGCCCTCCTGCGAACTAAGACGGCACATTTATTTTTATTTGCTGTTATTTCCTCATTTCTTGGCAACTATTGGATTGATTGGAAACATATCGGAGCATCTAATGTGAAATTGATCATGTCGTGCTTCATGTAGGTAAAAATTTCGTGGCCTAATTTGATGCTCATAGTGGGGTGTTGCTGAACCATTTTGGTTTAACAGAGGCAAGGTAAGCAGTTCCAAACCTCTCTTAACAGGGGATTTAGAAGGGAAATTAAAAAAGAAACAAAGAAACAAGGAAAAGATCAAACTATTAGAAGTTGGGTATAACTTATAGCGACAGTGTGCACCAGGAGTTGGTGCACACATTTCTCCCCCCACCTACTAATGATAGGTTACATGGAAAAAAAAATGGCAATGGGATTTTATAAATCTATTTTTGAAACACATTTAGGGCCTCTTTGTTAGCCACTCACGAAAAGAATTTTTTTGATGCATATTTCTATGAAAAGAAAATTATGTAAACTTTCTAGAAATTTGATTTTATTTTGTGAAAAGCACTATTGAGTTGTTACCAATTTTGTGAATAGGATTCTTATTAAACAATTGTGTGAATTATTTTTTGAATGACTATCAGGTGTAAGATTTTAAAAAATAATAATATTGATGAATTTTTTCAATTCCGTCGCTAATTTCTGAACAACCAAACGACCGATTTGAGGTCCGTCGCTAAAATTTTAATGACACGTTTTTTTAAAATTTAGCAATGGATTTTTTATTTTTGCGACGGATAACGGACCTTATCCGTCGCAGATTTAACGACAGATTTTATCCGTCGAAAACAAAAAATGACCCAGTAAACAGCGACGGACCAAGCGACAAACGAAATCCGTCGTTTATTTGGTTTTACGACGGATTTGGTCCGTCGCAAATCTGCAATTTTGGCGTAGTGACATGTTGATGCATTCCCATTTTCATTCGGCGGGAGGCAATGGCTGTAGGAGGCTTGGCGGCTTGCGGTGTTCTACCTTTACTTATTAGCAGGTGAGGCGCTTTACAACATATTCTACAATATCACGCTTCATATTTTTCCACTAGTACTGGCGTCTGACATTCCGATATATTTTTGTACTACCAGGGTGAATGGTGAAATAGGATTTATGTGCTTCATCCAGTATCACCTGCTTCAATTTAGACATGTTTGGTATGCATATGCCACCTCGATATCTTAGGCCGCCCTCTGAGCTAATATGCCAGGCCTGTATTGCTTCACTTCTGCATTTATGTCTCAATTTCTTCAATGCTTCGTCCTATTCCTGATATTCAATTAAGTGGCGAATCAATGCTGGTTTGATCACCAATGAAGCTACCAATAGACATGGTTCGCTGAAGGATAATTGTACACCATAGTCCTAGATGGAGTTCAACATTTCTCCTTCTCTTATCATGAGACCAACCATAACTTCATGATTCCTTTTTTGACTTGAGGCATCTTTTTTTGACTTAAGGCATCTGCTAAGAGATTTGCCTTGCCAGGATGATAGGACACTTCAAACTTAAAGTCCTTCAACGTTTTCATCTATCGACGCTATTGCATGTTTAGATTTTTCTGTGTGAAGATATATTTCAGACTCTTGTGATCGTAGAATAATTCAAATTCTTCCCTATATAAGTAATGCCTCCAAAGTTTCAAGGCGAAGATCACTGCGGCTAGTTCTAGATTGTGAGTTGGGCAATTTTTTTTAATGTTTCTTTAGCTGCCTGGAAGCATATGCGATCACTTTCTCATTCTACATTAGTACACAACCTAGCCCTATTTGTGATGCGTCACTATAGACTATGTACTTAGCCCCTTTCTTTTGGAAGTGGAAGCACAGGGGCTGTGGTGAGTCTTTTCATAAGCTCTTGGAAAGACGCCTCTGCTTCATCATTCCAGTTGAATTACACATTCTTCTTAGTCAGTTGGGTTGGGGATTGAGCAATACGAGAGAATTCTTTTATGAACCGCCTATAATATCCTACCATCTCCAAGAAGCTCCTGACTTCGGTGACAGTGTCAGGTCGTTCCCATTTCACTACTACTTCGACCTTGGCTAGATTAATTGGGATGCCTTCTCTTTTCACAACATGACCCAAAAACTTCACTTCTTCCTTCTGGAAGTCACATTTCGATAATTTTGCATATAACTGCCTTTTCTGGAGGGTTTTCAAGGTGGTCCTCAAATGCTCCTCATGCTCTT
The DNA here is from genome assembly GCA_037074715.1 of Magnolia kwangsiensis. Lineage (NCBI taxonomy): Eukaryota > Viridiplantae > Streptophyta > Magnoliopsida > Magnoliales > Magnoliaceae > Magnolia > Magnolia kwangsiensis. The sequence goes on from CM073586.1 coordinate 15,171,293, forward strand.
CACGACTCTTAGAGTAAATCAAGATGTCGTTGATTAAGACTATAATGAATCGATCTAGATACGACATAAAGATTCGATTCATTAAGTCCATAAATACCACAGGTGCATTAGTGAGTTTGAACCGCATCACTAAAAATTCGTAATGCCCATATTTGGTGTGGAATGCTGTTTTGGGAATGTCTTCTTCTTTGAGTCTCAACTGATGATACCCAGACCTTAAATCAATTTTTGAGAAATAATTGATGCCCTTGAGCTGATTGAATAAGTTGTTGATACGAGGTAGGGGATACTTGTTCTTCACTGTGACTTGATTTAATCTCATGTAGTCGATACAAAGATGCTACGATCCGTCCTTCTTCTTCACGAATAATACAGGTGTGCCTCATGGAGATACACTAGGGCGGATGAAACCCTGCCCCAATAATTCATCGATTTGCACCGTCAATTCTTCCATCTCATATGGCGGCATTCTATACTTAGCCATAGATATTGGGGTGGTACTAGGTAGGAGGTTAATGGTAAAATCTACCTCTCTCCTTGGCAGTAATCCTGATATTTCCCGAAACACTTCTGGAAATTCACCCGCTACTAATATCTTGTCAATCGTAATCCCTGCTGATTCTGACTCTTCTAGGGCCCGTAAACCTTCATAGGTTTCGAATTGACGCCTTCCTTGTATTGTAAAGGGTGGTTGCCCAGGTAATGTTACTGTAACTGTTCGGGCATGGCAATTCAATATTGCATGAGCCTGAATAAGTCAGTCCATACCGATAATGATATCGAACTGCTTAATATTAATGACAACCAAATTTATACGTGTTTCATGGCCTTCCAATATGACCAAGCATGCGGGGCAAAATATTGTAGTTTCTACGAATCCTCTCATTGGAGAATCTATGACCAAAGGTCTTTCTAGACAGCTCGTCTTTAAGTCTAACTCTTTTGCTATGGATGAATTAATAAGAGATATGGTGGAACTTGAATTGAATAAAACAAATACTGGAGTATTCTTAAGGTAAGTCGTACCTTGGACAACTCGTGGAGCGTCCCCATTTCGATCCTTAGTAGATATGGCGAACATATGACCAATGGGAGCTCTATTCTGTAGTGGAGTCACTGGCTTCTGAAACTGAGATCAGTTGCCGACTGGTGGCCTAGTCATTGAATGAGGTGGATGCGATTAGGTCACTAGTGGCCTTGGTTTGTTGCCCTCATCCCGTGCCCTTTTGAAACAAAATTTGGCGGTATGTCATGGCTTCCCACAATAATCGCAATGCATAGTTGGATGAGGAGAAATTTTAGCTTGCTTCTCAGCCATAGGGAGGCTAAGGGGGTGTAGGTGCATGTCTGACTTGGCTACCCGAATCTCTGAATAGAGTCTGTGCTTTCACCATCTGTTCAACATCCTTCTCTACCTGTAAGGCTTTATCAACGACCTGCGTGTAGTGTGAGAAATTGAAACAACATAGTTTCGATCGTATCCCTGGGCATAGACCATCCCGTAATTTTCTCAATCTGACCTTCTCCTCTCTCACTATGGTAGGTACGTATCGCGAAAGCTCTGTGAAACGTGCTTCATACTATGAGACTGTCATATTTCCCTGTTCGAGCTTGAAGAATTGCAAGACTTTCTCATCACGGAACGACTCTAGGAAATACTTCTCATTGAACTTGGTATGGAACCCTTTCCACGTCCATTGATAACTTACTGGCATAAGTCTGTGGATTGAATCTCACCACTCTTCGTCTTCCCCTTCGAACATAAAAGTCACTAGAGACACCTTCTGAGCATCCAAACACCCAAGGGGTTCCATTAGCTTCAATATGCGCTTCATCCAATGTTCAGCCACAATGGGATCAATCATCCCTGAGAAGGCTGGGGGTTGCATCTTCTGAAACCCCTCGAATATGTCAATCTCCTTTCTTGTTACTATGCGTGAGGCTAGCATGGGGGTCTTTGATTCAATGCTTCAACCGCGGCCGCCATGGTGGCTTGTTGTTGCTGCATGAAGGCTTGTTGCTGGTTCTGCAGTGTGACCATCTATTCCCACACGTCAGAAGTCGGGATGCATGTCTGTGCCTCGAAGGATGAAGTCCTTTCCATATGAGCTGTATGAGGTGACGGAACAACTTCCACTCTTGATTTTGAGTCCAGATCTACAGGTTGTGCTAGGAGTGCTGTGCTCGAGTGTATATGAGACTCTCTTCCATATCTGCCCCTGAAGGTTGTGTATGAGGCTTGTGCCTGCTGAGCTCGTGTTTTCGGAGGTGTATTATCCTGTAATTAGGGAAATGCAATATTAGAGTGTAATATTTTACCATTATCGCCTCGTAAGGTAGTTAACTTTGCTACAAGGATAATCAAATTTAGAAATTCCAAGGGACCCTAAGATTTTGTATTTCTACGTTTAAATTTTTTCTCTAAGTATAAGGGAATTCTACATAAGTTCTAATGGTTCCCCTAATTAATTTTCTAAGGGGAGCTAGGTTTTTCGTTTATGAGTTCAGATGCCTAATAGATCATAATGGGAACCTAAGTGTAAGTTTCTACGTTCTCAAAACTTCCCTAATTCTAAGGGAATTCCACATAAATTCAAATATCTATCCTATCAATTTGAAAGGGATCTTAAGTTTGGGTATCTACATTCTCAAACTTTCTCTAAGTCTAAGGGAGATTTATCTATGTTCAAATCTCGAATTTCGACATCCTAACTTGAGACATTTAAGCTTTGTATAAGTTTGTTTCTCAAAAGTAAGGTTTGTCTAAACTCTCTCTCTGATACCAACTTGTAACACCCTGGTTCTCATAACCCGAGGATGGTCGCTCGAGTACGAAAACCCGAGGTTTATGTCATAAAATGAACTAACATACATCTAATAAGTAGCAAATCTCATAACAATCAAGGAAGATAACTACTATATAAACTAACAAGTACAAAATCAAGGGAGTTCAATATACGTAAATGAAAGCTAAAAGAAATTCTTCAATAGGGATTTTAATTACAATCCTTAAAATGTGAGCAAAGTATAAAGTCTGAAACACAAAAGTAAGTAAATCCTAATATATCAGTTAAGCTCCAATGGCTCAACTACATCGACATAAAGTTCCTCCTTACCGAACTCCTCCTCAGCCATCCCTGGGGTCCCATCATAGGGGTTTCCATCCGCCATCAAACCTGCATCTATTTGGTGCAACCGCATGATTGGATGAGTGATAACTCAGTGAGAATTTTCCTTAAAGATTCATGCAAATCAAATCATTCCCATGTAGTTTAAGCCATCATATTCAATTCATAGATACAATAATAGTATATGTACGTGGATGTTTGAATGTATGCTCAAATCATAGATTTGAGTGCGCCGAAGGATATCTAACCTCCTGGAAAAATGCTCAGGATACACCCAAGGAGGTTCGAAACCCGAAAAAGCCTCATGAAAAGGGTGAGCGGCCCATAGTGGTGTAAATGCACATATTCTGATGGTTTAACTCAAGTAAGAGAACCTTTAACAAACCTAGCAGAATGTGGCTTACATTGAGCACTTAGTAAAGCTCACGTCATGCGTGGAAGTTATGCACCATGGTATTCATGTACACTCCTTAGATTTGATAAGATTACTCCTCAAATTATAAACATAATCAGGTTATAAGGTTCTTAACAAAAATGTTTAACTTCCAACCATGAAATCAACATGAATCTTTACGATTTCTCTAAGCTCAAATGAGGGCTTGCAAATGTAACATGTAAATCTCAAGTATGATTGGATCATTTAAATTATTTAAGTGTCCCTTCTACATTTCTTATAAGGAGAATATTCCATACATCTTTATTATACAAACTCGTAAGATGAAATGGAATGAAGTTGCAAGACTCCTGTCATACCATTTGAAGTATTCTCATGAACAAGTAACTACCAATGTAATGCGGTGATGACAGGAATAATTGTAGTTATATAATTTGAATGATAGGGTTCAAGCATTACTTCGTATCATTCAATACTAAGGAACTAATGCTTCTTCACCATATTCTAAAATTTATCCATATATTAGATTCGAGCTAGATTGGAAATTAAAGAATATAGGAAGCTATGAGGGTAATTCTTCACCATACAATTTATGAGATAGATTGAAATGGAATTTCCTATTTCATATAATGACTAGTAGAAGTGTGCACATAATCAAACAGTTGTAAATGTGGCATAAGAATTATAAGACAAAATTCTATAAATATAGAATCAGAGCAATAGGGTTTAAAATATTTCTTCATGATCATCAACACAAACTAGGGATAAAAATATGGAATCAATGTTTAAAATACTCTAAAATTCTTTACACTCTAGGCTTAAAACTAACATGAAATTTAATGAATGAAAGAAGCAATGTAGGATATTCCTCACCTTGGGTGGTCGTTGCCCCTGATTTGGTGTCCTTACAAGATGCGTTCAAGCGTCCTAAAATTCCGGTAAGTATGAGTTTAGATTTCTAGTTAGTATTTGCACATGAGTCATTAATCACGAAAATTTTTATGATTTCTTACTTGTTCTTGGAATTGGTTGAAGGGAGTATTCTTCAAGGTGAACCATTGCAAGTAGCACTTGAATATGACATCGCAAGATCCTTGTGAGTCACTACTGAGTTGACTTGGCTGGGATTCTCAACTAACCAGCTAGTTGAATTTAGAGTTTAGGAAAACTACCTATTATAGCAGGCGGTTATTGGGTTCCTGGATTGATGCGGCTCCAGCTTAAGGATTGTTTAGGTCTGACTCTATTGAAAAACAGGTCTGGTTAACCCACGACCGAGTTAAGAGAGGTGTTATCTACTGATTGTATAGTTTTGAATTTATACCTGAATAGGGGTCATCCTGTTTTGCTGAAGGAGTTTGGACAAGGTATGTCCTACCCCGAGTTCATCTAACTCAGGGAACTCGTTCTTTGACTTGATCCAGGTCTCCTGGTTGTGTTTTGGGATGAACACTGGCCTGACTTAGCAGAAGGTTGGGTCGAGTCTTTAATGAGTTAGGTAGCTGTAAATTGAATGGATGGGTTTTTATATGATACTTGGACAGAGGTGGTTTCTCTTTGGCAGTCCAGGGAAGATTGACATAGCATAGGGAATCAGCTAGAACGACAAGTTGGTGTGGAGCTGACTCAGTCGATTTGGATTGAGCTGGGTGTAAGCCAGTGGTCTGATACAGCTAACGGTTTCACCACTCAACTTTCTTTTCTACTGCATTGGGATAGGTTGGGATCTGTTGTTGGCAATAACGGTCGACGGTATGAGCATGATAGTCGCACTGGGAAGGTTTAGTTGGAGACATTACTGACTCCCGTATTAACGCCAAGTCGACTTGGATTCTTTTGAATCGACTGGTTTGGGGTGGTGGTGACGGTCTGATGTGGAAGGATCCTTCCTCCCCTTTCTCCTAGTTCCTTATCAGGCCCTCTATCAACAAGAGGATAGAGTCAGGGCTCTATCTAACCCAACAACTTAGTCGAGTTACGACTTAACGCCTAAGATGCGGTGCCTCTCTCTCTCTCTTATGAATTCTTTCTTTCTTTCCTTATCCTTCCTTGAACGTTACCCTAAAATCTGGCTATTTATAGGCTTTCCTCTTATAGAGATTTCCACGGCTAATCCCAGGGATTAGCGCACTGTTAGCAAAAGAAATGCCGAGAAATCCACCATGAAGGTTCTCTTATTTAGTTACACGTTTGCATGGGTCTAGATAGTCATTCTAGAGATGTTTCTAGCAGGGTGGGCCATGCATTGAGTGGTTTGGATTAGTGTAGGGATCGTTATTATAGAAGGTGGGTTCCACAATTATTTTAGAGAAGATGATCAGTTGATCATGGCGTTTTTGAATGGGTCGACTGATCCGAAGATCTAATGAGTTTAGATGGTCTAGATGCTGCCCAAGAGGCTTGTGGGTCTCATTCTATGGGGAAACAGGGACCACTAAGCACATCTTTTCAAAAAGGAAATGACTCGCGCTGTAGCGAAGTTTTCATCAAAATCTCGGTTTGTTACAAGATTTTTGGGTTGTCCTAAGCCCTCTGTCCCAGATCTCTCATAAGACGCTTCTAGAAGTTGGGAAATGGCTGGGATGATCTGTTTCCTAAAATAGGAGGATTCTTTCCGCCTTTTGCTGGATAGGAGGTTATTTTCGAAAATGGTAGGCGTGACGAGGACTCCAGTTGACAGCGTGGACGAGCTCCAAGTGTCTAGAGCGAACAGATCTGTTAGCGAGGAGTTTCTGATGTGTATTTTGTTGACAAGGATAATCGTATTTGGCGAGGGCATCGGCGTTGCTGGCTGGGCGGACGATTGTGCATGTGAGCGAGTGTTACTGCATAACTCGGATGTAGTTATGGTCGGTGGGGCCATCTACTGTAGATGGACAGTTTAGATCTGAGAGGCGGCCTCGGTCTTTGATGGGTGGCCCCTCTGTGATAACAAACAAACAATTTCGTTCGAATTTGAGTGTAGTGGGAAAAGTGGGAGAAATCCCACTTTTTCTGATTTTTATCGAGTCAAACTCGTTTTGAATGATTTATAGTTCTATGCGTTGAAGGTGCATATAGTTCGTGCACACACACGATCTCAAAGGTGGGGTTCACGTGTTGTTTATTGCAATCCGTAACGTTCGTTCTTCTTGGGCGTGGTCCATTAGAAACCCAAGGCTGAAGATTAGATGGTATTAATGTTTTGGTGGCTCCCGATTGGGGATTCATCACTAATAAATGTAAATTATTGTTAATTCGATGGTGATTTTAGTTCTATCATGTTCATTGAATGTTATGGGTGTGTTAACATGTGATTGGATTTTCTTTACTGTTGGAGTCTTGTTACTGGGTTCATGATGTTGGGAAAAGAGTGGTTGATATTATTTGTAAGTTGAATTTTATGATTAAAAATATGGGTTGTTATACATGGTTTGTACAAGACCAGATATTTCATAGACAGTTGGTGTTGTGAGTAGATACATGTCAAACTCTGTCAAGCAGCATTGGGAAGCGGTGAAATGGCTACTTTGATACATTCGAGGTACAAAAGACTACATCTTAAATTTTGAGAAAATAGGGGCCGAGTTGGTTAGGTATGTGGCTTCAAATTATGTAAGCAGTGTGGATTCTAGAAAGTTGACTTTATGTTACTCGTTTGTGCTAGTAGTTGGAGCAATCAGTTGAATGTCGAAGCTTTAGTTTGTGGTGGCTCTTTCCACAACTGAAGCAGAGTATATGGTAGTGACAAAAGTATTTAAAGAAGGTGTTTGGTTGAAAGACATGATAAATTAGTTGGGGCTTTAGCAGGAGGTCGTGTTAGTTAATTGCGACAGCGAGAGTGCTATTAATTTGGCTAAAAATTATGCTTATCATTCACGTACCAAACATATTGATGTTCGTCATTATTTTATCCGATATGTACTTAAGGAAAGAGGCGTGGCTCTGGAGAAGATCCACATGAGCGTGAATTCGGCCAACATGCTCACTAATGTCGTTCTTACAGAGAAGTTTAAGTTCTATGCAACTTCTCTAGGCTTGGCTAAGGCGTAAAATGAGGACAAAGTGTGCATGCGAAGTGATGATGGAATATGATGCAAGGCAGGATTGGAGAAGGAGAAAAAGAAGCTATGAAGGACGGCGATGGAAGATATGGTGGAGATTGTTGATAGATGTCTTAAATCTATAATTTATCAGTCTATCACTGACAGGTTTGATGCTATCAAGCAGACTTCAATGTCATCGAAGTCGGCTCAATGCTATCTAGATTTTCCTGAATATATCGATTTGGTTGCTGGACACTTTGGTGCCCTTTTCGATGAAATCAAAGGCAGTTCGATGTCATCGAAGGTTGTTCGATGCCATCGAAGGCCTGGTCGATGTCATCGGTAATATCCAGATTTTCATGTTTGGTCACTGGAACATTTTAGTATTTTTTTGATGCCTTTGAAAGTTAAGTTTCGATGACATCGAAGTGTGTTCAATGTCATCAAACGATTCAGCCTAGTTTTTCGCAGATTTGTGAATTTATGGGATTTGTTGTCAATTTTGATTAAGATTCTCCTAGAGGCTATATATTTGGGTGTAATCAGGATTGAGATGTATTTAAAGCTTTCCAAATCGTTCCTAGGGTTTCAAGGGCATGTAAAGAGAGATTCGAGGTTTGTTCAAATAAGGTATTCTCTCAATCTCTTATAATTTTTTACTTTCATAAACTTTCTGTCAATTTGTGCCATGGTTTTTTCTCGTAAGGGGTTTTCCACATTAAATTCAGATTGTTTACATTGTGCTTGCATGGTGTGATTGGATTACCTTACTTGATTCATCTCCGTGTGCTTCCGTGATCCCCAAACAAGATGTGATTGTGTTATTGTTCAATTAGACATAGGACTATATGTGTGTATTCGGTCAAATGTGTGTGATTAGGATAGTGCCAGGTGTGCTGGTGTCGTATTATGACCATCAAGCCACCAATGTTGCAATGATTGGGTGATTTGGAAGGGGAAGGTTAGTCCTTGAGTGGGATCTTTTTGCTATGCATTAAGGTCCTTTCTTTCAATGGTGATTCGTGATTCTCAGGTTTCTCAGTAATGCAATAATAGACGAATAAGATTAAAAATAAAGACTAATTGTCAATTTTATTGATATGAAAATTTTTAATTACAATCGACAAGAACATAAAGTAGGAAAAATAAAAGATAAATTACTTACGACTGTTTGTGTGCCAAATAATTGAGGTGTGCGGTCATCAGGATGTGACCTGTGTGATCTTCTAATTATGGACTCAGTTGATTGGGGATCTAGCGACGGTGGTCGCTAATATTTACGCTACTCTTAAGGCATATTGCAAAGATGAATATGGGTAGTAGTGGGCTAATGTATGCTATACTCCGAACTTGCTGTAGCAAGGCTGTACAGAAGTGGAGTGGAGGAACTAATCCTAAGACTAAGGTAGACAACGTTGCATTGTATAAAGAGGCAAAGGCCTAGAGCTCTTCATCGAGTGTTGGTTATATAGACTTAGAAGGGTAGTGGCAGAGTCGAGGTTTCCTTGTTGATTCAAGAAAGTTTCTTTACCGGTTTGCCAAGGTTTTATCCTCGAAGGTTACTCTATCATATCCTAACTGGATTTGGATTCTTCATTCATGTCTTGATCTCCTTGGGATTCTGGAAGAACCCATTTCTTAATCCTCCATATTCTTTGTGAAAGCATCATTCATCTCTAGGAAGCATTCTTTTTTAGCATGATTGTGTAAGACGACATTGCCATTTGTATATTGGATTACAAGATTTCTAGCATTGGCGGGGTTTTATACAACTTGATGAGTATGTTGCTCGATTGCACATGCCACTCGTGCAACGATCATGTGTCCTTCTCCCAGTCTCTCTCTCTCTCTCTCTCTCTCTCTCTTTTTAACCGTAGATGTGAATATGGCTCTGAGCTATTTTTATTTTGACAGGCTACATGTTATCGAAGTGGATCAAGAGATATTCTCAAAGTGCAAGTGGGATTTTGTTCGTCATTTGTATATGGTGCCAACATGTGGAGCCATCCCATTGAGCTATGTGGAGTGAGGTAGGATAGGTATAATAAGAATGTACGCGAAACAATGGTGGGATGATGCAGGGGAGGATGTGAGGTCGAGCACCGTCTTCCTCAAGAGGATAATTATTCTGAATCCATGGAACTTCTCTAGATTCCTCATGGAGACTTCTCGAATCCACGAGGAAAGAAAGCAGAAAATAGAAATAAATTCTAGTAAATTCAAAATTGATTAATAAATGAATAAAAATGAGTTCACAACCCTTTAGATAAGGGTACCAAGAAATATGAAATAAATTAGAATCAAAATACAACTAAAACTCCTAGAATCCGCAACTTACTATAAATAGTAAACTTATTATTTATAGACGGTCGTGATGTCTACTAGTGCGCAAGGTTTTCAGCCAAAAATAGTAAGTGTCCTATTTGGCTTCACCAAACTATTCTCCTAATTATTCTAAGTAATTTTCACGTTGGACACAACTCCTAAAGCCCAACGGATGAAGAGTTATAATCAAACTAAAACTTACTATTTATAGTAAAAACAAAAATAAAACAAGGAAACGACCGTCGATCCAGGGGTATTTTACAAATCCGGGCTGCGCAACCTAGCATAGTAGGGTTGGTTGGCTAAAGTAGCTCGTTCTACCCCAAAATCATATATTTTACATCAGATAACTCATTCCAGATTGCAGATTGCGAGATACGTCCGATCCAAGGTCCGACGGTCCGGATCACTTTTGTCGTCAACCGGGCCTTTTCTGACCCATTTGGCCATGAAACTGTCCACGACCTGCTCTACATCATGGGACCCATAATTGGTTTTTTGAAGCCATTGATCTGATGACCCATGTAAAAAAATTGGCAAATTAGAAGATCCTAACCATTGTGGACTGTTGGTGCATATCTTTTAAATCATGTATTTACATTCCAACAATGGAAATATTTGAGTTAAACCGAGAGGAGATTTTTCGGAAATGATTCATCCATTATGGGGCTGTTGGATATAATGGTAATTATGCATAGTGATTTTATAGCAAGGTTCCTCGTAAACTCAAATGTAATCTATTTAGTATTGAAAACATTGAGGAACTTCTAGTCCATCCTTGTCTACGTTTTCATAATGGCATTGTATAATAGAAAACGTGAAATCGTATTGTATAACATGTAACTTCTCTTGAGCTCACGCATAAGGTCATATGGCTTTTAAGTTTTATTTAGTGCAGAATTATCCAACGTCTATAAAACTCATCCGTGCAAAGTAAATAATGACAAATTTACTTCATAAAATCCGTTCTCTCACATTGCTTATGTGGCATATCTTCTATGGGATTTGTTGACACTAAGGTACTACTGGATTAGTGTGAGCTTTAGTTTAGTCTGATTTATGATTCATGTACAAATATTTGAAGCTCTCATTTATTTTGACAATTCTGTTATACCCTTTATTTTTGTCTCTATTTTAGTGGGCACATTTTGTTTTAAGTACGTTGAATTTTATCATTGTCTGATTGGTGACATGACAAAATTGTAAATAAGCATGTATGATTGCATTATACGTGTAATCTTCATTCCACATTCCATGTCCACGATCCATGTCATTAAAGGCATATTTGATTTTCCGGTGAAGTGGTAAATATCGTGTAAGAAAGTAATAATTATTTCCCTTGCATTTACAATGTACCTGATCAGATGGCTTACTTTTTGACTCAAATACCAAGAATATTACAAAATATCTGCGAGTCCCACTGTAATGCATTTAGCCTATCCACACCGTTCATCCATTATTCCAGTTGAATTCATAGCATGAACAAAAAATTGAAGCATATACAATACTCAAGTGGACTACGTCATACAAAAAAGAGAATTGAATACTTACTGTTAAAAACTTTATGGGTCCACTATTTCTTTTGGCGTGGGCCACTTCAGTGTTGGATCTCTTCATATTTTGTCTAATGCTCCAAAATATTGTAATAAATCAGATGGACAGAATGTATGTATCATATGCATTGCCTTGCCGTTCAAAAATTAAAATTATCTCTTTTGAACCAATTTCAAAGGCACAAATTCCTATGAAATTTTACACACGGTGAAATCATAATAATTACTATTTACCGTGTATTTTCCATTGCTCTCAGAAAACAAACAGCCCTAAGGTTGCTGTTATCTATGATTGTGATTCACCTCACTTTGTTAAAACTATACGTTGTGACAACTATCACAATATTTGTCTTGATAGGCCAAATCTAAGAAGTGTTATTCATATAATTTAACAATAGTATATATATATATATATATATATATTGAAAATTTAGGGGTACCCATTAGGAAATTTCAAACCAATATTTTCTATTAAACTATTTTCACAAAAAAAAAAAATATTATTTCAATATTGATCAGTATGACTTAAGTGGAAGAATGTAAAACTTATATTAGGTGGGCCCTACATAATCAATGGTTTAGATGATCTAACCATTGTATATTTATATTGAGCATGCTGGTGGACCCCACTACAATTATGATTGATTCGGATACATAATGGGGTGGTGCACTTGGACTGTGTTACGTATTTATAATACTTTAGTTAAACTTAAACTCTATCTAATGTGGAGACTCCTGAGAGGGAGAGTAATTGTGATGGGTTGAGATGATCCATGGCCCTCTTTTATAAATTTGTTCCCCAAACCTACATGTGAGTGATGTAGAGCGGGTCGTGGACAATTTCATGGCCAAGATGGATTAGAAAAGGCACGGTCGACGACAGAAGTGATCCGGACCATCAGACCTTAGATCGGGCGTATCTCGCAATTCGGAATGAGTTATCTGACATAAAATATATGATTTTGGGGTAGAACGAGCTACTTTAGCCAACTAACACTGATATGTCTGGTTGTGCAGCCCGGATTTGCAAGAAACCCCCTAATCGACGCTCGTTTCCCCATTTTAATTTCATTTTTACTATAAATAGTAAGTTTTAGTTTGCTTATAGCTCTTCATCTGTTGGGCTTTAGGAGTTGTGTCCAACATGAAAAGTACTTAGGATAATTAGGAGAACGGTTTGGTGAAGCCAAATAGGATACTTACTATTTTTGGCCGAAAACCTTGCGCACTAGTAGACATCACGACCGTCTATAAATAGTAAGTTTACTATTTATAGTAAGTCGCGGATTCTCGGAGTTTTAGTTGTAGCTTGAGTTTGATTTCTTTCCAATTTCTTGGTTCCCTTATTTAAGGGGATGTGAACTCGTTTTATTTCATTCATCAATTAATTTTGAATTTTATTAGAATTTATTTCTATTTTCCTGCTTTCTTTCCTCGTGGATTCGAGAAGTCTTTGTGACGAGTCCAGAGAAACTCCGTGGAATCGGAGTAGTTATCCTTGAGGAAGACAGTGATTGACCTCATCACGTTCATCCTTGCATAACTGAGAAAACCACAAGTCACTTTCATCCATCCACATCTAAACAATAAGAAGCCATTCAAGTTTGCATTTAAAATTAAGTTACTCAATTTTTATGATCTCCATAATTAATGCATAGACGATATGTTATTTGGTATAAAGTCTTACAATCCTGCCCCAGTTAGATATCTTTGGACTTTTTTTCATGGCCCATGTGTTTAACATATGAAAAAAAAAACGTGGACAATTCAGAAGCCAACATCAATCAAACCAATTGACTCTCAAGACAATCCATAACATCGTGAGGCAAATAATTCTCTACCTATTAACGTAGTTCTAAAACTCATTGACTGGACTCACAACTTGTCTGAGTGAACTCAACTCAATGAGATTTCGAGCTAGGGTTAGTGGGGAATTCACTTATGAGTGCGATTTGACTGAGTTTTAGGGTGACTCATCGAGTTGACTCATAGCCCAGTCGACTCAATGTGAAAGACCTGAAATCTCAACCCACTCCACGAGAGTTGCTGTCATCAACCAATGCAGTACTACATATGTCATCGTTCTCTTTTTAAACTATGCCTCCTAAATGCTGAAACAGTGGCAAATAATTTCACAGCTTGCCAAGAACGATCAGCTTTGGAGAATGGAATGACAAAATCCTCCAAGATGGTTATGATAGTTAAATTAGTGTAATTTTTAATTATCCATCGAGAATGAGGACGTAATTAACACCATACATATTTAGTGGACTGGCAACTAAGTTTTAGAGAAAGATGATGAACTATCACTATAGCCTAGCTCAAAGAAAACAAAAAACCCACATTCTTAATTTACTATTTTTTCTTGGGTTTGCGTCAGGTCTAGGCTACGTCCATTTTAATATGACCATGTAAAGTTAGGAAATTTTCATTGAATTTTCTATTGACAAGAGAGCCTTGATAGAGATGTATTACAAGCTAACTTAAGCAATGCCTAATCAATAATAATTCTAAAATTGGAATGGTCTTAGCTGTACAAAATCTAATTAGACAACTATAGAGTATACATGCCAATAGACTCCAACTGAACCCGTTTAGAAATTGGGTCCAATTCAAGTTGATTTTGAGAGGACTAGACATGATCCATTTAATAATTCGGGTCTAACTTTTGGACTTATGCCCACCCAATGGGTTCTAAATTTGACCCCAAATGCGCTGCAATGGGGTGGGTTTGAATGATCCATTGGGTTCATCCAACCCATTTGCACCTTATGGCCTATTTGGCTTTCCAATTTTCTATGAAATGTAAAATAAATGAGCCATCATCATCATTTTCAGGTGTTTATTTAAAAAGGAATTATAGCTAGTAAATCAAGAATCGAAAATATTTGTTGTAAAGTAGGTAAAGTAAATTATAATCATAATATTTTTACACTATAAAACTATCACTTTTACGGTGATTTTCGGATGAAACAAATAATGTAGCGAAATCATCATTGTAGTGAAACTTAAGTTATGTCACCACACAATTACAAAAGCAAATAACCATTACCCATTTACAGCCATTTACTAATGTTATTAGAAAACCAAACAGGCCCTTAGCATATTAGCTATGGATTGACGAGTTGTCCAAGTTAGATTAAGGTTGGCAAACTTGGGACTTAAGAATCAACTTGGCCATCTATAAATTTGACTTGGCTGAGTCCAGCAGCCCATAAAAGGCGAGTCCCGAGTCAACTCGCTGAGTCAGCCGACGCCTAAACCCTAAACCCTAATCCAATCTAGTTCAGCACTGCAAGGATTTTTTAAATATTTTTTTATATTTTTATATTTTTATTTTTTTTGAGAAAACTGAAATTTCATTGATATCAACAACCAAGATACAGAAAGGATCAGGGATTCGGTGCGCACGGGCAAACAAAAGGGAGCCTGGACTGCCTATCATGTGGCTATACAAAGAAAGGGAAATAACATGGAAAGGATTATGATTTCCTAAGTGCGCCTAAGCCCACTTTGTCAAGAAAACAGAGGCCCCTAATCAGCCTAGGGAGGGCAGCTTTGGTGTTCAGCACTGCCAGTTAGTATTGAGAATAGAGGATGATTTTCTGCAATTCGGCCGAGTCACTCCTGACTTAGCTGATTCATCACTCGGCATGGACTAAACAATTCACTGAGCCGAAAGTCCATGATTAACGATCCTGCTATAATATGTGCTGTGGGACTAGGTGTTTGATCTAAGATCATGTTTCAACAATCCAGACCATATACACGGCCTCACCATGGATGAGGATTAAATGATTTAAACCTCTCTGATTGCGTTATTTTATTCTCTGATCATAAACACTTTCCTTTGAATATGGGCCATCTCACATTGTTTTGTGGACCACTGATCATAGGTTTAGGATATTCCAATATTGAAGCTTTTCGAGGCAGCCACAATCAGTTACATATTTAGCCAAATCAACCGTTTGGATGATAAGCATGATCCCCAATCCGATGACTATAGTCTCAATGCATCTGATTAGGATACCGCTGCGATGTTTGGAATGATGATGTCCACATTATTCAATGTCAATCATGGTTTAAAAGTTGATGTTGGGTATTCTATTGTTCACCAGGGTTGTAGTGGGATGGGTTTGGTCTGGGCTATGCTAAGGCCGGGTTGATCCTAGCAAGGGCCTAGCACAATGGGCCCAAACATGAGCCCAAAAATTTGGTTGTGGGCCCAACCTGGCCCAGCCCAAAATGGGTAAAATCCATCTTTTCCACATTGAAATTTCCTAATCTATCTGTCAATCAAGTGGGCCACACATGCAAAAATAAATAGACGTTTTGGATGAATGAAACCAACATCTACACATTCAAGATAGATCAGTTTTCTAACTAGAGTTGGGCACGGGATGACTCGACTCATCCGACTCGTTCAGACCCGACCCAACTTGAACCAAACGGGTGAGTTGGTCCGAACCGAGTAGGCTTTGCCTAATCCGAACTTAAACAGAGTCGAGTTCGAGTTATCCAGTAACTCGAACTAGAACTCGATCCAGTTAGACTCGACTCGATTCAAAACCTGGCATGACTCGAGTTATATATATATATATATAAAACCTAATTTCTAACTATATCTAACCCTACTTGCCTCTCTCCCTTTCCCCCAACAACCCCCCCCCCCCCCCCCCCCCGGACTCAGATCTGGTTAGGCATGCTGTACTTGATGCCGAGTCGGATCGAGTTTGGGTCAGGCATGTTGGACTCGGTACTGAATTGAATCGAGTTCGGGTCAAGTATGCTGGACTCAGTACCAAGTTGGATCGAGTTTGAGTTAGGCATGCTGGACTTGATACTAAGTTAGATGAGTTTGGGTCAGGTATGTTGGACTCAGTATTGAGTCGGATCGAGTCGGGTCGGCCCTAACTCGGTCCGACTCGACTCCATGCCTAGTTCAATTTCTAACCAAGGATTAGAATGGCATAGGTATAAGATGTAAGCACAAGTCAGCCTGGGTTGTGGGCTGAGCTTAAATGACTTGAGCCCAAGCCCAACTTACCAACAGTCATTGCTCACCACCACCTATAAAGTAAGCATTTTAAAAAAAGTTATAGATTGGAGTGCTTTACAAGCACTCCATGTTCGGTGTCAGACTAGCTTTTGCACTTTGAAAGGTGAAAAGTAACATGTAGCTATTGCTATAATTTTAGAACACTTAATTTTTGACAACAACTTCACTGACGGGTGGGCCAAACTCATCAGATGTTAGTCCAAATTCACTACTGTACATCCACGTCCAAAAAAAACAGTAGGTCACCATCCTGAAAGTCTTGATAGGTGTGCATGTAAGCCACGTGTAAAATGGTACGTTGGAAGGAAAAGGTCGGGGAGGATTCCATGCATAACGGGGTCCATGGTCCCCATAAATCTCCTAGTTGGAAGATTCCAACGGTTATATATTTTTTATTTTCATTAAATGTAGGCCATTGCTTCTTTTTTTTTTAAAAAATAAAAATAAAAAAATCCTACCGGTCCATTTGGAGGCCATCAGATGGAACTCTTGGGATCTTTTGATTGAAAAGACTTTAGGTGCATTTTTATCATCAACTATGAGACATGTTAACGGTTGGGATCACCAAACCATGGCCCTACATTTATAGGATCATGCATAGTGGTGATAGAAAAACGCCATGTGCATGTCACATGGGTACATGGGTGTGGACCGCAACACAAAAAAGTAAAGATTTCTCGCATTAAATGACCATTTTGTTCTTTTCATGATGATGAATACACATGGTGCTTTTTATTGACATTGTATTGTATATTCACCAACATTTTGAACATATCTCTCCACGTGAATTACACTGCCAAACACTTTGATCTAAGGCTAACTAGGGTCCATGAGTTGGGTCCGGTTGGGTCAACCCAAGCCTAACCCGTTTACTAAAGAGGCCCAGAATTCCATCTGAACCTGACCCTCTGCCCATTGCCCAGTCACACAATCCAACCCACTTAAAATTCATCAAATTGGAGCCCAAGCCAACCTGACCCGACCCATTCAATTGTAATCAGGTCTGGCTCAACCGACGCAACTCAGTACCGCTACACTCAGGTTTTAGAATGGAATGTGGGGTTCAAAACAAGCAGCAAACCCACCACATTCAGTTTCTGGCATTTGGGGTTGGCCATGCTGGTCATATGGCTCAGCTCATTGCTAGCTAGATGGGTGGGCTGTGTTGTGTAGGGTTTAACTGAAACCCAACCCGTATACTCAAATGGGTCATTTCTCTAACCGAAACAGGACACAGTAATCCCCTCTAGCTAAGCCCAAACCTGTTTAACAAGTGAGTTGGACCAATTGACCCATGGGCCGACTCGATGGATTGACAGCCATTAGGCCTATCACAGGAATAAAAGGTCCACATTCCAAACTAAGGAAAGCATATCCAAATGAAGAAACGAGTAAGCGGGGCACAGAACTAGTGCAATACCACTTCTAAAAAGAGATATGCTTCTTGGGAATTGTCTTTGCTTTTAAGAATCACCTTTTGGGGTGGGCTCCACCTCCCTTGATGCTTAAGCTACATATAAGTGCAAGATGGAATCAAATGATTTACCCGATATTGATATGCTTCATCTTTTCCCAACATCCTCAAGGAAGGTGGGGCCCACTTTACAACGCTACACGCCTGCATCAACGGAGGTGGGGCCCACCCACAAATTAGACTGATGCAATCATCAGGTGGCCCACCGATGCATTTTTTAGGTGGTTGCCTGATGAGTGGGCTGGATCTTTCACACGTGTGGTATAGGAATGTAATTTTAATCCTAGTCACGTAAGTAACCTGATCAGGGTCCCTTTTGAAAACGGTCGACTCCATGGGATCAAAAGATGAAAAAGGGCCCACTTTTGCCATAATGTTCGGTTGGCTGGGGCCGACGTTTGATACTCATTTCTCAAAGGATCACTTTCCTTCTCTCTTTTCTTGGCGTTAAAGGCAAAATCATTGAAATGAAAAGCTTCAATTCAATGAATCATAGTCTCTTAAAGGACGGTCCACATAATAAGGATGTGATATGTTTTGGGCCGAGTGGCCCACCTTAAAACGTCATCACATATGAGGAGCTGTTGTAGATTGAAAGGGATGTGTCTTTTCCACTCAAATGTAGTTTGCTTTGTTGGCTCATTAGCTGTAAACAATAGCCACACGTGCTAGTGGTAATGTTCCATTCACACTGAGTGGTGTTGATGTTGACGTGGGATAGGCGTTTTGTCTTCAGATGAATATGGGTCGTGGGCCCTATGAGCCTATCCCTAGCATGGACTATTAGCTAGGCTTATGGGCTCTGGGCATGGGCCTTGAATGCATGGCTCGATAGGTTCCCCGACGTGCTTGGGCTGAAGTCATTTTAGCCCCAACCTAGCCCAGCTAAATTTCATTAGCATGTGTTGTCTACAAATATGCCATTCCAAGTCTTGATTAGGCGACCCATGCATCTTAAATGTGGAGAGTTCGTTTTATTTAAGTGTAGCTGTGCGTGCATGCGTGTATCTTTTATGGGTGTGATTTATATGCATGTATATATGTACACATATAGGTTCCTTAGTCTTGCTCCGGTGGTAGACTCTGAGGGCCTGTTTGGCCGGGCAAATTGGATGGGATTGGAAGGGATCAGAAGAAAGATCAAACAGACACGGGATTCTGATCCTGGGATATAGCAATCTCATGAATCTTAAGACAATCCACTGACATCACCATCATTACCTTTAAATCCCATCCAATCCACCCTAATCCCTTCAAAATTGCCCGGGACGTGTTTGGTTCGAGGGATTGAAAGGGATTGGAAGGTTTAATCCCGGGATTGGCGAGGCGTGCCAAACAGACCGGATATAGCAATCCCATAAATCTTGCACCAATCCATTAACGTAGCTATCATTACATTGAAATCCATGCAATCCACTCTAATACCATCCAATCTCATCCAAGCCGCCCGGGGCAGATTGGATGGGATTGGAAGGGATTAGAAGGGATTGGAAGATAGATCCTAGGATTGGCCAAGCATGCCAAACAGACCGGATATAGCAATCCCGGGATATAGCAATCTCATGGAACTTAAGACAATCCACTGACATCACTATCATTACCTTTAATCCCATCCAATCCACCCTAATCCTTTCAAAATTGGCTGAGACGTGTTTGGTTGGAGGGATTGAAAGGGATTGGAAGGTTTAATTTCAGGATTGGTCGAGCGTGCCAAACAGACCGGATATAGCAATCCCATAGATCTTGCACCAATCCACTGACGTAGCTATAATTACCTTAAAATCCGTGCAATCCACTTTAATACCATCCAATCCCATCCAATTTGCCCAGCCAAACAGGCCCTTGGGAGTTTCAACACCCGGTCAAGGGTTCGAGTATCCATAGGTGGTGAAATTCCACTATAGTGTGAGTGTACCTGAGTATGTGCACACATAAATACATATACCAGGCAAGTCCAACTAGTTGGACCATAAATTATAGTCCACCTAATAGATAACTTTCAACATGTGATGTGTAGGACATCAGCCTATGTAATATGTTGGTCCCATCACAAAGATCACCTTCAGCAAAATTTAGCTACATACACTTTTCAAGTGGACCCCACTTATAATTTTCTTTTTGTTAATGGCTGGAAATTGTTTCCTATGTTGTGGTTCCCCCATTGAGCAGATGGGGCTGATTTTTTTAACTAGGTGTGGTTGGACCAACCTATTTAAAGGTTGGATGTCACATGCTCTTAATTAGTTGGAAGTTTTCAGCTGTGCAAATTATAATTTTTGGTATAACTTCTTGTTCAATCATTTAGACTGAGAGCTACTCTCACACATAAAAGTTTATGTGTGTGTGTGTCCACACACACACACACACACACACACACACACACACACACACATATATATATATATATATATATATATATATAAAGTAAAACTACCTTTTAAAATAATATTTTTTAAAGGTCCTGAGAATTAATTGTGAATAAAGTATTGGATGGTTAAGAAGTGATAGCTAGCCAACAGTCCACATTCTTATTTGCCCAAAGTACTTATAATGGCCCTCAATGTACATGTGTGGTCAACATGATGAGTGGGCTGCCTGATTTCGAGGCTAGAAGATGTTGGTTTTTCCCTAAATCACTTAAATGGGGAATGCTTACATGCATTCCAACGTTGGATTGTAACATGCATACGACCTACCTCGTTCTGCCCATGATGTGCATGTGGAATCCAAACTTTGAATTTTGTCAGATGGGTCAATTATGAATAAAATATTGGACGGTTAAAAGTGATAGCCAACTGTCCACATTCTTGGTTTTTTCTAAAGTATCTAATGTCAATGTACATGGGTGACCAATCTGATAAGTGTGTCCCCTCTGGTAGACCTACGAGGGTTTTAAGACGTGGTCATGTGTGTGAGTACCCATTGCGTTGAAATTCCACTGTGGTGTGACTGCATAATTTTTTTATTTTTAATTTTAAAAAAAATTTTTTTAAGGAAAAAAAAGGGTGAGCTGCATGATTTTTGGCTAGAAGACAGTTCAGTTTTTACTACTTATTTATTTGGGAATACCACAAGCTAAGTGGGCCCACCTGTGACAAAGATTCAGGTACTCATATGATGAATGGTTTGGATGACACTCGAACATGATGGTGGGCCCACACAGCTATTGTGATTAGTATGGGTGGACCACCTTCACTTTTACCCAGGAAACATTCGCTACCAATGAGTTGACCGGAACAATGCCCAGGATCTCCATCTCCTACAAATGCTACCCACGATTATGAAAAAGAGTACCTTATTTACTGTAGTAACGAGAGAATGTAGACCGTTCAGATCATTCGAACACCCAGCGTGTGGGCTCAGCGCCTCTGGAGGTGCGATGGATCATGAGTTGCAACAGAAGCAGATGAAACTATAATGTCATTAGTAAGTGCAAACATGTCACACATGGACGAGATGCAACCCTTCATACGGTGGGCCATATATGATAGTCCAAACCACAAAATCACCCTATTCAACATCTCCAAAACAGAAGAGCATGCAGAAGAATCTTGCCCACTGAACTTGGACCATTTACCGTTTCTTGTCTCGTCTTCTAATGCCCATTTGTATGAAGCACATCACTCAGTTTCAATCCTTCATGGTGGGGCCCACCTGACGAACGATTCAGATCTAGTTCACATGCGCCATTTTACTCTTTTACGGATGATGTACACAACAGTTATCCGTCCGTGATGTGCAGAGAACACGCGCCAGATCGTAATTCCTCATTTCTACCCTCGCTTTAAATGCGGGGCAGACAGTCCGGGCAGCGACGTTCGTGGAGGACATGTCAGCCGTCAGTCTCGATCCCCACAATGGTCAGTCGGGCAGCCCGACCGCGAAAACCACGGGGCTTCTCTCCTCCGGAAAAAAAGGCATTCCTCCGATGTGACCTGACCGCTGCCCGCCTTTAACGAAGGAGTTACTCGATACTCCGGCTTGGCTGGAAGGTTCATACGCATGCATTTAGAATTATCCACGTGTCGCATATTTATCTGAAGTCCAAGCGTAGGAGCCTTCTTTGGGACGAGAATTAGCCATTGATGACTTCCATAGCTATTTGGCTAATGAAGTGACATCACCATGTTATGCACACCCACCATGACGCATTGCTGCATGCACACCACGTATCACTTTAGGGCATGAGTTAAGGCTGCGTTTGGCGTACGGTATTAGATGAGGGATTAGGTGAGATAAGATTACATTTGGTCCTTGCAATACCATCTATCAACTGTAAAGGATGGAAAATGTAGGGATTAGGTGAGATATAATATCATTTAGTCACATGGTATTGTATTTGGTCTAATGTAAGATTTTCTATAGAGTTTGTAATCGGCTATTCTTATAGGCTTCATATTGATGCATGTGTTTATCCATGCCACCCATCCATATACATGATTTACATGCAATATTTTGATTTTATATGTGTACAAGTAAACAACATTCATTTTAAATTTGATTCATTAATTATAATTTTATGGTCCACCAAACATTTTTCTTTTTTTTCACACCCCCCACATACTCACACTTTTTTTTTTTTCAAACACACGCACACACACCCCACACACTCACGCTGGTGGAATTTCACCACCTATGGGTACTCGAACCCTTGACCAGGAGTTGAAACTCCTGAGAGTCTACCACCCAAGCAAGAGTAAGGACCTTAGTGGGATTTCACCACCTACACCTAGTGGGATTTCACCACCTATGGATACTTGAATCCTTGACCAGGTGTTGAAGCTCCTGAGAGTCTACCACTGGAGCAAGAGTGAGGATCCATGGTCCACCAAACATGATTATACTTAATTTAGTATTTTCTTGTAGAAATTTTTTTATCCCAAACATGAGATTAAATGGGTATAATATTGTAGAATGACCAGATATGTAATTATTGTGCAATAATAATGTTAATCCCATCTAATATAATTCAATACCATTCAATTTCACATGCCAAACATGCCTTAAAGAACAAGGACTCATCACATAAAATAGTAAGGATTGAACGGCTAGCATTAAAACATCATAAGGTTTTATAGAAGTTGTTGATCAAGATAATATTTGTATATATATTTTTTAATCCATGTCATATGAACTTATAAATATGTTCGATGATAAATAAACATTAACATAGGCCTTAGCAAGGTTTCAACTGTAGATGTCACTCTTCCTGTTATTTTTTGTGGTGAGTCCACTTGAGGTTTGGATCTACCTTATTCTTTAACTAATGCCTTAGAATGATCTCTCCAAATAGATGGATGATGTGGATACAACACATACATCATGATAAACCCTGACCTATGGATGTGATGAGGTTGAACACCATCTTTCCTAAGTGATAATTACTCTGAATTCATGAAGTTTCTCTAGACTCTTCACAAAGATCTTTGAATCAACTAGGGAAAAGAAATAAATTCTAATAAAAATTGAAAAATAACTTAATTAATAATAAAAATGAGTTTATAATCTTTTAAATAGTGATATCAATCATAAGGAAAAAATTTTGGAGTCAAACTCTATAAAATCATGACTTCCTATAAATAGTAAACTAACTATTTTATAGACGGTCATGATTTCTACTAGACTTAATAGTTTTCGGATAAAAATAGTAAGTGTCCGATTTGGTCTAATCATATTATTTTCCTAATTTTTCTAAGCCCTTTTTCACATTGGGCGTGACTCCTAAAACACAATGTATCAATAGTTATGGTTGAACTAAAACTTAATATAAATAGTAAAAATGGAAATAAAATGAATTTTTGATAATTAATTTGATGGAATCTTGCAAATTTGGCGTGTACAACCCAATGCAGTAGGGTTGGTTGGCTAAAGTACCTTCTTCTATCTAAAATTATAAATGACCAGTCAAATAACTCGTTCCAATTTGCGAGATATGCTTGTTTTAAGATTCTGACTGTCCGAATCACTTCCACCTTGATTGGGTCTTCTTTGGTCTATCTTGATTATGAAATTACCTGCAACCCACTCCATCAGCCCAATAGAACTTGGTGATGTTAGCCAGGTGACTTTAGAAGTTGTCAATGATAATGGGCATCGGCCATAGAATCCATACCTTTGAAAATGCTTTAATTTGAGATGCCCACCTATCTGTTAGTTATGATTTTATTCCAATCTAACTTTTATCTATCCCTGTTTTGTAGTGCTACTCGCGAATTTGACGGTTTTGCTGGAGCTTCCTTTCAGCAATATGTACAGTATTTCATTTCACGTGTATGAACTATCACGGTCTGCCAGAGTGTCTGTTTCTTCTTCCCATCAACGCCTCTTCGGGCAGCGCCGGGCAGCCCTGAAAGAAAAAGCTATACTGCAAGTATGCCCAATAAGCAAATACTATTTCCAACTCAGCACTCGCACGTACAAAAAGCACATTCTCCTCACGTGCCAACATGGTATACGTGTGATCTCACTAATATCATTCATGTAGATCGAGATTTAGTTCGTATATTCAGCACGAGAGAGAAAAAGTTGTGATAAGATCCAGTTAACAGAAGTGGTAAAACTGACGGTTCAGATTCAATTTACAAAGTGATATGCCTGATCAATATGAAGAAATAATATTTGCATTAATAAAGTATAACCAAGGGGCCCATATTTTGAACGTCTCAGATTATGTATTCATAACTCAGATCAGCTTCTTTTTGGTGATTCTCTTTGTCGTGTGCAGATGCCGCGTTTGTAACGGGATGTATATTTACTATCATAGGGGAATCATGCCCTCATCTCTTTTGTCAGGAAAGCTAAAAACCATCAATCATAAAGCAATCGATTACAAACTCAGCTCTCTTCTCCGTGAAAAAAATAAAAGAAGGAAATTCTGCTACACCATGCGCCAGCATTTAATGCTCTCTTTCGCTGACAACCTGTCGAAAATTTGGGCCACCATTCCATGGTTCCTCAGCTGGACCATCTGAATTGGATGGTCTTCCTCATCCAACAATTTGGGCCCCACCAATGTACTATCTGAGACCCAACTGACCGCATACGGACCTTTGTTTGTAACCACTGAGCTTCGGTGGGTCCCACTTTATGTGAGGAATTATGCACGTTGACTCGGATTGCATAGTGTACTACAGCATTGATGTACGGACAATATGATGTTTGGAAAGCTGTGGGCCATACTGTGAAAGTTAGGTTTCACCTACGATATCCATTCATTTTTACAGCTCATTTTCCAAATCTTAAGTGGACCACGCATAGGAAACGGTGGTGATCGGTGTTGATTGATTTCTTAAATATGTAAATTAGCGTGTTACACTCAGATCCATAGTCCAACTGGCAAATTGAGTGGAGATACCTCGTTTCAACACTTTTAAGGTCTTGGTATCGATGCCTAGTGGGGGTGGCTAACATGGAGTGTGCGTACACACATGGGTGTGTACTAACTAGCTAACCCACCAAAAAATAAATGTAAATTAGTGGATTAGTGTGTCCGTTGATGAGAGTTCAATGCCATCGACCAAACTTTAATGAATTTGGTTGTTGCAATTGAAATACTTTACTTGATTTATCTCTGTGTACTTCCGTTGTCCAACAATTGAATGCGATGTTAACAACTTTTTGGATTTGCAAAAGTTTTGGATGGATTTTTAGGGTGGAATGTTTTTAATGACGACACACTGCTTGTTGTAGTGTAGTCCACATGAGATTTGGATTTGCCTCATTTTTGGACTCATAATCTAATGAGCTGGTAAAATAGATGACTAAAGTAAATAAAACACATACATCATGGTGGGTTTCACAAGAGCTTTTCTAGCAACATAGTACCCATGTCAGTGCCATGCATACACTATGCAAGCTGAGTTCTACAGGCACAACCTCTATTGGGCCTAAAGTGATTTGTGTGAAATCTTGATGTAGAGCAGGTCAGGGATACTTTCATGTCCAAGATGGACTAGAGAAGGCCCAATTGAAGGTGAGAGTCATCAAGACCGTCAGAACCTTAAAACATGCATATCTCGCAAACCTAAATGAGTTACTCAATGTACCATATATTATTTTGGGGGTATGAGAAGCTACTTTATCCAAGAAATCCGGCTATGACGGGTTGGCCATGTTGAATTTGTAAGATTCCATTAGATCGATGGTCAAAAATCAATTTTATTTCCATTTTTACTATTTATAGTAAGTTTTGGTTTGATTATAACTCTTCATCGTTGGGCTTTAGGAATTGTGTCCAACATGAAAAATGTTTAGAAAAATTACGAGAATAACGTGGTTAAGCTAAATAGGACACTTATAGTAAATTTAATATTCATAGTAAGTTACGAATTTTAGGGAGTTTTAGTTATAGTTTAATTCCTAAACTTCTTTCAAGGCTTGGTATGCCTATTTAAAAGGTTGCAGACTCGTTTATTTGAATCATTAATGAAATTTTAAATTTTTAAAAATTTATTTCTATTTTCTTATTTTTCCTCATGGATTTGAGGTATCGTTGTGAGGAGTCCAGATAAGCTCTGTGAATTTGGAGTAGTTATCCTTGAGGAAGATGGTGATCAACCTCATCACGTTCATTCCTGTGTCAAATCTACTATTTCTATTTGTTTTTCTAATTCATGTTAGGAGACGAGTCTAAAAATAACGGATCCAATGCTCAAGTGCGCATTGAAGAATTTTGGGATGGTCCACCAAAGTTGGAGCCTAGCATACCAGTGGTTTGGTTCATGAACTATTACCCGTGTTCGAGAGGTTTGCCGAATCATAATAGCTAGCTATTTGAATTTCCATTGGTCATTGAAATACTTCCTCAGGTGGCAATTTCGATTTCTAGAAGTATGGTGGATTTTCACTCATTATCGACTATCAATTCATGTGCCCTTTCTTTTCAGCCCACAAAGTCTTTGTAGAGAAGCTTATTCTAGAGGTGCTTGGTGTGGGCCACTTGAGTGTATGTTTTGCATCTAACCCATGCATCACGTGAGCCCAATCTTTAAAGTTGGACGCTCCAAAAATCAGGATGATCCAATCACTATGTGGGCCATCATGTGAATTTGGAGAATTTTGAGTGTTTGTTTATTATTTTCTTAGGTGGGCCACCTCATTGTCTATATGCCATCCTGACCATGCATTATGATAGCCACTTTATGATGTTGTGGTATGCAATTAATCAAGCCTATAAAATTATTAAGTGGGCCACGCCATTGAAAACAATGCACAATAGCTCAAAAACCTCTAAATTCACGTAGTGGCTCATATGATGGCTAGATCAGTTTAAGTTTTTTAGCCATCCAACATGCATGATTGGGCAACCTTGCAAGACTGGTTTGATGTCACATGCACACCCCAGTAGATCCCAATTTAGAACTTTAGACCTTCAAGGATAGTATGTCTACTAGCTCTGATCAAGATCTTTTGCTAGCTCTTCGTTCAGCTAGTAATAGACTGACACAGTTGGAGCTTTGTGAGGAAATATTTTGGAAATAGAAATCGAGATCTCATTGGTTGTAAGAAGGTGACCGCAACACGAAAATTTTCCACATGGCTACTTCGAGCAAAGCCAGGAGGTCCATTATTCAGGAAATCAAATGGGATGATGGCGTTATTCTCTTAGACAACATGGACATCAAGAATGCTGCCACATAATTTTTTTTGCAAACTGTTGCAGGATGACAGGGGCCTCTTGAGGGAGACATCGTTGATGATATCCCTTTGCTAGTCACGGATGATGATAATCTCTCCCTCCTTATGGAATCGTCATGGGAAGAAGTCCATGAGGTTGCCAAATCGCTTCTGATGGATGGGGTGCCAGGTCCCGATGGCTTCTTGGGAGCTTTTTTTCATACTTGCTGGGATCCGAGACATTCTTGTGGCTACAAGATTTTTCTTCAAAGGAAATCTACCAAGAGC
Organism: Magnolia kwangsiensis; assembly: GCA_037074715.1. Taxonomy (NCBI): domain Eukaryota; kingdom Viridiplantae; phylum Streptophyta; class Magnoliopsida; order Magnoliales; family Magnoliaceae; genus Magnolia; species Magnolia kwangsiensis. Next base: position 15,199,154 of record CM073586.1, read on the forward strand.
CCTCACCGCGACCCTCCTCAGCCTTATCCCTAAGATAAGTTCTCCAAGTTACTTTTCCGACTTTGGACATATTAGCCTCTGCAACTGTCTTTGTAAGATCTTTTTTAAGGTTATTACTGTTAGATTGGGTAGACTCTTGCCCTCTATTATCTCCCTTGAACAAGAGGCCTTTGTGTAGGGTAGGTCCATAGTGGAGAGTTGCACACTGGTTGAAGAGATCTTTTGGGACATTAACCAGAAGGTTAGAGGAGGTAACATATTGATGAAGCTGGACATAGAAAAAGCCTACAATAGACTAAATTGGTCATTCTTGAAGCAAGTCTTATCTAAGTTCGGCTTCACTGAAGATTGGATCGGCTTATTTGAAAAGTGTTGGTTTAATTCCCGGTTCTCGATTCTAATCAATGGTGAAGCATCAAGATTTTTTCAATCCTCAAGGGGGCTCTATCAAGGGGACCAGATCTCTCTGAGCCTATTCATCTTAGCATCTGAGGTCCTTAGTAGGGGATTCCAAAAACTCATGTCAGGAGGAGGTGCTTACAAACCTTTCAAGTCCCGCAAAAATTGCCCCCTAGTTTCTCATCTACTATTTGCTGATGATATGGTCATATTAGCAAATTATAGTAGCAAAACATTGAAGTCTATCGCCAAATTCATTAAAGACTACAAGAAAGCTTCAGGTCAAAGAATCAACATGGACAAGAGCTTCTTCATCCCTCCTTCAACTCAATCGGAAACTAGAAACAGAGTATTTAAAAGTCTTATGGGTTTCCGTATGGCTCAGGTTCCTTTTACTTACCTGGGAGTCCCAATCTTCTAAGGGAGAGCTAAGAGGGAATATTTCCAGAACCTGGTTTCTAAAATTTAGTAAAAAATTTATAGTTGGAAGAATCCTCTCCTAGGCAGGGAGACTGACGCTAGTGAATCATGTTCTGACAAGCGTTCCTATCCATACTCTTGCAGCTATAGAGGTCCTCGTTAGCATCATGTCTGAACTCAAGAGGGCATTCTCGGATTTCTACTGGGGTTGGAAGGGTAACAAAAAAAAAGGCTTCCCTAGCTCAGCTAGAATAAGATTACCCCCCCTAAAGCTGAAGGTGGCTTGGGCATGAAAAATCTCAAATCAGTCCTCTTGTCTTTCAGGATGAAATTTACTTGGTCGGTTAGATTCAAAGGCCTGAATAGTTACTGGTGCAAATTCATGAAGGCCAAGTATGTAAAAGACTATCGGTCCGAGGGAGGTTTCAGCCTCTCCTCCTTAGCATCCCCTCTTTGGAAACGAGTCTACAAGGCAATCCTTACTGTTTCTGAATGCACAAGATGGCTTGTCGGCAGGGGTATGATCAGCTTCTGGGAGTAAGACTGGTCTGGTCTTGGCCCCCTTTACGTGCTTAGCTTACATCCAATCAGGGAGGGCGCTCCATCTATCAGGGTGAAAGATCTGATTGGGCCATCAGGCTAGAAATCGCTCTTACCCGCACGTCAGTTGCTACCACTAGGGGTGTACCCAAATCGAGCTAGCTCGATTAGCTTGCTTGACTTGACTCGAAAAGTTGATTTGACTCGATTCGATGCTAAGTTCGAGTCAAGTCGAACTGATTTTTTGAGCTCAAAAATGAGTTCGAGCTGGCCTTAGCTTAACAAGACTCAGATTGAACCCAGCTCGAATCAAACTCTGATCAAACCAGTTCGGTGACTCAGTTACTTTGATATTCATGTTGATCACCAAGTGTTTGTTGAAATGACTCAAAGAAGTGTAGCTGGTGGCAAGGAAGGTATGTATATGAAACCAACACTCTTGTTTACTTATTTTTTATGTTGCTTAGAAGGTGTTTGATAAAATACCTATATACACATTGCTGTTATCTTAAATATAGTGAGATTTTGAAGGTATAGTCAAGGTGTTTGTGAAAATGTTTCAATGGCGAACTTGGCTCAATCTTGGCTCGAACTTGGCGTGAGCTACTAATCAAACCGAGCTGAGCTAGCCAGTCAGGCTCGAGGACCAAGCCGAGCCGAGTTCGAGCTGAGGTCAGCTAGTGGCTGAGCCTAGTCGAGTTGAGGCCAGCTCGACTTTGTTCGACTCGATATACACCCCTAGCTGCCACAACATGTCATTGAACACATTGCTAAGGAAGGTATTTGTACCTCCTTTACGAATGATAAATGCATCTGGATGGACGTTGACAATGGCGATCTTTTAGTTAGGAAAGCTTGGGAGTCTATCAGGCCAAAGGCGGACCTCAAACCTTGGGCAAAATAGGTTTGACATTCTAAACTTTTGCCAAAAAACCCTCTCTTTAGCTGGAAAATTTTCCAAGGTACAGTCCCAGTGGATGCCTCCACTCAGAAAAAAGGCATCTAGTTAGCTTCGAAATGTGTCTGCTACTCCACTCCTTCTCTACCAGATATTGAATCGGTCGATCACATTTTTACACTTGTAACACTGTAACCAAAATGCGGGATTTCTTTAACAAGGCTTTCAGTGTGCACCCCACTAGGCCCTCTTCAGCAGCATCCAAGGTCATTTCTTTAACAAGGCTTTCAGTGTGCACCCCGTTAAGCCATCTTTAGCAGCATCCAGAGCCATTTCCTAGTGGGCGTCCTCCCCTGTCTTGTGCTCCCCCTTCTGAAAGGTCTCATTCTTGCCTTAATTTTTTGGGAAATTTGGATAGCGAGAAATAACACTAAATTTGAAAATCACATGTTGCAAGCATCCAAGGTCATCTCCAATATCCTTCAATGGATCAACCATCTGAGCATCATCTTATCGAAGCCCAAATCCCTCAAGCTCAGTTAGATTCTCACTCTTAATATTCTGGGGATCCGTATTCCCCAGCTTAAGCAGCCTATCCAAACTGTGGTTAAATGGATCAAACCCCAAATTAAGGGGCTGGATTAAAGTGAAAGTTAATGGCTCCACGAGTGGAAACTTAGGCCCGTCTGGAGGGGGAGGGGTGGGTAGGGATTGTAATGGAAAACTCGTGTTTGCTTTCACATATGGGTATAGTTGGGGTTCGAACACGAGCGAAAATGAGGGCGATTTTGGATGATATCTCCATGTGTGCACAGTTCGGGTATTCCAGAGTGGAGATTTCCAGCGATTCTAGTGTGGTGGTTACGTCCCTTGGGAAAAAGTCCCAAGGATCTTGGTCCTTGTGGTACTGGAGGAAAAGAATAGAGGCTCTAAGGCACTCCATGGAGGTCTGCATCACCCACAGCCCAAGGAAAGCCAACATGGTGGCGAATGGGCTAGCCCGTCTGGCTAGTGACAATTAAAGGGGTGAAATATTCTGTTCTTCTGACTCCCTTCCATCCTCAGTCAAGGGCCTTCTGCTCTTGGATAGAGTAGGCTTAGGATACGTCCGTATGGTCTAACCATCTTGAGGTCTCTCTTTTCCTTTTGTTTACATGATAGGTGGGCCGACCATCTTTTGTCGGTGGCCCAGCTTGAAAAAAAACTTTAGCTTTGGATAGCTTTAAGCAGTCCATCTTATGAAATACAACTGTCCGTTTCTCTAAAAAATAATAATAATATTAGTATGTCTACTAGCCCAGGACCTTGAGTTTGAGCAAGTTGGCCCACATTTAGGTGACCTGGATCATGGATTTGATGGGAACCAGTTTGGATAGAATGAAAATCAAGCCAATCATATTTCTTTTTGTTTGTCTTAAGTGTGGGTTATTGTTATACCATTTCTCTTATGGTATGGTATGGTATGTAAGGTAAGATATATGTATAATTAAATTAATATGGTTAAACAAGCATGGATAACCTGACACAGTCATCCACCTAATCATGTGGTATAGTATTAGTCCATTCATAACCATCTATTTGGATGCCATTGATTTATATAGCTAATCAATTCATTTATATTCTCACACCACATATGTACAAATTTTCCTTATATGGGTAACTGTTTACTCCCCAAGTGCAGGGTTGTGATGTAGTAATAAACTAGGTAAGACCGAGGTCGAATCCCAAGGGACTGAAACTTGTACGTTGACTGAAACTAAGTAGAACTAGAACTAGACTAAGATGAAACCTAAATTAACTAAAATTTAAGAAATAATTGTCAAATTATTATCTAAAACTTAGGAGAAATCAGAGGTAGGAAAACTAGGGATTCAAATGATTCACTTGTAGAGATCAGAGAGATCTTACGCCTGTTTCAAGAATTATGGAAATTAATTGAACTGCCGTTGATATAGTTTTCAAGAGATGAAAGGTATATGAATTAGAATGGATTCCATCACAAACCATGCCCAAGAGACAAAGTAAACAACAAAATTAATCTAATTACCAACCAATCGACATGCCATGAAGGTTAGGAAGGGTACCGTCATCCGATCATGCCCAGGAGACGATGGTGAACAACAGGGCTTCCTGACGTCATAAACATAAAGGAGAAAGAAATACTTAAAGTCATCGCAGATCTATAATAATTTCAGTCACAACAAACCATTAAAAACAGAAAGTATTCCCTTAATAATCAAACTAAAATCAACTTCAATTCAAAAATTAAAATTAAATTAAAAGCATAGAATCTCCCATCTCGCTACAAGCTTCACCTCTTAGCCCTAGCTAAGAGGTTTAGCCAACCCTAGACATGGTTAACTAATCTTTAAAAAAAGGGAAAATATAAAGAAAAAAATAAAAGGAAAAAAAACTTCTCGTCTTGCACTCCACGTTCCCAGCTTCCACGGCTGCCCCCCCTCCACCATGTTCTCTCTCTTCTCCTTTTTGTAGCCAAGGGAGTCGGTTGCTGTGCATGCGTAAGAAGACACCTTCCGCAACAACGTGCGTATGAAACACGGAAGAGTCACGTTTGACAATGATTTCGGACGTTAGATCATCCTAAGATTTGAATCTGACTGCATGGTGAGAGTTTTGGGCCCCTGGGGGAGAGTTTGAACGGTCTGGATCACTGGTCCGACCATCATCAAGGTCACACAAATCCCTGGAAGATCCGATTTTCCCGGTACGTGCGTAAGCCTTACGCGAACGCACTGATAGGTTCGGTGGGACCCACAGTGATATTTTTTGAGAAATCTGACCCATTCATTGGAATCACGTCGAAAAACTAGTAAGAAATGTCTGATTTTAGATTGAGTTTGGTGTGGCCCACAGAATAGATTACTTCACCGTCCAACTATGTTTGAACACGAGTTACGTGTGTACACGTGCATGGGACCAAACAGACAGCTTGGCGATGGTCACGACCCCCCTCTGGACACGTTTAACGGTTCAGATCATTAAAGTAAGTGAAGAGTGGGGCCCACTAGTAAGAACCGACGGTCAGTGCGTAAGGACGCTATTACATTCTTGGAAGTTTTTGAGAAAAATTCGATCAAGAGTCGGTTTGACCAACTCTTTGTTGTTGTGCACAGCGAGTGCACTTGTGCACTATGCACCTCATGCTCAAGTGGGGGTCCACTGTCATGTTCGTGAGAAATCCGCTCCGTCCATCCATTTTTTTAGATCATTTCATGCGTTGAGTCCAAAATTGAAGTATATCCAGATGTCAGACGGGCCCCACTTAAGGATTTAAGGGGCTGATCTATTCATTGGGACACTTCTCTAGTGATCTGACAGCTGAAATTCATCATGTACGGTTATTTTATGGTCCTCAAGCCATGTATGAAGTTTCGAGCTAGACAGATGGTGAGAACTCTGTTATCTTGCATTCTTACTATCTTTCATGCCACCTGAGCTTTAGTTCCTCGATCTTCTCAAATCTCTGGCGTGTAATTCCATCAATCTTAGTCCCCTGGAGTCCGTCCCTTGCCTTTGGTGTCATCAGAACATTAATTTCATGCTTTTAGCGTCCTTTCCAGTCCACAGTCCTAGATTCACCTTGCATCACAAACGTGATTAAAATAACCCGTTAAGCAGTATGATGTTCATAAATTTAGGTAGTAACTGGAGTCTAATATGTAATATTCGACCCTCAACACAACCCCCAACCAGCATTTTGCTAGTCTCGAGCAAAATATGCGAAAAATAAGTTGAGAATTACAGGACAATTTCTATGAATGCGAGTGATTTCTGAAAAGTAATCTAGACACGAGACTTTCAAAATGTATGAATGTTAGGCATTACTTCCTCCTGGATTCAAGCACACAGTAAACTTCATCATCAAGTTCAAGTATTAATTCATCAATTAACATAATTCTAAACATTGAGTTCAATGGGTGTATAATGTAATCTTGGCTTGATCAACATTAAAATTCACTTCTCTATTTCAGGATATCATTGGTAACCAACAAGAGAACTCATGATAATCAAAACCCGAACCAAACCTACCTCAGAAATTCTAACTTTTGATTTTTCTCTTAAAAGTAATGCTAAGGAGGGGAATCGAATCCTTACCTATAGGGAGAAAACCTATGGTAAAGATAAGTCGCCCAATAATTTTTTGAATGTTAACCTTGGGGAATCAAACCTTCACCTGTAGGGAGAAAACCTACAGTGAAGGCCATTTGCCCAACCCTGGGTATTTTCTTTTTCTATTGATCATAATAGGCAAATTTTTCAGGTTGGCTCCTTTCATGCTTAATGATTAGCAAGTCAATCCTTCAATATCAAACTGAAATCTTAATGTGGAAATGAGATGTGACATATGAAATCATGACTCAATCAATGTTTACAACTTCCAATCATGAATTAATAACTCGAACTTAACTGTGAAATCTAATAGACAACTGAATCCAAGAGTCATAAATGTATCTTGTAATTCAAAATTAAAGATGGACGTCAAAATCACTTCAAATTCACAAAAAATTCTTGAAAAATTTAAAAATTTTCACAATTTTTGCTCAAGACCAAGGAAACATTGATTAGGTTACTTAATCTCCCACCCCAACCTAAAATCTATATTGTCCTCAATGTAAAAGATGTGAGCATACAATGCACATGGGACAACGAAAGTAAAGGAAAAGTGATGGGAAGATAGTACCTGCATAACGAATCGAGAGAGATTTTTCAAGAGATCGCTGGGAGAGAGCAGGTTAGTACGAGAGAGAAAGTAAAATAAAAATAACAAAAATGAAATCCTACCTATACCACTTTCGCAGGTGCTCTCGATTGCATTTAGCATATGCAACAAGCCTTTAAACCCCTAGGTTACCCCTTGTGGATGAGTTGTAGTCTCATGAGGGTTTGTAGTAATGTTACCCACAAACATTGAATCGATCATGCCGCAAGGTTCCTCTTCTGGCCAATATCTTGATAAGTTTTTCAATAAGTTCCTCAACAGGATCATCCAAAAGCCTTTTTTGCAATAGGCTTGGGCGCCCTGGAGCATGACTTTTTAGAGAGACTTATGTACCTCATAAGAAATCTTCCATTGAATTGCTTGAGGTATCCATAATATATACGATTCACCTAGGACAGAAAAAGTTTCAATGTTAGTATCGCATGGTGAATCAGAGACTACAAGTAAATAAAGTTTAGAAAACTTCCTAAGAAGTGATGTACTCTCAACACATTCTGAAGCTCCAAACTTCGGTTCGATTTTCAGCTCTTCTTCCTTTACTGATAGACATTTAGGATCAGGGGAAGAGAGGGTTTCAGAATAAGGGTTCTCTCGGTCAGTGATGACTACCGAGATGTTGTCTAGCAAGGCATCCATTATTTCTTTTATCATAGGATCGTTTGAATTTACAAAGTGTGCCAAGCAATTATCCAAGTCATGAGTGTATGCCAGGTACATCTCTAGAGAGTCAGAGGATAAGGTCGGAGGCGTTCTATCTTCCACGAAAGAATCAATCATGTTAATATCGTGAAAATAGTCGTAAACCTCTGAGTTTCTACCGTTATTGAAAAAGATGTTTGACTCCAGTGTTATATTTTTAAAAGACAGTCATGACACCATTCTTGTAATTTATAATTGCGTTCGAAGTGAAAAGAAATGGGCGACCAAGAATGACGGGAATCTGAGTGCTCATGTTATTGATGGGCTCAGTGTCCAGGATGATAAAATCTACAGGGTAGTAAAATCTATCGACCTGGACCAATACATCCTCAATTATTCCTCTTGGTACACGAACAGAGTGATCAGCAAGTTGTAGTGTGGTTAGGGTGGGTTTTAATTCACCCAAATCTAACTGTTTGTATACCAAGTAGGGAATCAGATTGACGCTCGCTCCTAAGTCAAGAAGTGCGTGATCAATTCGATAGTCCCTGATTACACATGATATGTTTGGGTTACCGGGATCTTTGAATTTCTGCTGCACGTCTTGCTTCAGAATGACACTCACTTTCTCAGTCAAGAAGATTTTCTTTTGAATACTTTGTCGTCTTTTGGTCGTGCATAGGTCTTTCAAGAATTTGACATATAAAGGTATTTATTTTACGACATCAAGTAGAGAAATGTTAACTTTCACTTGTTTCAACACCTCTAGAATATCTTGAGAATTAGAGAGAGGTTTTCGTGCAACCAACCATTGGAGAAATGGAGTAACTGGCTTCTTTAGAAGTTTCAGTTCTAATTTTTGTGAGGCATCACTAGATCCATCATTGTTGTCCTCTTCTGATTCTTGAGGCTTTTTGGGCCTAACTGGAAGGATTTTATTAATAATCTTCTTACTCCTAAGACTGGTGATAGATTTTGCATGCTCCATCTAATTTGAAGAGCTTGGGTTACCAACTTCATATTGCAGCTTTGGATTGGGAAGAGGTTGAGCTGGGAGGCTCCCCTTATTCACAATCATGTTTTCAGTCTTAAGTTCTTGTAGTGTTTTGTTAAGGTCTTGCAAGGCTTGTAGCATACCCTGGTTGAAATGATCTTGCTTTTCAAAATGTTTTAAAATTGGATCCTCTTGTGGTTTCTCTTGTTGTTGTTGTGAAGTTTGATTAAAGAAACCTTGAGGGGTAGCATTTTGTCCATTCCTCCAACTAAAATTTAGATGATTTTTTCAACCAGGATTGTATGTATTAGAGGTAGGTCTATTGAAAGGTCTTTGATAGTTATTTACAGCACTGGTTTGTTCATTCAACACTCCTCAAAAGGTAGGTATTGTGGGACAATTTTCAGTAGTGTGAATGTTGCAATCACAGTGCCACAAACAATTTCATTAACGTTATCCTTCTTTCCTTCCATGGCCTCGAATTTTCTTATGAGAGTCGCCACTTTATAATTGAGATCATCCTCTTCTTTCAAGAGATACAATCATCTTTCTCCTTAGATTGAGTTAGTGTAGACGTGGTGTTTGAATTTGGGTAATGGTCCCATAATTGTGTTTTTTCAGCAAGTCTATCGAGGTAATCCCATACCTCTTCGACATTTTTATTTATAAATTCTCCATTACACATTGTCTCGACCAACTGGCGCATAGAAGATGTCAGTCCATCATAGAAAAAATTTGTAATGTGCCATATTTCAAAGCCGTGTTGTGGGCATGAACTGACAAGATCCTTGAACCTTTCCCAACATTGGAAGAATGTTTCATCCTCCTTTTGGGCGAAGTTCATGATTGCTTTTCTAAGGGTAATCGTTTTATGATGTGAAAAAAATTTCTTTATAAATTTCCTCCGTATATCATTCAATGTGCCAATAGATCTAGGACGCAGTGAATGTAACCACATCTTAGCCTTCTCCTTCAAGAAAAAGGGAAAGAGTTTTAGCCTAACTGTATCCTTAGATACATTAGAAAAGTATAAAGTGGTTATGATCTCATCGAACTCTTTCAGATGCAAGTGTGGACTTTCTGATTCAAGCCCATGAAATTTAGGAAGGAGTTGGATTACCCCTGGCTTGATGTTCATATGTCCTGTATTTTCAGAAAAAATCATGCATGAGAGCATACTCACCCCCGCCGGTTGTAAATAATCTTGTAAAGTACGAGGCGGGGGTGCTTGATGCACCTCATTCTCATCCCGAGTGTCTTTCACCCTAGGTGGAGAGAGTTGGTTTACGGCCATTACTTCAACTAACTTTGGAGATCTCGAGTGGTTTCCACTCCTGCGATGGACAGTCAGCCCCTCAACCAATCCTCCTTCGATTAAGAGATGTCTAGTGTTGTCACGGGCTCACTTGGGCACAAAACACTCGTAGCCCTTGATTTAAATTCTAAACCTAGACCTAAGAGAAAGGAAGAAAAAAAATCTAAAAAATAAAAGAAAAAGATTAAAAGAAGTTACCAGTTTCGAAGTCCTAGGTTAACAACCTACAAAGAAAAACAAAATAAGTTAGTTTCTAAAAATAGTAAGTCTAAGATTAGAAAAATTCAAAAATAGAATAAGAATCAAAGTTAGGATTTCTTAAAAGAATTAGAATTAGAAACTTACTAAAAAGAAGAAATAAATCCTAATCTAGAATAGAAAGGAAGAATTTAAGAAAGAATTTACCAATTTAGAAACTATCTCAGACGCCTACAAAATAGGAAAGACAAGTTAATTTCTAAAAATTAAAAAAATCTAAACCTAATCTTAAACTAATCCTAGAACTAATTAATTCCAGAAAATCATAGCCGTCAGTCCCCGGCAACGGCGCCAAAAACTTGTTCACTCCCCAAGTGCAGGGTTGTGATGTAGTAATAAACTAGGTAAGACCGAGGTCGAATCCCAAGGGACTGAAACTTGTACGTTGACTGAAACTAAGTAGAACTAGAACTAGACTAAGATGAAACCTAAATTAACTAAAATTTAAGAAATAATTGTCAAATTATTATCTAAAACTTAGGAGAAATCAGAGGTAGGAAAACTAGGGATTCAAATGATTCACTTGTAGAGATCAGAGAGATCTTACGCCTGTTTCAAGAATTATGGAAATTAATTGAACTGCCGTTGATATAGTTTTCAAGAGATGAAAGGTATATGAATTAGAATGGATTCCATCACCAAACCATGCCCAAGAGACAAAGTAAACAACAAAATTAATCTAATTACCAACCAATCGACATGCCATGAAGGTTAGGAAGGGTACCGTCATCCGATCATGCCCAGGAGACGATGGTGAACAACAGGGCTTCCTGACGTCATAAACATAAAGGAGAAAGAAATACTTAAAGTCATCGCAGATCTATAATAATTTCAGTCACAACAAACCATTAAAAACAGAAAGTATTCCCTTAATAATCAAACTAAAATCAACTTCAATTCAAAAATTAAAATTAAATTAAAAGCATAGAATCTCCCATCTCGCTACAAGCTTCACCTCTTAGCCCTAGCTAAGAGGTTTAGCCAACCCTAGACATGGTTAACTAATCTTTAAAAAAAGGGAAAATATAAAGAAAAAAATAAAAGGAAAAAAAACTTCACGTCCAGCACTCCACGTTCCCAGCCTCCACGGCTGCCCCCCCTTCACCACGTTCTCTCTCTTCTCCTTTTTGTAGCCAAGGGAGTCGGTTGCTGCGCATGCGTAAGAAGACACCTTCCGCAGCAACGTGTGTATGAAACGCGGAAGAGTCACGTTTGACAATGATTTGAGACGTTAGATCATCCTAAGATTTGAATCTGACTCCATGGTGAGGGTTTTGGGCCCCTGGGGGAGAGTTTGAACGGTCTGGATCACTGGTCCGACCATCATCAAGGTCACAAAAATCCCCGAAAGATCTGATTTTCCCGGTACGTGCGTAAGCCTTACGCGAACACACTGATAGGTTCGGTGGGACCCACAGTGATATTTTTTGAGAAATCTGACCCATTCATTGGAATCACGTCGAAAAACCAGTAAGAAATGTCTGGTTTTAGATTGAGTTTGGTGTGGCCCACAGAATAGATTGCTTCACCGTCCAACTGCGTTTGAACACGAGTTACGTGTGTACAGGTGCATGGGACCAAACAGACAGCTTGACGATGGTCACGACACCCCTCTGGACACGTTTAACGGTCCAGATCATTAAAGTAAGTGAAGAGTGGGCCCCACTAGCAAGAACCGACGGTCGGTGCATAAGGATGCTGTTGCGTTCTTGGAAGTCTTTGAGAAAAATTCGATCAAGAGTCGGTTTGACCAACTCTTTGTTGCTGTGCACAGCGAGTGCACTTCTGCACTATGCACCTCATGCTCAAGTGGGATCCACTATCATGTTCGTGAGAAATTCGCTCCGTCCATCCATTTTTTCAGATCATTTCAGGCGTTGAGTCCAAAATTGAAGTATATCCAGATGTCAGACGAGCCCCACTTAAGGATTTAAGGGGCTGATCTATTCGTTGGGCCACTTCTGTAGTGATCTGACGGCTGAAATTCATCTTGTACTGTTAATTTGTGGTCCTCAAGCCATGTATGAAGTTTTGAGCCAGACGGATGGTGAGAACTCTGTTATCTTGCATTCTGGCTATCTTTCAGGCCACCTGAGCTTCAGTTCCTCGATCTTCTCAAATCTCTGGCATGTAATTCTGTCAATCTTGGTCCCCTGGAGTCCGTCCCTTGCCTTTGGTGTCATCAGAATGTTAATTCCATGCTTTTAGCGTCCTTTCCAGTCCACAGTCTTAGATTCACCTTGGATCACAAACGTGATTTAAATAACCCGTTAAGTAGTATGATGTTCATAAATTTAGGTAGTAACTGGGGTCTAATATGCAATATTCGACCATGAGAGGAAACCTGGGCCCGTCTGTAGGGGGAGGGGTGGGTAGGGATTGCAATGGAAAACTCGTGTTTGCTTTCACATATGGGTATGGTTGGGGTTCGAACACGAGCGAAAATGAGGGCGATTTTGGATGATATCTCGATGTGTGCACAGTTCAGGTTTTCCAGAGTGGAGATTTCCAGCGATTCTAGTGTGGTGGTTACGACCCTTGGGAAAAAGTCCCAAGGATCTTGGTCCTTGTGGTATTGGAGGAAAAGAATAGAGGCTCTAAGGCACTCCATGGAGGTCTGCATCACCCACACCCCAAGGAAAGCCAACATGGTGGCGAATGGGCTAGCCCGTCTGGCTAGCGACAGTTAAAGGGGTGAAATATTCTGTTCTTCTGACTCCCTTCCATCCTCAGTCAAGGGCCTTCTGCTCCTGGATAGAGTAGGCTTAGGATACGTCCGTATGGCCTAACCATCTTGAGGTCTCTCTTTTCCTTTTATTTACATGATAGGTGGGCTGACCATCTTTTGTCGGTAGCCCAGCTTGAAAAAAAACTTTAGCTCTGGATAGCTTTAAGCAGTCCATCTTATGAAATACAACTGCCCGTTTCTCTAAAAAAAAAAAATAATATTAGTATGTCTACCAGCCCAGGGCCTTGAGTTTGAGCAAGTTGGCCCACATTTAGGTGACCTGGATCATGGATTTGATGGGAACCAGTTTGGATAGAATGAAAATCAAGCCCATCATATTTCTTTTTGTTTGTCTTAAGTGTGGGTTATTGTTATACCATTTCTCTTATGGTATGGTATGGTATGTAAGGTAAGATATATGTATAATTAAATTAATATGGTTAAACAAGCATGGATAACCTGACACAGTCATCCACCTAATCATGTGGTATAGTATTAGTCCATTCATAACCATCTATTTGGATGCCATTGATTTATATAGCTTATCAATTCATTTATATTCTCACACCACATATGTATAAATTTTCCTTATGTGGGTAACATCCAATCCACATATAATTTCAATTTCAAAATTTACAATTTTTATAGTTCAAAATTTGAATTTGATCCCATCAAACAATGGCATACACTTGTTTTGTAAATTTGACTATTTCTTAAGGAAAAAACAAAACCACATGATTTTTTTTTTTATAAAGCCAAGCAAAAGTAAACATTATAATTTTTAGAAGTCAATAACAAGATATTATAGTGCTAATAATTGAAATATCTAGGTCATTTAACTACTCCCCATCAAAATGGGAGCAGACCGTATATTTCCCTTTCAGGAAAAAGTTGTCCAGGTAGGGGCTATGTGGGGTCCACCATGATGTATGTGTTTTATCCACAATACCCATCCATTATTTCATATCATTTTATGCTATAGGCCCAAAAATGGACTACACCACAAGAAGCACCCATTTTTGAAACCTTCTTAGAAGCCACTATGGTGTTTATTTACCATCCAACCTATTCATAAGGTCATATAGACATGGAAGAAGGGAACACACAAATATTAGCTATTGGGGGAAAATATAACAAGTCCTTGAGTCGACTTGAAGGTCGGATTGAGCGATGAAGTAATGGCTCAGACTCATTGAGCACCGAGTCTGAATAAAGCCCAAGCCCCTAAATGCTAGATGGAGAAACATAGCTTGGATCGTGAGGCGCCGAGCCCGACCATGGCTTACATGGCTTGAGCCATAAAGCGAGACCTCCAAAAGAGAATAATGCACCTCCTGGTCCCCACGAGGGCCTTTCAGAGGGAAGTTGAAGCCGACCCATTCAGTTGGTCGGGCCCCAGTTCCGTCCAAGCCCTAGTCCAACCCATAACTTGGGTTGGTCAATAGAGTGGATGTAGGCCTCTATATTGCATGATCCATTCTTACATGGCAATGTTCGAAGGGTAAGGAGTGGCTGAGCTTCGTTGCTCCCTTTTTGGAAGCTACCTATTGTAGCTCCACATCTCCACTCGAGATCTTTAAGGGATAAACCAGAATCCCTAAGAATCTAGGGATATCGTGGATTATGATATGACATAAGATAAACTTCTACTTCGATTAGGAAAGCTCTTCGAAGAACCTCACCTCTATAAATGAAGATGTCAATAAGTGAAAGGTATGAAGACATTCTCGCCCTAACACCATTACTCCGAGACCCAAAATCTAACTTTAGCATTGGAGGGTCCCCTGGTCAAGCCAGGGTCTCTTTTGTTTCCTCCTTGTGTAGGTCTTTGAGTGCTATTAAGGGGGTGAGCCAAAAATAACATCAACAATTTGGTGCTGTCTATGGAAAATGATACAAAAAGTCATTATCCCTGCTCTATCAAAGGGCACTGAATAATTCGCCATGGCTGGAATAAGAAAGAATACTCAAGCCGAACCCGACAAAGTTCCATTCACTGGTCCCTAGGCGACAAATGGTGCTTAGGGACAACCAGAATGATAGGAGAATCCCAGGGCTCCATAGCCTGCTAGGTGACCTTTGGATCGGCCAGGCGCACTCAGTGGAACTGAGGGAACGAACGATTGGAAAGAGAGGTTTAGGAGATCAGAACCGATATGAATTACATGAAACAGATGTTGGAGCAATTGTAATCCCAGTGAGTGTAGGTACCCAACCAAGGGGATGGTCGGTCGAATGTTGCTTGACAACTAGTCGATCACCCGCCATCTACCCCGCAAGCCGCTCCTTAGCCAAGACAACACCAAGACCCATCTGAGCCCGCTCCCTCTTACGTTTCCGTGGTGGTTTCATTACCAGCCTTGGATTTGCGACATGAAATAACCAAAGAAGGCGTGATATCCCTTAGTTGAAGGGACAACTGATAGTCAAGAACCATGGAAGGACGAGATCCAAGATTTGCGGAAGCAGATCGCGGATATAAAACAGAGTTTTCTCACCAGTCACGCAGGACCCAAGGAAAGGAGTCTTGGTTCATAAATGCGATAATGCAAGAACGACTACCTGACCGATTTCTCCTTCCCCAGATTGTGCCATACACAGACAAGACCGACCCAACGGAGCAGATAGAGTCCTTTCGGACTTATATGGAATTACATGATGCATCGAATGCTGTGATGTGCCGAGCCTTCTCCCTTACCTTGGTTGACGTTACTCGGCTTTAGTTTAAACAGCTGAAACTGAGGTCCATTAGCTCGTTCATCGAGCTCAGCGACACTTTCATCGTTAACTTTATCGGAGGAAAGAAAAGACTCAAGGCGTCAGCACATCTGAATAACATAGTCTAGAAGGAGGGAGAACTCCTCAAGGATCAAGTGCTTCAATCTCGAACACTCCAGTTTTAGAAGCATTCGAACGAGACAACCCTTAATTCCATCATGCAGGGGGTAGGAGACAAGCCATTCCTTTTATCCTTGGATAAGAATCTTTCATCCACCTTGGCCGAGTTCATGGCCCAGTCGGAGAAATACGCAAATGCCAAGGAAACTCGGATCTTACGAGAGGCCGCTCAGAATGCGAAAACCCCTATGAAATAGTTGGCCAAGAAAGAAACCGACTCGGCCACTGGTAAGAAGTGGAAGGATGATTGGCCTCGAGACGCGCTTTATTCGGAAAAATGACCTGACAACAAGTTCTCAACTTATACCCTACTCAATAAGTCACAAGAGCAGGTGATGATGGAGATCAAGACCAAAGGATTCGTCAACTGGCTAGACAAGCTCCGCGGTAATTCCAACCGACGAAGCAAAAAATAAATACTGTCATTTTCACCGTGATCACGGGCATAATACAAGCGACTACTATAACCTGAAGTAAGAAATTGAGAGCTCATTCGAGAAGACCGCTTAGACGAACATGTGGACCAAGGAGCCAGGACCATGAAAGAATGCCCGGGTGGCAACTGACCCATAAAGAAAATCTGAACCATTATCTATGGCCACCAGGGCTTAGACGATTCGAATAATGCTCAGAAAAATCATGTGAGGAGCATTAGGCGGCCTGAGTCCGAGATAATGGTTCTAGCTCGACCCTTAAAGGAGAAGAAGCTCGAAAAGTATAGTGTGATGTTCACCCAGGCGGATGCTTGGGGTATCCACTACCCGTACAACGACGCATTAGCTATCACCATCACTATTGTAAATCGTTGAGACTTCAGGGTCCTCGTTGACACAAGTTCATCTGTGGATGTACTGTTTACATAAGCGTTCGACAATATGGGCATTGAATGGACGACGTTGTGGCCCGTAAAAATTCATTGATTAGTTTCTAGGGCGGACAAATTCTCCCAAAGGGAATCATCGAGCTACCCCTCACCGCCGGTGATATGCCCGATCAAGTTACGGTTATGGTCGACTTTCTTATAGTCGACCAATCCTCCGTCCACAATGTGATCCTCAGCCATCTCTCGCTCTGCCTTCTCCTAGCCATCGTCTCCACCTAGCATCTCTCCATGAAATTTTTGACTGAAACTGGGGTCAGTATTGTCAATGGAGATCAGCACGACGCTCGATGCTGTTACGCTATGGCCTTAAGAGTACCATCAGAGATGTCGACGATCGAGACTCTGGATCCATGCGATGAATCGCTCAAACATAGTCGGCCGGTAGAGGATCTCATTCAGGTCCCGCTATATGATTCTGATGTTTCCAATACCATCCGAGTCGGCTCGTTCCTGACATCGCCACTAATGGAAAAACTGATAGCCCTATTGTGCCAATATGATGACATTTTCATGTGGACCCATGAGGATATGCTGGGCATTGATCTTTCTATCATGACCCATCACCTCAACATCGACCTAACCTATAAGCCGATCCGGCAGAAGCAGCGCGCCCTTAGTCCCGAGAGATACACCGTAAGTAAGGAAGAGGTCAGAAAGCTTCTTAAGGCCAAATTCATTGAAGAGATATATTACCCAGAATAGGTAGCCAATGTCGTGCTAGTGAAAAAGGCCAATGAGAAGTGACGAGTCTGTATAGATTATACGGACTTAAATAAAGCTGACCCAAAGGACAGTTTCTCTCTCCCTAGGATTGATCAGCTAGTTGAAAGTACTGTGGGGCATGAGTTACTTAGCTTTATGGATGCTTATTCAGGTTCTAACTAGATTGTGATACACCATTTTGATAAATTAAAAATCACCTTTGTCACTGGCAAAGGTCTTTATTGCTACCGAGTGATGCCATTTGGTTTGAAAATCACTGGAGCAACGTACTAAAGGTTGGTCAATAAGATGTTTGCTCGCCAAATAAGGTGGATAATGGATGTCTACATTGACGACATGCTCGTCAAAAGCATTAAAGTGACCGAACACATTACCGACCTCGAGGAGATATTCCTCATACTCTGAGACTACTAAATGAAACTGAACTTGAGCAAATGCGCGTTCGGCGTAAGTTCAAGCAAGTTCCTCAACTTCGTCAGTCAAGGAGGGATCAAAGCCAACCCTAAGAAGATCAAAGCCTTACTAGACATGAAATCCCCTAAGATGATTAAGGACATTCAAAGGCTGACCAGGAGGATAGCGGTTCTTAATCGCTTCGTGTCCCAAGCTACTGATCGATGCCTTCCCTTCTTCAAACAGTTGAAAGGTCGACAGATAGTTGACTAGACAGAAGAGTGCGAAACGATATTCTAACAACTTAAAGGATACCTAGGATCACCGCCCTTACTCTTCAACCCCGAGCAAGGTGAACCACTGCTGATCTACTTAGCAGTCTCTGATGTGGTCGTAAGCTCGGTCTTGATTCGTAGTATGAGGGGAAATCATACCCTGTTTATGACATAAGCAAAGCCCTTGCCCTGGCTAAGACACGATATCCAACCCTAGAAAAAGTGGTCCTAGCATTGGTCATCTCGTCCCGACGCCTAAGGCCCTATTTTTAGGCTCATTCGATTATCGTTATGACTGATCAACCGCTACAATAGATACTTTAGAAACTGAAAGCCTCAGGGTGGCTCACGAAATAGGCAATCAAGCTTAGTGAATTTGACATTCACTATAAACCATGAATGAAAATTAAGGGCTAGGCAGTGGAAGACTTCATTGTCAAAGTCATGCAGCAACCCGAGCCAGAAAATTCATCCAGTCAGCCTGAGCCTGAGGAATTGTCCACTCGCCCTATCCTTCTGGACACTATTTGTTGACGACTCATCCAACTCTAAGGCAAGCAGGGCAGAAGTAGTTCCAGAAACTTCTAATCACACAGTTATACAATATGCCTTGAGACTCGAATTTTAAGCCTCGAACAACACAGCGGAATACGAAGCTCTGCTCTTAGGACTTCAGCTAGTAGCTAGCCTAGGAGTTACTCATCGCAATGTATATAGCGACTCCCAACTAGTTGTTAATCAGGTAGCCAACGTCTACCAAGCCAAGCTAGAAAGGAGAAATTAAAAGGCTACTTGTAAAAAGAAAAAGAACTGATTGACAGGTTCTAACAGTGATTTGTCACATGGATACCAAGGGTTGAAAATGCCAAGGCTGACCTTTGGCAAAATTTACCTTAGCTGATGAAGATGAAATTCCCAGGTCTGTTCCCATTGAGTACGTGGCTAAGCCGAGCGTTAATGATCTGACGTTACGATTGTACTCCCTATTGATTAATTTGGAACTAACCTGGGTCGACCTTATTATTTAATACCTCGAGATCGGTAAGCTGCCCGAAGACTGCGCTGAGGCTCGATGACTAAAGATCCGAGCCGCCCACTACACCATACTTAACAGGATCCTTTACAAGAAAGGGTTCTTCATGCTACTCTTGCGATGTTTATGACCAAGTGAAGCCGACTACATCTTGCGAGTGATTCATGAAGGCATTTACGGCAATCACTCGGGTGAGTGGTCCTTGACCCACAAAGTTGTTCAACAAGGTTACTACTAGCTGACCATTCAATAAGATGCTTGAAAGCTCGTTCAAAGCTGCGAAAAGTGCTAAAGATTCACAGTTATTCCCTAGTAACCGCCTGTGAACTCACACCAATGGCTGGCCCCTGGCCCTTTGCTCAGTGGGGTATTAATATCATTGGGCCTTTCCCTGCAGGGAAGGGTCAGATGAAGTTCACAGTCGTCACTGTAGATTAATTCACCAAGTGGGTGGAGGCTGAGCCCTTAGTCATGATAACCGAGTAAAAAGTTACAGATTTTATTTGGAAGAACATCATCTGTCGGTTTGGAATACCTCGGACCATTATCTCGGACAATGAGAAGTAACTCAATAACAAGCAATATTAAGAGATGTGCCAAAACCTTGGGATCAGGAATGTGTACTCGTCCCCGTGTTATCCATAGGCGAATGGCCAAGTTGAAGCTGTTAACAAAATTATCAAGCAACACCTTTAGACCAAGCTTGACTGAGCCAAGGGAGAGTGGGCTGAAGAACTCCCTAAGGTTCTTTGGGCCTACCGAGCCACAGCCTGAATTGCCACAAGAGAGACTCCTTTCTCCTTAGCATATGGCTAAGAAGCAGTCACCCTTGTGGAGATCGGCTTACCAACCACACGAATAAGCTCATTTGATGAACAAGACAACAAGGAGTTGTTAGCGCTCAGCCTCGATCTTTTAGACGAACGAAGGGAACAAGTTTGGCTTCGAACAATCATCCGCCAACAGCAAGTGTCTCGGTTCTACAACGCCCGAGTAAGGTCAAGCGATTCCGAACGAGAGACTTGGTCCTCTGAAAAATATTTAAAAATACCAAAGAAGTCCGTGCTAGCACGTTGGGACCAAACTGGTAAGGTCCCTACGTGATTGTAAGTACCATCCGACCTGGGACCTACCACTTGGAAGATTTGACAGGCTAACTATTGCCCAATCCTTAGAGCGCTAGCATCTCAAGGTCTACTACCCTTGATTCGGCCAGTGGGCTATCGTCGCTCGGCCCTTATTAATAAGTTCGTGAGAATTCATGGTATAATAATGTAAAATACACGACGAGTTGCAGAGAGAACGTGTATTCATTGATTGAGTGAAAGTCTTACATCGTTAACACATCATTGTTTGCAATCGTATTACATTGACAAGGGACAGACAACAAAGGCTCAAGGGTGGACGTTGCTCGCCACTGCAGATGCTCTTGAGCTCAGCGCTTGGTGTGCTTGAAGTGCTTAAAGGATCGCCACTGCTGATGCTCTCGAGCTCAGCGCTTGGTGTGTTTGAAGTGCTTGAAGCAAATGTGGAGAGTAAAAAGGAATTTTACTCCATCCAAGTGACCTCGGGGCATGAGCTTGGCTGCCCCATCAGGCGCTAACTCAGGGATAGCTGATGGAGCTACATTAGGAGCAATAGTGGGAGATGCATCAGTGTACTCGCCAGCAGACCCCGAGTCTCCCTCGTCAAAGGAAGAAAGATTGAGATCGAGGAAGGAATCCTTCATCACCTTGATGTACTTGGCATAGCCTTGACGAAAGAGAGTGGTCCTCTCCTCCTCGAAGTCTGGGGATGAAAGAAATCTTTCCACAACCTCATTCCATGCAACGAAAAGAGTGGCCTTGGTTTTCGCTTTAATCTGATTGGCCGCATCACAGGCCGCGATGCAGTCCCTTCGGGCCTGATTAAATGCCCTCCTAGCCTCTTCCAATCTCGAGGCTAGGCGATCCCTTTCTATTATGGCCAACTTAAGGGCAACCCTCATCGCCTCAAGCTGGCCCTCCACAGTAGCAGCCCGAACCACGGCCTCCGGTAGTTGAGCCTCCGCCTCTTCAGCTCCCCTGATGGCCTTGGATAGGTTTGCATGGGTCCTCAGTACGCACGACGTGAATTGTAAAAAAAAAGGAAACTCAGTTCAGAAATAAAAATTCTAACAAATTCGCATTGGCCACAATTTACCTCAATGAGCGACGTCATGATCCGAGCGAGCGTTCGCTCCAAAGGAGGCTGGATCAAAAAGGCCTGAGAATTCTCCTTTGGTCATTTTCCAGCTCACCCAGAGGAGTATTCCCTCAACCGACCGATGAAAGTTCCCCCTCTCTTCCTCAATAGCCTCCCCCCTCAAGGGTTCCTCCTCCTCCCTTCTCAGGAGGTCCTATGCCTCAGACGACCCTACCTCAGGAGCCACTCGAGGCTCTTGAGAAGCTGCCTTCTTCACCTCCATACCTTCCTCAACCTCTATAGAGTAGGGTGAGCGACCCTGGTGGGCCCTTGGAGATTGCTTTCTGTCTCTTCGATGCTCAAAGATCCACCCGAGTTGGGGGCTTGACCTTGGAGGTAGGACGGATTGGGGGCCGAGCCTTAGACATCTCTGTAAATCAAGAGACAATCAACAAGATAGTAAAAAATAAATGACTCCTATTCAGAGTTCATCTTTATTGGTTAAAGCAGTATCAAGACTAAATTGAAGAAGAAGCTCCGTTTGGAGAAGCCTTCTGTAGGATCTCCTCTCTGGACTAAGGGCTTGGAAGTTCTGGATCTGAGCCAAAGAGCCCGAGTTAAGCTCCCAAGGATGTTTGGGGATGACTGAAAAGCAGAAGAAAATATCAGAAAGCATAAAGAGGATTTAACTGGAGTAACAAATCTAATACCACACTGACTACTTGCTTCAGAGAAGGCTCGGGGGTCGAAGGGTTGGAAGGGCCCTGGCTCGGCTCTTTCCCAACGAGTAATGGCCTAAAACCACCGATCACTCCAGTGTTTGTTAGAAGAAGGGGGATCAGTTATCAGAGCCCCGCTGGTATTCTGTTAGGAATAGAAATAATACTAGCCAGGCTGCTGAGAGTTTGGCCATATTTGGTATAGGTGGAGGAATTCTTCCACCGTTAGCTCAGGCTGCTTCATCTTAGCCCAGAGAATCGTGCAACCAAAAAGATCCCTCCACCCATTCGATACGACTTGTCCCAGAGCCATGTCGAGGCTGCCTAACAGAGTCTGAGCTATTCCCTGGAGCAGTAAGCGGAGGTCGCACTACATTGTGATCTGGAAGATTGCAACTGTCCCTGCAGGAGGTTGGTCGGGTAGCTTATGGGGCTAAGGGAGACCCAAAACGATTGAGCTCGAGATATGATATCCGACCCTGATCCTTAACAGATCGTTGGCCGTCAGGATGGAAGGCACTAGCCTCTTGGTCCCTTCCTCAACTTCAACCTCTTCGGCCTCTTCCTCAACTGAAGGATCGGGATGACCAGAGTAGCCCTCCGCGTTCTCTTATTCAGAAGATGGGTCCGACACCCTAGAAGACGTTGCTAGCCTTTCCGCTTGCGAGTCCGATAGCCTTTGCGAGTGACGGAATAGGGCATCCATGTCTACAACAACCTCCGCCAACAGCGAAGGTGATTCCGACACCGCTCAAAAGAGGCTCACTTCACCTTCGCCACTATATTCTCCCTCTCGAGGGCTTGCTGGGCCTGACATTACTAAAAGTAAAAGAAGGGGAGGTAGAAGTAGCTCACCGGAGGTATGCAACAACGCTGAAAATCGTAGAGGAAAAAGGATGAAGTGCCGAAAATCGCAGTAGGGAGGTGCAAGGAAAGTGAGAGTTTGAAAGTGGGACTTAAGCATGAAAATGGGTAAGGATATGCGATAGGGCGTCCCTATTTATAGTCGTGCCACGTGGCCCTTACATTAATTGAAGAGCCGAATCGACGCGTGGTTAAATGAGGGGATTGTCTTGGTAACTGTACAAACCGCCTTACGACCAATAAATGCTTCATTATAAGCTCGGTCCATACACAACCCGACCCAACACCAAGTTACTCCTTGACTGCCTTGAGATGGCACAAGGAGTAAGGGGGCTCACTATTGGAGAAAAATGTAACAAGTCTTTGAGTCGGCTTGAAGGTCTGATTGAGCGATGAAGCAATGACTGAGACTCGTTAGGCACCGAGTTTGAATAAAGCCCAAGCCCTTAAACACTAAATGGAGAGACATAGCTCAGATCATGAGGTGCTAATCCCGACCGTGGCTTGCATGTCCTGAGCCATAAAGTGAGACCTCCAAAAGAGGATAATGTACCCCTGGGTCCCCGTGAGGACCTTTCAGAGGGAAGTTGAAGCCGACCCATTCAGTTGGTCGGGCCCCAGTTCCGTCCAAGCCCTAGTCTGACCCATAACTTGGGTTGGCCAATAGAGCGGATGTAGACCTATTGCATGATCCATTCTTACACAGCAGTGTTCGAAGGATAAGGAACAACGAGCTTCATTGCTCCCTTTTTGGAAGCTACCTATTGTAGCTCCACATCCCTACCCGAGATCTTTGAGGGATAAACCAGAATCCCTGAGAATCTAAGGATATTGTGGATTATGATATCACATAAGATAGACTTCTACTCTGATTAGGAAAGCTCTTCGGAGCACCTCACCTCTATAAATGAAGATGTCAATAAATGAAAGGTATGAAAACATTATAGCCCTAACACCATTACTTCGAGACCCCGATTCTAACTTTACCATTGGAGGGTCCCCTGGTCAAGCCAAGGTCTCTTTCGCTTTCTCCTTGTGCAGGTTCTTTGGTGCTATTAAGGGGCGAGCCGAAACAAGCATCAACATTAGCTTGATCCAAAACTTTTGCAACTCCCAAGAAAATTTTAATGCTGGGCTTTCAATCCCCAGTGTATGGTCCACTTTAACCTTGGATCTGCCTAATTTTTTGATTTATATCTTAAAATAGTTTGGAAAAATAGATGGATGGCATGGATAAAAACCTTACACAACAGTGAGCCCCACAAAGCCCTTTCTGGATGATACACGCGTTATCGTCCAGCGGGGCAGGATGCAATCCGCTTCCACAAAAATGATCTCTAAATACCTGACATTTCATTCCATCACTTTGTGGTAAGGAATTTTTATCCTCCTATGGAGGCTATGTGCAGTATACTCAGTTTCTAGCTTATATAAGTGACGCCTATCATACACCCATCAAGACAATTGGCTTATTGGGACCCACCGTGATGGTCCACACCCCAAAAGTTTATCTATATTTGAAGATACTAGCCACCAACACATGAACCAATCTTCCATCAAATGTTGTTTTTTTGTGCATTTCTCCTTTTGACCATCCATTAGCAGGCCACAAATTGAAATGTTGTTATTAACCTGATTAGTAGACTTTTTTTTGGACTTTTTTTCTTATTATTATATACACATGCGCACACACACACCCCACACACACACACGCTTACACACGCACACGCACGCTGTGGGATTTCAACACTGGTGGGTACTCGAACCCTTAGCCCGGTGTTGAAACTCCTGGAAGTCTACCACCCGGATAAGAGTAAAGACCCTTGACTTTTTTTATTGGACTTGTTCATCGATGGTAGGGCCCAACAAACCAACGGTCTCGATCACTGAACTCGCTTGCAGAAATTGAAACCTCCCGCGGACAATGATATGATTTTTGGTGCAATGAGATCATATGGTTTTTAAATTGTTAGAAGCAATCTAATACGTACATATATGCAGTGGTCCCACCATGGATGGAACATGCCCCATCTAGAGAGGATCATGTAACTCCCTCCTTCACACTAACGATCAGGATTGAAATCTGAGCAATATCCGACGATTCGGCTGTATGTTTGAAGGATTTGGTATGAAGAGAAGTTTAATGTTCCAATTGGGTTCAATTGTGCTGATGGCTTAGAGATCTAGATCGTTGATCTAATAGGCCCCACCATGGGTTGCTGGGTATGCACTAAAATGTTGAAAGTTTGGTTGTTATTCACCATAGGGCTGTAGAACTGCCGTTGAACGGATTAGGAGACTTAAATCTGGCTAATATTTTGATCATCCACAGTTCAAGTTGTCGTCCATCAACCCCACTCGCATCCAGTGAGAACATGTGGACATTAATCACTATATGTGTTCTATGCATCGAAATTTATACTATGATAGTATTGTGGTCTTGTGGACCACCATATCGGACCTCATTTGACCGAAGGAGATTAGCTGTATCGTCACATGCGTGTCTCATTGCAACGTCCACATCATCCGTACATCACGATTGCACGTGGCAATTTCTCATTGGTACGCTGACTTTGATATTACCCTGGTAAATAGGGTGAGGAGCTACCTATTCAGGTGCAGGTGTATTTTTATTTGTATTTTTAGCTTTGCTAATCGTACACGCATGCACAAGTCAGATGACGCAAACGCCACCACAGCATGTCAAACGTAAAAAATCTAAGCCATTCATCAGGTGGACCTCATCATTTAATATCACTGCCCAAAGACAAGCATGGTGCATTGAGTAGGCGGTCCATTACTGTAAAATAATCCTACGTTTAGAGAAAAGGTTGATTTTTTACAACCGTGTATTTATTAAGGTAATTTTGGCCCTACTGACTAGTACACCGTTCAGATTATTGAGTTACGGAATCTAGATTGTGGTACCCTTCTGATGGATGGCTTGGATATTGCACTCGTCTGCCATGCTGGCGTAAGTAGTGGCTTCTGCATTAGCTTGGTTGTACACGCGAGTAGGCTTAGTAAAGTTATCTTCAGTCGCTCTATCCAGATTGCACTCCCATGCAAAAGCTAACTGGATCGAGTCAGCTTCTTCTCACACGTGGCAAGGTTGCACACTTGTGAAATATCCAGACTTTTCATCAGGCGAATCAACCAAGTACGTGTATAAAATCAGGCTGATCCGATCATTGGATAGGCCACACATGTATGTTCGTAACCGTCCATACGTTTTGCACCCGTGTGGCCCATCCGATGGTCAGACGATCGTAACTTTACACTCAATGCACCCCAATCGTTTGACCAATCTGATGGGTGGCTTGAATCTCACGTGTGTGAGAAAAAGTGCAATTACTCGAGTACACAGCATTCTTCATTCCTTTCCTGATGGAAATAGCTGAAAGGACGGCGGTATTTGTTTCTTTCGTGTCCTTGTAATAAGAACATGGACTGGAGAGATTTATTCTGTGAGTCTGTGTGTAAGAAGGGCAGCCCTTCTTTCTTGGGTTGATGACTACTGCTATAGAAGTCCTTTTTGGTAATGGTTTCAAAATGTCTAGAGGAGCAGCACACCTCGACAGCTTTGGAGCTTTTAGTAACCTGATGACTCCAAACAGGACTCTCATAACCCTAGTGATACACAGAGAATAGGTATAGATGAGTATTTCCATTGTCCAATAATAGCACATGCCTATTGATCTGGACCGTCCAGTATCTGGGTCACCTTGACCAAACGTTCCTGACAGTTCAATCAGTACTTTCCTTTTGAATAGTCCGCAGAAATCACTGGAAGTTACAAAAGAAAAGAAAAAAAAGAAGATGAGTGATCTGATGGTTGGATTACCCAGGGCATGTTTTGGGCTATGCGTCAGAAAGAGAAGAATTGGGTTATTCATTTGAAAATGTGTACCGTGTTAGGGAAATGGATAGTAGAGATGGTTATATAGGGTGTTCTAGTGCGTAGTTTAACCCTAGGATCATTACTATGGAAGTTTAGTATTTGAGGAACACAACTCATGCAGTTGTTTCTTACTACTTGGGGCTATGATCTGTTATGGTTTCTTGGTATCTTGTATGGTTGCTAGTTTATATCTAGAAACCAAGTGGGGCCCACCTATAATCAAATTAGACCATTAGATTGGATTCTTCATATGTACATGGCCCCAATATCAAACAATTCCATCCATTTAATGATAGGATTTTTCCTCCTCAGTTTGAGTTGCTCAACCGGTCGAGTGGGCCACTCGACTGGTTGAGTGGTGCTCGACTCAAAGTATAGTGAGTTATTAGTTTTGAAATCCCATGGTACTCGACCAGTCGAGGGTTAGGCTTGACCGGTCGAGTGGGCCGCTCATCCGGTCGAGGACCCTGCTCGACTAGTCGAGGTTACACAGATTTAGTCCGGATTTGGTGCAGATTGCATAAATTTGAAACGATTTCGCAAAAGGTGTGAAAGGAAGTTGCCTAAACTATAAATAGGGGTCCTAAGGTTATTCTAGGATAATATAAGAGTGTTTTCTAAAGCTTTATAAGGGTTTGGTAAAGGGTTTAGGGCTATCAAAGGTAAGAGAGAGAGAGAGAGGAAGCTTGTAGAAGGGAGATTCTACTTGTAAAGGTGATTTACTTCACAGTCGACGTCTCAACAATTCTATGTCCTTGTAATCGGTGAGATCTCTCTATTTTTTTATTATTCTCTTATTTTTCATCCACTCTTGTGTGAGTGAAGAAGGTTTGATGTAAGCGGTGTGTGAAATAGTGGTGAAGACCGCTTGAGTTGAAGCAGGAATATGCCAATATATCCTAGAGGGGGGTGAATAGGACTTTTTAAAGATTTATGAGTTATATTAAAAATCTTATCACTCTGATCCTAACAGGTATGCAATTTTCAGGATTACCCAAATGTAACTCTACTTGCTTCCAAGCCCAGTAGAGGATCCAATCACAAAACTATTCAATTTAATAAGCATGAGGCAATTATAGTCTATGATGGATGTGATTGTGTGTGTGAAGTGTGAGTAGATAGGAATGTAATTAACATAATCATATAAATATTTAAGTACAAGAATCAATCACAGACACAGTCATTTTTATAGTGGTTCGACTACTTGTCTACTCCACTCCCGACTGCCACACTCAACCCTCGACTGTACCGGATTTCACCAAGGAGGTTTCCCATGGTTCACCTCAAACCTAAGGTTTTAAATCAGGTTCACCTTCAACCTTTACAACCTACACAGAGGCTGACTGTTTATGCTCTCACAAGCAAGGGTCAACACATAGCACCCGGTTTAGGAACACTGGCCAAGGATCTTACCCTAAGACCCTAACAGAGGTTTTACACGGTTCACCTCATAACCTAGAGTTTTACTGGTTCACTCCTAACCAGATGTTTATGCCCACATAGAGCAAGGGTTCACACAATGCACCCACACGTACACTCCCGCCGGAGGCCTCCTTTGAGGACTTCAAAGGGTGAGTAACACCTACGACCCAATCCTAGAAAGGAATGATCACAAGTGTCCTCTAGACTCTAAGTACTTATAGATAAGTTGATGAGTCCCTTTTAACGCAGTGATGAAGATCTCCTTCTTGTTGATGAAGAGTCTTTAGCTCCCTTGATTCGCAACACAAAAGATGTACGAATACTAGGCTTTAGGTCGGGTCAAGGTTATGATGAAATTCCACTCTCTAAAGATTTTCTTATTAGGAAGATAGATTAATTCCAATCATCTATGCATTCAAGGCATCCCAGCTTAATGATTTTCCATTAAGGTAGTAGCTGGAGGATCCTTAAATGCGGAAGTTCATTCCCTAATCCACTCTATTGAATATCAATGATGAGGGTGGATTGGAGGATGAACTCCCTGAGAGAAAGGGCTTAAGATAAATGATATGAATTTTAAAACACTCAGAAGCACTCTCTTCTTTCTCTGCTAGCAATAAGGACTAACATCTTTATATATAGGCAAAAGGTTCCAACGGATATAAAACGGTCACATTTATGACAGAGTTCGATATCATCGAGCATGAGTCGATATGATCGAGAGTATACTCTCGATTGTATCAATGATCCTCTTGATGGTACAAACTTCATGTCATTCGCTTTTGAAACCTTATGTCGGCTGGTCGATGGGATCGAGACATACATCGATGTTATCGGATTTCGAACTCCGATTCCATCGATAGATGGATCGATCTATCGATGGGTGAAAACAAGATAGACAAGCCTTGAAGAATTTCAGGTTCTAAAGATATGATCGGGGAACGGCCGATGTCATCAGAATTTAAATGTCGATGATATCGAGACTTTGTCGATAGGATCGATAAATCATATAGATTTACCTATAAGCACGCTGGTCAGTTTATGCCAGATTCGATCCAATCGACTAGGACTTGATGATATCGACATTAGAATATCGATTTCCTCGAATGGCCCCCGATCAATGTTTAAAACACCCTGAAATTTATACTGGAGGAAATATGCGTCTACTATCGATATGATCGAATGACTACCGATATGATCGATATTTGAGTTCAGATTAAATCAGACAGTCATCGATATATCGAATCTTATAGTAGTTTTCTTAAGAAAAATAGGGGTGCTGGAAAATTGTCTGTCAATATTATCGATCCACTTTCGATGGGATCGATATTCGAATATCGATGATATCGATTGAGATTCTGATATATCGATAAATTGTCCAGATGAATGTTTGATTGCTGGACGCTTTTTGTCATCACTTGATTGTATCGATTGAGATGCCGAGGACATCGACAGAGCAGGTCGATCATATCGAAAGGTGAATCGATATAATTGACAGGGTAAGAAAAACTTGAAGATTTTCCTATTTGATAAAAAGTTTTCTTACAATAAAATCATAAGGTGTTCTACTTGGTTTTAAGGATTTTAATCACCTGGTGTTTTGGGACATGGGATGTGAGGCTATGATTTACCTGTGATGAGCTTCCACATATCCAGTTGAGGCAGACACTTTAATTGATCTTCCTGTTAGGCGTTGTTGTCCGACTGACTCAACTTACACTGTAATTGACAAACCAGGGCACTTGTAGATGCACTTTCAGTGTGTGCTTGTGATCGGTTGTAATGTTCTACTTCATAATGAATTGTTTCTCTAGACAAGGTCCCGTAGTTTTTACCTCTTTGAGGGTTTTCCATGTAAAAATCTCTTGTGTCGTGTGGTTTGTGGTTTGATTTATTTCATTGCTTTATTATCCCATGATTCTGGTGTTTTGGGGAGGCTAGATCCTAAGGTTTTGTGTAATGGCTCCTAACAAAGTGGTATCAGAGTGAGGTTGATTGAACGGAGTGGGATTGGTTCTGAATTATGGAAGGTGGCTCATCAAGGATGATCAGTCTCAATGGTTCTAACTGGACTATATGGAAGGCTAAGATGAAGGACTTACTTTATTGCAAGGACTTGTATTCTCCAATTTAAGGCATATCACCAAAGTCAAAGGATATGTCAGATGATGATTGGAAGAAGTTGGACCAGAAGGTAGTGGAGTTTATTAGACAATGGTTAGACGATTCCGTATTCCACCATGTGTCTACGGAGACCTCAACCGCTAGCCTATGGTTAAAATTATAAGGGTTATATGAGAGGAAGACAGCCGACAATAAGATTTTTTTAATAAGATGACTTGTAAATCTCAAGTTCAAAGATGATAGTTCTGTGGCTGAGCACATGAATGAGGTCAGGAATATATTGAACCAACTCTTCGCTATGAAGATGGTCCTAGACGATGAACTATAGGATTTGTTATTGCTTAGCTCATTGCCTGACAGTTGAGAGACATTGATGGTGTCTCTGAGTAACTCTATGCTAGATAGAAAGGTGTCCATGAAATAAGTTACTAGTTATCTCTTCAATGAGGAGACAGGAAGTCTCAGGGGTCTCCTCAATAAGAGGCTCTTGTGATATAAGATCGAGAGAGAGGAAGGAACAAAAAGAACGGTAAGGCCCGAAATAAATCAAGAGACAATTCGAGTACTAGGAAGGATATTGAATGCTGGAATTGTGGCAAGAAGGGCCATTGCAAGAATGAATGTTATAATAAGAAGAATGATAAGAAAGGAAAAGAAAAAGAGAAGGAAGATTAATCAGACTCCACTACAGTCATTTCATATAGCGACGTTGTAATTATTCTTTTAGCAGATCATAATGTTTGTCTCACGGCTATGAGTCAACACACCGACTAGGTGATAGACTCAGGAGCTTCTAGAAGATCGTAGGAAAGGTGATATTTATGTGAAGACCGATGTGGCTGCACATTAGTTCTCAGGGATGTAAGGCACATTTCAGACCTTCCCCTTAACTTGATGTCGACGGGAAGGTTAGATGATGATAGTTAGGAAAGCCGTTTTGCTAGTGGGCGCTAAAAGCTCATCAAGGGTTCGTTGATCGCAGCTAGAGGGAAGAAGTGTTGCACTCTTTACAAGGCAAGTGTCAGTGTGTGTAAGAGTGGGTTGAATGCAGCGGAAGATTCAGATATTGACATATGACATAGGCAGCC
Organism: Magnolia kwangsiensis; assembly: GCA_037074715.1. NCBI lineage: Eukaryota > Viridiplantae > Streptophyta > Magnoliopsida > Magnoliales > Magnoliaceae > Magnolia > Magnolia kwangsiensis. Next base: position 15,230,572 of record CM073586.1, read on the forward strand.
ACGTGAGTGAAAAATGACTTTAGCTACTAGCAAAGAAGCGGCTCCTTCCAGACGTGACAGGTTTACCTCTCAAAACCTGTATTGATTGTTTATCAGGAAAACAACATAGAGTTTCATTTGTTAAATCTGCTTCCCATGTTAATAAGATGCATGCATTAGATTTGGTTTATTCTGATGTTTGTGGTCCTATGAGGATAAAAACCTTAAGTGGTGCATTGTATTTTGTCACTTTTATAGATGATGCATTTAGGAAGGTTTGGGTTTATGCTTTGAAATCCAAGTACGAGGTCTTTGGTGTGTTTCCAAGACCCCCCAGCATAATGGTGTGGCTGAGCGAATGAATTCCACCATTGTAGAGAGAATCAGATGCATGTTATCCCATGCGAAGTTTTCCAAGATGGTAGTGTATTTGATAAACAGGTCTCCATCAGCCCCATTGAATGGAGTACTTGAGAAAGTATGGACTGGACAAGATCTATCGTATAGTCATCTCAGGGTATTTGGATGTAGGGCATCTGTTCACATATCAAAGGATGAGAGGTCCAAACTCAATATGAAGATCAAGCAATATGTATTCTTAGGGTATGGTGATAAAAATTTTGGCTACAGATTATGGGATCTGACTGAGAAGAAGCTCGTTAGGAGTAGAGATGTGATTTTCTTTGAAGACCAATGTATTGAAGATATTTATAAGCCAGAAAAGACGCAGCCTAGTTCAGGAGAGTTAGAGGATATGGATCTGGTTATTCCTCCCATGATGCCTGATGACGGGGGAGTACAACAATGTGCAGAGGACAAGGGAGTTCCTAAAGAAGATGGACTGGGGGAGCAGTCCCGACCTGATTCACTCATTGAGCCACAGGTGAGGAGGTCATCTAGGAACAAATAACTATCTAAGAGGTACTTACCGCATGAGTACATTATACTCACTGATGGGGGAGAGACAAGATTATTCTAAGGCCCTAGCTGACAAGCATAAAGGGGAGTGGTTGAAAGCTATGCAAGAGGAGATGAAATCCTTGTATAAGAACTAGACCTATGATATGGTGAAATGGATATTGCGGTATCTAAAAGGCTCATACAGGTTGAAACTATGCTATGGTGATGAAAAACCTGTGTTAGAGTGCTACACAGATACAGATATGGCAAGTGACATAGACTCCATGATGTCTACATCGGGGTTCATATTCATGTTTGTAGGGGGAGCGGTCTCTTGGTAGAGCAAGTTAAAGAAGGTCATAGCATTGTCAACGACAGAGGTCGATCGAGTACATTACAATCACAGAGGCATGTAAATAGATGCTTTGGATGAAGAGGTTTCTACATGAACTTAGCCTGAAGCAGGAGCAGCACGTGGTCTATTGCAATAGTCAAAGTGCTATATACTTGTGTAAGAATCCAAGTTAGCACTCCGAGTCAAAGCACATGGAGATTTGGTATCACTGAATGAAGGATACTTTGGAACAGAAGGTGTTATAACTTGAGAAGGTCCACACGGACGATAATGGGTCAGACATGATGACCAAGGCATTTCTTAAGGGCAAGTTTGAGGTTTGTAGAAATCTACCTGACTTAAAAAAGGTGAATTTCTCCTGAGTCAGAAAGGGAGAGATTTGATGAGATTTTTCTTCCTCATTCCGAGCTGCTCAACTGGTCGAGTGGTGCTCAACTCAAAGTCCAGCGAGTTTTTGGTTTTGGAATCCCATAGTGCTTGACCAGTCAAGGGTCAGGCTCGACCAGTCGAGTGGGCTGCTTAACCAGTCGAGGACCCTGCTCGACTAGTCAAGGTTACGTAGATTCAGTACAAATTTGGTGCGGACTATGTAAATTTGAGGCGGTTTTGCAAGAGGTGCAAAAGAGAGTTGCCTAAACTATAAATAGGGGTCCTAATGTTATTATAAGGTAATGCAAGAGAGTTTACTAAAGCTTTACAAGAGTTTTCTAAAGGGTTTAGGGCTATCAAAGGTGAGAGAGAGAGAGAGGAAGCTTGTGGAAGGGAGATTTTGTTCGTAGAGGTGATCTACTTCGCAGTCGACATCTCAACACTTCTATGTCTTTGTAATCGGTGAGATCTCTCCATTTTTCATTATTCTCTTATTGTTCATCCACTCGTACATAAGTGAAGAAGGTTTGATCGAAGTGGTGTATGCTTATAATCGGTTGTAACATTTTACTTCATAGTGAATTGTTGCTCTGGACGAGGTCCCGTGGTTTTTACCTCTTTGAGGGTTTTCCACATAAAAATCTTTTGTGTTGTGTGGTTTGTGCTTTGATTTATTTCATTGCTTTAGTATCCCATAATTCTAGTGTTTTAGGGAGGCTAGATCGTAAGGTTTTGTGTAATGACTCCCAACATTTAAATGGGGGCTTCACTACAAGAAATGGGGTTTTTAACTAAAAGTTACTTTTAGCGATGAATGTTTTCATCGCTAAAAGTTGTAAACAATTTTTGAAAAAAATCCAAAGGTTTACTTTTAGCTACGACAATTTTCGTAGCTAAAAAACGCGGATGAGACTTTTAGCGACGAACATTTTTGCCACTAAAGGCAGTGAACAATTTTTGAAAAAAAATCCAAAGGTTTACTTTTAGCTATACAAATTTTCATAGCTAAAAAACGTGGATTAGACTTTTAGCGACGAAATAAATTTTCGTCGCTAAAGGCTGTGAACAATTTTTGAAAAAAAAACAAAGGACTTTTAGTTATGAAAATTTTCGTAGCTAAAAACGCGGATGAGACTTTTAGCGACGACAATTTTCGTCGCCAGAGGCTGTGAACAATATTTGAAAAAAATACAAGAGTTTACTTTTATCTACGAAAATTTTCGTAGTTAACAAATGCGGATGAGACTTTTAGCGACGAAAAGTTCCGTCACTAAAGGCTGCGGACAAGTTTTTGAAAAAATCCAAGGCTTTACTTTTAGCAACGACACTTTTCGTAGCTAACAAATGCTGAGAAGACTTTTAGCGACGAAAGTTGTTGTCGCTAAAGGCTGTGAACATTTTTTGAAAAAAAATCAAAGGTTTATAGCTACAAACTTGGATGAGACCGTTAGCTACGAAAATTTGCGTAGCTAAAAACGTGGATAAGACCTTTAGCGATGAAAATTTTCATAGCTAAACAACGTGGATGAGACTTTTAGCAACAAAACGTTTCGTTGCTAAAGGCTGTGAACAATTTTTTAAAAAAATTCCAAGGTTTGCCTTTAGCTACAAAAATGTTCATAGCTAAAAAACGTGGATGAGACTTTTTTCAATGACAATTGTCGTCGCTAAAGGCTGTAAACAATTTTTGAAAAAAATAAATCCAAAGGTTTACTTTTAGCTACGAAAATGTTCGTAGCTAAAAAACGTGGATGAGACTTTTAGCGATGAAAATGTTCATCGCTAAAGGATGTTTTGAATTTTAACATGGGCATGGAAATGTACGTGTTAAGACTTGTAGCGATGAAAATTTCGTCGCTAAAGGCTATTTTGAATTTTAAGAAATGTTCGCGGTAAGACTTTTAGCGACGAAAATGCTCGTTGATAAAAGTATTTTTCCTAAATCTTTTTCTTGATAGATGAAAACCGTCAGTAATAATGTAAAAATGTTTTAATTTTTAAAATTTTTGTCGGTAAAAATGTGTATGTATGTATATATATATATATATATATATATATATATATAATTAAAAGGTAATATCTAAATGATTTGTAATATCACATAAAAAAGAATTTTGAGAAGTTTAGAAATTTTAACAATGTTTGAGAAAAATTTTGAAAACAAAATGGTGCTTTTGGAGAAAAAAATTGGCAATTTGAAATTTTTGAGAAAAAATTAAAATATGAGAAAAATTTTGAGATTTTGAAAATAAAAATTCAAATTTTGTATTTTAAATATTTTTTGAAATATTTTTTAATAAAAATGATATTTTGTTAAAAGAGAAAAAATATACATTTTGAAAAAAGATGTTATTTTCAAAAGAAAATTGAAATTTATCTGTGAAAAATAAAATTACTAAATTATTAGGCACATCCACTAATTGAACCTTTAATCATTTTCGGACAATCTAATCAGTTTAGATTGAAGAGTAAATAACTTCAGATGTTTAAATCTAATTTCACTGAAATTGTTAATCAATCTTATACGCTCAATATTTTTCTCATATGTAGCCTGATTGAGACGAGTAACTAGTCAAATTGAGAGTATTGATCAGTAAAATAGAGTGAATGGACCAGACATGTAAAATGAATCAAATATTCTGGTCAAAATTGTGACCCAACTTACTAACCTCGTGAGAACCTAAGAATTGATATTAGTAAGTTTTGTGGGCCCCATCATGTTGTGTGTCGAACATCAACACTGTGGATTTGATGTGTCCCCTTTAGGTTATGAGATATCTCAAAAATCATCTGTATACGAAACTCAAGTGGGCCAACCATCTAAAACTATGTGAAGACATCCTAAAAATATAAAAGCACTTGGTGGGGCCCACATGAGTTTTGGATGCGGTTGAAACTTGCTCTGACCCCTCATCCAAGTGGGGCATACATAATAAGTGGGTTGGATATGTGAATCACATTTAGGTAGGCCCAATATATGATTATAAATGTTTTAAGGAAACCCTTCACTACATTTAGGTGAGTTACTTGTTACCCTTATTAGAGTAAATTCTGTGGGGTCCACTGTTATTTTTTTATTTTATCCACTCCATTCATCCATGTTAATGGATAATTTGAGATCTAAAGAACAAAAAGGAAGCATATCCAAAGCTCAAGTGGACCACACATAGGAAATAGTGTGATTGAACCTCTACCATTTAAAATTTCTTGGAGGCCATAGAAGTTTTGGATCAAGCTGATGTTTGTGTTTTCTATTCATTCATATATTTTTGATATTATGAACAACATTTAACCATTTTTGGACAATCTAATCAGTTCAAATTGAAGAGTAAATAACTTCAGATGTTTAAATCAAATTTCACTGAAATTGTTGATCAATCTTGGTATACCCAATATCTTTTCTCATATGTAGCCTGATTGAGGCGAGTAACTAGTCAAATTGAGGGTATTGATTAGTAAAATAGAGTGAATGGACCAGACATATAAAATGGGCCAAATATTCTGGTCAAAATTGTGACCCAACTTATTAACCTCGTGAGAACCTAAGAATTGATGTTAGTAAGTTTTGTGGGCCCCATCATGATGTGTGTCGAACATCAACACCGTAGATTTGATGTGTCCCCTTTAGGTAATGAGATATCTCAAAAATCATCTGTATACGAAACTCAAGTGGGCCATACCATCTAAAACTATGTGAAGACATCCTAAAAAATATAAAAGCACTTGGTGGGACCCACATGAGTTTTGGATGCGACTGAAAATTGGTATAACCCCTCATCCAAGTGGGACACACATAATGAGTGGGTTGGATATGTGAATCACATTTAGGCAGACCCAATATATGATTATGAATGTTTTAAGGAAACCCCTCTCCATTATATTATGTGGTGTGGCCCACCCAAGTCACAGATTAACTTTATTTTTAAGCTCTTGGCCCACCTAAGTCATGGATTGACTTTCTCCATACCATTCAACACTTTTCTCGGATCATTTTAAGATATTAACCAAAAAATGGGGTGGCTCCAAAGCTTAAGTGGACTACAAAGTAGGTACTGAACGTCCACCATTAAAAATAACATTCATAGAAGTTTTGGATCAAGATGATGTTTATGTTTTCTCTTGATTTATATCTTTTTCTTTTGGGATTTGATGGTTTTTTGTCCATCTGGATTTGGGTGTTTGGGTATCACATTCCTTCTTCTTTTTTTTTCCTAGCTTTAATATTGAAATCTCTTTTATAATTCGAATTTCTCCCTTTGTTTGTGAAATTTTAAGGAATCCTGTTCCTATAAAAAATAAATAAATAAATAAATAAAATTAGAAAGATTTACTCATTCTTCATGGTTATGAAGTATCTGCCCTTGTTGTAGCAGTAGTCGAACTTGTTGAACATTGTCTCTTGAAGAAGAATTATAGTCTCCATGTAAAAAAAAAAAAAAACAGTATAGTTGGCCTTACGACGATTTTAATGATGGATAACCAATCGCTATTGTTTTCATGTGGTCTGGTCCACCTGATATTTGAATACGATTCATTTTTGGTCTCATATCCTACAATGAGTTGGCAAAACAAATGGATCATATGGATATACAATATATAAATCAAAGTGGGCCCACATCTACCCCATCAGTCAGATGCACCATTCCATGGTGGGCCTAGGGCTTAAAAATCAAGTCAATCCGTGACTTTTTTCAGCCACACCACATACAAAAGTTGAGAGGGGTTACCCTCCATTAAAATATTCATAATCATTTGTTAGGCCCACTGAGATGTGGTTTACAAATCTAGCCCATCCATTATGTGTGTCCCACTTGGATGAGGAGTCAGACTAAGTTTCAAATGCATAAAAATTTCAGGTGGGCCCCACCAAGTGCTTTTATATGTTTTAGGCATTTCTTTACATGATTTTAGATGGTATGGCCCACCTAAGTGCCGTATACGACTGATTTTTGAGATATCACATAATTTAAAGGGGGCCCATCAAATGCACGGTGTTGATGTTTGACACATGTCATGGTGGGACCCCACAGCTTGAGCTTTGTGTTTAATCCATGCCGTCCCCATGAGGTCAAGCTGTGTGGGCCTCACCATGACATGTGTCAAACATCAACACCGTGCATTTGATGGGTCCCCTTTAAATTATGGGATATCCCAAAAATTAGTTGTATACGGAACTTCGGTGGGCCATACCATCTAAATTCATGTGAAGACATTCCTAAAACATATAAAAGCACTTGGTGGGCCCCACATGAAATTTGGATGTGTCTGAAACTTGGTATGACCCCTCATCCAAGTGGCACACACATAATGGATGAGCTAGATTTGTGGACCACATCTCGGTGGGCCCAAAAAATCATTATGAATGTTTTAATGGAGGGTAACCCCTCTCAACTTTTGTATGTGGTGTGGAACAAACAAGTCATAGATTGATTTGATTTTTAATCCTTAGGCCCACCATGGGATGGTGCATCTGACTGATGGGGTAGATGTTTTGACAACCATCATGCTGGGCCCACAAAGCCATACCAGACCCCGGCCTAAATTTGGGGGCGCGCTAAAAAACAGAGCCGCGCCCAAAAAAAACCCCAAATCCCAAATCTCTCTCTCTCTCTCTCGCTCTCTCTTTCTCTCTCCACCACTGCCGCTGCCGCTCCTGTTCCACCACTCACACCGCTGCCGCTGCCGATCCAGCCATCGCTATCGAGATCCCATCTCCCATTACCGTGATTCTGGTACCGTAACCCTCTCTCTCTCTCTCAGTTTCTGAAAACTCTTCATGGGCCATACGTGCAAGGTAGCACCAAATGGGCGGTTCCAATTGACGTATCTCAAGCCACATGTGCTGTTAGGAGGTGGCTCTACCGTATCATCTTCTCCCTTCGCATCACTTTACTAAAGATGAACCCTAAGCAAGAATGGTATTTTCTCAAGTTGTAAATCAGAGAGGGTTTTCATCTTCTCTCACCAAAATTTCAAATTTCCTCTCTGAGGGATTCCATCTTCTAATCGAAGCTGTCACTCAAATCTCTTATTTTGGAAGACCACCGACCCTTCTCCTTTAATTCCAATTTTTATTTCTAGCCTTGCTATGTCGTATTTGTAAAAAATTAGTGTCTTTGCTCCAAAAATCGCTCTGTAATTTAGTTGGAATTTGTATCTTTCCTCCGTCCCATTCCAGCTAAAACATACGGACGAATCTCTCACTCTCTCTTTCTCTCTGTACTGAGCTTCTCTCAACACTTGTTACCCTCTTTTGGCCCCTTTCCTCTCTCTCCCCTCTTTAAATTCTTGCAGTTGGTTTTCTCAAATTCCCCATCCAGATCTGATCTGTCTTCTCGTCCTCTAAGCAGCCATTAGAATCTATGGCAGGTTCAGTTTCACACCTGGCACGCTGAGGGCAACAACTTTGCTTGATTTAGGCTAGGCTCTCATATGTGTTCAATTTTGGCATATTTTGTTTTGAATTTCTGCATGGTTTATGTTAAATTCTTAAAATTTGGGGGTGATTTTGTGATAGATCAACAAGAGTAGTTAGTTCTCCGCGCAACGATGAAGGCACTAATTCTCATCGGAGGGTTCGGTATGCGTCTGCGGCCATGGACGCTTAGCATTCCAAAGCCGCTTGTGGATTTTGCTAACAAACCCATGATTCTGCATCAGGTAATATCCCATGAGTCCATCTCTTTGAAATTGAAGATGAGCATTCCTCTTTTTTACTTTTTCTTTTTCTTTTTTTCCCCTCTATGGGCTGGATCTGTTTATGCATTTCTCTACTGTTGATTTCCAATGAATTGATAATTTCTTGCATAAGTTTATGTTCCATTCTTGTTTTGCTTGTCTGGATATATATCATATCTGAAATCCAGTTTCCTATGGAAGATGAGAAGAACCCGTTGGGGTGCAGTTCTCTATGTTTGGCATGGTAATCAGAATTGATGATAGGCATGATACTGTGTTCCCACCTTTACGCTCCAAATCATTTTCAGCATATGTTGCTGATGTTGATTTCGGGTAGACAAGTTGGAATTAACAGCATCCAACAATCCGAACCATCTCAAATGCAGGGGAGGACAGATTATACCATTTGATCTGCAAAAAAAAAAAAAAAAATCAAACCAATTGCATTTTGGGTTGCATCCAAACAAACTCTATGTTATCAGTGAGTACCCGCTCAGGAAAATGATCAAATTCCTCAAAGTTCGTGGTGGAGAGGCTTCAATAATGGTAACCAAGGTATAATTGCATATCTATAATTTGTCTATGTGAAACCTTCAATTTTATTAATTCAGCTATCCAGGTTATTGAATTAATAATGGGCATACCTTGAAAAAGATCTCCTCAATGGATCTCCCTATATATCCATGGTGGACCCACCAGATCTCCTCAATTATTGATTGTATTATTTTCTTTCCAAAATCAGGTCTCCACCAAAACTTTCTAAGCCTCTCTCTTCTACATAGGTCAGTTCTCTTCAATTCTAAAATGAAAATTCTAATTTGGAATTAGATATGAGATGCTTTCTTGGTTTGAGTGCAGGGTTAACATCTTAGTGGGTGAGGCCATGACTGTGGGACCCACCTTGATGCATATGTTGTATATCCACGCTGTTCATCTATTTTTCAAAAGTGCATTTTCATGTTTTGGGAACAACAAACACATGAACTTCAATGTGTCAGTTTCATGAATTTACTTGAGTGCATTCTCAAACTACAACTGAAATCTTCAGGACCAATTTCTGTAATTTTTATTTGAAGGTTTTAAGCTTTTTTATGCAACCCAAGTTGTAAACCAATGGTTGTTTTCATGTGTTGGTATCAAGAATAAAAAAAAAATGTTAATTCAGAACCAATGGATGTCTATAAAACAGGCATAACTGTTTTTTTTTTTTTTTTTTTTTTAAATCAACCCTTTTGAGTCAACTACAATGTCATGGAGTGTGTCATATATTCAGTTGTACATGACAGACACATTATTATAATATTTATCAATTGTATCTGTTTGTGTAGACTCTTTCTTAACAAAATTTCTAAGCCAGTTATGACTAAAGACGAGGCAATATGGATGAAAAATTAATCAGTTGCCCTCAAAGTTGTTAACAAGTACTTTATATGGTATGTATTTTAGAACCAACATTCTTGCAATTGAAGTAATAGGGATGGGAGTTGCACATGCTTCAAGGTGTCTGGATAGGGGTGCAACAAATGGCATTCTTCAGAACATGAGTAAAAAAATGGCATTCTTCAGAACATGAGTCAAAAAATGGTTTTATTCATGACCATGGTCCATGACAACTTACATCTTACATTTCATCTGCCAACATACATACATATATATAATAGGTAAGCTGCATTCAAACCAAGAAAGCAACTCATATCCAATTTCAAATTAGAATTTCCATTTTAGTGTGATTGTGTATGCTTGCTTGCAAGGAATTTCAGGTTTAATTTGTAATAATTGTCTGCATCTCATTTTATCATTCGCAATCCTGTTCCACTGATTTGGTATTGGAGCAGATAGCAACAACCATTTCAATGGACATGCATCTATTCCTCAGAATTTTAGAACTCCACTATTGTTACAAGTGGTTGCATCCTATTCCTCAGAATTTTAGAAAGAAACAAAACAATGTATAGAATTTGCATCTCATGTATGGTTTATGAACTTTCAACATGCCGAATTTCTTTTGAAGGTCAAGTGGTGGACATGGGACCAACAACTACATCCTTACTGAATTCTGAGAAGTTTCCTGTCATAGTCCCGAATTCATTATTTTCCATTCAGGTATGTACTTTATTTCTTCCAAATTTGTATTCTTTGGCCCTTTCTGTAACCATTAGATAGATGATAATCTATGAAGAATAGTATGTCAGGCACTGACACTCTTCACAATTAAATACTGCTGCACTTTACACACTACATGGAGATAGATTGATGGCAGATACATCTGTTCAAAGATGGCACATGTGGGCATTCATGTCTTGTGGCTGCAAGTAGTATTCCTCTGTTATGTAACTTTTGTGTAATAGTAACATGTATTGGTAACTAACAACCAACTCCACCTAGCTACTGCTAATCTAGTTTCCTACAAACAGAGAGTGTAGCATGTGTGAGTGATCCAGGTTTACTAGTGTACCAAAAAAAGGAAAGCTGTAGAAGCTTCACACATTCATATTGGGTCTATGCTCTTGAAAATGAGAGAACAACATTAACTATAGATTATGAAGAGCTTTTGATTTTCTATCTGATAATATTGCAAGAATTTTTTACATACTCACGTCTTTGCATAGATAGCCATTTTCAACTTTTCAGGTTACCAACTCTATAAAACCCAACATTTCTATGCGTTTCTGTTTCTTTTACCAAGATATTAACTGTTTTTTCAAGGATCCAAATCGTATAAAATTCAAACCTTCTTTAAATCCCAACTTTCCTAATACCATTTTTTCAAGACCAGATCCTCTCTTTGTAACTCAAAGAATCCCAACTCTAGACACTTTCCATAGGTTGTTGCACCATGACTTGTCATGTGGGAACTTGTTGTTTGTGAGGACATTGATCAGGTAAGTTTATATGGAAATTGCATGAAAACATTCGTTTTCCATACTTGGTTTGGTTGATGGATGAGTAAGTTGTCAATCATATGAAAAGTGCCCAAGTCCATCAAGTGGGACTATTTTGAATAATCATGGGTTTGGAATAGGAACTTGGAGCTTGTTCAAACTTCAAACCAAGTCTGCATTTTTTTTCTACCAGCTAGTTCATTCCCAAACATTGCTTTCACATATTTCAGCTACATTGTTATGCTTCCAATATAGAAGTTTGAGAAAGAAATACCAACTAGTCAAATTTCAGCTTGGTGAGATCTTTTCTTTCATTAAACTGTTAGTTTTTCTTTATCATATTGTTATAGAGAAATGCTTGTGCAATGAGTGTTTTCATACAGTTCCATGAAGTGTGCACCATAAAAAATATTACGTTTGTTCTTAGGCTATTGGAAGGTGACAAGGGCTATAGTCGCAGTTATTTTATTTGTTTGATCATGTGCTGTTCTTTCATGAGAAAGTTCACTTTCCAGCTGAAAATTACTAAGCCCATGAAGCTAAACACTTTTTTATTTTTGGTGTGTGCAGATAAGCCCTTTGTTGGTGTATCTATTGGTTACTTCACATTCCTTCGACTGCAAGTCATATCTTTTTTCCTGAATTGCTTCAAACAGTATGGTCGTCATACACATAGACAAAAAATGCTCGCAATGAATGTTTACGAGTACTTGATAATTTTGGAGTCCTTGGTTAGGGTTTGGGCTAAAAGTACGAGTGCTAGAGCTGACGCTTTCGGAGTCCGAACTCGTTCTTTTGAAAAATAGAAAAATGGAAATATTAGTAAATACAGATTTTCTTGTTAAGAAGAAAATGAAAGATGGATTGAAAAAATATAAAAGAGATTTTTTTTCTTCTTTTTTTTGCTTCAAGAGAGAGAGACGGAGAGGTGAGAGTGGGGAAATCGAGGGAGATAGTGGGGGAATGAAGTGGCCGTGTGAGATTTGAAAATAGCGAGTGTAGTTTGGTTTGAAAATGACGTTTCGTATGCGTGGCGTGCATTTCTTTTAAGACAGTAATTTCATTTTACTGAAGATAATTGAATTACATAGGCAAGTGTTTAATGCAGGAAACTTCTCTGGAAATGTTATTCTGATAACTAACCTGATGAGATTAATTTGTGGTTCAGTTCCTGGACCAATCTCTCTATCATATTCAAAGAAATTCAGATTTTTGTTCGTGTTTCTTACATGGTTCTTTGTCCCATTTTTGTTTGACCTGAAAGTAAAGGTGATGCATCTTCTTATTTATTCAATCATGGAATGCAGGATGTTGCTGTTAAGGTTCTAACAGATCAGGACTTTCATGAGGATTAATTGAAGGACTTTCTAAGAGAGGTATGCATTTGAAACATTGCTAATAATGTTCTGTTAAACTGTACCCATTTATATATCCGGATGTGCCTCGGAGCTATCTGGATGTTGAGCGGGGGTCCCTGGAAGGTGGGAACCGCTGTTATGACCATGATGAAGCTGTCCATTTCCTATGGACAACATTGGAGGGGCCTGACCATTTGGATAGGCCGTGTTTTTATATTTACTCAAAATTAATAGAGCAGACCCGGATGTGTGTCGGAGCTATCCGGATGAGCGGGGGTCCCTGGAAGGTGGGAACTGCTGTTATGACCATGATGAAGCTGTCCATTTCCTATGGACAACATTGAAGGGGCTTGACCATTTGGACAGGCCGTGTATATGTATTTGCTCAAAATTAATGGAGCATACTCGGATGTGCGTCGGAGCTATCTGGAAGAGCGGGGGTCCATGAAAGGTGGGAACCGTTGTTATGACCATGATGAAGCTGTCCATTTCCTATGTACGACATTGGAAGGGCCTGACCATTTGGACAGGCCGTGTTTATATTTGTATTTGCAGGGACCACACCCTTAACCTAAACCCGAACCGATTCTCAAATCTAAAAACCTATAACCTAAACCAAAACCAAAACCTATAACCTAAACCCAAACCCATTCTTAAATCCCAAAACCTATAACCTAAACCAAAACTAAAACCTATGACCTAAACCAAAAATAAAACCTATAACCTAAATTCGAACCCATTCTCAAATCCCAAAACCTATAACCTAAATCAAACCTTAACCTAAACCTAAACCTATAACCTTAACCAAAACCTATAACCTAAACTAAAACCAAAACCTATAACCTAAACCCGAACCCATTCTCAAATCCAAAAATCTCTAACCTAACCTAAACCTATACTTATAACCTAAAACTATTCCCAAATCCCAAAACCTATAACTTTAACCTAACCTTAACCTAAACCTAAACCTATAACTTGTAACCTTAACCAAAACCTATAACCTAAACCGAAACCAAAACCTATAACCTAAACCTGAACCCATTCCTAAATCCCATAACCTATAACCTAAACCAAAACCAAAACCTATAACCTAAACCCGAACCCATTCTCAAATCCCAAAACCTATGACCTAAACCTAAACCTAAACCTTATCCAAAACTTATAACCTATAGCCTAAACCAAAACCTATAACCAAAACCAAAACCAAAACCTATAACCTAAACCCGAACCCATTCTCAAATCCCAAAACTTATAACCTAAACCAAAGCCAAAACCTATAACTTAAACCCGAACCCATTCTCAAATCCCAAAACCTATAACCTAAACCTAAACTTAAACCTTATCCTAAACCTATAACCTATAACCTAAACCAAATCCTATAACCTAATCCAAAATCAAAACCTATAACCTAACCCCGAACCCATTATCAAATCTCAAAACCTATAACCTAACCTAAACCTATACTTATAACTTAAAACTATTCCCAAATCCCAAAAACTATAACCTAAACCTAACTTTAACCTAAACCTAAACCTATAACCTATAACCTTAACCAAAACCTATAACCTAAACCAAAACCAAAACCTATAACCTAAACCCGAACCCATTCTGAAATCCCAAAACCTATAGCCTATACCAAAACCAAAACCTATAACCTAAACCCGAACCCATTCTCAAATCCCAAAACCTATAACCAAAAGTAAAACCTAAACCTTATCCTAAACCTATAACCTAAACCAAAACCTACAACCTAAACCAAAACCAAAACTTATAACCTAAACCCGAACCCATTCTCAAATCCCAAAACTTATAACCTAAACCAAAGCCAAAACCTATAACCTAAACCCGAACCCATTCTCAAATCCCAAAACCTATAACCTAAACCTAAACCTAAACCTTATCCTAAACGTATAACCTATAACCTAAACCAAAACCTATAACCTAAACCAAAACCAAAACCTATAACTTAAACCTGAACCCATTATCAAATACTAAAACCTATAACTTAACCTAAACCTATACTTATAACCAAAAACTATACCCAAATCCCAAAACCTATAACCTAAACCTAACCTTAACCTAAACCTAAACCTATAACCTATAACCTTAACCAAAAGTTAAAACCTAAACCAAAACCAAAACCTATAACCTAAACCCGAACCCATTCTCAAATCCCAAAACTTATGGCCTAAACCAAAACCAAAACCTATAACCTAAACCCGAACCCATTCTCAAATCCCAAAACCTATAACCTAAACTTAAACCTAAACCTTATCCTAAACATTTAACCTATAACCCAAACCAAAACGAAAACCAAAACCTATAACCTAAACTCGAACCCATTCTCAAATCCCAAAACTTATAACCTAAACCAAAGCCAAAACCTATAACCTAAACCCGAACCCATTCTCAAATCCCAAAATCTATAACCTAAACCCGAACCCATTCTCAAATCCCAAAACCTATAACCTAAACCTAAACTTAAACCTTATCCTAAACCTATAACCTATAACCTAAACCAAAATCAAAACCTATAACCTAAACCCGAACCCATTATCAAATCTAAAAACCTATAACCTAACCTAAACCTATACTTATAATTTAAAACTATTCCCAAATCCTAAAACTTATAACCTAAGCCTAACTTTAACCTAAACCTAAACCTATAACCTATAACCTAAACCAAAACTAAAACCAAAACCTATAACCTAAATCCGAACCCATTCTCAAATCCTAAAACCCATAACCTAACCTAAACCTATACTTACAACCTAAAACTATTCCCAAATCTCAAAACCTATAACCTAAACCTAACCTTAACCTAAACCTAAACCTATAACCTATAACCTTAACCAAAACCTATAACTTAAACCAAAACCAAAACCTATAACCTAAACCTGAACCCATTCACAAATCCTAAAACCAAAACCTATAACCTAAACCCGAACCCATTCTCAAATCCCAAAACCTATAACCTAAACCTAACATTAACCAAAATCAAAACCTATAACCTATAACCTAAACCAAAACCAAAACCTATAACCTAAACCCGAACCCATTCTGAAATCCTAAAACCTATAACCTAAACCCGAACCCATTCTCAAATCCCAAAACCTATAACCTAAACCAATACCATAACCTATGACCTAAACTCAAACCCATTCTCAAATCCCAAAACCTATAACCTATCCCTAAACCTTAACCTATAACCTAACCTAAACCTATACTTATAACTTAAAACTATTCCCAAATCCCAAAACCTATAACCTAAACCTAACCTTAACATAAACCTAAACCTATAACCTATAACCTTAACCAATACCTATAACCTAAACCAAAACCAAAACCTATAACCTAAACCCGAACCCTTTGTCAAATCCCCAAACCTATAGCCTAAACCAAAATCAAAACCTATAACCTAAACCCGAACCCATTCTCAAATCCCAAAACCTATAACCTAAACCCGAACCCATTCTCAAATCCCAAAACCTATAACCTAAACCTAAACCTAAACCTTATCCTAAACCTATAACCTATAACCTAAACTAAAACCTATAACCTAAACCAAAACCAAAACCTATAACCTAAACCCGAACCCATTCTCAAATCCCAAAACTTATAACCTAAACCAAAGCCAAAACCTATAACCTAAACCCGAACCCATTCTCAAATCCTAAAACCTATAACCTAAACCTAAACAGAAACCTTATCCTAAACGTATAACCTATAACCTAAACCAAAACCTATAACATAAACCTAAACCAAAACCTATAACTTAAACCCGAACCCATTATCAAATCCCAAAACCTATAACCTAACCTAAACCTATACTTATAACCTAAAACTATTCCCAAATCCCAAAACCTATAACCTAAACCTAAACCTATAATCTATAACCTTAACCAAAACCTATAACCTAAACCAAAACTAAAACCTATAACTTAAACCTAAACCCATTCTCAAATCCTAAAAATTATGGCCGAAACCAAAACCAAAACCTATAACCTAAACCCGAACCCATTCTCAAATCCCAAAACCTATAACATAAACCTAAACCTAAACCTTATCCTAAACCTATAACCTATAACCTAAACCAAAACCTATAACCTAAACTAAAACCAAAACCTATAACCTAAACCCGAACCCATTCTCAAATCCCAAAACTTATAACCTAAACCAAAGCCAAAACCTATAACTTAAACCCGAACCCATTCTCAAATCCCAAAACCTATAACCTAAACCTAAACTTAAACCTTATCCTAAACCTATAACCTATAACCTCCCATTATTAAATTCCAAAACCTATAACCTAACCTAAACCTATACTTATAACCTAAAACTATTCCCAAATCCCAAAACCTATAACCTAAACCTAACCTTAACCTAAACCTAAACCTATAACCTATAACCTTAACCAAAACCTATAACTTAAACCAAAACCAAAACCTATAACCTAAACCCGAACCCATTCACAAATCTCAAAACCAAAACCTTTAACCTAAACCCGAACCCATTCTCAAATCCCAAAACCTATAACCTAAACCTAACCTTAACCAAAACCAAAACCTATAATTTAGATCCTAAACCAAAACCAAACCTATAACCTAAACCCGAACCCATTCTCAAATCCCAAAACCTATAACCTAAACCAATACCATAACCTATGACCTAAACCCAAACCCATTCTCAAATCCCAAAACCTATAACCTATCCCTAAACCTTAACCTATAACCTAACCTAAACCTATACTTATAACCTAAAACTATTCCCAAATACCAAAACCTAACCTAAACCTAACCTTAACCTAAACCTAAACCTATAACCTATAACCTTAACCAAAACCTATAACCTAAACCAAAACCAAAACCTATAACCTAAACCTGAACCCATTCTCAAATTCCAAAACCTATAGCCTAAACCAAAACCAAAACCTATAACCTAAACCAAAACCAAAACCTATAACTTAAACCCGAACCCATTATCAAATTCCAAAACCTATAACCTAACCTAAACCTATACTTATAACCTAAAACTATTCCCAAAACCTATAACCTAAACCTAACCTTAACCTAAACCTAAACCTATAACCTATAACCTTAACCTATACCTATAACCTAAACCAAAACCAAAACCTATAACCTAAACCCGAACCCATTCTCAAATCCCAAAGCCTATAAGTTAACCTAAACCTATACTTATAACCTAAAACTATTGCCAAATCCCAAAACCTATAACCTAAACTTAACCTTAACTTAAACCTAAACTTATAACCTATAACCTTAACCAAAACCTATAACCGAAATCAAAACCAAAACCTATAATCTAAACCCGAACCCATTCTCAAATCCCAAAACCTATAACCTAATCCAAAACCAAAACCTATAAGCTAAACCCGAACCCATTCTCAAATCCCAAAACCTATAACCTAAACCTAAACCTAAACCTTATCCTAAACCTATAACCTATAACCTAAAACAAAACCTATAACCTAACCTAAAACCAAAACCTATAACCTAAACCCGAACCCATTCTCAAATCTCAAAACCTATAACCAAAACCAAAACCAAAACCTATAACCTAAACCCGAACCCATTCTCAAATCCCAAAACCTATAACCTAAACCTTATCCTAAACCTATAACCTAAACCAAAACCAAAACCTATAACCTAAACCTAAACCCATTATCAAATCCCAAAACCTATAACCTAACCTAAACCTAAACCCGATCAGTTGGCGAGGTAGAAGGAGGAGCATGAGAGGAAGATGGAGGATCAGCTAGCGAGGCAGAAGGAGGAGTAGGAGAGGAAGATAGAAGAGATGTGGGTGAAGCATGAGCGACGGATGATAGAGATGTTTCAAGCTTTCGTTGCACGCTTAACTATCGATGTCCCACCACCTTCGCCTTCATCTTTATGATTTTTTCTTTTTTATTTATGATGTTAAAATTATATGTATCTATGCGTGAATGAATGTGATGCGTATAAGATTGTTTGTGTTTGAATGTATGTAGTTTATGTTTGGAAGAATTTACTAGTTTGGGTTAGATGGATCTGAATGTGAATATGATGAAATTTGAAAGGTATATTATGATATAACAGGTGTATATCAGGATGTGAATATGAATATGATGATATAACAGGTATATCAGGATGAATATGATGAAATATATTACAACAGGTGTCTATCAAGTATTTTGCACAGAATTTTTTATTGAACAATTTTTAAAAAAAAGAGACTTTTAGCAACGAAATTTTTTGCCGCTATATGTTTTTAGTGACAAAAATTTTTGTTGCTAAAAGTTTTTAAAAATATTTTAGGGACAAAATTTTCGTTGCTAAAAGTTTTTTAAAATATTTTAGGGACGAAATTTTTCGTTGCTAAAAGTTTTTGAAAATATTATAGGGACGAAATTTTCGTTGCTAAAAGTTTTTTAAAATATTATAGGGACGAAACTTTTCGTTGCTAAAAGTTTTTAAAAATATTATGAGGATAAAATTTTTGTTGCTAAAAGTTTTTAAAAATATTATAGGGACGAAACTTTTCGTTGCTAAAAGTTTTTAAAAATATTATAGGGATGAAATTTTCGTTGCTAAAAGTTTTTTAAAATATTATAGGGACTAAACTTTTCGTTGCTAAACGTTTTTAAAAATATTATAGGGACGAAATTTTCGTTACTAAAAGTCTTGTAATATTTTTTTAGTGACGAAAAGTGGCGCTGCAGAAAAGTTTTGACGAAAAGTGGCGCTTCAGAAAGATGACTGAATATTTTTAGCAGCAAAAATTTGCGCTGCTGAAAGTTTTCCAAAGATTTTTTAGTAACAAAAATTTTCGTTGCTAAAAGTGGAATAATTATTTTTTGCAGCGAAAAGTTTCGCTACTAAAAGTCTTGTGCAGTTTTGTAGGGATGAAAGTTTTCGCTGCTAAAAGTCCTCCACAGCTTTTTTTAGCAACGAAAGTGGTACAATTATTTTTTGCAGCGAAAAGTTTCGCTGCTAAAAGTCCTCTACAATTTTTGTTGCGATGAAATTTTTGTTGCTAAAAAGCTTACATTTAGCAACGACATTAACTTTTTGGCTGCTGAAAGTTTATAGTGACGGTGTATTAGCAACGAAATTAGCGACGAAAATTTTCGTCGCAAAAAATCTTTAGCCATGAAATGTTGATGTTTAGAGACGAAAATTGTCGTTCCTAAAAGTAGGATTTCTTGTAGTGCTTGAAGCATCCGATGTGCAAAGACGCGCTGACTAATTATGCTCCGTAAATGGAAATCGTTTCATTGTTTTCTTGAAATGGAAATCATTTTGCTGCTTTACAATATCCAAACTAGTGTGCAAGTGGATGGTCCATTTGGAACAAGAACATGGAAAAACTATCGCTACATTCCCCCAGCCCACGAGCCACCATGACTTGGATCATGAAGTGAGTCCCCACCGCTATGCTTGAAATTCCTTCTTCAAGGACTGACCATGCTTGTGAATGTTATAGTCATCATGAGTCTCTCCAGACGAATTGATGATCTGGATATTTTGAGACAAAGGACCATAGATTAAGATTAATAATGTTATTCTGTACTATGTTAAGGGATAGCTCTAATTTTGCCTTTTAATTAATGATTTTTTCTAGAAATTTAATTAAAGGCATGTGCTATAGTTTGGAATGTATTTTGTTTTCAAATTAATTAAAGCCACTCAACATGACATATTTTAAGTGTATATCTTTTATAAATATCCTTGCAAATGGAGCCACAATCACTAATATTGTTCTGACTGTTGGGGATTTGTGCTGAGGAATCACATAGATCTAAATCTAGGATAATAATCCAATAATGTCAAGCAATCACAAGAGAACAAAAAGGTTTAACGTGGAAAATCCTTGCGGAAAAAAACCACGGCACAAAGTGACAGAAATCCACTATGATATAGAAATTACAAGAGAGGACTTACCCGATTCGAACAACCTCGAATCTCACCTTTGCTACACCTTTTGATAACCCTAGAACCCTTTACGAACCCTTGAAAACTTTTAGAAAGCTTTAGAATACCTTAGAATAGCCCTAAGGACCCCTATTTATTATTTAGGAAACTTCACTTACTCACCTAGTCCGTAAAATGTCCGAAAACTGCCTCAAATTTAGGCAGTCCACACAAGATCTGCATAACCTCAACTGGTCAAGGGACCCCCCTGACCGGTCGAGCGATTCCCTCGACTGTTCGAGTAGCCTGAACACCAAAAATAATAGCATGCTCGATTGGTCGAGTGGCTCACTCGATCGGTCGAGCCATTCTCTTGACCGGTCGAGCCCAGATTAAAGGCATCTAATAATAATCTCCATCATGCCTTTAATCTTCAACTGTGTAGCTCTTTGACCTCTTCTCTTTTCTATATATTGCATCATAGCTTCAATCAACGCTTCTCGTGCACATTCTGTCCTTCTTTTACGCCATCGTCAAGCCCAGAGAAGTTACACATAACTTGAACTTCTCTATAGGAACGACCTTGGTGAGCATGTCTGTTGGATTAATGCTGGTATAAATCTTCTCCAGTGTTACGCCTCCTTCCTCAAGCACCTGTCAGATAAAGTGGTGACGAACATCAATGTGTTTAGTACGTGAGTGATAAATGGAATTTTTTGCCAAATTAATAGCGCTCTTACTATCACAGTTAACTGGCACGGTCTCTTGCTGAAGTCCCAACTGATTTATCATGCCTCTGATCCAAACACCTTCTTTAAACGCTTCCTTCACTGCCATATATTCTGCTTCGGTCGTGAAAAGAGCCACCACGGACTGAAGCTTCAATATCCAACTAATTGCTCCACCCGCTAGTACAAATGAGTATCCTGAAATAGACTTCCTGGAATCTATACTGCTTACGTAGTCAGAATCCACATACCCTACTAACTTTATCCCTGTCTTTTCAAAAGTTAAGACGTAGTCTTTCGTAACTCGAATGTATTGAAGCAGCCATTTCACGACTTCCCAATATTGCTTATCGAGGTTTGACATGTATCTTCTCACAACACCAATTTGCCTATGAAATATCCAGTCTCGTACAGATTATGATATACATTAAACTGCTAACCACATTTGAATAGGGCACATGAGACATAACTTACTTTTTTTCATTAGATTTAGGACATTGTTCTGTGGAAAGCTTGAAGTGAGTCACGTGGGGAACGCTTACCGGCTTTGCCTGATCCATTATATACTTGATCAATACCATTTCAATGTATTCTATTTATGATAACCAAAGCCTGCTCCTCTTCCTGTCTCTATGGATATCTATGCCGATAACCCTTTTTGCAGCCTCCAGATCTTTCATTTCGAATGTCCTTGATAATCCAGTCTTAAGTATGTTGATTTCTAACATATCATGACAGATGATCAACATATCATCAACATACAATACTAGGATGATGAATTTACTATAACTCACTGTCTTATAATAGACACAGTGATCATATTCACTCCGAATAAATTTCTTTTTCACCATGAAAGAATCAAATTTTTTATACCACTACCTAGGTGACTGTTTCAAACTATACAACGACCTCATTAACCTGCAAAACTTTTTCTTCACCCCTTTGTTCACTCCCTAAGTGCAGGGTTGTGATGTAGTAATAACTCGGTAAGACCGAGGTCGAATCCCAAGGGACTGAAACTTGTACGTTATCTAAAATTAACTAGAAATAGAACTAGAATGAGATGAAATCTGAATTGAATTATAAATTGAGGAATAATTATAAACTATTAATCTAAAACTTATAGAAATCAGAGGTAGGAAACTAGGGATTTAGAGGATCCACTTGTAGAGATCAGGGAGAACTTATGCTTGCATCAAAAATTATGGAAATTACTGAACTGCCGTTGATCTAGTTTTCAAGGAGATGAAAGGTGTATGAATTAGAATGAATTCCATCACCAAACCATGCCCAAAGACTATGGCAAACAACAGAATCAAACTAATTACCACCCAATCACATGTATGCAAGTTAGGAAGGGTACCGTCATCCAACCATGCCCAGGAGACTATGGTGAACAACAGGGCTTCCTGACATCATAAACATTAAAGAGAACGGAAATATTTAAAGCCATTGCAGACCCATTGTAATTTCAGTCACAACAGACCATTAAAAACCTAAAACATTCCCATAATAATTAACTAAAATCAACGTCAATTCATGCATTAAAATTAAAATAAAATAAAATCTCCCATCTCACTACAAGCTTCACCTCCTAGCCCTAGCTAGGAGGTTTAGCCACACATGGTGAGGCTAGATCTCATATCTCAAAGGAATTAAATAAAATAAAACCTTAAAAACTCTTCCTCTCTCTCTCCTCCCTAGATGATATACACGTCCAAGCCAAGCCTCCCGTCCAAGCTATAGATCTCTCGATCCCTCCTTTTTTCCCCCGGCTGCTGTGGTTGGCCGGTTTTTATAATGCACAACACACCTCCCGAACGCCCTACGCACTCCGTTCCTTTTACGCAGTGACTTCCGGAAGGGAACTTGCGTCCCAACTGGAGTCTATGCTCATGCCGACTAAACCAACTAATCGGCCTTCTTGAAAGTGGTCTGTTCCCACTCTACTCAAGTTTAAACGGCCTTGATCGGCCTGAATCTCCATCTGCAGCCCGTCTTACAACATGGAGTTACATTTGCTCCATCTTCTGTCGACACACCTCACACATGGAATTGCGATCTGCTTGAAGGTGGGAGTCCTTGGACTTTGATTGAATCGTCCCAGACGCATGATGGACGGTCTGGATTCTCCCAATGGAGTCGGAAGGATGGCCCACGAGATTGGTCCGCAAGCTCTATTGCGAAACAGAGCTTGCGCGAGCTCACCGTGATATTGGTGGGACCCACGGTGATGTTGTTTGGTGAAATCCACTCTATCCACGGCGTTCAGCTAGAAAAACCGGTCGGGTAGGATCGATTTTGGAGTAATTCTGTTGTGGCCCACCAGAGTTCTTCTTCCACCGTCCGTCCTGAGTCTAACGGTTAGGATTTTTCAATCGTCAGCATGGTGTCAAAAGGTCACCTAGGTGAGGGTCATTCCCCCCTTACAGAATGAATGGACGGTTCAGATCTTTACTTCGGACGTCGAGTGGGGCCCACTGTATGAACCGGCGGTGCGTCGTTTGAATCAGAGAAAAAGATGGAGAGACGGGTCAGCTCGTCTTTTGACCGGGCTGACCGTCCGGTGCGGCTCGTGTGTGCGTGCACTGAATGCACCCACACCCTCATGTGGGGTCCACTGTGATGTTCACGAGAAATCCATGCCGTCCATCTGTTCTGTCATCTCATTTGATCCGTAAGTACCGAAGATGAAGCATATCCGAACAGCAGGTGGGCCCAAAATCATGATTCTGAGGGCTGATTTGTCTGTTGGCCCACTTCTAGAGGGTTCCAGGAGTTGAGATTTGATGTGTACGGTTAATTTATGGTCCCCATGCCATGTCTGAAGTTTGGAGCTGATCTGATGGTGGAAACCCTATAATCTTGCGTTCTGCATGCGTTTCAAGCCACTTGAGCTTCAGTTCTTCAATTTTTTTGTGGATCTCAGGCGTTGATCTTGGTCCCCAGGAGTGTGTCCCATGTTTTGATGAATTTGGAGCGTTAAATCCATGCATTTAGTATCCTATTTCGATCCAAGCTTGTAAAATCAACCTGCAACATAGACACGATTAAATCAGCCATTAAACACTATTATGCTCGTAAATCCGGACAATATTTGGGGTCTAATATGCACTATTTGACCCTCAACACAACCCCCAACCAGCATTTTGCTAGTCCCGAGCAAAATATGCGATAAATAAGTTGAGAATTACAAGACAATTTCTATGAACTCGAGTGAATTATGAAAAACAATTCAGATCATAAAATTCTAAGATTTATGAATGTTGATTCATTACTTTCTCCTGGACTCAAGCGTATGGTAACCTCATAGTTAAGTTCAAAGAATTAATCCATCAATTAGAAAGAACTCTAAATGTTGAGTTCCATGGGTGTATAGTCTAATCTCAACTTACCATCATTAACATTCACTTCTCTATTTCAGGATGTCATTGGTGACCCATAAGAGGATTCATGACAACCAAAAACCCGAACCGAAATGTGCCTCACAGATCATTCTTTTTCTTTCTTTCAGCTTTTGATTTTTCTATTAAAAGTAACACTAAGAAAGGGAATCAAATTTTCACCTATAAGGAGCAAACCTATGATGAAAACTGAACTCCTAGACCTTTTTCACATATCATTCATGGGGAATTAACTCCACACCTATAGGGAGCAAACCTCTGGTGAAGATTAATTACCCAACCTTTTCAATTTTTATACCATAATGGCAAAATATTTCAGGCTGGTTCCTTTCATCCTCAGTGATTACCAAGTTAATCCTTCGATATGGAACTGAAATCTTAATGTGAAAGCGAGATGTGACATGTGAAATCTTGATTCAATCAATGTTTACAACCTCTAATCATGGATTAACACTTCGATCTTAACTATGAAATCTAACAGATGCTGAATCCAAGAGTCATAAATTACTAATATTATATATCTTATGATTCTAAATCAAGAATGTCCGTCAGAATCACTTCGAATTCACAAGAAGTTCCCAGAAAAATTTTAAAAATTTTCACAATTTTTGCTCAAGACCATGAAAATACTGGTCAGGAAACCTAATCTCCCACCCCCAACCTAAAATCTACATTGTCCTCAATGTAAAAGATATAATATGCAATGCACATGAGACAACGAAAGTAACTGAGAAGTGATGGGAAGATAGTACCTGTATAACGAATCGAGAGAGATTTTCAAGAGATCACTGGGAGAGAGCAGGTTAGCACGAGAAAGAAAGAAAAATAAAATAACAAAAATGAAATCCTACATATACCACTTTCGCAGGTGCTCTCGATTGCATTTAGCGTATGCAACAAGCCTTTAAACCCCTAGGTTACCCCTAGTGGACGAGTTGTAGTCTCGTGAGGGTTTGCAGTAATGTTACCCACAAACATTGAATCGATCACTAGAAAAATGAAATGAAAATCTGGGTTGCCTCCCAGGAGCGCTAAATTTACCGTCTTCAACTAGACAAATAAAACAACTATTCTAGACCTATGAAAGCGATAAACCTACCTATACCTCCATTAGACTAGGAGATCAGTCCTGGTAAACAGGAGCAATCAGAGGCATGGACATGTCCTCTGAATCAAATGTCTCGACAAATGGCTTTAATCGATGTCCATTTACTTTAAACTCCTTGCCATTGTCGGGATCTTTTATCTTGACGGCCCCATGAGGATAAGCAGCGATAACAATGTAAGGACCAGTCCAACGAGATCGAAGCTTACCCGAAAAGAGATGTAGTCGAGAGTCATACAAAAGGACTTTCTGACCAAGCGTGAATGATTTTCGTAGAATATGTTGATCATGAAACGCCTTCATCCTGTCCTTATAAATTTTTGAGTTCTCATATGCATCGTTTCGGATTTCTTCAAGTTCATTCAACTGAAGTTTGCGTAGCGAGCCAGCGTTGTCCAGATTGAAATTCAGATTTTTGATCGCCCAGTATGCTTTATGTTCCAATTCCACAGGTAAGTGACAGGCTTTCCCATAGACAAGTCTAAAGGGAGATGTTCCAATAGGAGTTTTGAAAGCAGTACGGTACGTCCATAAGGCATCGGTCAATCGGATTGACCAGTCCTTACGATCAGGGTTAACCGTTTTCTCTAGGATATGTTTGATCTCCCTATTGGAAATTTCAGCTTGTCCACTTGTTTGTGGATGGTATGGGGTGCTCACCTTATGCGAGATACCGTATTTCTTCATTAAACTCTCGAATGGTCTATTACAGAAGTGTGAGCCCCCGTCACTAATGATGGCTCGAGGCGTTCCGAACTGCGACAGGATATTTTCTTTTAAAAATTTAATGACCGTGCGATGGTCATTTTTACGGCACGGAATTGCTTCGACCCATTTAGTGACATAGTCTACGGCAAGCAAAATATACAGATTTCCAAATGATTGGGGGAATGGTCCCATGAAATCAATGCCCCAACAATCAAATGCTTCTATAATAAGGATGGGATTCAAGGGCATCATATTTCGACGGGACAATGCTCTCAATTTCTGACAACGCTCACAAGCCTTGCAAAACTCATGAGTGTCCCTGAACATAGTGGGCCAGTAGAAGCCACACTGTAAAATCTTGGCCGTAGTCTTTTTAGCAGAAAAGTGACCACCACAGGCCTGTGAGTGACAGAAGGAGATGACACTCTGATGCTCATCGTCTGGTACGCATCTCCTTAAGAGTTGGTCTGTGCAATATTTAAACAAATATGGATCGTCCCAGAAAAAGTTACGCACCTTGGTAAAGAATTTCTTTTTATCTTGTGACGTCCAGTGTGTCGGTATGGCACCTGTAGCAAGATAATTAGCAATATCAGCGAACCAATGTGAATGGGAGACTTTAAACAGTTGTTCATCAGGGAACATGTCATTGATATGGGTCGCCTCAAGGGAATCAGAGGTATTAATGCGAGAAAGATGATCGGCCACTACGTTCTCTACTCCCTTTTTGTCTTTAATTTTCAAATTGAATTCTTGCAGTAGAAGGATCCATCGTATCAGGCGGGGCTTAGAATCATTCTTAGAAAGAAGATACTTAAGTGCCGCGTGATCTGTGTAGATGATGATCTTGGATCTGATCAGGTAGGACCTAAATTTGTCCAAGGCGAACACTACGGCCAAGAGTTCCTTTTCCGTAGTCGAGTAGTTCACTTGGGCAGGATTTAGAGTCCTACTTGCGTAGTGAATAACATAAGGCCGCTTATCTTTTCTCTGGCCTAGAACCGCTCCAAGAGCATAATCAGAGGCGTCGCACATAAGTTCAAAAGGAAGACTCCAGTCGGGTGGCTGCATGATAGGTGCAGTGGTTAACATGCCCTTAAGCTTAGTGAAAGCTTCTTGGCACTGCTCAGTCCACTCGTATGGTGGATCCTTTTGAAGAAGATTACATAAAGGACGAGATAGGAGACTAAAGTCCTTTATGAATCGTCTGTAAAAGCCTGCGTGTCCTAAGAAGGATCGCACGTCTCTGATATTCTTGGGTGGAGGTAGGTTAGAGATAAGATCAATTTTTGCCTTATCTACCTCGATTCCTTTGGACGAGATGATATGCCCAAAGACAATTCCCTTTTGAACCATAAAATGACACTTCTCCCAGTTAAGTACCAAGTTTTTTTCTTCACATCTTTTCAGCATACATTTAAGACTTGCTAAGCATTCGCTGAAAGATGAACCAAAAACAGAGAAATCGTCCATGAAGACCTCTAGGTATTTCCCCACCATGTCAGAAAAGATACTCATCATGCATCGCTGAAAGGTGGCAGGGGCATTACATAACCCGAATGGCATCCTTCTGTAAGCAAAGGTGCCATAGGGACATGTAAATGTGGTCTTTTCCTGATCCTCAGGGGCGATTTTAATCTGATTATAACCTGAATACCCGTCAAGGAAACAATAATAGGAATGACCAGCTAGCCTTTTCAGGATTTGATCAATGAAGGGCAAAGGAAAGTGGTCTTTCCTTGTGACGGTATTCAGCTTTCTGTAGTCAATGCACATTCTCCAACCAGTAGTAACTCTGGTCGGCACGAGTTCATTATTGGCATTGGCT
Organism: Magnolia kwangsiensis; assembly: GCA_037074715.1. Taxonomy (NCBI): domain Eukaryota; kingdom Viridiplantae; phylum Streptophyta; class Magnoliopsida; order Magnoliales; family Magnoliaceae; genus Magnolia; species Magnolia kwangsiensis. The sequence continues at coordinate 15,258,779 of CM073586.1, forward strand.
ACAATGGTGATCCCGGACTTCTTACGAACTACCTGAGTTGGACTCACCCATTGACTATCGGATATGGGGTAAATGATCCCCACTTCCAATAGTTTGAGAACCTTGACATTAACCACTTCCTTCATGTTTGGATTTAGTCTACGTTGTGATTGTCGAACAGCCTTTGCATTGTCCTCAAGATATATACGGTGAGTACAAATCGATGGGTTAATTCCATTGAGGTCCGCTATCGTCCATCCAAGAGCTCCCTTATGCTCAATGAGAGTAGATATCAGCATACTCTCCTGTTCTTTCTCCAGGTGGGCAGAGATCACCACCGGGTATGTCTCATCTTGACCTAAATAGACATATTTTAAATCAGAGGGCAAAGGTTTTAGGTCAAGCTTCGGTGGCTTGAGGTTAGACGGTAGAGGCACTACATAAGTTTGAGGTAATTCTTCAATGTGTGGCCTCCACCGGTTAACTTTAAGTACCGGTGCAGTATCAAGCATGACACACATCTCCCTAATTATATCATCATCAAGATCATGAGAGTGGGCCAGGCACGTCTCTAGAAGAACAGAGGATAAGGTGAGAGGTGTTTTATCTTCCACAAAAGAATCAATCATGTTAACATCGTGGAAATTGTCATCATCCTCTGAGTTGCTGCCGTTATTGAAAAAGATATTCAATTCCAATGTCAAATTTTCAAAGGACATAGTCATGACACCATTCCTGCAATTGATAATTGCATTTGAAGTGGACAGGAATGGGCGACCAAGAATGATGAGAATCTGAGTGCTCGTGTCATTGATGGGTTCAGTGTCCAAGATGATAAAATCAACAGGGTAGTAGAATCTATCCACCTGGACCAACACATCCTTGATGATCCCTCTTGGTATACGAACAGAACGATCAGCAAGTTGTAGTGTGGTTCGAGTGGGTTTTAATTCACCCAAACCTAACTGTTGGTATACCGAATAGGGAATCAGATTGACGCTCGCTCCTAAGTCAAGAAGTGCGTGATCAATTCGATAGTTCCCGATTACGCATGATATGGTTGGGCAACCGGGATCTTTGAATTTTTGCGGCACATCTTGTTTTAGGATGGCACTCACTTTCTCAGTCAAGGAGATCTTCTTTTGAATACTTTTCCGTCGTTTGGTAGTGCATAAATCCTTTAGAAATTTAGCATATGAAGGTATCTGTTTTACAACATCAAGCAGAGGAATATTGACTTTCACTTGTTTCAACACCTCTAGGATATCCTGAGAGTTAGATAGACGTTTTGGTTCAACCAACCGTTGGGGAAACGGAACAACTGGCTTTTCTAGAGGTTCCGGTTCAAATTTTTGTGGGGCGCCACTAGATCCTTCATTGTTGTCCTCTTCTAGTTCTTGAGGCTTTTCGGGCCTAACCGGAAGGGTTTTATCAATAACCTTCCCACTCCTAAGAGTGGTGATGGATTTAGCGTGCCCCATTTGATTTGAAGAGCTTGGATCACCTGTCTCGTATTGCGGTTTCGGATTAGGGAGTGATTGTGCAGGGAGCATCCCTTTTTCCATAGCCGTCATACGTGAATCTATTTTTTGTATAAAATCTGAAATTCCTTTCATTGTCCGGGCCAGCTCTTGTATGGAAATTTGAACCTATTCTTCTTGAGGTTTCCCCTGATTTGAATTTTGATTAAAGAAACCTTGAGGGGTAGCAGTTTGTCCGTTCCTCCAACTAAAATTCGGATGATTTTTCCAGCCAGGATTGTACGCATTAGAGGGTGGTCCATTGAAAGGTCTTTGATAGTTATTTACGGCATTAGATTGTTCATTCAATACTTCTCGAAAGGCAGGTATTGAAGGACAATTTTCAGTAGTATGAATGTTGCAATCACAGATGCCGCAAACACTTTCATTAACCTTTTCCTTCCTTCCTTCCATGGCCTCAAATTTTTTGGTGAGATTGGCCACCTTAGCGTTAAGATCATTATCCTCTTTCAGGAGATATATTCCTCCTTTTTCCCTTAAATGAGTCGGCCTAGACGTAGTGTTCGTCCTTGGGTAATAGTCCCATGATTGTATTTTTTCAGCGAGACTATCGAGGTAATCCCATACATCGTCGACATTTTTATTAATAAAATCTCCGTTACACATTGTCCCGACCATTTGGCGCATGGAAGATGTTAGCCCATCATAGAAAAAATTTGTAATGCGCCATATTTCAAAGCCATGTTGTGGGCATGCATTAACCAGATCCTTGAACCTTTCCCAACATTGGAAGAATGTTTCATCTTCTTTTTGGGCAAAGTTCATGATTGCTCTCATGAGGGTAATTGTCTTATGATGTGGGAAAATTTTCTTTATAAATTTCCTCTGCATATCATTCCATGTGCCAATGGATCTAGGACGCAGTGAATGTAATCACGTCTTGGCTTTTTCTTTCAAGGAAAATGGAAAGAGTTTCAGCCTAATAATATCCTCAGATACATTAGGAAAGTATAAGGTGCCTATGATTTCATCAAACTCTTTCAGATGCAAATATGGTTCTTCAGATTCAAGCCCATGGAACTTAGGAAGGAGTTGGATAACCCCTGGCTTGATGTCCATATGTCCTGTATTCTCAGGAAAAATCATGCATGAGGGAGTACTCACCCCTGCCGGTTGTAAATAATCTCGTAAAGTACGAGGCGGGGGTGCCTGATGCACCTCATTCTCATCATGTACTTCCTCAACCCTTGGTTGGGATAGTGCTTGAGGTTGATTTTCAGCCATAACGTCTTCTAACTCAGGAGAATTCAAGTGATGTCTAGTCCTGCGATGGACAGTCAACCCCTTAACTAATCCTCCTTCAGTCACGAGACGTCGAGTGTTGTCGCGTGCCCAATGGGGTATAAAACACACTCAGCCCTCAAATTCTAAATTAAACCTAAGAGAAAGGAAGAAGTAGAAATCTAGAAAATAAAAGGGAAAGATGGAAAGAAGTTACCAAAGTTGGAGTCCTAGGTTAAGAATCTACAAAACAAAACAAAATAAGTTCGTTTCTAAGAATAGAAAGTTCTAATTGAAAGTAAACTAATTTCTAGAGAAAATAAGAATTTTCAAAGAGAGAAGAATTAGGAAGAGCTTACTAAATTAGAAGCTTCCTACAGAATAGAAAAATTGGGTTAGTTCCTAAACAAAAACTTATAGAAAAATTCTAAAACAAGAAACAGGGTTAGGATTCCTAAAAAGAATTAAAATTAAAATCTCACTAAAAAGAATAAATAAATCTTAATCTAAATCTAGAATAGAAAGGAAGAATTTTAAATTTTTTTTACTAATTTAGAAACTATCTTAGAAGCGTATAAAACAAGAAAGACAAGTTAATTTTTAAAAATTAAGAAAATCTAAACCTAATCTTAAACTAATCCTAAAACTAATTAATTTCAGAAAAACGTAACCAACAGTCCCCGGCAACGGCGCCAAAAACTTATTCACTCCCCAAGTGCAGGGTCGTGATATAGTAATAACTCGGTAAGACCGAGGTCGAATCCCAAGGGACTAAAACTTGTACGTTATCTAAAATTAACTGGAAATAGAACTAGAATGAGATGAAATCTGAATTGAATTATAAATTGAGGAATAATTGTAAACTATTAATCTAAAACTTATAGAAATCAGAGGTAAGAAACTAGGGATTTAAAGGATCCACTTGTAGAGATCAGGGAGAACTTATGCTTGCATCAAAAATTATGGAAATTACTGAACTGCCGTTGATCTAGTTTTCAAGGAGATGAAAGGTGTATGAATTAGAATGGATTCCATCACCAAACCATGCCCAAAGACTATGACAAACAACAGAATCAAACTAATTACCACCCAATCACATGTATGCAAGTTAGGAAGGGTACCGTCATCCAACCATGCCCAGGAGACTATGGTGAACAACAGGGCTTCCTGACATCATAAACATTAAAGAGAACGGAAATATTCAAAGCCATTGCAGACCTATTGTAATTTCAGTCACAACAGACCATTAAAAACCTAAAACATTCCCATAATAATTAACTAAAATCAACGTCAATTCATGCATTAAAAATAAAATAAAATAAAATCTCCCATCTCACTACAAGCTTCACCTCCTAGCCCTAGCTAGGAGGTTTAGCCACACATGGTGAGGCTAGATCTCATATCTCAAAGGAATTAAATAAAATAAAACCTTAAAAACTCTTCCTCTGTCTCTCTCCTCCCTAGATGATATACACGTCCAAGCCAAGCCTCCCGTCCAAGCTATAGATCTCTCGATCCCTCCTTTTTTCCCCCGGCTGCTGTGGTTGGCCGGTTTTTATAATGCACAACACACCTCCCGAACGCCCTACGCACTCCGTTCCTTTTACGCAGTGACTTCCGGAAGGGAACTTGCGTCCCAACTGGAGTCTATGCTCATGCCGACTAAACCAACTAATCGGCCTTCTTGAAAGTGGTCTGTTCCCACTCTACTCAAGTTTAAACGGCCTTGATCGGCCTGAATCTCCATCTGCAGCCCGTCTTACAACATGGAGTTACATTTGCTCCATCTTCTGTCGACACACCTCACACATGGAATTGCGATCTGCTTGAAGGTGGGAGTCCTTGGACTTTGATTGAATCGTCCCAGACGCATGATGGACGGTCTGGATTCTCCCAATGGAGTCGGAAGGATGGCCCACGAGATTGGTCCGCAAGCTCTGTTGCGAAACAGAGCTTGCGCGAGCTCACCGTGATATTGGTGGGACCCACGGTGATGTTGTTTGGTGAAATCCACGCTATCCACGGCGTTCAGCTAGAAAAACCGGTCGGGTAGGATCGATTTTGGAGTAATTCTGTTGTGGCCCACCAGAGTTCTTCTTCCACCGTCCGTCCTGAGTCTAACGGTTAGGATTTTTCAATCGTCAGCGTGGTGTCAAAAGGTCACCTAGGTGAGGGTCATTTCCCCCTTACAGAATGAATGGACGGTTCAGATCTTTACTTCGGACGTCGAGTGGGGCCCACTGTATGAACCGGCGGTGCGTCGTTTGAATCAGAGAAAAAGATGGAGAGACGGGTCAGCTCGTCTTTTGACCGGGCTGACCGTCCGGTGCGGCTCGTGTGTGCGTGCACTGAATGCACCCACACCCTCATGTGGGGTCCACTGTGATGTTCATGAGAAATCCGTGCCGTCCATCTGTTCTGTCATCTCATTTGATCCGTAAGTACCGAAGATGAAGCATATCCGAACAGCAAGTGGGCCCAAAATCATGATTCTGAGGGCTGATTTGTCTGTTGGCCCACTTCTGGAGGGTTCCAGGAGTTGAGATTTGATGTGTACGGTTAATTTATGGTCCCCATGCCATGTCTGAAGTTTGGAGCTGATCTGATGGTGGAAACCCTATAATCTTGCGTTCTGCATGCGTTTCAGGCCACTTGAGCTTCAGTTCTTCAATTTTTTTGTGGATCTCAGGCATTGATCTTGGTCCCCAGGAGTGTGTCCCATGCTTTGATGAATTTGGAGCGTTAAATCCATGCATTTAGTATCCTATTTCGATCCAAGCTTGTTAAATCAACCTGCAACATAGACACGATTAAATCAGCCATTAAACACTATTATGCTCGTAAATCCGGACAATATTTGGGGTCTAATATGCACTATTTGACCCTCAACACCCTTTAACTTCGTAACCTTCTTGTTACTTCATGTATATTTGTTCTTCTAATTCTCGTGCAGGAATGTAGTCTTCACATCCATCTGTTCTAGATCGAGATCGTATTGGGCAATCAGTGTCAACACGAATATAATAGATACCTGCTTAATCACCGGTGTAAATATTTCTGTGGAGTCGATTCCTCCTCTCTGAGCATAACCTTCGCTACCAACATTTCTTTGCATCTATTCTATTTTCTTTTGAATAACTACTTGCATCCGATCACTTTTCGGCCCAAGGGAAGATTCACCAGCTCCCATGTGTGATTTTTATGCAATGAGTCCATCTCATAGTCCATAGCCGCCTTTTACTTTTTTGAATCAGGCTCATCAAGAGTCTCCTGAATAGTAGAAGGTCCCCCTCATTTGTAATGAGGGCATATGCAATATTAGAGTCATCCCTGTATCTTATTGGTAATCTGCGATCACGCGGTGGATTCCTTCTCATATGTGGCTGCTCCACCTGATCTTGTACCTCTGTCTTTGCATCTGTCTCTTCTTGAGTATTATCTGTATCAATCTAGACGTCTACGATCACCCTTTCTGGTTCCCCTTACTCCTTTTGATTATTCTTGCTAAATAGGGAGCTTCAATCGAATCTGACATCACAGCTAGTGATGACCTTGCGTGTGAGCTTGTCGAATAACCTGTAACATTTCACACCAATGCCATAATGAACAAAGATATACGTTTTGACCCTATGGTTTAGCTTATATCTCTCAACTAGCAGTGCGTAAGAGTAAACCTCATAACTAAATATGCGTAGATCTGAGTAGTCAAATTTTTGATCACTCCATACTTCTTCTAAGATTTTACATTCAATTTCTGTTGAAAGAGATTGGTTCACCAAATAACAAGCTATGTTAACGGCCTTAGTCCATAGGTCCTCGCCCAATGCAGCATTACTTAACATGTATCTGACCCTCTCCAGGAGAGTTTGATTCATTCGCTCAGTCACATCGTTTTACTCGGGCGTGTGGCGCACTATGTTGTGCCTGATGATCCCTTCATCCTTGTAATAATCATTAAACCCAGTGGAAGTAAATTCTCCACCATTGTCAGTCCTTAAAACCTTTATTTTTCTCTGTGACTATTTTTCCACCATTGCCTTCCATTGATTGAATATGGTGAAAACTTCGGATTTATGTTTCTTGAAGTAAATTCAAACTTTCTTGGAGTAATCATCAATGAATGAAACAAACCATAATGACCCTCCAATAGAAACTTCTAGCAATGACCCCCATACGTCAAAATGCACATAATCAAACACTCCCTTACAAACATGTTTTCCAGATTTAAAAGACAGTCTAGATTATTTACCATATATACAATGCTTGCATATATCTAAATTAAAATTTTTAAAAGTTGGAATCAAACATCGATCAAAAAGTACCTTCATGCCCCACTCGCTCATGTGGCTCAGACGAGCATGCAACATACGTAGAGACATGGAGTTTACAATGGCTGCTGCCGCTCCACCTACTGAAGTTCTCCCAATCTACCTGTAAAGGTTTTCGTGCTTCTGCGCTCTCATAACTACGAGTGCCCCTTTTAAAACTTTAAGGAAACCATCAATACCGGTGAACTTGCACCCTATAACCTCGAGTGCACCAAGAAAAATTAGACTTTTCTTCATGTTAGGAATGTGCCTGACATCAGTCAAGGTACGCTCCATCCCATCAAATATCTTGATGCTCACCGTGCCAATAGCCATAACATTACAAGCATTTTCATTGCCTATAAAAACCTGTCAACCGTCGCATTCCTTGTAATCGGTGAACTAACTCTATTCACTCCCCAAGTGTAGGGTTGTGATGTAGTAATAAACTCGGTGAGATCGAGGTTGAATCCTAAGGGACTTGAACCTGTATGTAATTTGAAACTAAGTAGAATGAGAACTAGATTAAGATGTAATTTAAATCGAATAGAATTAAAGGAATAATGGTGAAATATTAATTTAAAACTTAAATAATTTAGTGGTAGGAAACTAGGGATTTAGAGGATCCACTTGTAGAGATCAGGGAGATCTTATGCCTGCTTCAAGAACTCAACTGGACTTAGAGTCCCATCTTCATCCAGTTAAAGGGTGTAACTATGAAAATTAACTGAACTTCCTTTGATATAGTTTTTAAGTGATGAAAGGTATATGAATTAGAATGGATTCCATTACCAAACCATGCCCAGGAGGCAAAGTAAACAACAGAATTAAACTAATTACCAACCAATCAACAATGTATGAAGGTTAGGAAGGGTACCGTCATCCAACCATACCTAGGAGACGATGGTGAACAACAGGGCTTCCTGAGGTCATAATCGTAAAAAGGAAAGGAACATGCTCAAAGCTATCGTAGACCCATTGTAATTTTAGTCACAACAGACCGTTAAAAACTAAAAATATTCCCTTAATAATCAAACTAATATCAAATTCAGTTCATAAATTAAAATTAAATTCAAGGCATAAAATAAAGTCTCCCATCTCACTACAAGCTTCACCTCTTAGCCCCAGCTAAGAGGTTTAGCCAATCACAACCATGGTTGAACTAAAGATCTCAGCAAAGCATAAAAGAGAAGGAAATAAGAACCAAGAAGGAAGAAGAAGAAGAAATGGCCGGCATCCACCTCCACTCTCTCTCTTTCTCTTGCTCCCATGTCCATGATCTCCCAACCACTCAATGAATTCCTTCTCTTCTCTCTCTCTTTTTTCTTTTATAACAGTAGCAAGTCGGCTAGAAGAACCGACCTTCTTACGCACACCCTTTCGCAGATGAACTGCACTCTATTTTTTCCTAAAAGAGACATAACTTGCGTTTGAATCGATTTTTGAAAGGAAGATTGCTCCACTCAAACAATCCGACTTCTTGGGCAGGGTAAACACCCCCTTATCTGGCTTATGAACCGTCTAGATCATGCATCCAAGCATGATCTTGATCATGTTATTGGCCCACAAAGTCCGGGCGCTGTTCGGATGTACGGCCTGCGTAAAGGCTTACATTGTGTTGATGGTGGGGCCCATTATTGATTTTAACGGGAGAATCCAAGCCGTTCATTGCGTTTCTCTTGAAAAATCGGTTGGAAAATGGTTTTTATGTACGTCTTTTGATGCGGTCCATTGAATCTTCACTTACACTGTTCATCCTTCATTTGAATGGTTAAAAACCGATATCTGTTGTTCTCTGAAATTTCGTCACCCAGGAGTAGGTTGTGGCTGCCACATGGAACGGATGAACGGTTTGGATTGTCGAAATGTGAGCGGGGTGGGTCCCACTACACAAAACCGTAAGCCGCGGTGCATCTACTGGACGCTCGCGTGAGATAGGGATGGGTCAGCCCGTCTTTGACCGGGCTGACCGTTCGGTGCTCGTCTGGTGTAATGTACGTGGTGTACACGCATTGTACACGTAAGGTCCACCGTAATGTTCCTGACAGATCCGATCCGACTATCCATTTTGCCTCTTCATTTAATGCATTAAGATCAAATTGAAGCATGTCCTGATATCAGGCGGGCCCCATATCACTGATATGGGGGCTGATTTGTCTATTGGGCGTCTTCTAGTGGGATCTAATGGTTGAAAATTGACATGTACGGTTAACTTATAGTCTTCAGGTCATGTATGAAGTTTCGAGCTGAACAGATGGTGGAAACCCTGTGATCTTTCATTCTTGCCGACTTTCAGGCCACTTGAGCTTTAATTTCTCAATTTTATTGGATCTCTGGGCTGTAAATCCGTCGATCTTGGTCCCCTGGGGTCTGTCTCTTGCCTTGGTGCATTCTAAATGTTAAATCCATGCTTTTAACAACCTGATCTAGTCGAAGTTTGTAATTACACCTTGCAAAATAAACACGATTAAATTGGGCAATTAAACGACACCATGTTCTTAAATCTAGGTAATAACTGGGGTCTGATATGCAATATTTGACCCTCAACAAACTCCGATGAGGAGTCATGTGATATGACACTCCTGTGTCTAAGATCCATTCATTTGCATGATTTTCGTGAACATGTCGGATCATGGACACAGACAGGACTTCACCACCACTTGCCTCTTCATCAGATGTGATAACATTAATCTCTTTGGAAGAATTTGTTGAATTTTCTTTTTTCGCTTTAAGATTTCTACAATCCTTCTTCATGTGTCCAGACATCCCACAATTCCAACACTTTAATTTTCTTTTGCCCTTGCCCTTGGATTTGGATCTATGCCTTGAGGATCCTATACCTCGTTCAGAATCTCTGCCCCTCATAATTAGTGCATTGGAAGATACTCCTATGTCGCCGTTTAACTTTCTCATAGACTTCCCTTGAAGGGATGAGATAACGGTGTCAACACTTAGGATTTTATATGCAGTGCACATTGTGTCCCTGAAAGACTCATATGATGTAGGAAGAGAATTCAACAATATAAATGCATGTTCCTCATCTTTGACCACTTCCTCCATATCTAGCAATTTGCACATCAATTTATTAAAGTTGCTGATATGAGCTTCTAGATCTCCATCCTTTGTCATTTTGAAGGTATAACACTGTAGCTTCAAGTGTAAGCAATTTTTAGAGGACTTCTTTGCATAGATATTCTCTAACTTCGCCTACAAACTAGCCGCAGTTTTCTCCCTCAAAACATTATAAAGAACCTCATCCGTGAGACATAAACGGATAAAGGCTAAAACATTACTATCAAGGCTTTCCCATTCATCATCTTTCATGGTAGATTTCTACTCCTCAAGAGCCTTAATCTCGCCTTGCTTGGTTAACAAGCTAATCATCTTAACCTTCCATAACTCAATTTTTTTTTTTACCAAGTACTTCTCAATATCAAACTTGTCATTTCCCATTATTACTAATCTTGCAGATTCAGATCTATGCCCCTAACGATTGCTCTGATACTACGTATTGGGAATTTATGCTGTGGAATCACACAGATCTACATCTAGGATAACAATCCAATAATGTCAAGTAATTACAAGAAAACACAAAGATTTAACATAGAAAACCCTTGTGGGAAAAAACCTCAGTACAAAGCGACAGAAATCCACTATGATATAGAAATTACAAGAGAGAGGACTTACCCGATTCAAACAACCTCGAATCTCACCCTTGCTACACCCTTTGATAACCCTAAAACCCTTTAAGAACCTTCGAAAAACTTTTAGAAAGCTTTAGAATATCTTATAATAGCCCTAGGAACCTCTATTTATAGTTTACGAAACTCTACTTACACACCTAGTTCGAAAAGTCTGGAAACCACCTCAAATTTATGCAGTCCGCGCAAGATTTGCGTAACCTCGACTGGTCGAGTAGCTCAGACAAAAATAATAATAGCACGCTGGACTTTGAGTTGAGCAGTGCTTGATTGGTCGAGCGGTTCACTCGATCGGTCGAGCCAAACTCTCGACCGATCGAACCTAGATTAAAGGCATCTGATAACACTAACAACATTTTTTTATGAACATTAATTATATTTTTTAATCTTGTCTAAAACTCAAGTTATTTTTATAGCTTAGTAGGCCACATCATACAAAAATAAATGGACAACTAAAAAAATAATTTCAACCATTAGTTTACATTGTACATTGTTGGCCACTTGATGAGTGAAACTACCTGATGTTAGTTGTAGAAGATTAAAAGTATTATTTCCAACCAGAGAGAGAGGTGAGATCAAGCACATGTCTAGATGGATACAGTATAGCGAGTGCATAGTGGAAAGGGAAAGGAAGAGATTACTCTCTTCTTCATTCAACATAAATCTCAAATTCACTAGGGAACTTGAATCTACAAGGTAAACATATCTAAAAGAGAAAATACTATCGAGAATAGTAAATAAATGCTATTTACAAAGAAATTTATGGTTTATAGAAGTCCTAGCCCTTAAGTTTACAACTTTTCTAAAACAACAAACATTTTGAATATAGTAAATGAATTCTAAACTAACCTAAACTCTTTCGTATGACTTTAATAATGACTTTAAACTTATTTGGATTGTGAATTACATTAGTAGTTTCATGTAAAAACATTATTATTATGATTTTATAACATTTATTTAAACGCATAAATCATTAATCTAATGTAGATATAATAAGGGATGAAAAAATAAATATATTAGATTCATTACAATTTTACATTGTCTTATGGTAGAAATCTCCTATCCAAATGCAAAAGTAAATGTATTTTCATACTTATTTGACATTTCAATAATGTGTAAGTATGATCATTATGATTTTATTATCCCTATCCAAATACGAAATTGTTGATCATATTACTCATTTTTTTTATGGAACAAGCATTGTAATTTATAATCATTGTACTATTACATTACTGATATAATTCATAACTCAAACAAGCCCTAAGTTATTCTGGAACTTTTGAAATCCTAAAATATTTTTAAATTACAAAAATTATAACTTACTAAAAAATGTTTTTTTTTTTTTTTTTAATACTTAAAATTCATATTTAATATTAAAATGGCATGTTATTGAAACACCATTAAGGAGCCAATTTCCTTTGACAATAGTTATAATGTTGGGCTCATTATATACACAAAATTGATAACTAATCATAAAATTATTGCCTTGGAAGCTATGTTGCTAAACCCTAGAAAAAAAAAAGAAAAAGAAAAAGAAACCTTAGATCAAACTTCGTAGCCGAAATTTTGGCGTCCATGATGATTCTTCTTAGCTTTATCCTGCATCAAGATCCTTACGGATTAACAAACCTTTAAAAGGTTACACTGTAATGTATTTGTTGAGGTTTGAGAGAGAGGGGTTAGCCAAGGGTTCAAAATCAATCTGAATCTTAGATAGTGACGTCAGTACATTGGTCCTTCCGATAGTCTAACCCGAGTTAATGTATGCCATGTGTGTAACCTCTGGCCGCCTGACTATCTACTATCGCACTGGCCCTGAGTAACAAATAAGAAAATGACAGAGTAACGGTGACTGAAACATCAAGACATGTCTGCCCATCCGGCCAACACAGTTAAATTGTGCTCCTGTCTCGTGCATTAAATTCGTTCTCTTATTTTCTGAAGTGGATTGCATGGTGTGCGACACACTACTCATCTCTGTGGTGTGTTGACGTCACAATAATGATGTATGTATTATATCTACGCCGTCCATTCATTTGGCCAGATTCTTTTAGATTATGAAATGGAAAATTTGGCAGATCCAAAGCTCGAGTGGCCCACACCACAGAAAGTAGAAAGTAGTGTTGACAATGTTTCCTACCGTTGAAAGCTTACTAGGGCTCACCATAATGTTTATTTGTCATTCGATCTGTTCACGAGGTCACCAGATATAGTGAAGTTAAAAACTAAATATCACTATGAAAAAAATAAATATCAGAATGATCATAAACTTCTGTGGTACCTAAGGAGTTTTCAAGGGTGAACTTTCAATCCCCACTGCTTCCTCTGTGTGGTCCGCTCTAGCTTTGGATCTGCCTTATTTTGGGGCCCATTCCCTGAAATGATCTCTTAAAATAGATAGACTGTGTGGATATAACAATACATCATGGTGGGACCCATGAAAGTTGGTAACGTCAACACACTGCGGACATCCCACCACCACCCAATCCGTTTCGCTTAATTTTCAGCTTGAGAATAGGGTGACAGGGTGTGGCGGATGACAGGCAGTCACTTATAAATTACTCAAAAGATTGAATACGTGATCTATCATAGTTAAAATAAAGCCATCCAAGATACATACCAGTATAGGTGCACCATGAAGCAAAGTTCATGCTTATTTAATTGATCATCTGACTATCAGATTGGTTGACACTTATTAAACGGTTCAAAATGAAGAGTGCCTATGCTCTTATTTCAAAAAAAACTAGTATCCACGCGTAACAGGTCAGTTGTGTTGAACCAGTTTCAACCCTAACAATTTAAGGAGCCCATTAGTTGCGCCCTGGCCTCACCCAAGATGATGGGGCCCTGATCGTGGGGCCTGCATGCCTTGATATATGTTTTGTGTTGGAAATATGATTTTGGATACACTGAAAATAAAAATAAATTGATTCAAATTTCACTAGGTTTTTTTTTATTTTTTTTTTGAAAAACCATTGATTTTCAACATTTTGTATATATACATTGTTCATCCATTTTGCAAGCCCATTTTAGAGCAAGAGCAAAAAATAAAAATAAAAAATGAAGCTGATTTAAATCTCAAGTGGACCATATCATGGGAACGAGGTCTGGAACCTTTTTGTCAGGGACCCGCTTGAAAGGTTGTAAAGTTTTCATGATTAATGAATGTTTTGTGGCATGAGTCCACGTTCTCAAAAAAAATAAAAAAATAAAAAAAAGAGAAGAAGAAGAAGAAGAGGGAAACAGTGGTGATCAAACGCTCACCTTAAAAACTTTCTTATCACCCACCATAATGCCCATGTTATGTCTATTTGCCATCTAATCTATTAATAGGGTTACATATAGACCTAGATGAAAAGAAAAACTAATATTAATTTGTTTTTAAACTTTTATTGCTAATAATTAATAAGCTTTTAATGATCACTTACTAATGTTTCTTATAGTGTGGTCTACCTATTATATGGATCTACTTCTATTTTCGGGTCATGCCTGAAAATGATCCGACAAAACAGATGAGTGTAAATATATAATTCACACATCAAAGTGGCTGCATGGTAAGGGCCGCACCTTATCCGCGTCCAACAATTTATTCTATTTACTTGAGTTAACATACAACATGTGGAACATTTCTATATCAAGCGTCTGTTTTTACCGGAGTTATATGATACTCGGATGGGTAAGATGCTTGATAGGCAGGCACTTGGTACATGGTATATACGCAGGCACTTGGTAAACGTTCAAACCCACTGTCGCCAGAAACGGATTGGGTATGGGCTCCACCATGATGTATGCATTTCATCCATGCTGTCCATCTATTTTTATAGGTCATTTTATTGTAAGATACCAAAAATGAAGTATATCCCAATCTCAAGTGGACCACATTATAGGAAACAGTGTTGATTGAACCTCGACCATTAGAAACTTTTTGGGGGCCATAAAAGTTTTACATCAAGCCGATCTTTGTTTTTTCCTTTCATCTGGGTATGTATGTCAAATAAACAGTACAGTGGGCCTTAGGAGGATTTTAATGGTGGATATCCAATCACTATTGTTTCCTGTAGTGTGGTCCACATGGGATTTATATCCCTCTCATTTTTTGGGACAAATCCCTAAAATGATATTTAAAAATGGATGAAACACATACATCATGGTGGGGCCCATAGAGCACGGACACAAGCCATTGGGCCTGGTGGCAGAGGGTGTCGCTACGTTTCATTCTGAAAATCATATTGTTTGGACAATCGTAACCTCTGATTTGTGGACACGTGTATTTTGAAATAAGACTATTGGATATTTTCAGTTCTGACCGTCCATTGGATGCCCATTAAGTATCAACCAAATAAAAGTCAATTTTAATTTATCATACATCTAATCTGAGTCTATAGTTTGGACGGTTTATTTTATGTGACGTATGCAGTTTCTCAGTAATTTTAACTGCCCTGTCATCTACACCCTCTACCTGAGTATTTATGGATTTCTGTTTTTTATTTTTTACTTTTTATTTTTAAACAATATCTATCAACGCGTATGGTGGAGATGTTTCGAAGGTCCTCTTTTCTTGAGCTGAGAGCTCTGTTCCCGAGCAAGTTTGGAATCTTCCACCGTTAACCATCGTAACATGTGTAAAAAAACAAAAGAAAAAACAGTAAACTTCGAATTATGTGAAACAGATACGTTTGACCGGGAGCCGATTAGGTAAGGCCCTTGTAACATATTAGTCGGTGAGTGGGCCTCACCTTGATGTATGCATGGTATATCTACTCAGTCCATCAGTTTTTCCAAATCAGCTTATAGCATGGCTCTAAAAATGAAGTAGATATAAACTTTGAACGGACCACACAGTAAGGATTGAACACCCAGGGGCTATAAGAGTTTTGGATTAAGCTGATATTTGTGTTTTTCTTTCATCTAGGTTGGTGTGACCTTATCAACAGGTTGGATGACAAATAAACATTACGGTGCTTCCTGAGAATTTTTTAATAGCGAGTGTTCAATGATTTCTGTTTCTTGTAATGTGTTTCGCTTGAGAATTGGATCTACATTTTAGTACCATGCCTGAAATGAGCTGGAAAAGGTGATGGACTGCGTGGATATACTGAGCATAAATCAAAGTGGCCCCTATGGCTGGTCTATATTACACCATGCATTATTCAAAAGTATATTAAAGTAGAAACGTAGGTGGAATCAACGTAACTGGACGAGATTTCCAGCAACCTTGCTGACTGACGTGACTCGGTAGGGATTCAACTGGACAACACTTATCAAATTGCCTTACAAATGACATCAAGTAGATATGACTCATGGCCTGTTTGTTAACACTTGAATGTTTTATTTAATGCAGAGTTTGGAAACGACTGCGTGTTCGGTGGTGCTTGTTAAGGTGGAATGTGGAAAGCGCTCTATATTTTTGTATTGAATTTATTTATTTATTTTTTTTTTTCGGCTTGCCATATGGTGAGAGATTTTCTCATTTACATAATATATAACCTAACTTTTAACGTGTAACACTTCCTTACATCTATAATAATTTATGTGTTAGATCCACAATGTCCATTAATTTTTCCATACCATTCTAGAATATAATTTCAAAAAACAGGCATATCCAAAGCTTAAGTTGACCATACCACACGATGTGGTGGGAATGCAACTACTAAAAATTCCCTAAGTTCCACAGTAAAGTGTATTTGCTATCTAACCTATTCATAAGGTTGCACAGGCTTCAATGAAGGAAAAGCATAAAAATTAGCTTGATCATAGCTCTCCGTGGCCTCAAGAAGTTTTTAATGATTAGCACTCAAATCCAATTGTTTCAGGTAGCGTGGCACACTTTAGCTTTAAAATTGCCTCATTTTTTATGCTAATTTTTAAAATGAAATGAAAAAAATGGATAACAGTGTGGATAAAACATATACATCACAGCAGGCATCACAAACCCCTTCGTCGTCTCTAGCCCCATTTGGAAAACCAAATTACCCGGTGTACCACGCACCAGCTATCTAGCTGGTGTGGACATGTCTTGCAAAGATGAAGGCTGCCTCTCCTCGAACTCGAGTTGTAGGAACGGTTCGAAGGATATCAAAGTTACATGGCCCCAAAATGATGTATTTATCATATATATCCACACCGTTCATCCATTTTGTAAGATCACTTTAGAGCATGATACCAAACATTATTCATATCCAAATCTTAAGTGGACTATGCTAGAAATAGCAGTGGGATAATGATTCTCACCATTAAAACATTCGTAGGGCCCACTATAACATTTATTTTTCATCTAATCTGTTCATAAGGTCGTATAGACTTGGAAGAAGAGGAAAAAAAAATATCATATTGATCCAAAACTTCTATGACCCCCAAATTGGTTTCAATGGTAGATGCTCGATCCCTCAGAGCTTTTTGCAGTGTGGTCCACTTAATATTTGGATTGTCTTATTTTTTTGGTTCAACCCATAGGACGAGTTCTCCAAACGAAAGGACAGTTGGGATATAACACATACCTCGTGATGGGATCCACATAACTCGGTGTCATCAACATGGGTGGGGTGTGATACACCGGCCAATCCGCTTTCGGCTGATGGGGTAGCACGTAGTTCCCTCGCTGATTTAGGGAAGAAGATTGGGTGAGACCCTGGATCCACCGAGGTGGGCGGACCCCTGATTGTGGGGCCCATTCTGATGTATGTGATTCCATCCACACCTTCCATCCATATTGAAAAGCTCATTTTAGGGCATGATGTAAAAAATGAAGCAGCTCCAAACCCCGGATGGACCATAGTACAAGAAAAGTGGTGATTAACCATTAAAAACTTCTTGGTGTGGTCTCTTTTTCTAGTTGTTTGTGACCTTATCAACAGGTTGGATGGCATAAAAACATTTCAGTAGAATCCGTGAAGTTTTTAATAATGGATCCAAAGCTTAAGTGGGCCAAACAACAGGAAATGATGGAGATTCAATGACCATTGTTTTTATTTATTTATTTATTTACCATTCTTGAAACATTAGTATGGCAAAAAAAGTTTTGGATCAGCCTAGGTATTTTTTCTTTTCACTTCATCCCAGTGTTCATGACCTTATAAATAGTTTGGATGGTATATAAACATCAAGGTGGAGCCAAGGAAGGTTTCAACAGTAGGCATTTCTTTCTCCAATTTTCCCTCTCATATGGCCCACTTGAATTTTGGATGCGCCTCATTTTTGGTCAATTGTCCTAATGTGAGCTAGCAAAACGGATGGACAGGTGGATTTCTCACTAACATCATGGTGGGCCCCACCTAGTACTCCAACTTGCTGCAAATCAGCGTCGCCGGTGGACCTTCCTTCCGTGCCACTCCCCCACTCACCCAAGACGGAGCAACCCTTGCCGTGGGACGCACTTTAATGTATATATTCTATATGGACTTTGTCCATCCGTTTTTCCAAATAATTTTAGAGCATTATTAAAAAAATGAAGCAAATCCAATTATTATGTAGACTATACCATAGGAAATGGCCGTGATGGACCATTGATGGGCCATGAAAGTTATAGGCCACATGAGATTTGGATCATCCTCATTTTTGGGATCATACCTTAAAATGATTTGAAAAAATGAATGAACGGCATGGATAAAACACATAAATTAAAGATTTCTTGTGGGCAACAAAAGCTTTGGATTAAGATTATATTTATGTGGTCTCTTCATCCGGATCTTTTTAACATTATCAACTGGTTAGCTGGCAAATAAACATTTCCATGGAATCTATGAAGTTTTTAATGGTAGGGATTCAATTAAGATGATTTCATATGAACAAATGTGTCAAATTAACATATTTCAAACATTTCAGATGTTACTTAACAAACAAGTTGTTCTAAATTCACTATTAGTTTTCTGACTTCAGATTCAACTCTATATTTAGATTTCAGCTTTAGACTTCAGGCTTCAGTATTAACAAACAAGCCCTTAGTATGACTCATTGTTTGACACAATAAGACTTGTGGAATTAGCTCGAAAACTTGGCTTACTCAACCAAGTTACTATTATGGTCAGCTTCTATTGGCTCATAAGAAACCAATAGAGTTGTACACAAGACGATCTAGCTCAAAATGCTTACTTAACTCGACTTGTGATTTAACTCAAATCGCCTCAGCCCGAAGAGGGAATTCAGGACGGGCCGAAGTCTATTTAACTCAGTTCGTTAAAAAATAAGCCGAGGACAAGCAATAGGTAGCTCAACTTGGCTAAACTCGAAGCTTGACTCAAACCTCGATCTCAATTTGGCTTGCTACACACACACACACACACACACACACACACACATGAAATTTTCATATGCACATGTCTTACATGCCATTTGTGCTTGTTTGCCAAGAACTGTTGGAATGAAAGGGTTAAGGATAACTCATATTACCTCCCGCTCTCGGTCGAGATGTGAGTAGAGCTTGCCTCCCTCTCACTCTTTCTCTCAAAAGTTCAAAACCGTCTCCATCTCTCTCTATGTAAAACATCCCTCATTATCTCCCTCTTGAAACTCGCCTGCAAATGGTTACCTCCATCTCCTATTCCTTATGATTTTGTCCCTCTCTCTCTCTCTCTCTCTCTCTCTCTCTCTCTCATCTATCTCAACCCAACGCAAGAGGCCACCTCAATCTCTATCCCTCCCAAGGTATGCTCTCTCTTCTCTCTCACTCTCTGTTCTTCTCTCTCTCCCTCCCAAATTTTCTTCCTCTTGGTACGACTTCTTCTTATGCACCTTCTTCTTCATCCTCTTCTTCTTCTTGTTCTTTTTCTTTTTCTTCTTATTTTTCTGAATTTTTTTAAATAAAAAATTCAAACTATGAATTTTTCTAATTAAATGGATTACACTTTTGGATTTACTATTCTTTAAATTACATGCATCATTCATATCTTATTTTTAGGCTTTTAGATGTTACTAAAGATAGCTTGCCTTGACTTGACCAGCTTTCTCCTCTTAACTCGACCAGTTCACTCCCATTGACTCGGCTTAATCCATCAGGCCGAGGTGAGCTAGAGTGTTAAATTTGAAGGAAGACCCACGCTGGGCTTGAGCTGGGGTTAGATTGGGGCCGAGCTGAGCCGAGCTTGACAAAGCTTGGCTCGACTCAAATTGATGTACAAGTCTAAAAATTGATCATTGTACGTCATTCACCCCCATCAAGTAATCAATCGGTGTTGACACTGGCGATGATGAGCATCTTGATGGTTTACAATGATCCGACGCCTCTCAACCTCCATGGCTGGCCGAGTGGGTTTCAATGCTAAACAGAGATCGAAAGCAAAAGTTTTTTGGAGTCCTCCCACTAGTATCTCAATGGAAACTATGATCAAAACATGGAAATGGGCCTTCTCTCCCCCCCTTCTTTCCCTACTCCATCATCAGGATATGCATTGTTGTTGGCTATGGCAGATGGCAGTCGCTCTGTTTTTTTTTTATTATTATTATTTTTTTTTATAGAGATGGTGCTTCTCGCCAATGTTAATGGTTACCATAAGCCATTACTAATGCCGGTAAGGGTTTTTTTTTTTTCCTTTAAATCTTAATGGTGATGCCAATAATGAGTTTTTCCCCAACGATTGGACAAAATTCGGCTACCCTTGTTTGAGATTCAAATGGTGTGTGGTTGTTGGCCATGTCTACTGGAAACATGTAACACTCCGTACTTTTCAGTACTCGGGTGTCACAATGAATATCTAAATTAATTTACTCATGTGTGGGAACACACATAACTTACATTACACGTCACCATCCAACGACTCTCAATATATCCATCTCAATCGTCTAGAACAACTTCATTCCTATAACAAGCCGTCCATCTGATTGAGTTTCAAAATATTCCATCACAACTTCAGGGGAATCTACTCTTGGGGTTTTAATCACCTTGATAGACAGATCTAGCCATACATTGTCAATATCAGACTCTGGATCATCGAATTCACCGTTCATCAGGCCATAGGGCTAAGGATTTATAATATATATTAATTATAACCTAAACAAGTGAGCAAACCATCACGTTTCCTCTAAACTAGGTAAGGAGCTCCTAAGATCACTAATGATCAAGTATGGACATGATCTGACTGTTGGATCGTCGGGTATTCACCACATCGAATGCAAAACCAATAAATAAGGCCTACCTAGACTTTATATTTGCCTGATCTTCAATCAGAGGCCCCGACTAAGGCTTCCAAGGAAAATGGATGGAGTGGATTTCACCTGAACACCACTGTGGACCCCACCCCAATTGAATGTGCATAAAGTGCATGTGCACACATGGTGCACTAGACTAAAGAAACCCGGCCAAACTGGGTTTGACCAAAAATTTCCAAAAGAAGGAAGTTTTCTTCCTTTTTCCATTCTCACGCTCAAACCGTTTTGAACGGGCGAGCGACCGTTCATCTGATCGAGATGGGGCTTCCCATTAGGACCAGTTTGGATGATCAAATTTGTCCACTGGGTGTGGCCCTCAGTTTTAGCCAAAACCTCATCAAAATCACCTGCCATTGTCCATGTAGAAGCGCACGATGGTGGATGCAAATAAGCAGGCGTGCAAGTGAAAGTGTGTTTCTTACCCCTCCAAAACTAAGACACTGTCACTAATGTGGGCCACCTTGAGTTAATCCAAACCATCCATCACGTTTAGGGCTCGGACTTGACCCAAACCCAACCCATCTCGCATGTTGGAATGCACACATGTGAGCACGAGCTCAAGCGCAATCAGGTTTGTTGCAAGCTTTCCAGAAATGGTGTTCTCTTGCTGCTGCCAGGCTAGTGATCCATGAGAGAAACCCTCGTGCCATCTTAGCCATCCAGTTTGACTCAATCCTAGCCCTATAAAGCTAGGGTTTCATACAAAGAAAGAGAGAGAGAGAGAGAGCAGTGGTAGGTATATCTTTTATTACGCTGGCTTGATCTCAACCATCCATTAGCCTCTAGAGACTCCTCCAAATAGATCTAAACCATCCACTCCAACATCCTTGAGTGCAAGAAACCCTAGAAGGCATGTTAAAAACATTGCCATTTGTTGTTTCTTATGACTGTAGGAGAAAATCGGCTGCAAGCTTTTCCCGTCGAACCCACTACCCAAAATCCTTCAAACCTTTGGTCCAATACGTCACCTATCTCCATTACACCCCTAGGAACCCTCCCACGCTATCAAAATGGAGAAAGAAGCAATGCGAAGAAATCCACCATTGCCGCCTGACCTTCTTCCTCATTTAAGCTACACCAAACTATGTTAGACTCGACTCGAGTTGGGTCGAATCGAGTCATCCCGTGGTGCTAGAACTCCAACAGATGAGAAATAAAGAAGGAGATAGAGAAGGAAGAGAGCAGGTCACTACCACACTCTCGCTCGGATCTGTCCAAGTCCTTGCTCGAGTCTGACGGGTCTGGTCAAGACTAGATGTTGTCTAGTTGTGAGAAGGAGAAACAAAGAAGCAGGAAGGAAAGAATGAAGTAGAAGGAAGGAGAAGTCATAATGGGAGAGGAAGAAAGGGAGTAGCGTGGTGCAATGGCCATGTCAACTCAACTCGACCCGGTTTGAGACAGGTTGAGTCTGGATTTGGGTCGAGTTATGGGTTGGGACCCATCACACTGAATCAAACTGAGTCCAGGCTCAGTTAAGTGTGGACCTGGCCTAGTCCAATAGGAGGAGAGAAAGAAGAGAGGAAGAGAAGCACCGTCCAAGCCACTTGATTCGAGCCCATGACGCTTCTGAGTCAACTCGTTGGCATGACTCAATCCCATCCCTGTGTCAGCACCTAACCTTTGGTCTAGTTGGTGCAACCATGGATGATCCAAAAGGAAGGGGGAAGAAGGTAGAGAAAGAGAGAGGAAGTGGAAGGTGAAAAGGAAAGGATGGTGAGAATCGGGACAATTAGACTTGACGCATTGAGTTCGAGTTGGGAGTGTGACTCACTGCCGAGTTAGCCAAGCCTTGACTCATTGACTCTTTGAGTCAGTTAGATCTAGTTAGTTGCTGGTTGTGGTTGTGTTGAGGGAGGCAAGGAGACAGAGAGTGGGAGAGAGTAGGGTTCACGGTTATGTTGGGCCGAGTCGATTCGACTTGACCCCCCAAGTTAACTCGCTGGACATCAAGTTGGGCCACATCCAACCCCCGTTGAGGTATAAAACCCTCCACCTCTTGTGTTGTAAATTAGATTTGATTATTTAATTAGATGATATAACTATAAAGCTTGTATTTCTCAAACCCTAGCCTTAAGTTAGAATGTGAAGTCAAAGCCCAGTAAATAACATAATTAAGATCCTAAAGTTCATCCTAACCATAGATAAATTGTAGAACTTTGATCTAAATATGTGATTTACACTTCATGGTAGGATTCGATTCTAAGGGCGTGCGTGCTCCCTAGCGACATTAGTTGGTGAATCGACTCCTAAGGTGACGACTTCTTTCTCTTAAGCTTTTCACTTCCTAATTAGTTAAGGGGTAGTTTTTGTTGAATTGTAGTTGCTATCTTATAACTTGCGATTACTTACACTAATTATTGAATCTCAAGGGTTAGCTTACATTTGAATTACAATTGATAGCTTGTTACTTACATGTTAGTTTCTATCTAAACTCCAATTGATGGTTTATATATATTTGATTTATGATTTATTATGATAGTTGTAGACTTAATGATTAACATATATTTTGTATGTTGTAATCATATATTTTTATATGTCAATAAGTTGTTGTAAGGCGCTTGGAACTCATTTCACTGCACCTACTAGTGGAAAAATTGTACTTATGTATGTGAGCCCACACTTAGGATGTAACGAGACAGCATGTGTTAGAGATGAACCCTCGACATGGAGGTTATTTGGGGTGTGGAATACCAATGTGGGTCTACCATTCATAGGTTGTCTTGCCTATATGGCCTTGGAAATGACTTCTTTACTGCTCTGATTTAACACTGCCCTACATAACCACTTTATCGTTTCAATTTAATATTTACTTCCTGTAACCTTTTACCGCTTCGATTTAAGTATTTGTCCCATGACTTGATATTTTCTTTACATTGCTTCGATGGTTCACTCTCATATAACCATGCGATGGTAATTCCCACATATTGAATTATTGAATTTGATTGGCCACTAGTCGATGGGCGTCCATTAAACATCCTAAGGTGAAAAATCTCATGAGCTGGAGATGGTGGAAAGGGACACTATGACCAAGCTGTCGGCCTACGCTGGGTGATAACCCATAGTGACCTTTGAGTTTTCTTAAATTGGCTAGTTGTAATCAGAATAATAATGGTTTGCCTAATCATACATTCATGACATTCGGGCGATGACGGGTGGTTAATTCTGGATACCATAGCACGTGCCCTTAGGCTTAGTGGAGTATCGTTTCGCTAGCTCTTAAACCATCGACTATTGACCCATGTACGTGATGTACGATAACTTGATCATTATGATGTATGTTATGTATGCACGTGATGTGCTGCGCTAGTGATCAGCCTTATGCATGGGTGACGAGTCCAAGTTCGACTAATGAGCATCCCCAAGTCGATGTGCATTCATGCATTCATGCATTTAAACAAGACTGCATCGGTATTATTTTGAATGCCTTATTATTTTTAAACTATGCTTGACTAATGCGGCTGTATCTAATCTTGAGGAGAATTCACACTGAGTTGGGCACTCATTCATCGAATATATAACCGTATAGGTAATACGGGTGACTTTAAAGATATTCATGTTTAAATTGATAAAGAGCAGGGTGCGATTATCAGGGATGCATGACTGTATCTACCAAGAGAAGTTGAGTGATCTTGCGGCTTAAGTTTATATGTATTTTATTATTTCTTCTTTGTAAATTGTGTAATTCTTGTATTTGTTAATATAGAGACATTGGTTTATATAAGTCATTATGGGCAGTCATTCATATATTCTGAATGTAAGTGTAAATTTTCTTTTATGTTTGATTTGTCCATCTTCCACTAAACTGCTAACTCTGAAAGAAAAAGATAAGAGAAAAAATCTTTAAAGGCTAACACTTGGGCTTTTGGAGAATGAGTCATATACTCGGGTTTCGAAAACTCAAGGCGTTATAAAACATCGTCCCATTCTTTATTTTGAAATCATCATCTCGGGATCTCGTATGATGATGATGGTGACCCGTGCCACTATTGCCACTTAAGGACGAATTCCAACTCTGAAAGGGTTGGTCGATGGTCCAAATCTGTCTTGATGGGTCCAGGTTCAACTCTAAAAGTCTACAAGTGAATCTTTCACATCTGTCAAAAAAATATCCTTGAATGTCAAAGCATCTGCCATACCTGTTGCATTAATCACTCTAATACCAACTGTAAACTTAAATTGTGAAATTAAAAAGCACTACGCCAAAACAGCAAAAAAAGGACAGCCAAAAACCGTCTCAAAGGGCCATAAAGGACGGTCTTGGACCGTCGCAAGGGCCGTCATATTTTGGGGTGTCGTATTACTTAAAGGACGGCCAAAAACCGTCTCTAAAAAAGGACGGTCACGGACCGTCTCTAAAGAAAGACAGTCATAGACCGTCTATAGTAAATGTCTGTTTTGAAGTTAAAAAGGACAGTCTTAGACAGTCCGTAAAAAGGACGGTCCTTGACCGTCAAGAAAAAAGACTATTATAGGCAGTCTTTAATGAACCATAAAAGGACGGATATGGACCGTCCCTGAAAAGGACAGTCATAGACCGTCCTTAAAAAGGACGGTCATAGACCGTCCCTAAAAGAAGGACTGTTTTCAGTCGTCCTATTTAAAAACTGTTTTAGACTAAAAAGGACGGTCTTAGACCGTCCCGGATGTTGAAAGACCTAGTAATGAAAAAACCAATATAATTCAATTGAAACCTGTATTTTTTAATATTTTAAACATAAAAAAATAATGCAATACAATTAAAACTAAATATTAAACAAAATTTATATTACTTCACAATAAAAAAAATTATAATTTACAACAATAAATTGAAAATGGTTTTGAATAAAAATAAATTTTAAAAAAAAAACAAATCCTCTGTGGTGTCTACTCCTAGCACGAATGGCGTCAAAAGGCTGAAGTAATTGTAGGCCTAAATTTAGGCACGATTAATTAAAATCTTGCACACAAAAGAAAAAAAAAAGAGTCAAAATGTAGTATTCAACAAAGATAAAATAAATGAATTAAAAAATATGCCATTAATTACAAGGTTGAAATATGCTTTTAGGGAAATCAATTGACCAAAATACCCTTTTTTTCCTTTTGATTTTTCCCTAGAAAGTGTCAAGGTAAAGCATTTTTAGGATGTGTTCATCACATTTAACCCATACAACAGGTTCATTCCACCATGATGATCATGTGAGGCCAAAAAATTAAGTCCAATAATCGGGTGGGCTACATATAAATTTAAAGGTCTTTGGGTGGTTTAGGCCAATCTTTTATTCCATTCCAATATAATAAACATTGGATTTAGCAAACGATGTGGAATTGAGAATAGGTAAACGTTTAGGTTTAGGAAATTAGGTTCGGGTTCAGGATCGGGTTTAGGTTTGGATTTTCAAGTTTAGGTTTAGGTTAGGGAGTTGAGATTAGAATTAGGTGTAGGTTTAGGTTTAAGGATTTGAGAATACATTTAGGTTTTAGGTTTAGGTTTAGGTTTAGATTATAGGTTCTAGGTTTAGGTTTAAGTTATAAGCTATAGGTTTAGGGAATTGAGAATAAGTTAAGGTTTAGGTTTAGGAAATCAGGTTCGGGTTCAGGATCGGGTTTAGGTTTGGATTTTCAAGTTTAGGTTTAGATTTAGGTTAGGGAATTAAGATTAGGATTAGGTGTAGGTTTAGGTTTAGGGATTTGAGAATACATTTAGGTTTAGGTTTAGGTTATAGGTTATAGGTTATAGGTTTAGGTTAACGTTTAGGCTAAGGTTTAGGTTTAGGTTATATGCTATAAGTTTAGGGAATTGAGAATAGGTTAAGGTTTAGATTTAGAAAATCGAGTTCGGGTTTCGGATCGAGTTTAGGTTTGGGTTTCAAGTTTAGGTTTAGGTTTAGGTTAGGGAGTTAAGATTAGGATTAGGTGTAGGTTTAAGTTTAGGGATTTGAGAATACATTTAAGTTTTAGGCTTAGGCTTAGGCTTAGGTTTAAGTTTTAGGTTATAGGTTAAGGTTTAGGTTAAGGTTAGGTTATAGGTTACAAGTTTAGGTTATAGGTTAAGGTTTTAGGTCATAGGTTATAGGTTTAGGTTAAGGTTATAGGTTTAGGTTAAGGTTTAGATTTAGGTTATAAGCTATAGGTTTAGGGAATTGAAAATTGGTTAACGTTTAGGTTTAGGTTTAAGGAGTTGAGATTAGGATTAGGTGTAGGTTTAGGTTTAGGAATTTGAGAATACATTTAGAATTAGGTTTTAAGTTATAGGTTAAGGTTTAGGTTTAGGTTAAGGTTAGGTTATAGGTTATAAGTTTAGGTTATAGGTTATAGGTTAAGGTTTTAGGTTATAGGTTATAGGTTAAGGTTTTAGGTCATAGGTTTTGGTTTAGGTTAAAGTTATAGGTTTAGTTTAGGTTAAGATTTAGGTTTAGGTTATAAGCTACGGTTTAGGGAATTGAGAATAGGTTAAGGTTTAGGTTTAGAAAATCGGGTTCGGGTTCGGGATCGAGTTTAGGTTTAGGTTTTCAAGTTTAGTATTAGGTTTAGGTTAGAGATTTGAGATTAGGATTAGGTGTAGGTTTCGGTTTATGGATTTGAGAATACATTTAAGTTTTAGGTTTAGGTTTAGGGAATTGAGAATAGGTTAAGGTTTAGGTTTAGGAAATTGTATTCGGGTTTGGGATCGGGTTTAGGTTTGGGTTTTCAAGTTTAGGTTTAGGTTTAGGTTAGGGAGTTGAGATTAAGATTAGTTGTAGGTTTTGGTTTAGGGATTTGAGAATACATTCGGGTTTGGGATCGGGTTTAGGTTTGGGTTTTCAAATTTAGGTTTAGGTTTAGGTTAGGGAGTTGAGATTAGGATTAAGTGTAGGTCTAAGTTTAGGGATTTGAGAATACATTTAGGTATTAGGTTTAGGTTTAGGGAATTGAGAATAAGTTAAGGTTTAGGTTTAGGAAATCGGATTCGGGTTCGGGATCGGGCTTAGGTTTGGGTTTTTAAGTTTAGGTTTAGGTTTGGGTTAGAGACTTGAGTTTAGGATTAGGTGTAGGTCTAGGATTAGGGATTTGAGAATACATTTAGGTCTTAGGTTTAGGTTTAGGGAATTGAGAATAGGTTAAGGTTTAGGCTTAGGAAATCGGGTTCGGGTTCGGGTTCGGGTTCGGGATCGGGTTTAGGTTTGGGTTTTCAAGTTTAGGTTTAGGTTTAGGTTAGGGAGTTTAGATTAGGATTAGGTGTAGGTCTAGGTTTAGGGATTTGAGAATACATTTAGGTCTTAGGTTTATTTTTAGGGAATTGAGAATAGGTTAAGGTTTAGGTTTAGGAAATCGGATTTGGGTTCGGGATTGGGTTTAGGTTTGGGTTTTCAAGTTTACGTTTAGGTTTGGGTTAGGGAGTTGAGATTAGGATTAGGTGTAGGTGTGGGTGTAAGTCTAGGTTTAGGGATTTAATACCTTTAGGTCTTAGGTTTAGGTTTAGGGAATTGAGAATAGGTTAAGGTTTAGGTTTAGGAAATCGGGTTCGGGTTTGGGATTGGGTTTAGGTTTGGGTTTTCAAGTTTAGGTTTAAGTTTAGGTTAGGGAGTTGAGATTATGATTAGGTGTAGGTTTAGGTTTAAGGATTTGAGAATACATTTAGGTTTTAGGTTTAGGTTTAGGTTTTAGGCTTAGGTTTAGGTTATATAGGTTTAGGTTTAGGTTAAAAGTACAGGTTATAGGTTTAGGTTTAGGTTAGGTTATAGGTTAAGGTTTAGGGAATTGAGAATAGGTTAAGTTTTAGGATTAGGAAATCGGGTTCGGGTTCGGGATTGGGTTTAGGTTTGGGTTTTCAAGTTTAGGTTTAGGTTTAGGTTAGGGAGTTGAGATTATGTTTAGGTGTAGGTTTTAGTTTAAGGATTTGAGAATACATTTAGGTTTTAGGTTTAGGTTTAGGTTTTAGGCTTAGGTTTAGGTTATATAGGTTTAGGTTTAGGTTAAAAGTACAGGTTATATAGGTTTAGGTTTAGGTTAGGTTATAGGTTAAGGTTAAGGTTTAGGGAATTGAGAATTTAGGTTAAGGTTTAGGTTTAGGAAATCGAGTTCGGGTTCGGGATCGAGTTTAGGTTTAGGTTTTCAATTTTAGGTTTAGGTTTAGGTTAGGGAGTTGAGATTATGATTAGTTGTAGGTTTCGGTTTAGGGATTTGAGAATACATTCGGGTTCGGGATCAGATTTAGGTTTGGGTTTTCAAGTTTAGGTTTAGGTTTGGGTTAGGGAGTTGAGAATAGGATTAGGTGTAGGTTTAGGTCTATGTTTAGGGATTTGATAATACATTTAGGTCTTAGGTTTAGGTTTAGGGAATTGAGAATAGGTTTAAGGTTTAGGTTTAGGAAATCGGGTTCGGGTTCGGGATCGGGTTTAGGTTTGGGTTTTCAAGTTTAGGTTTAGGTTTGGGTTAGGGAGTTGAGAATAGGATTAGGTGTAGGTGTAGGTCTATGTTTAGGGATTTGATAATACATTTAGGTCTTAGGTTTAGGTTTAGGGAATTGAGAATAGGTTAAGGTTTAGGTTTAGGAAATCGGGTTCGGGTTCGGGATCGAGTTTAGGTTTGGGTTTTCAAGTTTATGTTTAGGTTTAGGTTTGGGAGTTGAGAATAGAATTAGGTGTAGGTTTAGGTTTAGGGATTTTAGAACACATTTAGGTTTTAAGTTTAAGTTTTAGGTTAAGGTTATAGGTAGGTTATAGGTTATAGCTGCAGGGAATTGAGAATAGGTTAAGGTTTAGGTTTTAGGTTAAGGTTTTAGGTAGGTTATAGGTTATAGGTTTAGGGAATTGAGAATATGTTAAGGTTTAGGTTTTAGGTTAAGGTTATAGGTAGGTTATAGGTTATAGCTGTAGGGAATTGAGAATAGGTTAAGGTTTAGGTTTTAGGTTAAGGTTATAGGTAGGTTATAGGTTATAGCTGTAGGGAATTGAGAATAGGTTAAAGTTTAGGTTTTAGGTTAAGGTTTTAGGTAGGTTATAGGTTATAGGTTTAGGAAATTGAGAATAGGTTAAGGTTTAGGTTATAAGTTTTGGTTTAGGTTAGGTTATAGGTTTAGGTTTAGGGAATTGAGAATTTAGGTTAAGGTTTAGGTTTAGGAAATCGGGTTCGGGTTCAGGATCGAGTTTAGGTTTGGCTTTTCAAGTTTAGGTTAGGGAGTTGAGATTAGGATTAGGTGTAGGTTTCGATTTAGGGATTTGAGAATGCATTTAAGTTTTAGGTTAAGGTTTAGGGAATTGAGAATAGGTTAAGGTTTAGGTTTAGGAAATCGGGTTCGGGTTCAGGATCGGGTTTAGGTTTGGGTTTTCAAGTTTAGGTTTAGGTTTAGGTTAGAAAGTTGAGATTAGGATTAGGTGTAGGTTTCAGTTTAGGTTTATGTTAAGGTTAGGTTATAGGTTTAAGTTTAGGTGTAACTATAGCTTTTTGGATTTCATGACAATAGGTTTAGGTTATAACTATACCTTTTGGCGTTTGAGAATAAGTTTAGTTCATAGGTTTTAGGTTATAAGTATAGCTTTTGGGATTTCAGAATAGGTTTAGGTTTAAGTTATAGGTTATAAGTTTAGGTAACTGAGCATAGGTTTAGGTTATAGGTTTAGGGTGTAGTTTAGGTTAAGGGTGAGGTCCCTGTAAAAACAGATATAAATACGACCTGTCCAAATGGCCAGGCCCTCCCAATGCTGTCCATAGGAAATGGACAGCTTCATCATGGTCAGCAGTTCCCACCTTCTAGAGACCCCCGCTCATCCGGATAGCTCCGACGCACATCCGGGTCTGCTCCATTAATTTTACGCAAATACATAAATACGGCCTGTCCAAATGGCCAGGCCCTCCTAATGCTGTCTATAGGAAATGGACAGCTTCATCATGGTCAGTGGTTCCCACCTTCAAGAGACCCCCGCTCATCCGGATAGCTCCTACGCATATTCGGGTCCGCTCCATTAATTTCGAGTAAATACATAATTACGGCCTGTCCAAATGGCCAGGCCCTCCCAATGCTATCCATAGGAAATGGACAGCTTCATCATGGTCAGCGGTTCCCACCTTTCAGAGACCCCCGCTCATCCGGATAGCTCCGACGCACATCCGGGTCTGCTCCATTAATTTCGAGCAAATACATAAATACGGCCTGTCCAAGTGGCCAGGCCCTCCCAATGCTGTCCATAGGAAATGGACAGCTTCATCATGGTCAGCGGTTCCCACCTTCCAGAGACCCCCGCTCATCCGGATAGCTCCGACGCACATCCAGGTCTGCTCCATCAATTTCAAGCTAATACATTTAAAAACAACATAAATATATCTAAAAGCATCTGGATACCTGGGGAAGGCCTCCCATATTTGTATTGTTGGTTACTCATCCCTTTGTCCACAAGCCACAATCGACCGAAGGAATAATATCATTAAATGACCTGTACACATAATTTAATGTTTACACATCATTAAATGTTTACACATCATTAAAGATATAATATGAGGAATAAGAAAAAATAATTTTACCTATACACATCATTAAATATTTTCCTATAAGGAGGTGATATTATATCTTTGATAGCCACAACCTGTATGACAGAGGAAAATGTAACCAATACAGTCTGTTACAATTTAAAGGAGAAAAAAGATTTGTGGCTGCACCGATATTCTAGTACATTACGAACGGCTGCCTACGTACCCAAAAAGTCATATTGGGATCAAGCCACTACGTAGTTCTTTTTAATTAACTAAGTTACTAAAGGTCATAAATTTCATATTTAACAAAGTATCATTGAACGTCGTCTTAAATCATTTCTGGTTGGTGCATTTAAAAAAAAAAATTGGTGCACAATCACTGTATATTCTTGTTACATCTCGTACTACAATAAGAGACAACGTTCTGTTAATACTTCAGTTACATTTGAAATTGAAATCCTTTAGTGACTTGGTTAATAAAAAACAAATGACAACAAGCCATAATTAATAAAAAGGATGTTGAAGATTAAATAAATAAAATTGTCAGAAACTGTACTTAGTATTTTCTTCCCACACACATTACGATATCTAGCACAAGGACAACTATACCAATCAACACCTATCGAATTCCTTTTCGCAAAAATAATAAACGATTCAACGCCTTTAATGTATTCATCACTCAATATATCTTTCGTCATCTAATTCTTGCTCGGGGGCGTCAAATCTATTTCTGATATCACGTGCACGTAGCATATAAAAAGTAAGATACAATAAAAAAGAGGCTTTTCATAAACTGTCAAAACATGCCACACATGTGGTCACCAATCACAAAAAAATATAGATCTATATATATTCGCAAATATATGCACATGATTAGGTTTGGGATCACGCATACACATCATTAAACATGCATGATGATACACCCATCCATCCATGCATGCATACATACATAAACACATGCATGATGATCAATCCATCCATGATCTAACAATCCATCCGTCTATCCATGCATGCATACACACATACACATGCGTGATGATCCATATGTTAAAGAAAACTCAGATCCGACGTTTCAGATCTGAGATGCCATGTAGCTGATGAAGAGGCTGCAATTCTCTCTAGTGAATATAGGTTTTGAGTTGTGATTTTATCCCGTGGATACCCACTGCACTTGACCAACTAGGCACCAACTCAACCCAACTCATAACTTGTGATCGGGTCAGACTCTGTCCAGATTAGTGGAGGCCAAACCCAGACTCAAATCGGGTCAGGTATGTTGGACTTGGTATCGAATCAGGTCAAGTTCGAGTCAGGCCTATTTAAGAACCGGATCTACCCCAACTCCGTTCAACTCAACTCGACTCGATGCCCACCTCTACTCTTAGTGGAGATTAAAATAAATAAATTAAAAAATTAAAAAGTTTTTCAATATAACTACTTGTCTTTAGTGCCATTGACCTAAAAGCCTACTTTTAAAATATTTAAAGTAGCCCACCTAATTTTTTCCTAGGTTGACATCTCAATGCCAAGTGCCATATACAATCTCAAATTTGTACAATTTTAGAAACCTATTTTCTAAAAGGCCAAAATATCTTTCATTTAAAATATAAATGACTGTTTTGCCACCCAACACTATAATGAATTGAACAAATAAATGTTTGATCTAAACCGACCGTACATAGGCCCCACCTTGATATTTGTAAGAAATCTATTACGTCCATCTATTTTCCCATTAGGCCCTAAAATGAGGCAGATTCAATGCTTAAAGTGGTCCCCAAGATGGCCCTAAGAAATTTTAACTGTGCCATTCAATCTCACTGTTTCTTAGCGTCTAAGCCTATTGAAGCTTTGGATCGGCCTCATTTATTTTCGAACCCATACCCTTAAAAAAGGTGAAAAAATAACAAACGAGATGGATTTCTCACAAACATCAAGGTGTCCCCCATTGTATATGGTCCTGGAGTTATTACTCCAACTAATCTATCACCACCCAAGACATGCAATGAGTTAATGTGGGACCCTATCACAACTATACTTATGCCCACCTAGATGTTTGTGAGAAATCTGTTTTGCCACCTTATTTAAGGCCTAAAAATGAGGCAGATCCAATGCTCAAAGTGATCTCTATGATTGCCCCAAGCTTGAAATTGGATCTTCTTTCTTTCTTTCTTTTTTTTCCAAGGGGAGTTTGAAATTGGAATGATGATATGTATCAAGTATGATCCATAATGTTCTTTGTTGGAACCCACAGATAGCCAAAGGATATTTGTCTCCAGAAAAACCCGTATGCATACAACAACCTACTGATTCAAGAGTTGCATATTTATAAGAGGGTACTTTCAAACATGTTAAGTGTTGAGCCTATGCAATGATATATATGTCGGTATAAATTGAAGTGCTAAACAGTCATGTAAGGACACAACCTAATACGTAACTTATTTTTGAGAATGACATGTAACTAGCCATGCAATGCATTTCATTTGGATGACCATGAATTTCATTGTCCAGTGTAATCATTTAAAAGATAAACTGGGCTGTACACTGGAGCTTCTAATAATGTCTGTCAGCCTTTTTTTTTTTCAAAATCAAAAACTTTCCATTAGAAGAAACTGACTTTACAGATTAGGCGAGGAGCTCAGGCTGACAAAAAAATGCCCTGAGGCCCTAGCAAAGCAAACACATTCACATTATTTTCAATGTGGTCACGTGTGCAGTCCACATTCACATTAATATCAAAGCAAACTTCTTGATATTTAAGTGAATAAACTTCTTGAACCCGAGATCATGTTAGTAGAGACATTTCATCAAGCACATGTTGTGCACACCTTAAACATGCACAACAAATGATGAATGCCAAGACTAGTCTATCTCTGCATCCATTGTATACATGGTATACATCCATTGTATGCGGATTTACAATTCTAAAAATTAAAAACGTAAATAGAGAAATGAGTACCTGGCTGGTGAAGAGATGAAGGGCAGGGGCTGCTGGCCGCACCAGATGAACGGCAGGGGCTGCTAGCCACACCAATCAGGAAGGGAGAGAGAGAGAGAGAGAGAGAGAGAGAGAGAGAGAGAGAGAGAGAGAGAGAGTCGGGGTAGGAAGAAGCTTAAAGTCGCGTGGGTGTCTGGGACCGGGACGACGAGAGAGAGAGAGTCGCGTGGGTGTCTGGGACAGGGACGACGAGAGAGAGAGAGAGAGAGAGAGAGAGAGAGAGAGAGAGAGAGAGAGAGGGCAGAGGGATGGTGGCGAAGGCAGAGGGATGGCGGCACAGAGGGAGGGCGCGCGACGAGGGCAGAGGGAGAGATAGAGAGAGGGTAGGGCGGATTTTGGGAGAGGAGATTGGGCGCGACTTCTTTTGAGCGCGCGCCCAATTTTGGGATCCAAATTAGGTCGGTGTTCTGTGGGCCCCACCATGATGTACATGTTTCATCTATTCCGTTCATACATTTTTAAAGATTATTTTAGGGCTTGATACAAAAATTGATAGTGATATAAATCCTAATTAGGCCACACCACAAGACAAAAATAATGAATGAATATTCACAATTAAAATCCTCCTAAGGCCCACTGTAGTGTTTATTTGACATCCAATCTCTTGATTTGGTCATAAAGACCCAGATGAATGAAAAAAATAAATATCAGCTTGATCCAAAACTTTTATGACCCCCAAAACATTTTTAATGGTCAAAATTCATTCAACACTATTTCCTATAATGTGGTCCACTTGAGATTGAGATATAATTCATTTTTTTTATCATATCAGAAAATGATATATAAAAATAGATGGATAGCATGGATGATACACATACATCATGGTGGGCCCCACAGAGCACCGACCACCAGCCAATGGCAGGTGTCAAGGGGATTAGCCAATCCGTTCCCATGATTTATTCATGCCGTCCATCTATTTTTATATAATGTGGTCCAATCAGTTGATCTCAACCGTCTATTAAGTTCAGAACACATTTTTTGGGCTACCTTGAAAAATATTTAAACTGAATGAGTGATATAATCTATGATTAATTTGGCCTTTTTCTCTAACCATCGTTTTTTCCAAGACATGGATAAGATGCTTTCAATTAGCTAACAAAAGTGATTCTTTAGACTCATAAGCAATCCATGATGGTCCCTAAAAATTTGATGAATCAAATTGTTGATTGGACCTACTTTTTTGTAAATGATCTTAATTGTCCATTTTAAGACCATTGATTAAATCTTTTTTTTATAGTTAGATCAGTATGATCTATTCATGGTAGCCTATGAAATATGAGTTGGACCTAATAAATAGTCTAGATCAATGGATTGTACTCATAAATTTCCTAATACAACTAGGGGAACTGTAAAGCACTGTGGGGCCCACCATGATGTATGTGTTTCATCCATTCCATTCATCCATTTTTACAGATCATTTTATTGCTTGATCCCAAAAGTGAGAGGGATACAAATCTCATGTGGATCACACCACATGAAAACAATAGTGATTGGATATCAATCATTAAAATCCTCTTATGGCCCACTATACTGTTTATTTGACATCCAATCTGTTGATTAGGTTATACAGACCCAGATGAAGAGAAAAAACAAATATCAACATCATCCAAAACTTTTATGGCCCCCAAAATGTTTTTAATGGTCAACCCTCATTCAACACTGTTTCCTATAATGTGGTCTACTTGAGATTTGGATATACCTCATTCTTAGACTTATACCGTAAAATGATCTGTAAAAACAGATGAATGGCATGGATGAAACCGTCGACGATGCTCTGTGGGCCCTACCATAATGTATGTGTTTCATCCATTTCATTCATCCATTTTTAAAGATCGTTTTAGAGCTTTTTCCAAAAAATTAGAGGGATATAAATCTCAGGTGGTCCACACCACATAAGAACAATAGTGATTGAATATCCACTGTTAAAATCCTCCCAAGGCCCACTGTACTATTTATTTGACATCAAATCTGTTGATTTGGTCATACAGGACCAGATGAAGGGAAAAAACAAAAATCAGCTTGATCCAATAGATTTAGGCTACCAAAATGTTTTTAATGGTCGACGCTCAGGCATGTTGGGGTTACTTTCGCAAACTCAGAGCCACGTGGGAGGAAATTTAACTAGATCCACCCCAGCCATCAGATACGATGCCTTATGTTAATCATTTACTATAGAAATCATGATCATCCAAAACTTTAGGGACCCAAGAAGGGTGTGATAGATCTTATGGACGGTGTGAATTTCATACAATACCCCAAGCTAGTGAAAATAACCCACATTTTGGGGGCCACAAAAGTTTTAAATCAATTCGTTCTCTGTGCTGGGGTCCACTGGAACTTTGGATTTAATTCGTTCTTTAGACATTGCCCTAAAACGAACTCTCTAAATGGATGGAAGGTGTGGATACAAAACATACATGATGGTGGGGCCCAAGAATGAGAGGAATATAAATCTCAGGTGGACCACACCACATGAAAACAATAGTGATTGGATATCCATCATTAAAATCCTCCTAAGGCCCACTTTACTATTTGTTTGACATCCAATCTGTTTATTAGGTCATATAGGCCCCAACAGAGCTCTTTGTTGCCCAGTTCCTTTGGCCTAACCTCAACCAACCTAATGCCAAACTTAACCTCGGGCCTACTTTGATTTATATATTGTATATCCATATAGTTAATTTGTTTTGCCAATTCATTGTATGATATGAGTCCAAAAATGAATCATATTCAAATCTTAAGTAGACTACAACATAAAAAACAATGGTAATTAAACACCTACCATTAAAAACTTTATATGGGCCCACCTTAGTGCCCACTGTATATAAATCAATATCTCAGGTGCACCACACCACATGAAAACAATAATGATTGCATATCCATCATTAAAATCATCCTAAGGTACTGTACTGTTTATTTAACATCCAATACGTTGATTAGGTCATAAATGGCCAATTGAAGGGGAAAAACAAAAATCAACTTGATCCAAAAATTTTATGGCCCCAAAATATTTTTTAATGGTTGACGCTCATTCAACACTGTTTCTTGGAATGTGGTCCACTTACGATTTGGATATATCTCATTTGTGGTCTCATACCATAAGATGATCTTCAAAAATAGATAGACGACATAGATTAAACACATACACCATGGTAGAGCTTATAAAGCACCAACCACCAACCATTAGATGGTGTCAGGGGGAGTAGTCAATCCGTTCCCCTTATTTGTGGTGTGGTCTATTTAATCTTTGAATATGATTCATTTTTTGGATAATTCTCTAAAATTATCTCGAAAAATGGATGAATGGTGTGGGTTGATCCCAAATTTTCATTAAATCCAAAACTCAAGTGTACCATGCCACACCAAACGGTGTGGAATAATGATTTCTACTATTGATACCTTCCTTAGGCCCACAGTAATGTTTATTTGACATCCAACATGTTCATAATATCAAAAAGATATAAATGAAGAGATATCTCATAACCTAAACACATAAAATCCATGGTGTTGATGTTCAACACACATCATGATGGGGCCCACAAAACTTACTAACATCAATTCTTAGGTTCTCACGAGGTCAGTAAATTGGGTCACAATTTTGACCAGAATATTTGGCCCATTTTACATGTCTGATCTATTCACTCTATTTTACTGATCATTACCCTCAATTTGACTAATTACTCGCCCCGATCATGCTACACATGGAAAGATATTGGGCAAATAAGATTGATCAACAATTCGAGTGAATTTTGATTTAAACATCTGAAGTTATTTACTCTTCAATTTGGACAGATTAGATTGTCCAAAAATGGTTAAAGGTTGTTCATGATATCAAAAATATATGAATGAATAGAAAACACAAACATTAGCTTGATCTAAAATTTCTATGGCCTCCAAGAAATTTTAAATGGTAAAGGTTCAATCACACTATTTTCGTGTGGTGTGGTCCACTTGAGCTTTGGATATGCTTCCTTTTTCTTTTTTTTTCTTTAGACCTAAAATTATCTATTAACATGGATAAATGGAGTGGATAAAATAAATAAATAACGGTGGACCCCACAGAGTTTACTCTGGTAAGGGTAACGAGTAACTCACCTAAACATAGTGGAGAAAGGTTTCCTTCAAACATTCATAATCATATATTGAGCCTGCCTGAATATGATTCACATATCCAACACAGTCATTATGTGTCCAACTTGGATGAGGGGCTTGCCTAAAAATTTCTTTGGTCGCTAAAAGTGACTTTTAGCGACAAAAATAAGTTTCATCACTAAAAACCCTCTTTCTCGTAGAGACATCATCAAAATCTCATTTTTGTTATCTAACTTTTCAATCTTTCTTGTCAAAATACAAAATTTAGTTTTCTTTTTTAAAATATATTTTTTTTTACAATTTGTCAATTTTTTTACAATTTTGTTTAATTTTTAAAATTTTTATTTTCAAAATATCATTTTTTAAAACTCACTTTTGTTATATAACTTTTTAATTTTTCTTGTCAAAATACAGTATTTAGTTTTCTTTTTTAAAAAAAATATTTTTTTTTACAGTTTGTCAATTTCTTCACAATTTTGTTTAATTTGTTATATTTTCTTTTTCAAAATATCATTTTTTTATTGAAATATATTTTTTTCAAAGTTATTAACATTATTCAAAGTTCTTAATTTTTTTTTCAAAATGTAGATTTTTATAAAATCACATTTTTTTAAAAAAACATTGTTAATTATTTATTTTCTATTGGAGGCTGTATGTGAGCATTAGAGACGGTTAAGGACCGTCTCTAATACAGATGGTCTTCCACGAACTTAGAAGACGGGTAAGGATCAATAAGTCTCTAATAGAGACGGTCATTGACAGTCTCTAATAGAGACGGTGTATGACAGTCTCTAATAGAGACGGTCTTCGACACTCTCTAATAGAGACGGTTTTTGATAGGCATAAGACGGCTAAGGACCGTCTTTAATAGAGACGGTCATTGACAGTCTCTAATAAAGACGGTCTATGACAGTCTCTAATAGAGACGGTTTTTGATAGGACAATAAGACGGCTGAGAACCGTCTCTAATAGAGACGATCTTTGACAGTCTTCGATTACAAGTAAAAGACGGCCAATGATCGTCTCTAATACGGACGGCCAGTGACTGTCTTAAATGACCACATATAAGATGGTCGAAGATCGTCTCTAATGCGGACGGTCTTTGACCGTCTTTGATGAGGTATATAAGACGGTTAAAGACCGTCTTAAATTATTTACGGACACAGAACATTTAAAGACAATATTAGGGACGGTCAGGAGCCGTCCCTAATTTTAAAGACGGTTTACGGCCGTCTCTAAAGCGTCTTTAAACCAAGCAATTTTAGAGACGGTCCAGAACCGTCTCTAAATCTGTCATTTTTTTCCATTTTTCACGTAGTGAAGGATCAAACTATACATCAAATATGGAGATCTAACAACCAAATTGAAAGCATACCTATTTGGGACGCAATGGAGAAGGTGATTGCTAAGATCTTCCACACCTTACACCTTAAGGGAAGCAATAGGATTGGAGAGAGCTTCAGATGTGCAAGTTTGGGGACCTAACATTGTTTATATAGATGTAGGATGGTGGAGTTCAAAAAATCTATCTAGGGTTCAACGCATTTAGAAGTTTTCATTCCTATCTAAAGACCATGAATGTATCATAGTCCAAACTCACCACCCCTTAGAGCAATTTGAGATTGACCACAACTCTAATGGGGCCCATCAATATGCCCGATCACAATATCCAACCCTCAAGTAGATCTAAACCATTGTTTAATTAGGCCCACCTTATAGAACTCTTACATGGGATAGTAGCTTTGATATCAGGAATAATCAAGAGAGGAGGGGAAGAAAGAGATGATGGAGAAGAAATGGATTTTTTTTTTTTAATTTAAATAATTGCACTCACACCCCCACACACCCACACACTCATACCACAGTCGGATTTCACTACGATGGGTACTCGAACCCATGACCTCGTGTTGAAGCATTTTTCTTTCTTCATGTAGTATTTCTCTATGCCTTCAGATATATTTTTATCTACAAAGGTGGTACTATTTTGGTATTTTATAGCAATGCTATTAGCTATATACAACTTTAGAAATCTCAAAAGGTCAACATTTGTATTGGAAATTCATGGAAGCAAACTCCGAATTCAAATCAAACAATTGAAAGATCAACACAACAAAGCATGCACAAAGGAAATGAATTTTATGTTGAAAAATTCTCGTGGGAAAAAACTATATCATAAAGCAACAACAAGCACTATGAAAATGAAAAGTACAAGAGATGGTTGAATTTACAATTTAAAAAACCTTTATTTTCTCCACTCCAAATCTTAAAAACATTTAGCCATGATTATTCTACCCTAATCCCACAATTACACCCATATATATAGCATAACATCCGGAATAGGAAACTAATCGCATAATTATGAAAAATTATGTGTGTTATTAATCTAAGCATTGAACAATCATCGAGCTCTACATAGTCGTTTTACAGTACCTCTCCAAAGAGAGTTTACAAGTATTGTCGAATATCGTCGATTGCTTGAGCCTCCAAGTCGATTGACCGTACCTATCCAAAAACTATCTAGAGACCAATTTGAAAAATTTGAGGCTCGCTCGGTCATTTGACTAAGCTAGTTAGTCGATTAAGATCCCTGTTTCATGTAAATATTGAAGAAATCAAATAACAATCTCCATTAATGGCTTCAATTAACATGAACCATAGCTCCAAGCTTTAATTCTAAGCATATTCTCTGGATTCACTCTCACATGGATATTCTAGGGAGTGACACCACATTCTTGAAGTATTTGTCGGATAAAATAATAATGAATATCAATATGTTTAGTTCTAAAATAGTAAAATGAATTCTTCGTCAAATTGATTGCGCTTTTAGTGTCACAATTAACCGACATGACCTCCTACTGAAGCCTAAGTTTGTTTGTCATTATGCGTAACCAAATACCTTCCTTGAATGCCTCTGTCACTGCCATATACTCAGTTTCAGTTGTGGAAAGAGAAAGTACAAACTAAAGCTTTGACATCCAATCGATCGCTCCACCCGCTAATATAAATGATTAACTAGAAGTTGACTTTCTATTATTTACATTCCCCTCATAATCTTAATCCAAATAGCCTACAAGATTTTTTTATAATTTTTAAAATGTAAAGATTGATTCTTTTATACGTACCTTGTAGATAGTGAAGTAGCCATTTCACTGCCTCCCAATATTACTTGTCGAGAATTAAAATGTATCTACTAACAACTTGTATGTGAAATATCCAGTCTTGTAGAGACTATGACATATATTAAACTGCCATCCACACTCAAATAGGGCACATAAGATATAATCTACTTTTCTTCATCTGTAATGAGACATTGCACTTAAAAAAGCTTAAAGTGAGCAGCATGGAGTGTGTTGAGTGACTTAACCTTGTTCATCACAGACTTCACCAATACATACTAAAGGTATTTTTCTTGAGATAACTATAATTTTTTCCTTTCCTTATCTTTATATATATATATATATATCTATGTTCAGAGTCTTCTTTGTAGCCTCCAAATCTTTCATTTTGAATATCCTTGATAACCAAGTCTTTAAAATATTAATCCTGGACATGCTATGGTTGGCGATAAGAATGTCACTAATATATAATACCAGTAAGATGAATTTCTCATCACTCAGTGTCTTGAAGTAGATACAGTGATCATATTCACTCCTAGTAAACTGTTGACTCATTATGGAAGCATTAAGCTTCTTATACACTACCTAGGTAACTGTTTTAGGGCTGAACAATGATCTCCTTAACATGTAAATCTTACTATCTACTGCTTGAATTTTGAATCTCTTTGGTTGCTTCATGTAGATATATTCTTCCAATTTCTCATGTAGGAAAGTAGTTTTTACATTACAAGAAATATGGTTTTTACCTAAGAAACTTTTACGTACAAAATTAATTTTCATAGGTAAAGATGACTTTTACCGACAAAAATTATTTTCGTAGGTAAAAGTAAACTTTTACCAACGAAATCAAATTTCGTAGGTAAAAGTCATATTTACCTACGAAACTTTTCGTAGGTAAAGGGTGTTTTCGCGAAAAGTTTACTTTTGCCTACGAAATCTAATTCCGTAGGTAAAAGACATATTTACCTACGCAAATTTTCGTAGGTAACGATTTTTTTGAATTTTTCAAAATAAGTAAAAATTGAAATGTTTACTTTTACCGACGAAATTTAATTTCGTAGGTAAAAACAATCTTCACCTATGAAACATTTTGTAGGTAATAATCAAAATGTCTACTTTTACCGACGTAATTTAATTTCGTAGGTAAAAGCTATCTTCACCTATGAAACGTTTCGTAGGTAAAGGGTGTTTTCAATTTTTCAAAATGCAGAAAAATGAAAGGCTTACCTTTACCTATGAAATCTAATTTTGTAGGTAAAAGTCATCTTTACCTGTGAAAATATTCGTAGGTAAAATCAAAAAGTTTACTTAAAAGTGATTTTTACCTACAAAAATTTTAGTAGGTAAAAGGTGTTTTGAATTTTTGAAAAAACTAAAAATCGAAAAGTTTACTTTTACCTACCAACAGTTTCGTAGGTAAAAATAACGTGTATGAGACTTTTACCTATGACTATTTTCATAGGTAAAAGCGTATATGAGACTTTTTCCTACAAAATATTTCGTAGGTAAAAATATAATATTTATCTTAAATTTCAAATGTAAATGAGACTTTTACCTATGAAAGATTTCGTAGCTAAAAAAATGTGTATGAGACTTTTACCTACGCAATGCTTTGTAGGTAAAAATAGTTGAGACCTGTACCTATGAAAATGTTCATAGGTCAAAATCGTGTATCAGACTTTTACCTACGAAATGGTTCGTAGGTAAAAATATAATATTTAATTTAAATTTCAAACGTTGAGACTTTTGCCTACGAAAATTGTCGTACGGAAAAATGTTTCTGAGACTTTTACCTACGCAATATTTCGTAGGTAAAAGTATTTTTTTTTTTAAAAAGATTTTCCAATTCAAAATTCCTGATGTACCCCTGTTACAATATAGTTCATCGTATTCTTACTGATATACACCTGTTATATAATATATTTCATCATATTCACATTCACATTCACATCCATCTAAACCCAAACTACGTAAATCCATCCAAACATAAACTAAATTCATCCCAACACAAACAATCTTATCCACATGACATTCATCCACGCATAAATACATATAAGTTTAACATCATAAATAAAATATAAAAAATTATTCATAGCGTTAGGGAATTGAGAATAGGTTTAGGTTTAGAAAATATGGTTCGGAATCGGGTTTAGGTTTGGATTTTCAAGTTTAGGTTTAGGTTTAAGTTAGGGAGTTGAGATTAGGATTAGGTGTAGGTTTAGGTTTAAGGATTTGAGAATACATTTGGATTTTAGCTTTTAGTTTTATGTTTAGGTTTTAGGTTATAGGTAAAGGTTTAGGGTTTAGGTTAAGGTTAAGGTTAGGTTATAGGATATAAGCTTAGGTTATATGTTATAGGTTAAGGATTAGCTCATAGGTTTTGGTTTAGGTTAAGGTTTAGCTCATAGGTTTTGGTTTAGGTTAAGGTTATAGATTTAGGTTTTGGTTATAGGTTATAAGTTACATCTTTAGGGAATTGAGAATAGGTTAAGGTTTAGGTTTAGGAAATCGGGTTCGGGTTCGGGTTCGGGATTGGGTTTTGGTTTGGGTTTTCAAGTTTAGGTTTAAGTTTAGGTTAGGGACTTGAGATTAGGATTAGGTGTAGGCTTAGGTTTAGGGATTTGAAAATATATTTACGTTTTAGGTTTAGGTTTTAGGTTATAGCTTTAGGGAATTAAGAATAGGTTAAGGTTTAGGTTTAGGAAATTGGGTTCGGGTTCAGGATCGGGTTTTGGTTTGGATTTTTAAGTGTAGGTTTAGGTTTAGGCTTAGGTTAGGGAGTTGAGATTAGGATTAGGTGTAGGTTTAGGTTTAGGAATTTGAGAATACATTTAGTTTTTAGGTTTAGGTTTAGGTTTAGGTTTTAGGTTATAGGTAAAGGTTTAGTTTAAGGTTAAGTCATAAGATATAAGTTTAGGTTATAAGTTATAGGTCAAGGTTTAGGTCATAGGTTTTGGTTTAGGTTAAGGTTATAGGTTTAGGTTTAGGTTATA
Source organism: Magnolia kwangsiensis (assembly GCA_037074715.1). Lineage (NCBI taxonomy): Eukaryota > Viridiplantae > Streptophyta > Magnoliopsida > Magnoliales > Magnoliaceae > Magnolia > Magnolia kwangsiensis. The sequence goes on from CM073586.1 coordinate 15,303,289, forward strand.
GGTTTAGGTTATAAGTTATAGCTTTAGGGAATTAAGAATAGGTTAAGGTTTAGGTTTAGGAAATCAAGTTCGGGTTCAAGATCGAGTTTTGGTTTGGGTTTTCAAGTTTAGGTTTAGGTTTAGGTTAGGGAGTTGAGATTAGGATTAGGTGTAGGTTTAGGTTTAGGGATTTGAGTATACATTTAGGTTTTAGGTTTAGGTTTAGGTTTTAGGTTTAGGTTATAAGTGTAGGTTATAAGTTTATGTTTAAGTTAGGTTATAGGTTAATGTTTAGGGAATTGAGAATAGGTTAAGGTTTAGATTTATGAAATCAGGTTCGAGTTTAGCTTTAGGTTTGGGTTTTCAAGTTTAGGTTTAGGTTAAGGAGTTGAGATTAGGATTAGGTGTAGGTTTAGGTTTAGGGATTTGAGAATACATTTAAGTTTTAGGTTTAGGTTTAGGTTTTAGTTTATAGGTTTAAGTTATAGGTTTAGGTTTAAGCTTTAGGGAATTAAGAATAGGTTAAGGTTTAGGTTTAGGAAATCGGGTTCGGGTTCGGGTCTAGGTTTGGGTTTTCAAGTTTAGGTTTAGGTTTAGGTTATAGGTTTAGGTATAGGTTTTAGGTTAAGGTTAAGGTTAGGTTATAGGTTATAGGTTAAGGTTTAGGTTATAGGTTTTGGTTTAGGTTAAGGTTATAGGTTTTGGTTATAGCTTTAGCGAATTGAGAATAGTTTAAGGTTTAGGTTTAGAAAATCGGGTTCGGGTTCAGGATTGGGTTTAGATTTGGGTTTTCAAGTTTAGGTTCAGGTTTAGGTTAGGGAGTTGAGATTAGGATTAGGTGTAGGTTTAGGTTTAAGGATTTGAGAATACATTTAGGTTTTAGGTTTAGGTTTAGGTTTTAGTTTATAGATTTAGGTTATAGGTTCAGGTTAGGTTTAGGTTTAGGTTATAGGTTATAGCTTTAGGGAATTGAGAATAGGTTAAGGTTTAGGTTTAGGAAATCAAGTTCAGGTTCAGGATCGGGTTTGGGTTTTTTCATTTTCAAGTTTAGGTTTTGGTTAAGTAGTTGAAATTAGGATTAGGTGTAGGTTTAGGTTAAGGATTTGAGAATACATTTAGGTTTTAGGTTTAGGTTTAGGTTTTAGGATTAGGTTAAGGTTATGGATTTAGGTTAGGTTTAGGTTTAGGTTATAGGTTATAAGTTAAATCTTTAGGGAATTGAGAATAGGTTAAGGTTTACGTTTAGAAAATTGGGTTCAGGTTCGGGTTTAGGTTTGGATTTTCATGTTTAGGTTACGGTTTAGGTTAAGGTTAAGTTATAGGTTATAAGTTTAGGTTACAGGTTATAGGTTAAGGTTTAGGTTATAGGTTTTGGTTTAGGTTAAGGTTACAGGTTTTGGTTATAGGTTGTAGGTTATAGGTTATAGCTTTAGGGAATTGAGAATAGGTTAAGGTTTAGGTATAGAAAATCGGGTTCGGGTTCGGGATCGGGTTTAGGTTTGGGTCTTCAAGTTTAGGTTTAGGTTTAGGTTTGGGAGTTGAGATTAGTATTAGGTATAGATTTAGGTTTAAGGATTTGAGAATACATTTAGGTTTTAGGTTTAGGTTTAGGTTTTAGGTTTATGTTAAGGTTATAGGTTTAGGTTAGGTTTAGGTTTAGGTTATAGGTTATATCTTTAGGGAATTGAGAATTGGTTAAGGTTTACATTTAGGAAAATGAGTTCGGGATCAGGTTTAGGTGTGGGTTTCTAAGTTTAGGTTTGGGTTTAGGTTAGGGAGTTGAGTTAAGGATTAGGTTTAGGTTTAGGTTTAGGGAGTTGAGAATACATTTAGGTTTTAGGTTTAGGCTTAGGTTTTAGTTTTTAGGTTTAGGTTTAAGCTATAGGTTATAAGTTTAGGTTGCAGGTTAAGGTTATAGGTTTTGGTTTAGCTTATAGGTTATAGGTTATAGGTTATAGGTTATAGCTTTATGGAATTGAGAATAGGTTACGATTTAGGTTTAGGAAATTGGGTTTGGGTTCGAGATCGGGTTTAGGTTTTAGGTTTAGGTTTAGGTTATAGGTTATGGTTTAGGTTTAGGTTATAAGTATAAGTTTTGAGATTTGAGAATAAGTTTAGGTTATAAGTATAGGTTTAGTTTGGGTTATAGGTTAAGGTTTTGGGATTTGACATTAGGTTTAGGCTAAGGTTATAAGTCTAGGTTTAGGTTATAGGTTAAGGTTTAGGTTTAGGTTATAAGTAAAGGTTTTGGGATTTGAGAATAGATTTAGGTTAAGGTTATAAGTCTAGGTTTAGGTTATAGGTTAAGGTTATAGGTATATGTTTAGGTTATAGGCTAAGGCTTAGGTTTAGGTTAAAGTTGCAAGTATAGGTTATAGGTTATAGGTTAAGGTTTAGGTTTCGGCTATAAGTATAGGTTTTGGGATTTGAGAATAAGTTTAGGTTAAGGTTATAAGTCTAGGTTTAGGTTATAGGTTAAGGTTTAGGGTATAGGTTAAGGTTTAGGAAATCGAGTTCGGGTTCGGGTTCGAGATCGGGTTTAGGTTTTAGCTTTTAGGTTATAGGTTACGGTTTATGTTTAGGTTATAAGTATAGGTTTTGAGATTTGAGAATAGGTTTAGGTTAAGGTTATAAGTCTAGGTTTAAATTATAGGTTAAGTTTTAGGTATAAGTATAGGTATAGGTATAGGTATAGGTTATAGGTTATAAGTATAGGTTATAGGTTAAGGTTAAGGTTTAGGTTTTGGCTATAAGTATAGGTTTTGGGATTTGAGAATAGGTTTAGGTTAAGGTTATAAGTCCAGGTTTAGGTTATAGGTGTTTAAGTTTAGGTTATAGGTATAGGTTTTGAGATTTAAGAATAGATTTAGGTTAAGGTTATAAGTATAGGTTAAGGTTTAGGTTTAGGAAATCAGGTTCGGGTTCGGGATCGGGTTTAGGTTTGGGTTTAGGTTATAGGTTATAAGTTATAGGTTACGGTTTAGGTTTATGTTATAGGTATAGGTTTTTTATATTTGAGAATAGGTTTAGGTTATAAGTATAGGTTTAGGTTGGGTTATAGGTTAAGTTTTTGGGATTTGAGAATAGGTTTAGGTTAAGGTTATAAGTCTAGGTTTAGGTTATAGGTTAAAGTTATAGGTATAGGTTTTGGGATTTGAGAATACGTTTAGGTTAAGGTTATAAGTCTAGGTTTAGGTTATAAGTTAAGGTTAAGGTTTAGGTTATAGGTATAGGTTTTGGGATTTGAGAATAGGTTTAGGTTAAGGTTATAAGTCTAGGTTTAGGTTATAGGTTAAGGTTATAGGTATATGTTTAGGTTATAGGTTAAGGCTTAGGTTTAGGTAAAGGTTGTAAGTATAGGTTATAGGTTAAGGTTAAGGTTTAGGTTTTGACCATAAGAATAGGTTTTAGGATTTGAGAATAGGTTTAGGTTAAGGTTATAAGTCTAGATTTAGGTTATAGGTTAAGGTTTAAGTTTATGTTATAGGTTATAGGTTTAGGGTGTAGTTAAGGGTGTGGTCCCTGCAAATACAGATATAAATACGATATAAACATGACCTATCCAAATGGCCAGGCCCTTCCAATGTTATCCATAGAAAATGGACAGCTTCATCATGGTCATAACAGCTGTTCCCACCTTCTAGGGAACCCGCTCATCCGGATAGCTCCGACGCACATCTCGGTCTGCTCCAGTAATTTTGAGCAAATACATATGGCCTGTCCAAATGGCCAGGCCCCTCCAATGTTGTCCATAGGAAATGAACAACTTCATTATGGTCATAATAGCGGTTCCCACCTTCCAGGGACCCCCGCTCATCCGGATAGCTCCGACGCACATCTAGATCTGCTCCATTAATTTTGAGCAAATACATAAACATGACCTGTCCAAATGGCTAGGCCCCTCTAATGTTATCCATAGGAAATGGATAGCTTTATCATGGTCATAACAGCGGTTCCCACCTTCCACGGACCCCCGCTCATCTGGATAGCTCTGACGCACATTCGTGTTTACTCCATTAATTTCAAGTAAATACATAAATACGGCCTATCCAAATGGCCAGGCCCCTCCAATGCTGTTCATAGAAAATGGACAGCTTCATCATGGTCATATCCAGCGGTTCCCACCTTCCAGGGACCCCCACTCATCCGGATAGCTTCGACGCACATTCGGGTCTGCAACTCAATCTCAAGTACCAAATGTTGCAGATATTATGGGTTCTTAGTACACTCACATGCCCATGTTAGCAGTTCATTGTTATATTTGAGCTCAAACTTCCAACTTCTTCCTATTTTTCAACTCTTATCCAATTAAGAGTAGCATGAGGTGTGTATGTATATAAACAAATAAATAAAACAAAACAATTATACTGACAGATTAGAAAGGCAAAAGCTCCTCTTCCTCTAATTTCATAGATTAACAACATGCCCCAAATTTGTAGAGCATAGAATCAACACTATCAAAAAGAGAATAGCCCATTTACACATCTTTAAAATGCCCAGCCAGCTACTAAGACCAATCAAAAGCAGGCCAAGCAAAGGCTTGAAAGAGGCTAATTGTGGAAAAGAGTACATTACCCCTTGAAAACAAGTAGAAGTGTCTAATTTAATCAGGATATTTAAGGAAATATGATCAGGAAACAAGTAGATGTGTCTAATATGATGAGGATAACAATTTAAAGATGTATAGGCATTTTCAAGTTCTTATACAGTCATGACTAAGGAAATAAGATCCATGGATAATTTCTCTCCTTAGCCACAAGTAGATGTGTCTACCCCTTGAAAACAAGTAGATGTGTCTAATTTGATCAGGATATTTAAGGAAATATGATCAGGAAACAAGTAGATGTGTCTAATATGATGAGGATAACGATTTAAAGATGTATAGGCACTTTTAAGTTCTTATATAGTCATGACTAAGGAAATAAGATCCATGGATAATTTCTCTCCTTAGCCACAAGTAGATGTGTCTAATATGATCAGGATATTTAAGGATAATAAATCCCTTTTGAGAAATATTTTCAACACAAATTAACTAAGCAAATGAATAGTGAATCCATATAGAATAGGTTATTTGAATTGGTTTATTCATTGAAAGTTTGTGTTTCCCTGTGAATGTGAGTAGTGCATGATAAATCTTTCTCCTAAATCTATTCATAGACATTTGATTATTATAGCAATTTGCACTTGCATCGTTTCCATTGGACATGTTTTAAGCTCTAGCTTGATTTAAGAAAAAAAAAAAGTATTCTCATGTCAGTTAATGTAAGGAAGCTTGTTGGAACCCAATCGAACAGTCTGACTGCTAAATATGCCCATCCTTTCTACTTTTGGTTGGACAACTTTACTATTTTATAATCAGAAGTAGAAATGATGGGTGCATCTAGCAGCAAGAGTGGATGCAAAGGGTGGCTCCCAAAATGTTTGGGCAATTACTCGAGTCATGATTCATGAATAAATTCAATACCCATCTATGATTGATATCATAGATCCATTACATACAAACATTTTTTCATAATATCAACACTTGTATTTTTAGTAGAATAATACAGAAAAAATTAAATCATATGATGATGCCCCATTGAAGACACTAATACTCAAATTTAAAAATACTATTGCAGACTCTTCTAGCATTTAGGACCAAAACATATAGAGGAAGGTTGTAATAAATAGCCCAAAACTCCTCAATCCACAATAGAAATAACCCATTTAGTCAATAACTTGCATACAAAATGGCTTGAATTTGACTTCAAGAATTAGTGGACCCAAAATGATCTCTGTTTCCTAAATTATGGTCCACTTGGTAATTGGATCTTCTTCATTTTTGGGATGATGTCCCAAAATGATCTAAAAACATGGATGGACAAGGTCGATACAAAATACACACATCAAGGCAGACTACACCTTGGAAATCATTTCTAGTAAGGTTTTGACAGCCATGCCTTGCAAAAGTGGCGCCTATATTCATCCAAATACCTTTTCCTAGTTGCCTCAAGTGCTATAATTTTTCTCCACACATTCATCAATGACTCAATATTCACAAATCTGCTGCCCCAAAATTCCAATCTTTCCATGTGTGGCAAATATCAGGCATGAGAACATTTGAAAATACGACCATGCGCATTTGGATGTACACTAATTGAATTGCAATCATTGTCTAATAATGATCATGGAAACAACCAAGTTGTGATTTCCTTATAGCATTCACATTGCCAGTCAGGTTCCAAATCACAGCTGTGATATTTCAACTTAGAATTGGTAGACTGCAATTTGGGGGATAGTCCTTACTATTCCTCATTTCTTCTTAATAAAACTGAATCTTCAAATAAATTCATTTGTGCATCCAAACACAGCCCTGATTCAGCAGATTGATACCATGAATCAAACAAACTGATAGTCAATTAAAACAGGTGGTCCAGATTTAATGGGAACCAAACCGAATTAATATGAAACAAGCCCTATAGAATTTGGATTCTTAAGTAGAAACTAGGGTCTTACATGGGTTTTTGTAAAAATATTTGAAACAATAAATCTTGCAATGAAAAGAGAAATATGATGACAACAATGGAGAAAAAGAAAGTAAAAAAAAACTACTTACAGTGGCATTTGTGCAGCTGAAACTGCATACGCGACCTTGGGCTCCTTGGTAGAACCGGAAGAAGGGAAGAACATGAGATTGAGATTGAGAGAGAGAGAGAGAGAGAGAGAGAGAGAGAGAGAGAGAGAGAAAGAGAGAGAGAGAGAGAGAGATTCCTCACCGAGCCTCAGAGACAGAGAGAGGGCGTGCAGCAATGGTGGGCTGGAGAGATCAGAGAGAGAGAGGAAGAGAGAGGCAGAGAGAGAGAGAGAGAGAGAGAGAGAGAGAGAGAGAGAGAGAGAGAGAAGGTGCGAGAGAGACAGAGAGAGCGGAGGGATTTCTCGTGGTCGGGCGTCGGGCGGGCGTGCGGCATGTAGGGAAAGAGAAGAAAGGGAAATGGGGCTAGGGTTGGGTGGGATCGAGTATATGGGAAATAGGCTCCATACGGTCGAGCTCATGGGAACTTCCCATGAGGTCGATCTATGTGGGTCACTGTGATGCGTGTCGACCATTAACACCATGCATTTTATGGGCGCCCTTCAAATTATGGGATATCCCAAAAATCAGCCATATACGGAACTTTGGTGGCCCATACCATCTAAAATCATGTGAAGAAATGTCTAAAACATATAAAATCACTTGGTGGGGCCCACCTGAAATTTTGATGCATATGAAACTTGGTCTGACTTGTCATCCAAGTGGGACACACAAATGGATGATCTGGATTTGTGAACCACATCTCGGTGGGCCCAACAAATGATTATGAATATTTTAATGGTGGGTAACCCCTCTCAACTTTTGTATGTGGTGTGGCCCAAAAAAGTCATGGATTGTCTTGACTTTAAGCCTCAGGCCCATCATGGAATGGTACATCTAACTGATGGGGTAGATGTTCGACACCAGTGACCAAGTCTAGGAGCCCCACCATGTTTTAATTACAAAATTCACTCTGCTAATCAAAATTTATACTCGATTTTAGGTCTTGAGATTAAAAAAATCAACTAGATCCACAAATTAATTGGGCCACACTACATGAAATGATGTAAATAGGATGTCAACCATATATAGGTTTGTTTGTGCATGGGCCACCATGTGGTATATATTTAATCAACTCCATTAATCAGATTTACATTTCTAGAAAGCTCTTTCACAAATTGTGTTCAATCCAATCTCCACCATAGACATGTGTGAGACCTTGATCGCAACTAATTAGTTGATGGGGCCATCTGGTTAGGCTTTCTTGCCATGAATTTGGTGAGGGACACAATTTGAGGTACCACCATAGACATACATTCTCAGGTGTTGGGCCATGGCCCAACTCTCTTCATCATGAATAGCTAATTGTCTTAGATGTAGCACATATACAGTGATTAAAATTTTTGGTCTGGTGGGCCATAGGTGCCCTAATTGCCTGATATGTATAATTTTTTTACTTAAGGAAGCTGTTGGTGATTTTCTCAAGGACTGACTAGTGGTGATATGATTTGGTTGAAAAACTCCCTATCTAGGAACATAAACAATGGTACACTTATAATAATTTAAAAGTAGTAATACAGACAACCACCAACTTGTAGGGCCCACTGAAGTTGGGAAATGATAATATTTTACTAGTTGCTATCTCCTGAAATTTCCAATATCTCGTGATGAGATGACTACGTACATTTTTGCCAATTGGCATGGCCCACTAGATGGATAGACTAGGCCACCACATGCACATTTAACACCAAAACCAGGACCTGGCAAGTTATAACATTTTTGTATAGATGTCACTACCTTAACCATTCACTCATTCATAAAATTAGGAACAAGCCATGGTGTAATAATCACACCGGTCGAATGATTATAACCCTTTGAATGGAACCAAATTGCTAACAACCATCCATTGTTTACGAGCCATAATTCACATGGTGCCCCTATCCATAATTGGCAATGGACATGTATGGCTTCAAGCATAACCATCAATTAGGGCTGTCCAAAGGCCCTGGCTCGGTTAATTTGTTCTCACGTTTTGAACTACAAGTGACAATGTATTGGGTCAGTTAGCAAGTTAACAGACCCGAACTGTTCCTAATGAATTGGGTCAGCTAGCATATCTTCTTGTGTTATGTCTGCATTTATATATTCTTGATATTATGAACATGTTGGATGTCAAATAAACATTACTATGCGCCCAAGGTAGGTATCAACGGTGCAAATCATTATTCAACACTGTTTTGTGTGGCATGGTCCACTTGAGTTTTGGATTTATCGAAAATTCAGGATCATTGGCCTGTTCATCCATTTTTCGATATCATTTTAGAGAACTATCTAAAAAATTATTCATATCCAAGGATTAATTAAATGAACCACACCACAAATAAGGGGAACAAATTGGCTGCTCCCCCTAACACCATCCAATGGCTTATGGTTGGTGCTCTGTGGGCCCTTCCCTGACGTATGTGTTTAATCCATGCCGTCCATCTATTTTTATAGATCATTTCATGATATAAGAGAAAACATGAGGTATATCTAAATCTCAAGTGGACCACATTATAGAAAAAAGTGTTGGAGGAATGTTGACTAAGAAAAATGTCACACCCCAAACTCGGAAACCGGGCTCACAAAATTTCTGATCGCCGAATCCGGCGCCGACAGCCTCCGTAGAACCCCATTCTCGGCTCTCAGCTCCCATTCGCCACGTTCCGATCCTAGGATGCTACGAGGAGGATTTTCAACATCAGTTTGATTCGTGATAATCATAACCAAAGGCATAACCCACAAACAATAACCAAAAACTCCATTACATTTCCACTATGATAAAAAACTTTACAAGTACAATGAGCATAAAGGAAAAATATAATGATGATGAACAAAAACTCCAAAATGATCTGCTAAGCGCTCCTGCCTCAACGTTGCTATGCCCCAATGTCACCTGCACGCAACGGTCATGCATAAGCTTATAGAAAGCTTAGAGATTGGTGAAAGTGTGTACGCAAGGCAGTAATGCAATATCAGTGTAATGCGGAATATGCAGATGGATCCATGAATACCATTAGCCTACCAAGGCTATGTGATGCAAATCATGAATGATGTCGGCCATACCAGGGCTATGCAATGCAAGATGCAAGTTAAGCATACAATCCTCATATAAGTTCACAAATCAATAGAACTCAAATTTGGAATATCACCGAAGTCTAGTACATTCTAAACCAGATCGCCGCCTCATCACGCGCAATAAGGTAAGTGGAAGAGACCTCACTATCCGTCTGCTAATATCGGGCTCGACTCGTCGATAGCGAACCCATTCCTCGAGCTGGTCAGACTCAGCCTAGCATTATCCTCTACACTCAGGCCGGTAAGGCCGCACCCCCTTCCAACCGACCGCGACACAGTGGAGAGCGTAACCATCTGGTATTCGACACTCAACGCTCATCTACCCACTCGGTCTAGACATTGGAGCAACCTCTTGGTATCATAAGGGTTTAGGAACTTTCACCCAAGGATATCTATAGCACCCCATGTAGAATAAAATTTTTGATATCCAATCCTGTCAACCACGATATGTCTGTGGAGGCTATGGCCCCATTGTCGCTACGGTGTATAGTAACCATATCACACAATGCGAGATGCATGAATCACACTATCCAATCATGCAGCAAATACTTGCACGTAACGTGCACTCATATAGGGCAACACCGCCTAATCGGGAGCCCATAAACAACCTGCCCAAAGGCATATGCTATGATCAGTCACCTCTCATATCAAGCATACATATGATGCATATGATCATGAGTCATGGAACTACACTAAACATGTTATAATGAAATGAACTATCCTTATAATGTAGATGGGCCCAAACGGCCTATACATTATAAGTACGGGCCTAATAATGGGCCATAAGGAGAGTCGTAATGTAGACATCCAACCAACATTACACTCACAATGTGGACGTCAAACCAACGTTGCTCCCAAGGCACGATCGTCGTAAACATCGTACATAATTTGTGTTGGGATCACACATTGCAATGGACCTTAGGTACATCCCATTGGGCCTTAAATACATCAAATAGGCCATGTCATATGGGCCTTTTATTCATCAAATGGGCCACATAAATGGTTTACACCAATGGGCCTTATGTGCATTGCAATGGGTCATAACCCGTGGGCCTTAGATTGCATCAAACGGGCCTAATCTTACGGGTCTTATATGTAATAAATGGGCCACACCAATTGGGCCCCATATGTACATCAAATGGGCTCAACCCATAGGCCCTAGTACATCCCAATGGGCCTTAACCCATTGGCCTTCTAACATAACAAGTGGGCCTCAACCCATGGGCTAGAAGTACATTAAGACGGGCCTTATGCACATCAAATGGGCCACACCCAAACATAAGTGGTGGTAATGATTGCCACCATTAAAATTCCTAAGGCTCACCATAGCATATGTTTCCCATCCACCTGACCATAAATTAATATAGTGATGGATGAAGTGGAAGCAAATATAACTTAAAAGAAAGCTACTAGGATCCCTAAAAAGTTTTGAACGGTGGACCTCATTGACCACAACATTAAATGGTGGGGTCCACTTGAACTTTGGATCTACCTCTTTCTTTAGCTCAAACCATAAAATGAGCTTTTAAAATGGATGGATAGGTTGGATGCAGCACCTGCATCAAGGGTGGGGGCCCACATGAAGGCCCACCATCATGAATATTATAAATAGTATAATATATAAATTACATATAGTATATATATATATATATATATATATATATATATATATATATATATATATATATATATATATATATATATACACATACACAATATTATATATAATATAATATATATATATATATACACACACACATGCAACGCACGCACGCCTGAGGGGTGGCGTGAATAAAACACATGTATTAGGTGGGGCATATACATCACTGTGGGCTCCATGTGGGGCCCACCTCAATGTTTATTTGAAATCCAACCCGTTGATAAGGTCACACAACCTTGGATGAAAGGGGAAAACAAATTTCATCTTGATCCAAAACTTCTGTGGGCCCAAAATGGGTTTCAATGGTAGAGGTTCAATCCCACTATTTCATGTGGTGTGGGCCACCTGAGTTGTGGATTCAGTTGAAACTTGGTGGGGGCCCACCTGAGGAGGGGGCCCACCTCATGAACGGCTTGGATTTCCACACATACATCATGGTGGGGCGCACGGCAGCAGCCGTGGGACTGCTTGTTCGCCGCCTGCTGCACGCAGCAGCGTGCTGCTGCTGCTCCGTGTCAGAGAGGCAGAGCCTCTGGTATATGTAATTTTTTAAAAATTTGGAAAACTCAATTTTCAGGGGTTTTTTGCATTTAGGGCCCGCAACAAGTAGATCCACCCCGTTCATTGGCTTCCCTGGCTTAAGACAAGCCAAAAGAGTCCAATGTTGAATATTTTTAGCCTGAAGAAAAATTTAAAATGATTTATAAACGGTGAGAACCACTGTTTTGAAAAGTATGGCCCGCCTAATGAGTGGATTAGCTTCATTCTTATACTCAACGGCTAAAATGATGTTGGTAAGAGGATGGACGGCTTGGATTGGATATATACAACAAGGTAGGGCTTACACAAGGGTCCACCCCCAAAGCTTTGAACCAAGCTTGTATTTGTGTTTTCCTTTATACAGGGACGTCCAGTGTCCCAAACGCTGGACGGTTTGGTCGTTGAAGGAAGGTGCATTGAGGTGGGCCCTAATTAGGTGGGCCACCTCATGGAGAACAGTATGACTACATCATACACAAAGTGGGCCACACTTGAGGATTTGGATAGAATATAAGCCTCATGGTGGGGTTCATTCAAATAGGCCACACCACCCTATTGTAATCTCATGAAAAAAATGAAATAAAAAGGGAGAGAGAGAGAGAGATGGAGAGTGGGACACGCGAGTGATGGAGGGCTCCGCCACTATGAGCCCTCCCTTGTAAGAGATCATACAATAAAATGGGTCCCTTTACACATGGAACTAACAAAATCGAATTCAATGGTGGAGATCCTTTCTCCACCAATATGGACGGTCTAGATGACCTCCCTAATGTAATGAAATAAACATCATGATGGGGTCTATGAAAAATGGCCCCATCATGGATGATCATGATGATCAAAGTGGGCCATCGGCCATAACTTAGGGTCCCAAGTGAGATCCAAACCATTGATCGGTTGGTCTCACTTGGTCCAACTTGAAAACATGAAAAATTACTATCATCAAGCACCCACCGTTCGATCTTCTTACTCCTATGGGTTCCTTAGCACCTTAGCTTTGATTCCAATGGAGGGGATGAGAAATGGATGGCTAGGATGTGAGATCTTGGGATGGAGAGGTGGGCCACACTTGGAGTTTTGGAAAGCTTGGAGAATTTCTCATACGTATGGGATTTTTTTTTTCTTGGAGATATCTTTGAAAATGAGAAAGAGAGAGAGTTGTAGGGAGATATGAGGTAATGGGGTAATGGAGTGATGGATGGGAAAGAGATGGATGTGTAAGGCTTTGTTGACTTTGGTGGCCTTTTGTGTAAGAAAGGCATGGGCTTGTAAGACCTTTTTAACTTTTATGGTTGCTTGGGTATGGGTGAAAGGTGATGTGTACTTGACATGAGATGTGATGGGATTTGATTGATTGATGCGATTGATGTGACACCTCATAGAGATTCTCTTGAATTTTGCAACGCGCGGCGTTTTCCTCGCACCGAACGTTAGGCCACATCTCTTGACCAGGGTATCGCCTCGGCGCGCAAGTCGCGGCATTGGAACCGCAACGATGGCGCGGTCGCTATGGTAATGGTCTTGGGTTGAGTCGACTCGGGTTGACGGCATACGAATCAGGATCGTGTGAAAATATCGATTAAGGGTCGAAGGTTGCCGAAATTCGACCGGTAAGATCGCGAAAGTCTATGGAACATTACGGTCTGGGATACAGGGCTTATAAAAAATATTTTGGGGGCCATAAAAGTTTTGGATCAAGCTGATATTTATTGTTTCCCTTTATCCGGGTCTTTATGACCTAATCAACATATTAGATTTCAAATAAACAGTACAGTGGGCCTTGGGAAGATTTTAATAATGGATATCCAACCATTATTGATTTCCTATGGTGTAGTCCACCTGAGATTCAAATTTAGAGCATTCCCTAAACCCTTCTTTCCATAAACCCTCCCATTCCTATTCAGAGCATTCCCTAAAATAGAGTGAATCGACCAGACATGTAAAATGGGTCAAATATTCTGGTCAAAATTGTGACCCAACTTACTGACCTCCTGAGAACCTAATAATTGATGTTAGTAAGTTTTGTGGGCCCCATCATGATGTGTGTCGAACATTAACATTGTAGATTTGATGTGTCCCCTTGGATGAATAGGCTGGATCTGTTAATCACATCTAGGTGGACCCAATATATGATTATGAATGTTTTAATGGGAGGGTAACTCCTCTCAACTATAGTATGTGGTGTAGCCCACCCAAGTCATGGATTGACTTTATATTTTAATCTCGTGGCCTTCCATGAATGTTGCATCTGATTGATGGGGAAAATCTAAATTTCAAGTGAACTACACCATGGAAAAGAGTAGGATAGTGACACTAAACGACGAAACCTTTTTAGGGCCCACCACATGTTTATTTGAGATCCAACTCGTCATAAGTTAATATAGACATGGAATAATAGAAAATGATTTTAGAGATGATTTTATAATATGAGCCTAAAAGTGATTCATATCCTAAGCTCAATTGGACCACACAAGCAATACCAGTGGACAATAATTCTTACCATTAAAACATCCGTAGGGCCCAACATAACGTTTACTTTCCATCTAATCTGTTAATAATATCACACATACTTGGATGAAGTGGAAAAATAAAAAATTATTTTGATCCAAAACTTTTGTGACCCTCGAAAGGGTTTCAATGGTAGACATTCATTCTCCCACTGCCTTTTGTAGTGTGGTCCACTTGATCTTTGGATCTGTCTTATTTTTCGGCCCTCTAAGTGGAGAGACGGTTTGGATATAACACATACCTCATATGGGACCCACAGAACACACCAGCAACATCGGTGGTGTGCGGTAAACGTGCCAATTTGGACGTGGTTTGGCTAGTTATGCGAGTAGCCAGGTGTCCAGTGGTTGGTGTTCTATGCGCCCCACCAAGTTCTATGCATTTTACTTACACCATCTTTCAATTTTTGCACAACATTTTAATACTATATCACATGGTAGGAAACACTAGATATTAAATCACACGTGATACCTATGGTGTGGTCCATTTGGGCCTTCAATATACTTCATTTTTTGGATCATTCACTGAATGTATTTATAAAAATAAATGGACGGAATGGATAAACCATATACATCATTGTGTGCCCCACGTAGGTACCCAATCCGCGCCCAAAATAATTGAGCGGGCTCTCAAAATACAGCCGCGCGCCCAAACATACATACGGCCTCCTCTCTCTCTCTCTCTCTCTCTCTCTCTCTCTCTCTCTCTCTCTCTCTCTCTCTCTCCCCCCGTCCAAAACCGACTCTCCCTCTTTACACCCAAAACCCTCTCCCTCCTTCCTTCCCTCCCTCTCTCTCAACCATCCCATTTTCAAAGCCCTAGCATTTTTTCTCTCTTGCCATCTCAACGGACTTAGAAAGGTGAGCAATTTCTCATTCTTTTTTTTATTGATTTCCTTATCTTTTGCGAATCTTCTCCAATTCTCGACCGAAGATCTCGATTATCAGAGAAAATCATTCAAACTTTACTCTTCTTTTTCTTTGTTTACGTTTGCAAGTGAAATTGCTGATTTTATATGTGGGTTGTAGGTAAAGAAGGGCCTGCACAAGCCCATGAGCAGGAGCTGTAAGTGTGGAGTGTTTTTGTGTTGATTCTGTATTGTAATTGGAGTGTTTTTGTGTTAATTTTGCAAATGGATTTTGATTTTTAACATTTTCTGAATATTGTGGATGTGAGTTCATTGGCTCTTGCAGGGGTTCATATGATTTTCAGGGCATTAGGCAAGATTTTGCATAAGATTATTTTTAAATGGTTGCAGTGTTGCCTGTAGATTCTGCATGTAGTAGGTTTTGATTTTGAGCATTTGGTGAAGATTATGCATTACACGTTGTTTCTGGTTCTTCAGGGTGCATTTGGATGCAATTTTAAATTAGATTGCAATTTTGTTGTGTAATAAAGTGGAGATAAATAGCTTGTAGTTAGCCTTCCTATCGAGGGTTGAGCTCCAAATTGCAGTCCTATTCCTCTCATGTTGGACTCAAATGAAACATGACTGCAAGTTGAGGGCTTCTTTCCCCTTATGAATACTAGAAAACATCATTAGTTTTTCTCATTTCTTCTTGATTAAACTAAATATTTGTTGCAATTCAATTCACTTGATTTATTATTTATTATTATTATTATTATTATTATTTTGTTGTTGTTGTTATTTTTTATTCTGGATAAAGGTTTTGGTTTTCAAAGTTTTCATGTCGTTGGTCCTGCATATATTGTATTTGATTAATTCCACCTCGTTATGACTATATTACCTTGAAGGGTTTTGTTTTTGCGGCATTTGGCATGGATTTTTGGTCCTGCATGTGTATATGATATCATTCTCCGTCCATTGGTTTTCACTGCCTAAGGTTTGGTTTGGGCTGATTTTTGGTCCCAAGGGCTAATGTCAATAAATTTACCTGGTGGATGGGTAGATGTGATGTATGCATCGAAGTCTTTCTTTGTGTCCCCTTAACACTACATTAGGAATTTGGCATGTAACCCAATTTTTATTTGTTCCTTACTGCAGTACCTTATTTTGTGCAACTGATGCTAATGCAATACCTTGTTTTGGCATGTAACCCTTTGGCAGTTGGCAAACTAGATTTCTGAAAACACAAATACTAGTAAAGACTTGTAGTTACTCTTTTGTTCAGCTGAGAAAACTGAAAGGGCATTTATCCATCAATTGTTAGGGACTGCCAGTTCCAGCACTAGAAAAGACTTGCAGTTACTCTTTTGCTAATTTATCTTCCCAGATTTTGATTGTTTTGGATCCTTCAGCCTATTTGTTTGGGTAATTTGAATTTTGCATTGAAGTAATTCCTGCTTTCTAGTTGCAGATAGAATCAATTGTGGTAATCTGTGTGCTGGAGTGGCAGGTTCAGATTATATTTTTAGATTTTGAAATGTCTAAATCAAACATCAAACAATATGATAAATGTCTACTATGATCTATGTTCATTCACCATTCTTGGTGGTTATGGCTAAATAGAAACCTGATCATTTCTTTGATGTGGCATATGCTTGTGAACTTTACCTTGTTAGCTGTACAAAGATGGGAGGTGAACAATAGAACTACTAGCCTGCTACCTTCCCTAAGATATCTACTTTGGCTACAAAAAGTTGGAGAAAGATTAGTTACGCTTTTGTGGAGACACATTGCTATTGCATGGGCTTTCTTCTTCTTTTTATTTTTATTTTTTTTTAAATGTTGTTTCCTACTTATAAGGTTGACTGTTTTTCAGCAAAAACAACCCAGGATCCATCAGTTATGAGAGTGTTTAATGACATTCTTGCTGCTTGGTTTTACTTCTCCACATAGGCACCCTTGACGAAATGATTACAGTGGCTTAGTCCAAGTCACTTTAGATGTGTTTGAGATGCACCTTTCTATCTCACAGGATTATGGTTCAATCATCAAGGGATACACCCTCAATGGTGTTCTTTCGGGGCTAGCAAGAGGATTGTCATCCCTTGGAAGGTACATGATGCCTTTGCAGAAATCCTTGACCTTCTCAATTTCTTAATACAGATTGTTTAACGGATAAGGTCTGAGGAAAGGTAACTCCTTGGATGTCAATTTTCCCTAATTTCCCACATCTGGCAACCTCATTTCAATATGGTGGTCTAAATACCTGTTTATGATTAGTGGTGATATGATTCGGCTGAATAATGTATCCTACTTAGCATTTTTGTCTTTCATTTAAGTGCTAACAGGCCACATTAACTCCCAAGTTGCTTGTGAATGTCATGGCCCTGATCATTTGGCTGCTGCCTTGTGTTACAGTTCATGATAAGAAAGAGTATGCTGTTAATGCTTCTGCTTGTGACAACATATTCACTCGGCATAGATTTGAAGCCTCTTCAAAGTCCAGTTCTTCCAGGATCACCAATATATGTGCCCCAATTTTTAACTATATCCCATTTCATTAGGTGCATTTTATACATTCTATAAAATCACATGCTGATATTAACAGTGTTATGACATGACTAACTCTATACTATAGATAAGTTGCAGGCTGATATTTGCCCTTCTACTTGTTTGACTTTAGAACTGATAGTAAGTGGGAACTATTGGTCATAGGTCAGTGAGTAATATCATGCCGTATGAGATATCTACAAAGTTAGTAATCTCCCTTTACATGTGTTGTAAAATCAATATGAAAAAGGCCATAAATCTCACATTGAAATAGATTGGTTTTTTTTTTTTTTTTTCAATTATTTGTATTATGGCTACTATTCTTGCCTAAGGAGTGCTTTACTTTTTATAATCTTAGGAGGGATTGTTTATGTTATGCCATTTTTTGTAGTTTTTCTACTCAGCATTGTTGCTCTAGCGTGGTGGTGCGGGCACAGTTAGGATTTTGCACCTTCCCTCGTAAAGTCCCTTTCATTGGAGCATACGATGCACATTATTCTCTGTTGAACTCAACAAATCAGGAAAAGATTAAACTCAACAAACAGCTCCCTTAGTCGGCAACATCATTGAGGTCAGTCTTCATTGTCAGATCAAAATTTTTGAAGGAAAATGCATACATTTTCTTTTCTTATTTCATTTGAGTAAGTTTTGCTTCTTATAATACTTGTACTAAGCTTTTAACTATGATTGTTTCCCTTTGATAAATCAGGTTATTTGCAAATACTGTGCCGAGCGAGAAGGATCATTTGCTTGGAGTGAATTTGGAGAAAAATGTGGCTTTAAAGTAGGATGCAGCCCACGGTAGCATTTCAAATCCCAACTGTATATTTGGAGCGGATCCATGTCAAACCTCATTTGTTTCAGAGAAGTAAAAACCCATGTTTCTTTCTAAGATATGGAGAAATCTTCTTTGCAGGTGTAATGCTTACACAGAATTCTATGTCCAGCAAAGCATGACAGTCTATCTATTTCCATACTCTGGGCTGTGAATTGGCACCCATGGCAAATTTACAGGTATGTACTCTGTCCTACTATATACCAATACCAGCAGAGAATGGTTACCCAACTCAAGGTCATCTAATTAGTGAGGTTTCCAGGCTATGCTCCATCCATGGTAGGACGAATAATTTGGACAGTCTGGATTGAGCTACATGTATGCCACAGGCATGGTAGATGAATCACCACTACTTAAACACATGGCAAAAACACACCAAGATTAACCAGGCCCCTTGATTGAGAAGGGAGACCATACCATAGAGCTAGAAGAAGCAATATATGGTAGAGCCATATTGCTAAAATACATAAGCCAGGGTTTGTCAGATGATCCTAGCAATCTACAAAGTGGCCTTCAAATGAATGATGGGAAGGAAATATAGTTTAATGGTCTCAACATTAAGTGATGGTAAGCCATGGTCTTCCAATAATTATGATTTTCAAATCATTCTCCATTCATATTGAGGCCCACTAGTTGGACAACTCATATTGGCAGATAACCCCATACATGTAGAGAGATGGCTCTACCACCTTCAGCTTCTTCCATCTCTACAGTATTATCAGCAACTTAGGGCAGGACCCTTAATATAGCAGAGTCATCTATTCATAGAGATGGCAGGGAGATGGATTAATCCGAGCTGTCCATCTAGTGATGCCTATCATGAATAGCCAAAGTTTAAAAACTCAATAAATATCAAACAATTCAATCCATGCTCTGTTCACTTTGTCCCCACTGAATGTTGACTGCTAGCCATTTCCGTTTATTGCAGTCCTTTTGAAGGCAGCTAATTGGATGGCTAGAATCATCTGATGGATATGTATTTTGAACCATTTATCATCCCAACATAGGGACATGCCCGGATTGTCTAGATTGATACATCGACCTACCATGTATACCATGAAGAGATGACTCTACCATATCCCGATTGTTCCAGCTTGACTGTAACATCTCCCTAATGATAAAATTAAAATGGGCCCACCATTTTGATATAAAAAATGTAAGTTGAGGGGGAAAAGGCATGTCATTTTAACTTTGGAGCCAAACTGTAATAGTTGGTTGGGTAACAATTCTTTGCTAGTATTGGAGGGGCCTGACCATTTGGACAGGCCGTGTTTATGTATTTGCTCGAAATTAATGGAGTAGACCTGGATGTGCTTCGGAGCTATCCGGATGAGCGGGAGTCCCTGGAAGGTGGGAACTATTGGATATGACCATGATGAAGCAGTCCATTTCCTATGGACAACATTGGAGGGGCCTGGCCATTTGGACAGGCCGCATTTATGTATTTACTCAAAATTAATAGAGCAGACGCGGATGTGCGTCGGAGCTATCCGGATGAGCGAGGGTCCCTGGAAGGTGGGAACCGCTGTTATGACCATGATGAAGCTGTCCATTTCCTATGGACAGCATTGGAGGGGCCTGACCATTTGGACAGGTTGTGTTTATATCTGTATTTATAGGTACCACACCCTTAACTTAAACCTATAACCCCAAACCTATAACTTAAGCTCATTCACAATTCCCCTAAAGCTATAACCTATAACCTAACCCCAACTTATAACCTTAACCTATACCTACAACCTAAACCTAAACCTATACCTATAATCCAACCTAAACATATACTTATAACCTAAACCCAAACCTAAACCTATACTTATAACATAAACCTAAACCTTAACCTATAACCTAAACCTAGATTCATAACCTTAATCTAAACCTATTTTCAAATCCCAAAACCTATACTTATAGCCAAAACCTAAACCTTAACTTTAACCTATAGCCTATACTTACAACCTTAACCTAAACCTAAGCCTTAACCTATTACCTAAACATATACCTATAACCTAAACCTAGACTTATAACCTTAACCTAACCCTATTCTCAAATCTCAAAACCTATACATATAACCTAAACCTAAACCTTAACCTATAACCTAAACCTAGACTTGTAACCTTAACTGAAATCTATTCTCAAATGTCAAAACCTATACTTATAGCCAAAACCTAAACCTTAACCTTAACCTATAACCTATACTTACAACCTTAAACTAAAAATATTTTCAAATCCCAACACCTATACCTATAACCCAAACCTAAACCCGAACCCAATTTCCTAAACTTAAACCTTAACCTATACCTATAGCCTAAACCTAAACCTTAACCTATAATCTAAACCTAGACTCATAACCTTAACCTAAACCTATTCTCAAATCCCAAAACCTATACTTATAGCCAAAACCTAAATCTTAACCTTAACCTATAACCTATACTTATAACCTAAACCTAAACCTATTATCAAATCCCAAAACCTATACCCATAACCCAAACCTAAACCCGATCCCAAACCCAAACCCGATTTCCTAAACCTAAACCTTAGCCTATAACCTAAACCTACACCTATAGCCTAAACCTAAACCTTAACCTATAACCTAAACCTAGAATCATAACCTTGACCTAAACCTATTCTCAAATTCCAAAACCTATACCTATAACGCAAACCTAAACCTGATCTCGAACCCGAACTCGATTTCCTAAACCTATACCTATAACCTAAACCTAAACCTTAACCTCTATCCTAAACCTAGACTTATAACCTTAAACTAAACCTATTCTCAAATTCCAAAACCTATACTTATAGCCGAAACCTAAACCTTAACCTTAACCTATAACCTATACTTACAACCTTAACCTAAACCTATTCTCAAATCCCAAAACCTATACCTATAACCCAAACCTAAACCCGATCCCGAACCCGAACCCGATTTCTTAAATCTAAACCTTAACCTATAACCTAAACCTATACCTATAACCTAAACCTAAACCTTAACTTCTAACTTAAACCTAGACTTATAACCTTAACCTAAACCTATTATCAAATCCCAAAACCTATACTTATAGCTGAAACCTAAATCTTAACCTTAACCTATAACCTATACTTACAACCTTAACCTAAACCTATTCTTAAATCCCAAAACCTATACCTATAACACAAATCTAAACCCGATCCCGAACCCGAACCCAATTTCCTAAACTTAAACCTTAACATATAACCTAAACCTATACTTATAGCCTAAACCTAAACCTAAACCTAAACCTAAACCTTAACCTATAACCTAAACCTAGACTTATAACCTTAACCTAAACCTATTCTCAAATCTTAAAACCTATACCTATAACCTAAGCCTAAACCTTAACTTATAACCTAAACCTAGACTTATAACCTTAACCTAAACCTATTTTCAAATTTCAAAACCTATACTTATAGCTGAAACCTAAACCTTAACCTTAACCTACAACCTATACATACAACCATAGCCTAAACCTATTCTCAAATCACAAAACCTATACCTATAACCCAAACCTAAACTCGATCTCGAACCCAAACTCGATTTCTTAAACCTAAACCTTAACATATAACCTAAACCTATACTTATAGCCTAAACCTAAACCTTAACCTATAACCTAAACCTAGACTCATAACCTTAACCTAAAACTATTCTCAAATCCCAAAACCTATCCCTATAACCCAAACCTAAACCTGATCTCGAACCTGAACCCGATTTCCTAAACCTAAACCTTAACTTATAGCCTAAACCTATACCTATAACCTAAACCTAAACCTTAACCTCTATCCTAAACCTAGACTTATAACCTTAACCTAAACCTATTCTCAAATCCCAAAATCTATACTTATAGCCGAAACCTAAACCTTAACCTTAACCTATAACCTATACTTACAACCTTAATCTAAACCTATTCTCAAATCCCAAAATCTATACCTATAACCCAAACCTAAACCCGATCCCGAACCCATACCCGATTTCCTAAACCCAAACCTATATCTATAGTCTAAACCTAAACCTTAACCTATAACCTAAACCTAGACTCATAACCTTAACCTAAACCTATTCTCAAATTCTAAAATCTATACTTATAGCCGAAACCTAAACCTTAATCTTAACGTATAACCTATACTTACAACCTTAACCTAAACCTATTCTCAAATCCCAAAACCTATACCTATAACCTAAACCTAAACCCGATCCCAAACCCGAACCTGATTTCCTAAACCCAAACCTTAACCTATAACCTAAACTTATACTTATAGACTAAACCTAAACTTAACCTATAACCTAAACCTAGACTCATAACCTTAACCTAAACCTATTCTCAAATCCCAAAACCTATACCTATAACCAAAACCTAAACCCGATCCCGAATCCGAACCCGATTTCCTAAACCTAAACCTTAACCTATAACCTAAACCTAAACCTTAACCTATAACGTAAACCTAGACTTATAACCTTAACCTAAACCTATTCTCAAATCTCAAAACCTATACCTATAACCTAAGCCTAAACCTTAACCTAGACTTATAACCTTAACCTAAACCTATTTTTAAATCCTAAAACCTATACTTATAGCCGAAACTTAAACCTTAACTTATAACCTACACTTATAACCTTAGCTTAAGCTTATTCTCAAATTCCAAAACCTATACCTATAACCCAAACCTAAGCCCGATCCCGCACTCGAACCCGATTTCCTAAACCTAAACCTTAACATATAACCTAAACCTATACCTATAGACTAAACCTAAACCTAGACTCATAACCTTAACTTAAACCTATTTTCAAATTCTAAAACCTATACTTATAACCCAAACCTAGACCCAATCCCGAACCTGAACCGGATTTCCTAAACCTTAACCTATAACCTAAACCTAAACCTAAACCTTAACCTCTAACCTAAACCTAAACTTATAACCTTAACCTAAACACATTCTCAAATCCCAAAACCTAAACTTATAGCCGAAACCTAATCCTAAACCTTAACCTATAACATATACTTACAACGTTAACTTAAACCTATTCTCAAATACCAAAACCTATACCTATAACCCAAACCTAAACCCGATCCTGAACCCAAACCTGATTTCCTAAACTTAAACCTTAACCTATAACCTAAACCTATACCTATAACCTAACCATAAACCTTAACCTCTAACTTAAACCTAGACTTATAACTTTAACCTAAACCTATTCTCAAATCGCCACACTGTCCGCATCGCCGCACGTGACTGATGACGACTGATAGATACTCTGCGATAGTTTTTCATCTGATTCTTTTCAGGTAATATTTACATATTTATGATATCTTAAGGTAACAATTAAATTCGCTATTAATAACAATGTATTATGAATAATGTGTTCAGAAGAGGAGCAAAATAAATTATGATAATAGGGGAAAGTTAGAAGTGAACCACGTAGCTGGTTCAAGGTCATTTGTAGAAATTCATCACAAATTGTAAGAAATTTCTAGTAATTATTAAGTTGATATATTCTTTCCATAAATTCATCACAAATTGTAAGAAATTTCTAGTAATTATTAAGTTGATATATTCTTTCCATGCATTTATATTAACTCTATTGTCCTTTCGATTGTGCAGTGGGATTCCGTCACTGGCCAGGAGCTCGGACCAGTAGACCTCTACAGAGGGACTCACTGTCGACAGACGACGGGATCTTGGGTATATTCTAGAGCCGGTGAGATTTGGGTAAAAATCCTTACATTGTAAATTTTAATTGCATTAAATTATAATAATGTTATTTTTTAGAGAAAATTCATATGTTTTCATTACAGGCGGCGATGGACACCTTACGCAGTCAACCTACTTCCGATGGTACTCAGCGAAGTGAGCCAGAGATCCTGAGTGATGTGCTTGGCACCCATTCTGGATATGTGCATGGGCTTAGCCATGGTGTCAAGCTCATGGCACCCGCTAGAGCTACCTCCACCCGATCCATCGTCATTGGCGAGAGCACCACTCGCCAAGCTGATATTACAGAGAAAGAAGTTCAACAGCTATGGGTCGTCGTCCATGACATCAGAGAGCACCTGGAGAAGAAGAGTGAGTAGCTAAAGAGGTAGATGGAGGAGCAGGAGAGGAGGATGGAGGAGATGCGGGTGGAGCATAAGCGACGGATGACGGAGATGTTTCAGGCTCTCACTGCACGCTTACCCACTGATGCTCCACCTCATCCACCTTCATCTTTGTGATTTTTAGTATTTTATTTATGATGTTAAACTTATATGTATTTATGTGTGAATGAATGTCATGTTGATGGATATAGTTTATATTTGGATGGATCTACGTACTTTGGGTTTAAATGGATGTGAATGTGAATATGATGAAATATTTATATATAACAGGTGTATATCAGGAATATTATAACAGGTGTATATCAGGAATATTGTAACAGGTGTATATCACGAATATTTTGCAGGAATATGGAAAAAAAACTGGGACACTTTTACCAACGAAAATTTTCGTAGGTAAAAGTATCATCCGGGTTTTTTACCTACGAAACGTTTCGTAGGTCAAAGTTTCATCCACGTTTTTTTCTACGAATATGTTCGTAGGGAAAAGTTGAGTAAATTTTTTAGCTACGAAACTATTCGTAGGTAAAAGTTTTGAAAATATTTTTACTTACGAAAATATTTGTTGGTATATGTTTTTAAAATGGTTTCACCTACCAAACAATTCGTAGGTAAAATTTTCGTAAAAGTTTTTAGCTACGAGAAGATTTGTAGATAAAAGTTTTGTAAGTATTTTTGCCTACGAAACTATTCATAGGTAAAGGTTTTGTAAATATTTTTAGCTACGACAATGTTCGTAGGTAAAACTTCTTTAACAATGTTTACCTACGAATGAATTCGTAGGTAAAACTTTTGTAACAATTTTTACCTACGAAAAAAATTCGTAGGTAAAACTTTTGTAAATATTTTTAGCTACGAAATTATTTGTAGGTGAAAGTGTTGTCATAATTTTTACCTACAAAAAAAATTGGTAGGTAAACGTTTTGTAAATATTTTTAGCTACGAAAATAATCATAGTTAAAAAGTTTTGTAAATCTTTTTTAGCTACGAATATAAGGCATAATTATTTTTCAATATTTTGGCCGTGAAAAAAAACATTGGTAAAGTGTTTTACCTACGAAATGAAATCGTCGGCAAAAGTCTTACTTTTGCCAACGAAATATTTTTTTTCATTGGTAAAAGGTTTCTCCCACGGTCTTTTGGCAATGAAATTGCCGACAAAATTTTTTGTCGAAAAAAGTTTTTGCCTACAAAAGATAGGCTTTTACCTACGAAAAGTTTCGTAGGTAAAAGTGATTTTCTTGTAGTGTTATATCCATTTATTGTAGTTTTAGATTGTATTGGGTAACTAATGTTAACATAAACTTGATAGATACCTGCTTCATAGCCAACGTAAACATCTTACCTAAGTCGACACATTCTTTCTGAGCATATCCTTTTGCTACCAATTTTTCTTTGTATTTGTTATATTTATTCTTATAAATCCACTTGGACTTGATTGCTTTATGCCAAATGGGAGGCTCCACTATCTGTCATGTCTCATTTTTATATGAAGATTCCATCTCTTCTTACATTGCCACCATCCACTTCATAGCATTTAGATCTAGTGCTTCTTGAAAGGTAGACGAATGTTCCTCATCTGTAATGAGGGTGAATGTAATATTCGAGTCATAGTTGTATCTAGCTAATAATCTGCAATCTCTATGTGATTTTTCCTCATAAGTAGTTTCTCCTCCTACTCCTATGCCTCTTCTTGCGTCCTAGCTTCTTTCTTTGTATCACATTTTTCGATTTCAATGTTAATAACCGCTAATTTTTTCATTTTATTGTATGCTTCCTTACGGAACAAGGAATCATCATCAAACATAATGCCATGGCTAATCGTGATCTTTCATGTGACCTGGTCATACAGCTTGTATCCCTTCACATTATCGTAATATCCCACAAAAGTATACTTCTTTGCCCTTTGTTTTATCTTATTTCTCTTAACTAATGGTACATGAGAGTAAGCATCGCAAGCAAATACACGCATCCATGAGTAGTCAACTTTATGACCACTCCCTACTTCTGAAATTTTATAATCGATCGGCGTAGATAGAAACTGATTCACTAAGTAACTAGCCATGTTAACGACCTCAGTCCATAACTTATTGCCTAACCTATCATTGCTCAACATACTTAAGGCTTTCTCTAAGAAAGTCTGATTTATTCATTCTACTACAATATTTTGCTCTGGTATGTGCCTAACTGTGTTATACTATATGATCCACTCATCTTTACAAATCCGTGTGAATTCCTTTAATATGAATTCTCCACCATTATCTGCCATTAACACTTTCAATTTTCACCATGATTATTTTTTTTACCACGACATTCCATACTTTGAAGGCGTAAAAACATAGGATTTATACTTCATAAAGTAAACCCACAACTTCATAAAGTAATCATTTATGAATGATACAAAAAATGATGACTCTATTATTGCACTAATTTATGCACGTTATTCGCCAACCATGTGATTCATTATGTCATGTAGTTGGTTGAGCCCTTTGGGTGTGTTCGATTTTCTAGTTCATTTGTAAATGCTTGGTCAATTGGTAATGATTATTTCCCTACCCATTTCCTTGTACTTGATTTGACGTTCTACTTTTTTACACAAAAATCGAGAAGGTTGTAAAATATTTATGGGTCCCACCATGATGTGTGTCGCTTATCCACACCGTTCATCCATTATGCCAGCTTAATTTATGGCATGAGCCAAAAAAATGAGGCACATCCAAAGCTTAGGTGGACCATGCCACAAGAAAAAGGGAATCGGACATTTACTGTTAAAATTTTTTTAAAGCCACTATTTCTTTTGGTGTGGGCCAATTGAGTACTAGATCTTTCTCAAACTTTGGCTCATATCTCAAAATTCTATTGTAAAACGGATAGACGGAATGGATATATCATATACATTACTGTGTGGTTGAAAAATTAAAACTATCTCTTTTGAACCGGTTTCAAATACACAAGCTCCTATGAATTTTCAAATGCTGTGAAATGGTAATAATTATCCATTTCCACAGTATTTATGTTTACTTTGAAAATGCAAACAGGCCCTGAAATACGGAAGACCGAAAACACAAGTAAATGTAGAGCATCAAGGAGGAAAAACTAGGTAAAATGACTAAAAATATTAGTAGATATCACTACCAAAAAAATGAGCAAAGGCTACGGACAATATCCGCTATAGCTACAGCTTTAATCTGTAGCTAATTAGCTACGGATTAGCTAAAACTTACTTAATCTGTAGCTAAAACATACCTCCCCATAGGACCTTATTAGAGATTGAAGATGCTTAAAGGGCACCATGGGGCCCATTGCAATATGTTTATTTTATCTAATTGGTCCATCAATTTTGAAATATTATTTCAGTGCATGAGTTCAATAATTAGAAAGATCAAAAGTCTAAGTGGACCACACCATGAGAAAGAATGAAAAAGTAAATTTATATCGTTAATATGTGGTGTGGTCCACCTAAATCTTAAATCTGACTCATTTTTTGGATAAATCCTAAAAATGATCAGTTAAAATGAATAGACGGAGTAGATAATTAACATACACAGTGGTGGGCCCTACAAGTCCTAAAAGAAATCACCCCTGAGAAAGAATGAAAAAGTAAATTTATATCGTTAATATGTGGTGTGGTCCACCTAAATCTTAGATCTGACTCATTTTTTTGGATAAATCCTAAAAATGATCCGTTAAAATGAATAGATGGAGTGGATAATTAACATACACAGCGGTGGGCCCTATAAGTCCTAAAAGAAATCACCCCTAAAATCCCATCCACGCACCTCTCCCGCGCACCTTTCCTGCGCACCCTATTTCACCAAAGCAAATCCCTCTCTGTCTCTCATCCGCCCGCGACTCACCCTCCCTCACCCTCTCTCTCTCTCTCTCTCTCTCTCTCTCTCTCTCTCTCTCTCTCTCTCGCACTCAGCCCTCTCTCAATCTCTCACACTCCCTCACCCTCTCTCTATCTCTTAGCCCCATTTTCTTCTCTGTTTCCCAACCTCTCTGTCTCTCTTGCTAGGGTTTTCAAAACCCCCTTTCACTGTAAGAATGAGAAGAAGGAGAAGGAGAAAGAGAAGGAGAAGAAGAACGATTAGTCTCTCTCTCCCTCTCTCTCTCTGAGATGGATTAAAAATCCCAATGAAGTTTTGATTTATTACAGCTACTGATGGCCACTGATGATGTGGGGTATAGGACTCCACATTGTTATTTTCGTTGTCATTGTTTTTCTTTAAGAAGCCTTGCCACTGATGAAATCACATAAAAGCACATTGTGTTTGTGGCGTTTATTCCTACAAAAATGGAAAAAGAAATAATGTTGTGTAGCCCCGGGCCCCACATTTTTACTGGCCGTCGGATGCTGAAATGGATCAATATATGGTTTCGATCTTTTCTATGCGAAGGGGCCATTAGTTACTATAGATTTGTTGTCTCTCGTTCTGAGTTAAATTTTCTGCTTTTCATCTTTCTTTCTACGGACATTGTATCATCCTTGGGTACCATGTATTAGAGGATCTATCTGATACGCTAAAGAGGATGACTGCTCGGATACATGTGCATAACTAATAAACATATGGGTTTTATGCAACTCAGCCCAAATCGTTCAGTTTGTGGGTCCTGTTGATGGAGCATAACACTGAAATCAGATTGGTTGGATAGTCCAAATGCCCAGTTGATGCGCATTCATTCATTGGGTTTGGACTATACCCTATTATCTCATCTCGACTGTTTATTCGATGATCACCATTTAGGCAATTAGATTAAGGCACATGCGTCATCTACCCGATAGTGTTGTTCATGCGTTCAGTTCATTGTATTCTGTCAATGTATCAGGTCATTCCTCTATGGATAATGTTGGAACTCTTGTGGGAGTTTCCCTCTGGTGAGCTTGATTTTGGTGCTCTTGAGTGGAAACTCCTAGCAAAGGTATAGTGTGTTAGGATGTACAGCAGGGTCTATTTCTGATACTTCTTTCTTTTCAATTTTAAAGATATGGCAAAGGTATAGTGTGTTAGGATGTACAACAGGGTCTATTTTTGATACTTCATCCTGATAATGTGTGGTTAGGTAGGGATTTTTGCTTATCCCCACTTACCTTGCTATCATTGGGTTTTGAGGATACTGGAGGAGATCTGCCTAGAAACCATATGGTCTATTTTTAGTTTCATGTTTAGCAGTTTTAGATTCAGACTTTGTACTGGTGGAGCTGGTCAATCAGTTGTTGTTTGAACCCCTTAAAGAGATTCTTGGAGTTAATATCACCTCTTGTGGGGGGCTGTAAGGACAGTGAAGCTGTCCATCACCACTTATATCATTTTTGTTATCTTTATGTTTCTCCATCTTTGGCTTGTTTTTTGGCATATTTTTATTGAATGTCTTTCTTCCTTTAGAGAATGCTGGATCAGGCTGAAGTTGTGGAGAAATCTTCAACATTAACACTACAAAAATCTGTCGCTGGGGATCCAATATGTACATTATGTTTATGTCTTTTCTTTAATGCTAGTCTAAATCCTCTTCATAATCAATTGTTCTTGATGGAACTTCTGTTTTTGTTTCTTTATCCTCTAGCCTTTACTTATCTAGGTCAGGTTGTTCTACAATGGTTGTGCTTTGAAGGTTACCTTGCTTTTCAATAAAAAAGGTACAAGTATTTTCATTTTCATTTTCATTTTCATTTTTTTTCCATCAATTTTTAGGTGAACTTCTAAAGATAATGTGAGATTTTGGTTATGACCATTATTAAAACTTGCCTGATTGGTGTGGACAGAGTTGAAAGTTAAGATGCAGCAGGACTCTAATTGCAGCAGGTTTCTTGGAATTGTTGAAGGTAATTTCTTTCTTGTATCTTGGTTTAAGATACTATGTGTGTTGAATATAATTTAATGAATGGTATCAACTATATAAATCCTTGAATTGGTGCAATTTGGTAATGGATCCATGCTAATTAGTGGCCCACCTCTTAAATGACATCTGGCCTAAAAATCTAACTCAACGCTCAAGGTCGGAGCCTTCCGTAGCTATAGTTGGTGTAATAAATGACCTAATGAGATACTTGCGCAAATGCTTCCTGTGCTCCATTAAATTATCAAAATTGGGAGATGTCATAAATGAGTAGAGGGCTGCTCTGCATTCTACTCTAGAGAAGTGCCTTGTACAGCTAGAAAATAAGGTGTGTTATTCCTCTCTACTCTTCATATATCAATAAAAACTGCAATCTCCTTTTTATGTGTAAATATACTATACATAGTTACTTTTAGATTAAAGTTGATTCTGAATCCAGGGTGCCAAACACAACTCGAGGGTTTTAAAATTCAGAGGATTTTAAATCCATGGGTTCTGAATCTAGAGGTTCCAAATCAACACTCCCAAATTAAATAGGCCGTAATATGC